>CM046947.1:97092407-98292407 GCA_025698515.1 Gossypium sturtianum
TACTTATATCTTTGAATTTAAATTTCGTTAATCAATTTAATCATCGTATATTATTATTGTCTTATCGATAATTTGAAAAAGTCGATTAAAAATACTTTTCTACTAATAAAAACTATAATTAAAAAATATTTTTTCATCAAAAAAAAAAAACAGAAATTTAGGTTTTTATACTTTTATGTTTGAATAACTTAGAAGTTTCTTGTTGTGTATGTTAGTGTTGTAGCAAAAAATAGCAAGCTAGCTACCAACACAAAGTAGCCAAGAATGAACAAATGGGCTTACATCCTTTACAACATCAAGTGAATGAAATAGGAATATATTAACCCATTCGATAAATTTGTGTCATGCATTAATCGAATATTAATTTAGTTATAAAATCATTAAAATATTTCTATATTTAAGTACTATATTAGATTGGTGTCATTATTGAAATCAATAACTCAATTATGAAATTACAGAAATAATTATTATTTTTAAATTATAATTAATATTATTATAATGACATTTTTTATAATTTTATATCATCTTTAAAGAAAAGAATTAAAAGTTACAAATCTAAATGTCGAATATGTGTTTAATAGTCTTAAAATATGTTTCAATTTCCTATATTTTCATATGTTTGGGATTTAATCCGCCTACTTTTATTTTTAGTTCTTCAACTTTTGATTTAAAAATACAAGTCTAATTATTATCATTGTTAAATTTTTTTATTAAATTCATGTCTATTAGAACATCATTTGATTAGTTACATGATTATCAAATAATTTTTTTTTATTTTAAAATGCAATGCCAACAAATATAACAAAATAATTTTAACTGTTATACTTAAAATTTTAAATTTTAAATTAAAAAATTTCTAAAAATAAAATAAATAGACTAAATTTAAAATTTGCAAAAAAGTACATGTATTTAAGTTTTTTTTAAAAGAAAAACTTCATTATTAGTTTGATAAATTAATCTAATTATTTTTAGTGGATAGAATAATTACTTTTTTTTCTATTATTTTTATATCCTATTCTATTAATGCAAAATTACTAAGTCTGCCATCTTCACTAAATCTTTAAAAATTTAAACTTTTGATTTCAAAAAATATCAAAATCCTTGTTTTTTTCATTCTATTCAGATCTTAGCTTTACTCTTACTCCATCTCATTGCTCAAAACTCAAATCTTTGAATTCTTAAATCTCTTTCTTCATCAATTTTCCTTTCAATGTATGCAAAATCCATTTCCTTTTTTCTTTTAATTCTTTTCAGTTTATAGAATAATTTCATCCCCTCAAAAATCCCATTTTTTCTTTGTTTCTGTCTCTAAAAATCCAGTTTCATCTTTAGAGAGATTCACACATTTCCTCTTACTGAACTCCAAAAGTTTGCTGTTTTTCCTCTTAGTACAAAACTGTCCCATTTCCTCAATATCCCATCTTTTCTCCTTGTTTAATCTGTGAAAATCCCATTGTTTTGTCCTTCATCCCAATCTTTGAATTCCCATTTTTAAAAAGAAATCCCACAATGAGTAATTCCCAAGTATACAAATCAACAAAACCTTCAAAGGTTTCAACTTTAGCTCCTCCTTCAAACCCTTCAAAACCCTCTTCACTATCTTCTCACCTTGCAATGGTAGAATTTAAGCAAAGGATTTTAACCTTACTTTCCAAGCTTTCAGACCGTGACACTTACCAGATTGCCGTTGAAGATCTTGAAAAGATTATCAATCTCTTGCCCCTGAATCCTTCCCATCTTACTGAACTGCTTATTTGATTCTTCCAATGATCCAAAACCAGCTGTAAAAAAAGAATCTTTAAGGTTACTTTCAATGCTATGTAATTGCCATGGTGAATTGGCAGCTCCCAATTGACTAAAATCATTGCCCACATTGTTAAAAGGTTAAAAGATGCAGATTCTGGGGTGAAAGATGCTTGCCGTGATTCCATTGGTGCCCTTTCAGGACAGTATTTGAAAGGGGAAAATGGAGGGACTATGGTGGGATTGTTTGTAAAGCCGTTGTTTGAAGCAATGAGTGAACAGAACAAAGGGGTCCAATCTGGTGCAGCAACATGTATGGCTAAAATGGTGGAATGTGCTGGTGATCCTCCTTTGACTGCTTTTCAGAAGCTTTGTCCAAGGATCTGCAAGTTGTTGAATAGTCAGAATTTTATGGCTAAGGCTTCCTTTTTGGCAGTAGTGGCAAGTTTGTCACAGGTTTGAGCAATGTAGTTATTTCTTAGCTTGATTGTTTGATAATTTACATTGTTGAATTCATATGGATATTGATTGTTTTATATTGTTAGTTTTGGAATGTTAAATGGCAACTCAAGTGATAGTCTTATAGTTTCTTAATTGTTTTACTTTGTGTTTGTTTATTTGGTTGCTGTTAATGAGCATTTTCTTGGTAAAAGTACCATGGAGGCCAAGGGCAAATTGTTTTTTTTTTTGTTAAAATTTCAGTACTGTTAAAAACTGAGGATGTTGACGGAATAACTAGAAAATGGCACTTGGTGTGCGCATTTACCTTCTGCTGATGTATAAGGACCAGTTTTTAATAGTAGAACTGATGAAATTTTTCACAGAAGAACCCGTTTGTTTTTTTTATCTAATGTATAGGCATAATTTGCCTAATTTTTTGAGAGGGGGCAAAATGCAATCTGATTTCTAGTATAGGTGTCTCCATGGTACTTTTACCACATTTTATTATGTTTGATTGTGCAAAATAGGTAGAAACCTTTTATTAAAGCATTTCGAAAAAACGAACTAAATGAAGTTTTTCGAAAAATTATGATGACATT
This sequence comes from Gossypium sturtianum, assembly GCA_025698515.1. Lineage (NCBI taxonomy): Eukaryota > Viridiplantae > Streptophyta > Magnoliopsida > Malvales > Malvaceae > Gossypium > Gossypium sturtianum. Next base: position 97,095,191 of record CM046947.1, read on the forward strand.
GTTGCAGGTGGGAGCAATTGTACCTCAGAGTTTAGAAGCTTTGCTGCAAAGCATCCACGAATGCCTTGGGAGCACAGATTGGGCGACACGGAAGGCAGCTGCTGATACTTTAAGTGCTTTGGCACTTCATTCAAGCAATTTGATTGCAGATAGAGCATCTTCGACAATAACGGTATTGGAGGGTTGCCGCTTTGACAGGGTAGCTTTCTCGATCCATTTTACTTTCATTTACTGTTTACATACACTCAATGCCATATGTATAAGCAATGTAACTCTTGCATTGTGGTCATCTAAATGATGCTGTTCCTAGGTGTTTATATCTGCACGGTGTTACACTGCCTTATGGAATTCGTATCGTGTTGGATAATGTTTAATTATTGGTAAAACAGATGAAACCTGTGAGAGATGCCATGACTGAAGCTTTGCAATTATGGAAGAAGATTGCAGGAAAGGGGATGATGGAGCCGTAGATGATCAGAAGTCTCATGGTAAGTATATGTTAATTATGTGTTTCTAAGTTTTATCGGGTTGTCTTGGATAAACTTATTTCAATTACTGCAGCAGATGGTGACAATCATCAGTCAGATGAATCATCACAAAATAATGGCTTGAAAAATCCGAATGCTTGTGATAAAAACAGATCCATCGGCAAGGGATTCGTCTAATAATCTTTCCCTTATTCGGATTCTGTTTGGAAGGCAAATGTGGAACCATTCCTGACAAAGCAGTTGTAATTTTAAAGAAGAAAGCACCTCTATTAACGGACAAAGAGTTAAATCCCGAATTCTTCCAGAAACTTAAAACAAGGGGTTCTGGTGATTTGCCGGTTGAAGTAGTTGTTCTCGTAGATACCTTAATTCTTCAAACTCAAAGAACGAGGAAGAATCAGAACCAAATGATTCAGACTTGAGAAGAAGGTCGAATTATACGGAAACAACCAGGCAGATGATTTCCATGCATCCTCTGGAAGCACAAACCATAACATCGATAGAGGAGCTTCTGGTGCGTCCAATAAATGGCCTGAAGAGAAGAAAAATGGAAAAGACTTAAGAACAAAGGTGTTTGATGGTGATGATAGGATAGATGTAAATCAAAGAGAACCATCCGGAAATCGTTTGGGTTTCTCGAAGATGGATGGACAGTCTGATGGATCCTTTATCAACAACAAAGGAAATTGGTTGGCTATCCAAAGGCAGTTATTGCAGCTTGAGAGGCAGCAAGGGCATCTCATGAACATGTTGCAGGAGTTTATGGGTGGTTCTCATGATAGCATGGTAACTTTGGAGAACAGAGTTAGGGTCTTGAGAGAATTGTTGAAGACATGGCTCGGGATTTATCAATATCATCGGGAAGGAGAGGTGGTAATTTTATGGCTGGATTTGAAGGATCGTCTAATAGACCTTTAGGAAGTATAATGGCTTCTCTGACTATGGCTCCAAGTTCAGTGGAATGAATCCCATATGGAGAAAGGTTTGCACAGACTGATGGAATTGCTCCAGTTGGGAGAGGAAGGGGACCTTCTTGGAGATCTGAAACAACTGATGATTGGGATTTCCCTGCATTTAATGCTTCGAGGAATGGACAATTTCAATCAAGAAGAGCTCCAGCTAAGCAGCGGCCTGGATGGTAGATCACCCAAATCAGAACACGAGTGATCAGATTGGTGGCAGGAGAGGTTGGGACAAGGGTCCCGGGCCTGTAAGACTTGGTGAAGGACCTTCAGCTAGAAGTGTCTGGCAGGCATCGAAGGATGAAGCTACCTTGGAAGCAATTCGTGTAGCTGGGGAGGATAATGGAGCATCTCGAACTGGACGTGTGCCTGAATTAACTGCTGAAGCTCTAGGAGATGATAATGTTGGACCAGAACGAGATCCGGTTTGGACTTCTTGGAGCAATGCAATGCATGCCCTTCAAGTAGGCGATATAGATTCTGCTTACGCTGAAGTTCTATCAACGGGTGATGATCTCTTGCTTATAAAGCTAATGGACAAATCGGGTCCTATGGTTGACCAACTATCAAATGAGATAGCAAACGAAACCTTGCATGCTATCGTGCAATTCCTTCTAGAACCAGATTTGTTTGATATCTGTCTCTCCTGGATTCAACAGGTATCGGTTCTCATCTCAATCTCTTACCATTCAAAGTTCAAGATGCTTTATCGAGTCTCTAATTAGTTTTATTTCTCTTATAACTTTTTCAGCTAGTTGAAGTGGTGTTAGAAAATGGATCGAACGCATTAGGTATTCCGATGGAGTTGAAGAAAGAGCTTTTATTGAATTTGCATGAAGCGGCATCCACAATGGATCCACGGAGGATTGGGAAGGCGTGGCACCTGACCAACTCTTATTGCAGTTAGCATCTGCCTGGGGATTGAATTGCAACAATTTGGTAAGTAATCTGTGTCTGGCAATGAAATCATGTCTTGTATTTTAAAACTTCTTGATCAGGATACTGATTCATTACTTTTTTTTACATGAAGTAAATAGTAAGTGAAAGAATTTTTTTTTCTATTCACAAATAGTTTATGATGGCATTGTGGTATAAATATAAATATTTTATCTATTCAAAGCTGGCTTAGGCTATACTTATAAATTTTTGTATGTCATGTAAAATGGTGGCCTCTGATGTAAATGTAATCATGAATGATATACCTTATTTAGTTAAAAAAAGTATGGGCTTATTTGAATAAAATGTAATAGTTTAAGGGCTTTTTAGTATATTAGCCTTTTTTTTTAGTATGATATTGCAGGTTGGATTATTTTTCTGACAAAATAGATTTGTCCATTTAAACCAAGTTTTTTGGTACATGAAGAAGAGGAGCACAGAATCTGTCTTTAGTATATCTATCATTTGGCGTTTTGCACATTAGATCAGCAGCAAAGTTTGCTTCCCTGTGAACGTGAGAGATGTTAACAGGCCATTCTCTGTTGCATAGGTTCCTGATACCCACTACCAAAGGGTCAGCTGTATTTTCCTCGCTACCAGCTTCAATTCGTTTAATGGCCACAACACTGTCTGTTTCCAAAAGAACTTGTCTGTAACCTCCATTCCAAGCGATGGACAAGCCATCATAAATAGCCCATAGCTCCGCACATATAGGCGAACATCCCCTGATTCTCTGATCCCTGATCGTCTCTAATCACTCCAGCTGCTGTTGCTGTGTAATCCTTATAATTTGCCGAGCCGTTGATCTTGACCCATCCCGAAGGGTACTCATGTTGGATCTAAGCAGCTGTCTCTAAAGTGCTGCGCCCAGCTCAAGCTTTGCCTAATGATTTCATCTGATGAGCAGTTCATATTTTGAAAAATAAATCCATTCCTTTGCTTGCAAAGGCTCCAACAGATTATAGGAAATAAAGTGTTCCACTGCACATTATAATCTCAACTTCCAGTGTTCTTAAGATTTGCAAACAGCCAATAAGTTAAGTCAGAGGCGAAAAACTTTTGCTGATCTGAACCCAGTAAAATCCTTTCCAAACCATGGCAGCTGATGGACCATCCCTTACAGTAAGTAATGAGCTTTCCTGAACTGATCCACACAACTCACAAGATGGATCTGCAGTTATTCCTCTGCGACATCTTTCCAAATTCGTAAGTATTGTCAGCGGCGCCACGTTCTTTCCGTTAGCCTAGTATAGATGTCAGAGATCGAGAAGCGACCATTGTCCATCCCGTTCCAACAAAGAACATCGGGCCCAACATCTGCTCTTGGTGGTACAATACCAGAGATGTGAAGCAAAACGAGATGACTCAACCAGGCTGATAACACTCCCCATTTCCAATTCCCATCTTCGCCTACAAACTCCCTCACTGTAGCCATTTTGTTTATACCATGAGAGGTGATCCTAGCGTCCCAAAGTGGACCCGTATCCGGTACCCAGTTATCCATCCAAAACTTAATGGGTTTCGCCATTGAGCACACTCCAAATAATTTTGTTCCGGACTTCATTCCAAACCTTAGGAAGGATCGCCACACATAGGAACAACTATTCCGGTAAATACTTTCTGGGCATATATCAACCATCTTATACTTGCTCCTTAGAACTTTCACCCAATGTGAAGCCGATTTCGTAATCAATGCTTGCATTTAGTGATTGAATTTGGAGAGTTTGTGAACATGATAGAGACCATGTGTTTGAATGTGTTCGGATAAGTGAGTATGGTGTTTGGAACAAGTATTTTGATTTCATGGAATTGATTTGTTAATGTTTGAGGTGATTTCATGGGGGCAAATCGTATCTCCATCAATCGAGACGCTCCTGGCTCTGTGAATCCGCACTCACGATTGGCCTCTCAAGGCACTCGAGCTCTTCACAGAGTCGAGAGGATAATACCTTCCATTATTGGGGCTCAATCGACTACCCAACAAACTATATTTCGAAAACTTCTCCTGAAGGAGTCAACTCTCTTTGACAAGACAGTAATTTAAACCCCTCAATATGCTGATATGCTATGACTTACAGATTGCAAAGAGCTCGTAGGGAACTCCTTGATTGTGATGGGAGAGATTGGAGGAATTGATTACAGCCATTAAACATGGCAAGGGAAAAGCTTTGAGAAAATTCGACAGCTTGTTACTTTTTTCTGTTTATAGTATAACTTCATCAATCAATGTAAGGATCACCAATTTTTAAGGCAAAATTTCCCAGGAATTTGGAACATTGATCAATATTATCCTTGTTTCAGATTATTAACAACATTTAATATGCAGGAGTTGATTGAGATAGGTGCAATGACATCTTTGGACCCTGGAAACTTCCCAATTGGATGCTCCCCAGCTTTGTTGACAAAGTTTCAAGGTTCAAACAAGAATAAATATGATCCCTTGACTGGATGTCTAACATGGCTGAACCACTTCTCGGAACACCATAACCAATTGCTTCAAAAACAACTCAAAAAATTCTGAAACCATCATTCCAACATAAACATTTGTATGCCGATCATTACAATTCTGCAATGCGTTTGTACCAATCTCCAAAGCTCTATAGTACATTTTTCACACTGTTCAAAATTGGAAATGGAGGTCTTTACAATTACAATCAGTCGAGAACTTGTGGTTATCCACCAATAAACCAATGCTCCAATAAACCTTGGTATCCATTATACAGAAGCAGCCAATAGATGGATTGCCAATGGTGTATTTGAAGAATTGGTGAACATCATTCTTAGTTTAAATAACTTTTAATTAAAATAAATAAAAGTAAGATCATAAGCAGCTGATGTGTTGATTTATTAGTAAAATATCATGGTAAACTATAAATAAAAAAAATTTTAAATTACCCTTTTATCTTTTTGTGCTTTTTATCAAATTATTCGTAATTGGATGAAAAAGATAACATTCTCGTTACAAAATTAAAATCTTATATATGCTTTTTTTTTAAGCACGAATAACAAACATGACTAACACAACTCGAATCAGTGCGCTTGTAGGCGGTGAACACCCTTGACTATCGTGCCATCATATGGGGTTCTTATATATGCTTTTGAGCTACAATCAAACTTCATGCCTATAATTGCAACAAATCAAAATTGATATATTAAATTACACATTAAATCAGAATCAATGTATAATGAGAAATAAGTATTAATAAATATCATGAATGATTAATGCAATTCTTAAAAATCATAGATAAAAATGAAATCTCGCTAGAAAATCATAAATCAAATTTTAAAATTATACATAAACTTTAATTTAATGTGTAATTTGATATATAAACTTTGATTAAGTATAATTATAAAAATGAATTTTTTATTATAGTTCAAATATAAAATATAAAACTATAATATTATTCAATTATATTAAAGAAATAAATACATCAATTCATTTTAATATTATATAATTATGAATATTTTCATTTACAAAATTGTACAAAATCAAAATTATATATAAAATTAAATATTAAACCTAATTTTTAGATTTATTAAAAAAAAGGAGAGAAGATTGATTCATAAACTTAACTCTTCATAAAAGGACAAAAGACATTTAAGGCATAGGGACATCCCTAAAAACTTTGAATAGTCAGTAATGTAAGACAAAGGTTCATTACAGTAACGAGGTACAAGCATGTTAATGTAAGAACAATGAAAATATGACAACTATATAGTTTTCTTCTGTTACTGTGCTACCCCTGCCATTTTCTCCAATCTCCTTAGCCTTCCTTCTAATTCAACCAGAAGTAGCAGCACTAGCATCTTTGCAGCCTTCAGCCATTCTTGTCTTGTTTTCTTTACCAATACCCTTATGTGATCCTTCAATGGTGTGGTGGTAAGCTTTTGACCCTTCTTTAACAACCCTTTTTCTGTCAGACTCAGAACCACCACCACCATTCATTTGTCCTCCTGCAGAACTGCCATGAAAAGGTAGTGTGGTGGTGGCTTTGCTTCTTCCTGCAAATATGGAGAATTTCCTCTTTCTCACATTCCCATTATGAACTCTTGGTGAACCAGTAGTTTTAAAATGGCAAGCCACATGTTTCATCCTTTGTGAAAGTGGCATATTATCTGCATCACTATCATAAGCAACTGAAGCAAAGCTCCCTACACTGTTGTTAATGGTTCTATCACTAGTTTTCACACTACACATTGTTGTTGAAGGTTTCTTCACATCAAATACATTTCTTTTAATATCCTCCAAGCTGTTTTTCGAGTTGATATCAATTTAGTCCACCAATTGAAGTACCTAACTGATACACAAGGCTTAAAAGACCTTGGAAGAACAGCAAATCTAACCTTCTCCAATGGGATACTACAAACAGGAAAGGCATCAGGAAGGTCTTGATCATATCCTAATTGCATTGCTACCCTTTGTGGCAAATACTCTTCTTTAGAGTCTAGTCCAACTAGCATAGATGCATACAAGCATTTACCAAATGACTTTAGATCCTCATCTCGGTCATTACAATCAAAAGTTATCAATTGAGTTTGTTTGTAATAAGAAGGATGAACCCAGTTCTTCAAATCAACAATATATATATGGACGCCAAATGAAGTTATCAGGCAATCTAAGTACTGATGTAACAAGTTGTAAGTTGATTTTAGCATTCAATCTATGGAACCTAGCCGCTCTTGGCTCTCCTGATTTAAGGGTATTGGGAATAGTTGGACCAAGCTAAGGAAAATGCTCAAAAGCCCATAATTGTAAGAGTTTTAATGGACCTGAAACAATAATTTGTTTAGGACAAGACATTGCTTTATGTTTGAACAATGTTAGGTTTTTGTAAAGGCTTGCAAGAACTGCTTGTGCAAGTGCCATTCTTGTGTTTGAAGACAAATGAATAGCAATAGGAAAAACTTGCTTGGCAACAATTTTCTCAGGTAAGGAAGGAAAACATACCTTGTTAGCCAAAGAGACAAGAAGGCAACATGTTCATATTCCTCGTCTGATTCCATAAAATGCTTTATCCAACAACTATGTGTTGCTTTCTTTAACTTGTTCCTTGACAAAACCAAACGTTTTTTGTTCATATCTTCTTCAACCTTCACCAACTTCCCTTCTAATGGTCTTCTCACTGAATCCCCAAGTGTTGAAAACCCACCAAGAATCATTACATCTTCAAGGGTAACAGTGGCCTCTCCCCATGGAAAGACAAATGTATTAGTTTCAGAACACCAAAACTCAACCAAACCAAGTATCAAATCTTTGTTACACCTGATTTCATATGTAGAACTCATGATAGCATCACAAATATCTGTCTGGTACCACAAAGCACCATATTTTCTAGCCATGTCATCAACCCATTCTTCCCAATGCTTTTGAGGGGCATGCCAGCCTTTTATCTCGACACTATCAGGCCATTTCTTAAGGTTTTGTTGTTGAGAGAAGATTTCGAAGAACAATGGAGTGTTGGGAATTGTTGCAGCTTGTGACATAGTTTGAACACATGGTTTCAAGAACCTAGCTGTTCCTACAATGGTTTTTCCATCTTCGGGTGAAACTAGTTTTTCATGTCTGATTAGTTGGCAGATTGATTGAGAGTGATCTTTAGCCATTTTTTATGAAACACAAGAACTTTTAGACAATAGTGAGAAAAATGGTGAAAGCATATGAACAGTCTAGAGGTTTTAATAAATGGCTGTTACAGAGAAACCCTGTTTAATCCTTAAAAGCAGCCCAATACTAGCCAAAAAAAACACTAAACTGTGGCCGTTGATTGTACATACGAGAGTCATTGAAAGGACAAGAGAAAAATAAATAAATTTAATTCTTAATTTTTTCTTTCTAAATTAACCACAAAAAAATTATTTGTTGAATTGTTATTTTTAAATGAAAATTTTGATTAAATTTTTAATTTTTTTAAACATTGTAATTTACATGATAATTCTTATGTATTTTTATTATATATTTTTAAATTTTTATAAGAATTTTTATATTTTCTCAAGTTTTATGATTTTTTTATTTTTAAATATTTTTTATAATTTTTAATTATTTATTGATAGAAATATATAAAATAAATAATACCATATTAATATAAAATACACTTAAATTACCTTGTGGGTTAACATGATAATATTATTAAAAGTTTAACATTTTAATCTATGTTTTTATTTAAAAATTATTTAACTTTTTAAGATTAATAATTGAATTTAGTTAAAAAAATAAACCTCAAAATCATATAAAAATAAAAAAAAATTAAATTTCTCATTATATCAAGAAAAAGGAAAAAAACCATTGTTGCTTTTAATAAACCAAAAGATTAGAGCTAAAACGCCGGCGGTGATGTACATTGAAACGTCCATTGTAGCTGGCCTTTTTAGCCTTTGCTGGTATTTTTCACAGTTGCTTTTGCTGGTATTTTCCAAGTTCCTAGTCAAAATACCAGCACTTTGAACACCATTTCAATGTCGTTCCTTTTGAACATCAAATAAACTCCCAATCCCGATTCGGTGTTGCATCAAATGTTATAATTGCCACAGTTGCTTTTGCTGGTATTTTCCAAGTGCCTAGTCAATATGTGGATAGAAAAGAAAACATTCCACCTGGACTCTCTCTTGGGGAAGCGAGGATAGGATAAAACCCTGATTTTGTAATATTCTTCATCTTTGATGCCATTTCTCTCTTCACTTCACTGGTTGTTGTGGTGGTTCAGACCTTCGTTGTAGTCATTCAAAGCAAGGGAAAGAAGCAGTTCATGGTTGTTAACAACATAATGTGGTTAGCTTGTGTGCTTGTTTCAGTGGCATACTTAGCATTGTCATTCATTGTGGTCGGAGATGAACAGTGGCTAGCTATCGGAATTACTACTATTGGATCAATAATAATGTTTGCAACTTTAAGTACAGTGCGTTATTGGGTGATTAGGCATCGGATCAAGGCTTCAAACAAATAAAATATTTGAAGATCATCAATGGAGAATTAGTCATGTTATCTATGGTCTGTGATGTCAGATACTAAAATGCTAAACAATGAGCTTAATAAAATGTATGTTAGATTCACATTGAATCTGGATATTATATGTGTAGATTCATTTCAAATTTTAACTTTTAAATGATTTTTATTAATTATTTAAAATTTTTAATTTTATTTAATATTTTTAAAATTTTTAATAATGTTTTACAAATTTAAAAAATTATTTTTATTTTTTTAATTTAGAAAAATATTTAAGTTTTGAAATAAATGAACCTATTTTTTTGCTAACATGGCATTGCTACGCCAGCAACTCTCAATGACATGGAGCGCCATGCCAACATTATTAACGGCCAAATTAGCACAGTTAAAGACAAAAATATTAGTCAAAGAGCTTAATTGATTTTTTTTCACGAAAGTTCAAGGGTCTTAAAAAAATAAGTAAAAGAATATTACTATAAAAATATCAAAGCCAAGTTTCAATCCTATGACCTATGGGTTATGGGCCCACCACGCTTCCACTGTTCCACTCTAATTTGATGCTCATTTATTACTTAATTGTTTAATATTGATAAAGCTTAGTAAATTTGTCGATTTAACAATAAAGCTTACCGAATTTAACATAATAATTCAAATAACAAATTTAATGAATAAAATTCATGTCAACAGGGTTATTATCATAATTTTTGTCAATCATGATCACAATGGGTAAGAAATAATCAATAATAGAAAAATCAATTTTCATATTTCAATAATACTCCGTGTTCATTAAATAGTTCCCGATGAACGATATACGGATCTGAGCACACGATTAACCATCCGAAAAACACGCCAAACGCTCATACGAGCCAATCCAATCGATAACACGCCTAAGATCAAGTACCCAGCAGTGAGGCTAACATTCCTCTTATAATACGCTCAAGACTAAGTGTCAAGCCCGAAGGCTTTACATCCGGTCCCGTTAACATGCTAGAAACACTGTAAATATAGCATGATAGTCTGCAACAAATGTTGAACTTCGATATATTCAATGAATATGAAATAAACATGATCAGAATTTATAATAAAATTATTTAAAAAAAAAAAAAAACTCTTTTCTAAGTAGTTGTTCCTTGGAAGGATCTTCTTCCTTGAAGTCGCTTTCACGGTATAATGTAATAGAGCTGGGGTAGGTGAGAATAATTTTGGATGAATTTGTGAGATCTAATAAATTAAAGTGAACAATAAATTAATATTTAATTGAGATTCTTTCCCTTTTTTGGATGAATTTGTTAGATCTAATAAATTAAAGTGAACAATAAATTAATGTGGATAATAATATTTATATCACTTATATCATAATTTAATCCCACATTAATTAAATATTAAAAAATATTTTTTAAAAAGTAAGTAATGAAATTTATTATATTTTTATATAAGATATATAAAAAATAATTTAAACTCAAATTAAATTTAAAAATTATTATAAAATTATCATGTTAATTAAAGTTCCATTAATATTTTATACATTATTTTTATAAGTATACTTATATTATAAATGTGACATATATAATCACTTTTTTTTATCCTATTTTTTGTTTGTTTGGTAAGCACTGGTACATGCAGAGGCTTAATTCGGAGGGGTTGCAGGCCTCATCCTCTAAAATAGAAAATTATTGTTTTGGCCTTTTAAAAATATTTAAAATTTTAAATTAATAAAGATAAAATTGCACTTTGACCCCTTAAAATTATGAAAATTTAATTCAATGCTTTAAAAATTATAAAGATATAGACTATTAAAAATTAAAATTTCATTTCAAAGCCCCTAAAATTTTTCAAGCTCGCCTTTGGGCATACAATAGATACTTTGTCGTGGTCCTAAGATTCTAATTTGAAGAAAATTTTACTTTTCCTTAATAAAATATCTTGAAAATATTAATATTGATACATATTTATTTGATATATCTGCAATTTTATTTCTAAAGCTTTTTAAATATTTAGAATATATTTATTTATATTTTCTTATTTATTTGACCATGATACTAATTAGTAGGTTCTTTTATTTGAATATAGCAAAACAAAATATTATGTAAGAAAATAGGTGTTTTTTTGTATAATTGCGGGTAGGGGTGAGGTTGCTTGGGACTGAAGTCAATCTCTCATGCCGCAACATAAATACTTTTGCTACTAATGGCTAGTTTAGCATTGTTTTCGAGAAGTGCTTTTAAAAATTGACGTAGAAATGTGATTTTGAGAAGTACTCTTGAAATATTTGGTTTAAAATTTATGTGTTTAGTATTGTTGTCAAAAAGTGATTTTGAGAAATAAAATATTCATTTTAGACATGGGGTTTTAAAGTAACAAATATACATTTAAATAATGTTCAAATTAGTTAATATTATGATATTTTAGTAAAAATATAAAAAATAATTTATTATAATATATTGTTAATATTTTAATATATGAAATATAAATTTTAAATATTCTTAAGTAATTAATATTTATTATTTATAAAATTTGATTTGAATATATAAACTAAAATTTAAATATTAAAACATAACCAATAAAAATTTAAATATTATATATTATATATTTAAAATAAATTTTAATAAGAAAATAATTACATATCCAATATAAATATTATATAAAATATTTTATAAGGGTTAAATTATCCTTTGTTTCTACAAACGCTTTTGCCAAAAGCAAAAGTTAGAAAAAACTGTTTTTGCTTTTGGGTTGAAAAGCACTTTTGAATCCAAAAGTTGTTTGTTTAGTATTACTTATAACTCCAAAAGCGATTTTTACACCAAAAGTATTTTTAAGAAGTAATACTAAACTAAGCCTAAGTCAAAATTTGGTGAAAATATATGGTTTTAGAAGTTAAATTCTAGATTATATATTTTTTGGGCAAGTACTTCGATATTTATGGGTATTGAGTTCATGGTTGAGTGTTCATTCTCTTTTGTTTTCACCGAAAATTCTCTAAAAAAAATCTATCAAATTTTGTTTTCTGCTTATTTTCCCTAAAATATTTGCTTTAAGGTTTAAAGAACATGTAGCTTACCATGTTGGGGATATGGTACATATTTCTTCAATTTTTAAAATTTTATTATTATTAAACTTTTTTTAAGATTGTATAAAACTAAATTTTTGTTATTGGTGATATTTTGGACAATTAAGAAATCTAGTTGTTCATAAGTGGTAAAATTTAAGCTTCCCAAAGTTGAATGAATGTATGCGAAACCACTTACAATATGTTGATTTATTTGTGACATCTACAATAAAAAAGTTTCAAATAATACTAGAGTTGCTTATCCATGCTGCCTTGTTGGAAAGATGGAAAGCTGGAAACTCATACATTTCATTTTCCATACTGGAGAAGTGACTATAACACAAGAAGATGTCACTTTAATAACCGACCTTCTTATCAACCAACAAGCGATAATTGGAGGCAATAACATCAACTGAAGTCAGAGTGTTAGCAGTTGTTAGGTGCTACATCGGCCAAGGAGAATAAATGCAATAGGAGTTGGATTAAATGCACATGGTTGCATAAATTTATCAAATCGATCCCTCTATGTAATGTAACTCTTAAGGAGACAGATCGATATGTTAAAAAGTCTGGATGCTTTAGATGGTAAGATAAATGCTACTTTCAAACAAGTCAAGTAACAAGATATATGCCATGTATCTTCCTTTACTGGAATCTTTTGCTACAACCAGTATATTGAGCTAGAGGTTAGTGACTCTAGCATATCTATACTAGGTTTTTTGCAGGACAACTCAATATTAGATCAATGAATTTGACAACTATTTCTTTGAGGTAATTCCTCAACTAATTTGACATTACCAAATGAATGAATCTATCAAGCTAATGAATGTCAAAATAGTAATACTAGATGAAAATTGTAGCATACAGGAATAATTTATTTCTCTAAATCCTATAAATTTTGATCCCATCTCCCTCAATTATCAAATGGTTTTGAGTGGGGGAAATGGAGAACTTTTTTTATTTGGATATTTTTTTGGGACAAATGTTCAAAATTTGCCTTAAAATTTAAACCTTAAATATTAATATTTAAATTTAGGTTTAAGGATTACAAAAATGGGTTAGGATTTTGAGTTTAGATATCGGTGTTGGATAAGGGAAGAGGAAATGTCAAGTATTGTATTTATAGACTAATTTTCAAACCCTAAACTCGATAAGCATAAGTGATATTCTTATAAAAGGGACCTTGACATTCACATGTGTCGAGTTACTTAAATATTTTGTTAAAGATTCTTTCAGTCACGAATCTCTAAAAAGTATTTTGAACTCGACACTCATTGGTGTCAAAATTTGATAAGATATTACATCAACTTTGACATCCATAATTGTCGAGTTTAGTACACTTTTATCCTAAATCGTAGAAAAGAAAGCCTAACCCTAATTTAATACATTAAACTTGGTACGCATGGGTGTCAAGTTCAGTCTCCCATTTTTAAAAATTCCTTTGGCAAAGATTCCATAGTTTTTGGGTGAGAGGAGTTACATTGACTTTGACGCCCGTGGATGTCAACTTCCATGTATAGCACATTACATCACATGGTTGTCAAGTTAGCTAATTTCCCATATTAAAAAGTGATCAAATTAGCTAATTTCATGAAATACAACGAAAAGTTCAGTCTTGAAACTAAATAACTTTATAATTAATACACGAAATCAATTACTACCACGTGAGATGGACTTTTTTTTTTTTATATAATCACGTGACATTGAGTGTTGGTTAGAGGTGTTCATTCGGTTAACCGACCCGAAATAATATTAACCGAATTAACCGACCTTTCAAAATTTTTAACCGTTAGTCGAACCGAATTTTTTTCAAAAAAATTAACCGAACCGAAATTTTTTCGGTTAATTCGGTCGGTTAACCGAATTAACCGAAAATTATATATTTTTTATTTTTAGTTAAAAATTAACCGAATTACCCGAATTAACTGAATTAACCGAATTAACCAAATTACTCAAATTACCCGAATTACCCGAATTACCCGAAATTAATCACTACATAATTAAAAAGATTATATAATTTTAGTTTTAGTTTTAGAATTTTATTTTTATTTATTAAATTATTTGTAATTTTTATGATTGGGTTGGATTGGGTAATTGGGTTGGGTTAGATATTTGGGTTTGGATTGGGTTTAAGGATTGGGTTTAGGTGAATAGTGGGCCTATTTATATATTATAATTTTATTTATTAATTTTTTCAGTTAAACCGAAAAAATTTAGTTAACCGACCGATTTCGAACCGAATTAACCGTTAACCGAAAAAATTCGGTTAACCGACCGATTAACCGAATTCGATCGGTTAACCGAATTTTTTTCGGTTTTACTCGAATTTTGCACACCCCTAATGTTGGTAGAGAATTAAAACCAAATAATTTTGTGTATTCTTCCAACCATAAGCAAAGTATAGTTTTTTTTAATTCATAAAAACAAAATAGAGAAACGTAAAGCCATTTTATTTTGTTGTCTTTTCTAAGCTTAAAAGGAAAATAAAATAAAAAGGAATATAATAAACCAAAATATCCCACAAGTATTTTTACTATTTTATTATTCAATCATTAAGTAATATAATGAACTGAAAAAAAAAAATGACAAACATAAGAACACCAAAACTTATGTTTGATGTTTTCTGTTTTCTCTGAAATTCATTCATGGCTTCTTCTTCTTTATTTCGATGTTTCCTTCAATTCTTCTTCTTCTTCTTCTTCATCATAATCTCACAAGTCCAAGCTGCAAATTTACCATTTCACCCTCGAGATGTTCTACCTTTATTACCGAGACAAGTTTCGTGGCCGGTCCTCAACTCTCTCAACAGCCCTGTTGACCTTTTACCGTCCTTTGTCGGCTCTGTTTCATCGTCGAACCGCATCGTGAACTGGAAAGGTGCGTGCTTTTATGAGAACACGGCTTGGGTGGAGTTCCATAACAAAACCGGCAGTGAATTTGGCGGTGGAACTCTACATATAAAGGTAAACCACTTTAGCTTTTGAGTGTTTTCTAAATCTGGGTGTCTCTTAGTTTGATTTGGGAGTGCGTAAAATTGAAATTTTATTTCAGGTTTTTGTAGTGTTCTTGTTTCTGGGTATTGCTTGGTTTGAACTGAAAGTGCTTAAATTTTATTGTGAAAGGAATTTGCTTTATTTGGGATTGGGATTTTGATTTTCTATACCCTAATTTATCAAATTTGGGAGTGTGTTTTTATTTGGGTTTTCTATCCCTAGTTTTACTATTTTGATGAAATTAGAGGACATTATTGATATATTTTTGTGTAAATATAGGTTGTTTGCATAATTCAGGCTCAGAATGATGCAAAATTCTTTATTTTGGATACTGATAGAATTGGTTATATAGAGTATGTGAAAATGGTATTTGTGTGCTTATACAGGTTAGCTACCCCCATAGTTGGACTTGTATGGATCTTTATGTGTTCGCAACTCCGTACCGAGTAACTTGGGATTATTATTTTTTGTCTCGAGAGCATACGCTCGAAATCAAGGAATGGCAAGATAAAGCTGAGTATGAATATGTAAGTTGCCATTGTTAGTTTTGAGTTAACATCAAGTGTTAGTTTATTGTAAACTCATACATGGATTCGTATGTCACTTTTAAATTCAGGTGAAAAACAGGGGGATTTCGATTTTTCTGATGCAAGCAGGGATGCTTGGAACACTTCAGGCTCTATGGGATGTGTTTCCCTTGTTTACAAATACCGGATGGGGTGAGAATTCTAATATTGGGTTTCTTGAGAAACATATGGGGGCTACTTTTGAAGAACGACCTCAGCCGTGGTTTACTAACATCAGTGTCGATGATATACACTCTGGAGATTTCCTTGCTATATCTAAAATTCGTGGGCGATGGGGTGGTTTTGAGACTCTCGAGAAATGGGTTAGTGGTGCTTATGCTGGTCATAGTGCTGTTTGTTTAAAGGATTCCGAAGGGAAGCTATGGATTGGTGAATCAGGACATGAAAATGAGAAGGTACTGAATTTAATCCCCGAAGATTACCTTTATTCGACTTATTTTACTGGTACTTATTACTGACTCTCGATTATTATTTTATCCGTCCTGGTTTTGTAGGGAGAAGATATCATTGCGATTGTACCATGGGATGAATGGTGGGATTTTGAGCTGAACAAGGACGATTCTAATCCCCATATTGCATATCTACCACTGCATCCCGATGTTCGAGCAAAGTTTAACGAGACTGCTGCATGGGAGTACGCGCTAAGCATGGCAGGCAAACCGTATGGTTACCATAACATGATATTTAGCTGGATAGACACCATTGGTGGAAATTATCCTCCTCCATTGGATGCTCACCTGGTATTTAGATACTCATTCATGCTAAGATTTTAGTTTTACATTTTAGCTTTAATAATGTCGTTTCCTTATGACTCTTGTTCCATCTCCGCAGTTGCCTCTGAATGTTTTTTAAGTGTTTGCTTGACGATTGTACAGGTAGCTTCAGTTATGACAGTTTGGAGTAAAATACAACCCGAATATGCAGCTAACATGTGGAACGAGGCCTTAAACAAGCGGCTTGGAACTCAGGTATGGTATCTTTCTTGGTTGGTTATAATCGAGTTTATGGTTTGTCCACACATGAAACACAATCTCAATTGTTTGGGATTTACATCTTGAAGATTGCAGGCAACTTGCTTAATTACATGTTTGAGAGTTTCAAAAAGATTGGTAGGAGAAGCTTGACCAACATGCTTCAAAGTGTCTTCTTTCTCTAACCATAGTGTTCACTGCAGGGTCTTAATCTTTCTGATATATTGGTCGAAACCGAAAAGCGCGGGTCATCATTTGATGAACTGTTGACCATTCCCGAACAGGATAATTGGATATATAGTGATGGGAAGTCAACATCATGCATTGCTTTCGTTCTCGAATTATACAAGGAGGCAGGACTTTTTGATCCGATTGCCAACTCTATTCAAGTCACCGAGTTTACAGTGAGCTTCTTTTTACTAAAATCTTTGTTTAAGGTGATATGAATTTCCCTGAGTTGATTGTATCAATACTGAAACATACAGATCAAAGATGCTTATAGTTTAAAGTTTTTCGAGAATGATTCAAGCCGGCTGCCAAAGTGGTGCAATGACGCAGATGATGTAAAGCTTCCTTACTGTCAGATTAAAGGGAAGTATCGAATGGAACTACCCGGATATAATTCAATGGATCCATACGCCCATATGAACGAACGTTGTCCTTCTATGCCTCCAAAGTACTTCAGGCCGCAAAACTGCTAAGACAGCTTTGATTCTGCCATTAGTACATCCATCGTTTCGGACAAATTGATGTGAGATGGTTCAAGAAATTTGTGTTCAATATCAGTTGTAAATACTTAGTCACACTAGGAGTGGATATGTCAGGTACCGAGTTCTTGTGAATGATATATAAAATGGAAGAACGACATGATGCTGATAGATTTACGTAATCAATCATTTCTTTCGTTGAATTTTAGTTTTATACGTAGATCTGTAGTGTTCTATGATTTGCATTGGATGAGCTGAAAAAACTAGTCCTAATAGCTTCATGGGTTTCAGGTTTGCTATTTATTCTTACATGTTTAGGGAACATGTTCAGTTGTAAAAAGCTTGTCTGATATTATGATTCTTAGATTATTGCATTCACATGAAGAATGATGTAATGTGTAAGGTTAAAATATGTTGGTAGTACTGTGTTTTGGCAAATTTTGAGTTTTAGTCCTTGTACTTGAAAACTTTAAATATTATCTCCTACATTTTCAATTTAAAAATCTTAATTCAACCATTTTATTGTAGGTAGTTTTGTCGAATTTTGTTTAGATTATTATATTTAATTTTTATCAATCATAAGTCATGTTATATGAAGACAATTCAATCAAAATTTGAAGACAATTCAATCAAAATTTTAAGAAAATACTTTCGATTTTTAGTTCTTCAAGTAAATTTCAAATTTTGTCAAAATATAAGGACTAATAGCATATTTTTAAAAACCTCGTCCTGAAGTCTTTGGAAATTGATGCAACATATCAAGGTGGCAAATTCATGTTAGAATTTGTATCAAACCACTCCATTCAAACCTGATCTCATTGGAAAATTAAGTGAGCCATTCACTCCACTAACTTCAAAAGAAGAATATTTCTTACAGAACAGCATAACTTTGGTAAAAGAAGAAACCGAGGTTCTTTGGTATACAAGACAGGCTATATTTTAACTTCATGCACACATCAAAGTACAACACATGTATTGTCCAAAAAATAAAGAAAGTACAGCACATGTTGTGCAACTAAACTTTTCCAATTCAAGCAGCTATGCTTCAATGAACTTGAAAGATCTGTTGTAACTGGTAATGTCAATGTACCAGTGTTCATCATTCAGTCTTGGCTGGGAAATGATTGCCGCCAGTAGCGATCTTGTACAAGTAAAACCCGGTCATAAGAGCACTGCCACGAAAATCACATATTACTTAGTAGCTCCCAAAGACTAAGAAACATGAAATAAACATGAACGTCGTAAAAGATTTCACATTAGAAATGGAAATGATAAGAGTTAAACATACGGGGATCGGTTTCTAGTCGAATATAGATTAACGATGGAACACAGAAAACATAAACATTGTTAAAGAATCAAAAGATAACGAGACTTTCATTTGAGGTACCGAAATAGAGCATGCAGTCACTATGCAATAGGTATGAAATGAATCGGAAATGGAGGTTTAACGATTGGCACACTCAAAAGGCGCTATTTTACGGCACAGGCAACGGAACATAAGGTCATAGTCTTACGACATGTTTACCTAAGAGTCCAAATAGGAGATTAACATACCTGATTCCGGCAACAATTCCGGCCGGCATAACTTTAGATGTTTGGTAATAACGTTGTCCCATGATCCATGTCAGCACAGCAGCAGTAACTGGTTTAAAGGTATATAATATATCAGTAAAAAAGAACCAACATTTGTCATCATTGAAATGGATGATAGCAAGCAAGCAGACAATAGAAAAGTCTCCATTCATGAACATGACAAATACAGAAAATCTGCTTATATTTTATGATCAATTTGGGTAAAAAGACCTCCCAGGTCCCTCTCAATTTTGATATTTAGCAAAATGATCCTCTAAAAATTTAGAGCAATTTAGTCCCTCTCAATTTTGAAAGTGAACAGCTAAGGACAACTAATCATAATGCTTATTTTTTCCATCAGTTTATCCTACTTTTAATTGGTATAATAACAAATTTAATCTTCAATGTTTACAAATTCATTCGTTTTTGTCTTGATTTTAAAAAATTCAACAAATTTAACTCTCATTGGATATCAACAATTTTAGAATCGAGATCAAATTAACAAAATGTGTAATTGTAAAAGGCTAAGTTTGTTGAATTTTTTAAAATTAAGACAAATTTACATAATGTGTAAACATAGGATAAATTGAGGAAAGTGAAAACTATGATTAATTGTCTTTAGTTGCTCATTTTCGAAATTGAGAGGGCTTAAATTACTTTGTTTTTTTCAAGAGAGACCTATTTGATCAAATATCAAAATTAAAAGGGACCAGAAAAATCTTTTTACAATCTTGGTTTTGGTTTCAATAGAAGGCATATTTCTACTCATAATCCCTCACAACCCTTTAAACTGAAGGGATAAGGTGCTTAAGCAGCTGAAACGCACATCCTGGAATAACAATGATGCCAAATGAGCTTTGAAGATTAAAGAGGGTCAAATATATGATAGCAGAGAAGAATCATTTCAAAGCTAAAAAAAAGGGATCATTTTTCTTAGAATTTCAGCAAAAGAAGATCAAGAACTTGAATTCCTATCTGATTCTTGACTTCCACAAATACACCAACATCATCCATGATCAATAATCTTTAAAAAAAAAGTCAAACTTTTCAGTCTCCAAAATATGAACACCAATTGAATTTAGTACTTTTAAACTACAAAAATCATTCATCGCCTAACTATAAATCATAAAGTTAATTAAATTAAACAAAAACCCAGATCAAATTTGCAACAAAAAGAAAGTAGAGAGATTTTGAGAAACATTACCAGTCTCCAGAACCAAAGCAAAATAAGAGTTCTTTTTCTTCTTCAAAGCTTTAAGGCTCAAATATCCAGCAAGAATGAGAACTAACCCAGTGCCTACACCCCCAGCGAGTGATGCTGTGCTTCCTTTCCTCGAATACCCAATAACTCCTCCAGCCACAAGAATTAATCCATAAGGGATTGTGAAGCAAAAATCATGCATTTTGGGGAGTTTTCCTTGAGAAAATTTAGGAGTAAACTTGAGTTGAACAGATCAAATGGAAAATCAGAAATGGGTTGGCTTTTGATTTTTTTTCTTCTGGCGTGTGGAAACTGGAAGTTTTAATTGGTCAGAGGCTCCAATTCTCTTTTTAACTACTTTTATTTAATTTATCCACTTTTTATATTTTTTAAATTAAAAAATTAAAGTATTTTCGAATAATATAATTTATTTTAAATAAAAAATGACTAATCGAGTTAGTATATGATTGACTAATAATACTAACTCAATTAAAGACTTAAATAATAATATAGTATTTCCTTAACCAAGTTGACGTTTAAGTAACTTGTGAAATCAACTTAGTTAAGGACTTAAATAATATTATAGATATATGACGTAATGAAAATAATAAATTATAGATGTTAAAATAAAAATATATAAAATATATTAAAATGAAGCTTTAGTTAAATGATAAATTTAAAGTTTTAATAAGAAATTCCATAATTTCCCTAACTGAGTTAGTGTTCGATTAAATCGTGACATCAACTCAGTTAAGGCATTGAGTAATAGTATATATAATATTGTTTTTTAATTATTTTTGAAACTTTGATTTTTTTAGTCATAATGATAAATTATTTATTTACGTGACATATAAGATAAATTGTTGAATGTCAATATAAAATACACGTAAATTATCACTCAGCACGCCAACGTTGTTAAAAAAATTAAATATAAAAAAATAATAAAGATGAAATTCATTAAAAAAAAATTATTATATAATGATTTTTTTTTTCATTATTTCTCAAAAGATCCGTTTTCTTTTTCGGACAAAAATTAATGTCGAGATAAAGGACTCATATTTAAGAAAATGCTAAAAACAGTCCAAATCTCTTGAAACGGCATCGTTCAATGCCAGTGGCTTAAGAAGGGATTATAATCATTTATCAAATGCCCCAATCAAAACCTTTCACTCAGTACATCAAATGCTACTCCATTTTCGCACCCGGATCCGTTCTCGAACCACTACCAACCCATTCAATCCTCTGCAAACCTTAATCCCCAAATCTTCAAAAACCCTAAAAATGTCTGCAGCCCAGTCGGATGCAAAGCCAAAAAGACCCATATGTCCATCTTGCTCAAAACCTGCCCGAGTCTGCCTCTGCAGTAGGATCCGTACCCGGAACCTCGACAACTCCGTAAGTGTAACGATTCTTCAACACAGTTTAGAAAGAAACCACCCTTTAAATTCTACTAGAATTGCAAAATTAGGGCTCAAGAATCTCAATGTAGTCACTGTTTTTGAAGTTGATTTTGAAGCCCGGTTCGAAATCAGGTTGTTGGAACCGAGTCTAGGTTTGATTGGACCGGAAAGTTCTGGGTTTGATCAAGTGAGGGAAACGGAAATGACCCAGAAAGCTGGTTTCCAAGTTAAGGGAGATGGGAAGTGTCAAGATGAGAAAAATAGGGACTTGATTGATAAAAATGAGAATCCTTGTGAGAAATTAGATAAAGGGTCTAATGTAGATGCTATAAATGGAGAAGGGGTTGTGATTAATGCTACTATGATTAAGTATGGAGTTGTTAGTCATCTTTCTCATATTTGGAAAGTCGACACACATGGGAAGAAGCCAAAATTTGAACACATATTGACATCTACAATGGCCAAAGAAGCTTTGAGAGGAGGATTTGTTGTGAAAAAACTTGAAAGGAAGAAATTAGAAGGGAACATGGAACTGGAACTAGAAGAAAATGAAGAATTTGAAATCAAGGTTCCACAAGGATCAGTACTTTTATTCCCAAGTCAAAATGCCATTGGGGTTGATGAGCTTAAATCAATGCATTTTGAGGTGAAGAATTTGATTGTTTTAGATGGGACATGGTCTAAAGCTGGTAGAGTTTACAATGAGAATCCATGGTTGAAACTTTTGCCACATTTGAGGTTGGATTTGGACAGGATGAGCTTGTATAGTGAAATAAGGAGTCAACCAAAGGTAGGATGTTTGTCAACCATAGAGAGCATTGTATATAGTTTGAAAGGTTTGGGTGAGAAGGTTGATGGGTTGGAGAATTTGTTGGATGTTTTTGAATCCATGGTTGGGGATCAAAGGCGCTTAAAGGATGAAAGGTTGAGTAAAAGAAGAACCAAAGATTGATTCTAATAGTTTCACCATTGATGTTACTATTTTTTGGTGTAATGTTTCTAAAGTCAATTTTTTGCTATTCCGAGTTGTTTTTAAAAGGTTAAATATGCTCTAAATTTTTGTATTCTTGTCAAATGATTTAATTAATATAATCTAAGAGTTTGAGAGTTTAACTGAGTGTATTTTTATAGAGAATTAATTGATTTTCTTTACGAAAATTTAGGGATACAAGAGCTTAGAAGATATTTTAATTTTTTTAAAAATATTTGTATAAGTACATTAAAATACGATTAAAAAACTTTTTAAAAAATTGAAATACGTTAGTGTTAGACATATTTGTAATTGAGAATCCGAGTTTAGATGATATCCATGATTTTATAAAGGGAAGATTGTGTTGTGATGATGAATCCTCCTCCATAAAACAGAGTTCATACTGGAAGGGATGAAAATGTAAACAGTCAAAACTAATGGGGCTATAAAGTAAAAAAGACGACAAATAGTGAACTATTTTTAATTTCCAAAATATCCCTCTTTGATTTGTTACTTCTAAAAATCACCCTCTTCCTCTTTCAAGTTCTGTTTTCCATTTCCAGGACTGACATTACCCACCAATTTTTCTTCTTCCAGAGCAATGCAAAAGCTCCTTTCGCGTCCACTCTCGAACCCAAAACACTCCTTCTCTTACTTCTTCTCCCACTCTGTTTCCAAAACCAGTTACGACCCTCCATTTTCCCCTATTTCCAAACCTCCAAAACCCAAACCAAGGCCACCCGACCCGACCCCAAACCGGAACCCGACTCCTATAAAGTCAAGCCTCCCATTTGACTTCAGGCACTCCTACTCTGAAACCGACCCGACACTCGAACCCATCGGGTTCCGAGAGCCAAAGAGGTTTTCTCCATTTGGACCTGGAAGGCTTGATAGGGAATGGACCGGGACTTCAGCGCCGGTCCGAGATGAAGTGGATAGTTGCTTGGTCGGAGAGGAGAGGATACGGGTTCTTGGTGACCCGCTTACAGAGGAGGAAATCGAGGAATTGGTTGAAAAGTATCGGCATAGTGATTGTGCTCGGCAAATCAATCTGGGTAATTCTGTTTTTCATCTCTTCTTAAATAATAAGGCTGTTTTTCATCTCCTCCCTTTTAAACCATAGGAC
The DNA here is from genome assembly GCA_025698515.1 of Gossypium sturtianum. NCBI lineage: Eukaryota > Viridiplantae > Streptophyta > Magnoliopsida > Malvales > Malvaceae > Gossypium > Gossypium sturtianum. The sequence continues at coordinate 97,119,093 of CM046947.1, forward strand.
CATACGACAAGGAAGAAACGGAGTTTTGGGTAAGGGATGAAAATCTTGTAAATTCCAAGTTTTGGGTTGAAAATGACCCGATCTCGTTTTAGGGTTCTAAGGGATTATGGAATAGTTCCTTATTAATCCATGTAGCTATAGCTTTGAGTTTGATGCCAGTGGCAAATGTTTCTTCTATATATCTCCATTAGACTTTCTCTTATCTGTTGATGGAACTTTTTGTTGATCCAACTTTTCATTGTCAGATAGATAGTCGGATTATTTTGAGTCCGAGTAACATAGATTGGAATGGATGATGGGATTTAGAGAAGGCTTGACTGGGGTCTCGTTGGCAAGGGTTTCTTCTAAATTTACCTGCATCAGGCTTTCTCTTATTTGTTGTTGCAGCTTTAGATTGATCGGTCATTTTGATAGAAGATTCAACACTTACTTTGAGTCCGAGTAGCATAATAGATTGGAATGAAGGGTAGAAATGGAATGTTGAGAAGATTTGTTTGTTTTGTGTTAGGGAAGAATGGGGTCACACACAACATGTTGGATGACATTCATAATCATTGGAAGAAAGCTGAAGCTGTAAGGATCAAGTGTTTGGGAGTACCAACTCTTGATATGGACAATGTTTGCTTTCACCTTGAGGTTTGAACAAAAAACAATCTCTATTGTTTCTTTCGGAATCTTGGATTATTATTAGCTGATCTCGATTGTAGTATTTCTATAGGAAAAATCCAGGGGGAAAATCATCTACCGCCACATAAATATCCTCATTTTGTATAGGGGTCGAAACTATGATCCCCAAAACCGACCAGTTATACCTCTTATGCTATGGAAGCCTTATGCTCCTATATATCCGAAGCTTGTGAAAAACATTGCTGATGGCCTGACGTTTGAAGAAACCAAGGAAATGAGAAATAGAGGACTCCACTCTCCTGCTCTTATGAAACTCAGTAAGTCATACTGTTCATAGTGTTAATGAGATAGTACTATATATTGTAACTTTAAAGAGTGTCCCTCAGGTACTTGTTTGCAAAATCATTGATAACGATAAATGGATTGTTCGAGTAATACTGATGGTGAAATCTTATGTTCAGCTAGGAATGGAGTGTACGTAAACGTAGTGGCCAGGGTCCGGGAGGCATTCGAGACTGAGGAGGTGATTAGACTAGACTGCACCCATGTTGGTACGAGTGACTGCAAAAGGATCGGTGTAAAGCTAAGGGTATTACTCCTATTTTCTCATTGTTTCTGCTGTTTACAAGAATTTTTAGTAGAAATGTTGATGTTCTTCAATCCAATACTAATTTTCCGGGTTTATTTCTCTTATTTCCTGTAAATGTAGGACTTGGTTCCTTGTGTACCTATTTTGTTCAAGGATGAACAAATTATACTCTGGAAGGGAAAGAGAGATCAGGAACGAAACTCTGACATTTCTGATGCCAACGAGAAATCTTCGGGTACTTAGTTTAGTTTCCGAACCGGAAATCTGATGCAGTAATGAATTGGGCTATCATATATTTATGCTTCCAGGCCAAAGCTTGTTGGATAGGTTGCTTGTTGATTCCGTTGCCTGGAAAAGCCATTGTTGCTGATGAAAATCAATGTACCAGTTCGTTTAACCAACCTTATTGTCGTCACCTGTTTGCATTGGTGCATCCATCGGGTTGCATTTCGAATGTCAGGTAGTCTGTTTACAAGTTTGTAATTGTCCTGAAATTTAAAATCAGTCTTCATTTTTCGGGAAAAATAACCCGAGTCTTCATAATGTAAAAAAAAAAAAAAAAGGTACATTTTTGGGAAGCTTGTTGCAAAGGTATCTTTCATTAACTGAAACAATGGAATGAACGAATGTTTTGTACTAATCCGTTTATTTTGTAGCTACGGCAGACTTTTTGTTCTATATGAGAATCTGTCTGGAGCACTTTTCCATTTGTAAAAGGGTTAAATATGTTGTTTATTTGACAGTAATGCATCTTAGATAGAATGTGATGTGAAATTTGGTCAAATGGTTTAACCCAATCTGACCCAAGATTAGATTAAAAATTCCTAAGATTAGATACATGTGAAAACTTGGAACTAGAAAATAATGTCAACTGAGTTTATCAATTCTTCCTTGTGAAAACTTAAGGCATTTCCAATATATAGAGACTGGAACTCCTACAATTATCAAGCCTTGTCTGCTCTGGCCCTTTGGGTTATCACTTTATGTTCCCACGGTTCAATGTCACTACAGTCATAGAAAACTGCCTCAACATGACCATGTGTTCCACTGTTGATGTAAATAATTTGATGCAGGCTTGAACACAGGTAAACGCCCTAATATCTATTCCTGATATGAGGATTTATGATGCTGTTTTTTCTACCATTAAATAGAAAGTTAGAACCTTTGCAATCAATCGATGATCATTTTCAACTTCATATTATTTTCTTGTTTCTTTTTCATTTCAAGAAAATGACAGAAATAGAGGATAAAAGGGTGTTGCAATGTGAGATTTGGGATGGTAATTGCTGACTTCAATAAATTTCTAATTGTTTACTGATATCATTTTGTTTCACAACTCCATTAAAGTAAGCTTTCATACCAGTTAGAAGCACAATCGTCAATGCACAATTATCAACACACCTATTTTTAACAAAAATAATAAACATAATCACAAGTGAATCTCACTGAATTTGATTATTACATAGGCAAATTTAGAAAAGAAAAAAGAACTAAAAATTGAAATCGACAACCATGTTTTTACCTGCATTTAGTTGATATATTGAACTTATGATACTTTGAATCTTCATTTTTCATTTTGCATTCATGTCCATTTAGATATGGATATATATGATCCTCTAAATATATAAAAAAAAAACTTCAAAAATTAAAAAAATTCATGTTAGACACAAAGTATAACAGAAACTTAACCAATAAAATCCGAACAACATAAACCTCCATCTATTGATTTATGTAACATGGCTTTGAAAGCTACTCTAAAATCATCCATTCTTTCATGTAATATGTGGTAGCTGACTTCGACTGAACCCTCGACGACTCCAACATATATCCTCATTGAAAATTGTATTTGAAACAGTGACAGCCTCTTCAATCGCATCTTCCTCGACCAATTGGGGTGTCTTAAAAAATAATTGAAGAAAAATTATAAATAAAATTTTAATCTCATGTCATCAAGGAAAAATAAGAAACATATATATACTTTATAAAATAATATTTTCTAATAATTTACAAATTATTTACTTAAAATTTATTATCTTTAAAGTATTAAATTTATTAATATGCTATCAATTGTTTACTTAAAATTCTAACCTTTTTACTAATTTATTTTAACAAAATCTTCAATATGTAAAAGCAGATGCTGAAAATTAATTGGAGTAAACATATTAATATAATTCTTAATTTATTAAATACATGTTACTTGATTTGACCTAATAAATATTGTATTACAAAGCTTAAAGTATAATTGCATTTCAATTAATTGTAAAACTACAAAAGGAGTGCACTCTATAGTAGCTATATTAATTGGACAATGATGTGAGCTTCGCCATCATTGAGTAGTATTTACACCTAGGCAACTATAAACGCCAAGCCCTAACCTCTACTCAACTATGACCTCTCTTATACATATTTATACTTTATAATCATTTTCAATCTTGTTTCCTCTATTCTAAAATGTTGACTTACGCATTAGTGAGTGTTAGGAGCATAGGCTCCAGTGCCTCTTAGCTCAAACCTGTTGTATACTTCACCAACTATAACTTAGTCCACCAACTATAGAATCAGCTCACTCCATTTTCTAAACCCAACAAAAATCACATCAACCTATGCCAATAGTTATATGCAAAAAACCGAAGAGCTAATGGGAAAATAGTTTGGTTTGATTTGATTAAAAAAATAATTAATATGTAATATTCTTGTAAATTAAAGGGTTACAGAATCTATACCTTTATTTCGCAATGCACAAATTCCTGTGAATCAATGGAGAAACTAGTAGTCAACTTAGGACAATATCTTACTTCCAAATCTTCCAATGCTGGCAATACAAAATGATATCCTTTGGGACCGAAGTGAATGAGGCTCGGTAGTTCTTCAAGTGATAACTTTTCTAATTTATCAAATTTCATCTCCTCTTCAGGTACCACTTTCGGTTCATCTTCTAATTCGAATACTTGTTCCAGTTTAGAATTCCTTTGAACTTCAAGACATTCAAGTTTTGGAAGAACAAGAATAGATCCAAAGGGAAAGAGACTTTTCAAATTTCGACAATTTGTAATAGTGATATTTGTCAAATTTGGAAAGTTGATAGGTTGGAGGCCAGCATTTGATGATGATGATGAAGAAATTTGATCATTGGCTAAAATGAGTCGTTCTATTTCTTCACACCCATCGATGGAAAGATACACCAAATGTGATAAACTACGAGCCATCGTAGGTGAAAATATATATCTTAACTTCTTGCAGTCTCTCAAAACTAGTATTGTAAGGTTCTCAAGGGTTAAAACTTGAGCAAAATCGTTCCATATAATCCGTATTTCAGATAAATTCCTCAAGTCCAATCTTTTTATTTTTGAGAATGAGTACCCACCTTGAACTTGAAATACCGTTTCATGATTCCCAACTACTATACAATCTTTATTCAATACAGGCACATTAGTTTTCCATATGATTCCCACGTTATAAAGAAGCAAGTCCTGCAAATACACAGAAATTCCAATAAATGTCATAAAAATACACTAGAGTAAATGTTACCCACAAGTGTTCATAATTTTACATATTCCAAGTAATAGTGAATCCTACTTTCTCTAATTTCAATACTACATGTATCTTTAGTATTTTAAAGGATATATTTTAAAATTCCAATCAAATTATTTGAACATGAGAGACCATTTCTTGATTTTACATTTTTATTTAAAGAGTGAATAATAAAATTCATTTACAAACTAAGTATAAAAGGGAAATGGATTATCGCATAAATTACGCAACATATCTATTTATTAGTTTGCTACAATGTCAAAATCCATATACAAAATGCAAATAATCTAAATAATACCTCCAATAGCGGAGCTTGTACAATGAAGCCTGAGAATAGCTGGCAATCCTCTATCCAGCAAGTTTTCAATTTTGGCCAGCAATGGTTCTGCATGAATGAAGCAAATATTTTGATATCATACAAAATATATTTCTTTAGTAAAATTGAGGAATATCATTTATAAAACATAATTTAAATAATCATTATCATATTACATAAATATAAAATATAAATAAATATATTAAAGTGTAACATCAATAGAAAATAAATATATAATATTTCCCTATTTTAATTTTTTCTATCTATATGAATTATTTAAAATATAAATATTATACTATTTGATAATAAAAAATTATAAATTAATTTGATGTACTTGTTTTTAAAACATATAATTGTTATTTAATTGTAAGTTAAATTATAACTGTTTTATATATTTTTTAATAGTTGTTATATAAAAGGTTTATGTTTAATTTTTTTTCAAATTTTTGTTAACCTTAAAACTTTTAAATACAGAATTACCTGAGGAACCACAACATCTTCCCCATTCTCAATTTGTTCCATCTTGAAGATTTGCATAAGTTGAGGGCAACCAATTATTTTGACAGATTCCAATGATTGAAGCCCTTGAGTCGAAGTGTTTGCACAAACATATTTCAAACTTTTGCAATACCTTATGTTAAGAATTCTCAATTTCGACCAGCAACAAAGATGAGAGTCATTCTGCATATTTCAAACACACATATTAATAAGTTATTTATTTTTAATATTATAAAGAACTGAGCATATCAATATAAAGATAAATTATTAATTGAAAGACTTGATTGGAAAAATTAACTATTTATTGAACTCGAATACACATTTAACTTTAGAATTTGATAAATCACAATTACAACAAGATAAAATATATATTAACTGAAAGACTTACAAATTGGTTAGATAGATTAATTATATGTTAAGCTCGAATACACATTCAACTTCAAAATTCAATAAATCACAATTATAACAAGATAAAATATAAAAAACATTCTGTAATATCCTGATTTTAGGGGTCTATGCATTTGGTGTGTTACATGGCTAAGTTAGTAGGCTAAGGCTTCATAGGGTGAATTGGGCTCAGGTTTGGACTTTAAAACCTGGGTTAAATGGCTGATAAATAGTGTTAGTAGTAATGGATGTTGGATTATTAAATTAAGTAGCAAGTTGGGCTTGCGACCCAAAAATTTATTAATGCCGAATTGGGCATGAGGGTGGCGTCACTTAGGGGGGATGATTTGGGCCTAGTATGGCCGCATGGAGCCCAAATTAATGGGTTAAAATTCGGCACTCCTAGGGTAAAGGGATGGACGGCACTTAGGCTACAATTTAGGAGCTTAATTCTTTTATTTTTAAGTGATAAATGAGGATAATTAGGGAGGAAGGATAAAGGATATGATAATTGATGGATAAAGTTATCAGGAAGGAGAGAGTTGGCCGAAACTCCAACTCTGTGTGGGTGAGAGTATGTAGCCGAAATTATTAGCAGAGTATCCATCTTTTCCTTCGTTTTCTTTTTCTTTCTCATCTCTTTCTCTGGCCGAAATTTCTTTCTTTTCTTTTCTCAAAGTTTTCTCTTCTAGCCGAAACTTCTTAGTGTTTCTCCTCTCCTCGAAAACCCTCTGAAAGCCGCATACTCCTCGTGCTTATCATCTTCTTCCATAACCGAATCTTCAAAGTGAGACCTCTTTTTCCCGAAGGTGCACCATAGTCGCATACACCTCTCTAGTTTGGTAAGTTTTCGGGATTTCTTTCCTTTGCGATTTCTTCCTTTCTTTTCACCAAGATCTAACCCGATTCAATTGTTTATGCCTATCGATTTCTTCTCTCAATCCCTAGAAGCTGAATCCTGTCTTGCTATAGCCAGAAGTGCCGAGTTTGGAAAGTTGAAGGTGAGTGGTTGATGGTAGGTGGCCGAATGGCCCTTTCCTGTTCTTTTCTTTTTGGCCGAATGCCATATGGGCTAAGTTAGTTGTGATTTACAGTTTGTTGATATTTGGAGGATGGCCGAATGTAGGTAAAGTAGAGGTGACAATTTCTTGAAGGCTTTCGAGACTTGAAAGTAGGTAAGAATTCTTTTAAACATTATTATTTATTAGATCTTATTGATCTAAATAGTTTAAGTAACCAAAGGGTTATTATGGCCGCTAATAATGATCAAGCGATAAAAGGGGTTGGATCAGTAAACCCAACGCCAAAGTAGCATAGAAGCAGTAAAGGTGTAATACGAAAATCAGGTGTGTAACTCTTACACACTTTCATTCTTAATATGTAAAATGTTATTTGTTGTTAAAGGCCAGAGTGACGGCTATGATTGTTGAAATACCCTTGTGGGTAAACGCGAGGATGCCGGGTAAGTTGTGATGATTTTTGCATTAAATTATAACGAAAGCATGATAATTTGTATATATGACACTTGTATGTTGAGCATGATCATACTAGTACAGTTAGCATAACTATGTGTTATGGGAGATGAGAGGAGGGGGAAGTATGATCTATTAGACTGTCACCAGTGATTTGGTATCACACAGTGGGTTGGCCCCACATACTATAAATTGTGACTAAGTCTCAGTGGTTTGGTACCACATATGATATTTTGTAACTTCGGTTACCAGTGGTTTGGCACCACCAGTGGTTTGGTACCACAAGGGGTAGAAAAGGGAGACTCGGATGGATGCTTAGGTGGGTTGCATGACTTGCATATTATTATATGAACTTATGTAAGAGCATGATTTTCTTGGGATGGGGATTTACACACCGAGTCTCGGTGACTCACCCCTTCCTTTACATTTTGCAGATCGAGCTTAGATCGTGGATATGGGGCGGAGAGCGGACTCGAGGTGGCCATGCTCGCAGATTGTTTTGCTTTAAAGTTTTCTTTTGAACTCGGTTGCTTTACTTTAGTTTTTGGTTTTGCATCGTTGTAATAAGGCCGCTAACTTTTAATTTTGGGATGCTATATTTGGTTGTCTTTACGATTTTTAAACAGACATACTTGATAAACCTAAAATTTGTTGTTTTCTTAAAATCATGTTTGAGTACGTTATTTATTTTAAAATATTCACCGATTAAGTAAATGATATAGATTACCAACCAAGCAAATAATTTTCTAAAAACAAAAGAGTTTTCCAAGGGTTTCTCCCCCCAATAAAGTCGACAAACTGATTTCTAAAAGCGCTTTCTTTCCGTAGCACGCCAGACTCGGGTGTAGCGTTTAGACCGGGTTTGAGGTGTTACATTTTGGTATCAGAGCCAAGTTCAAAAGCTCGGCGGTGGGTTTAAGGCCCAAAAATATGTTTAAGGGTTTGTGAAATGATCATCTTTCTGAAAGCATGGCACCTGAGTCTCCGGCGCCGATCCACCCAGGTAAGTACCCTAACTCTTGCTGTGATATATTTGTTGCGTCTTTGTGGGCTTTAGAAGTAGTTAAGCATAGTAGTACTGATGGACTCTAGGTGTAGACAAACAACTTCTCTAATCCATAAGACTTAACTTTATTAAACAAAACCTGTAAACAAGTCATAAGGCTAAAGTGTGGCAACAAGCATATGCATGTCTAGGAGTAGATCCGGAAGAGCTTGGTATTTAAGCAGTCCGAGTGACTCACCTCCTGGGATTTTTACCAAATTAGGACAGAAAAAAAAATTATGTTCCAAAATAGGATGGCCCCCCAATTATTTACCAAAATAGGTCAAAGCAGGGTGGTCACGCCACTCCCATAGGCGGCACCACCTGCATTGTTCGGCTCCTCACTGCACCAAACTGCATGCAGCTTGAAGAGAACAGAGAACAGTAAGAGGCATGCATCGAAAGTGAAAAATACTCTCCCATAGGCGGCACCAACATGAAGAATGCCATCCCATAGGGCGGCACCGGTGGTCAATACCCACCCATAGGCAAAGACTGCATGGCCGTTTGTAAACCTCTTCGCTGGGGACCTTAAATGGTCCCCTCCCTCCCTCGCCCCACAACAAAGGCCACAAGGCTTCAACAGCGTAGTGTCGCACGCCTGCGGAAGAAGAAAGAAAGAAGGAAGAGAGAAAAGAAGGAAGGAAGGAAGAAGAAGAAAAGAAGGAAGAAGGGAAAAAAATTAGGAGAAAATTAGGTATAATTTGTTTAAAATAATGTTTATGTTGTTGATTTTTTATTTTTATTAAATTATTTTATGAAATGTTAATTTTTATTTTATGACATATTTAGTAGTTTAAGTAGTTTAAGTAGTTTATAATGTAAAGTTTAAGTAGTTTAAGTAGTTTATAATAAGATTATTATTTGTTAATTTTTATTTTATAACTTAGTTTATAACTAACATTAGTAGTTTAAGTAGTAATTAGTTAGTAAGTTAGTTAAATACTATTATGATTAATAGGTTAATAAATACTATTATGATTAATAGGTTAATAAATACTATTATTAATAAGTTAAGTAGTAATTAGTTAGTAAGTTAGTTAAATACTATTATGATTAATAGGTTAATAAATACTATTATTAATAAGTTAGTTTAAGTAGTAATTAGTTAGTAAGTTAGTTAAATACTATTATGATTAATAGGTTAATAAATACTATTATTAATAAGTTAGTTTAAGTAGTAATTAGTTAGTAAGTTAGTTAAATACTATTATGATTAATCGGTTAATAAATACTATTATTAATAAGTTAGTTTAAGTAGTAATTAGTTAGTAACTAGTTAAATACTATTATTAAAAAAATATTTAATTATATTAGTTAGTTAATAAATTATGTTAGTGTGTATTAATAAGTTAGTTTTTAACTCTAACATGATTTTAGTTAGTATATTGTTATTAGTTAAACTTTAATAATTCATTTAGTTAGTATATATATAAAACAATTATTATTATTGTTAGTGTAATATATTATAGTTATTGTTAGTATAAAGAATATTAAAATAATACATAAAACATTATGTATAAAAATAAATAATATAAAATAATAAAATACGAAAATAATATTTTTTTTTAAAGTAATAGAATCTGAGAAAAAAGAAAATACGAATAAATAGTTAAAATAAGTTGGTTTTACTAAATTGATATATAAAAAGTAATAAAACAATACATTTGAAATATTACTTAGTAAAAGAAATAATATAAAATAATAAAATACGAAAATAATAAAACCAAATATTTGATTTATTATGCACTAAAATGTGTCTGTAAATAATATATTTGAATTATTATATACTAAAATAATATAAAATAAAACGGACAAAGACTCGTAATATATCTATAATAATTATGTACTAAATTATTTTTTGTTAATCAATTGTTTTATTAGAAAAAGGTATACCTATACGTAATATTATTATTAAGGAATCGTAAAAATTATTATTATTACTTTAGCTATGTTAATATAATATTATTATTAAGAAACCGGAAATATTATTATTAGTTATTATCATTGTTGGTAAAAAAACAATAATTAATACTTGATTTAATATTATGATGTTTGTATAAATAATAAAATATTATATTTATTATGCGTCGTTTACATGATGTTCTTATTATATGATCGAGATTGGCATGTTATTTGTTAGTAATTGAATATAGATTTATTGTTTTTATGTAGGTAAAAATTGATTTGAGACGGAAATGGCTTCATTGATTAGTAAAGTTCCTCACATATGCGTATTGCTAATAATATGGTAATGTATTGTTATTCATTAATTACGAGTTATATTAACAAAATAGCTACATAATAAATTATGTTATTCTACATAAGTAGTAATATTTTTATGAATTAACACCTGTCGGGACTCATACCGTATTACGGGCCGGGTGAATGGCGTAAAAATCCCCGGATGAACGATCGATGCCATATATAGAGCAAATTTGGATTCGGGTCAGAAAGATCGATCCGGACATTTGACTTGCGGTATGATTTAATATCCGCACTAGTCGAGCGTTGGCGCCGAGACCCACACTTTTCATTTTCGTGTGGAGAGTGCACGATCACTCTAGAGGATATTGCATGCTGCAGCTTGGGCTCCCAATTGGCGGAGTCCCGTTACGAGCGTGAGTGCGTAGGTGACCCGTTTACCTTTGTGAAAGCCTACTAGGGCACTCAGATGCGACAATAATGGAAAATATTTTACGAATTAAAATTTACATGGTTGAGAGCGAGGTACCAACATATATCAGCTGATGCCACTGAAGGCGACTTGATGTGCGCAAGTCAAGCGTACATTATGCACATCATCGGGGTATATCGATGCCAGTGCAAACAATAATACGGTTCATATTCGTACCTACCCCTATTATCTGATTTAAGCAATGCTCGCTCGTATAGTTGGGGATCCGCAGTCCTTACGTGGTTGTACCGTGAGCTTTGTCGGGCGACAGACCCAACGACCGGAGACATAGGCGGATGCCTTACACTATTGCAGTCCTGGGCTCTGTATCGGATGCCATTCTTGGCATCAGTTACCCACCAACCATACGTATATCCGTTAGTGAACAGGTGATAAAATATAACTTGTTTTTAATTGAAATTTCTTTATATTGATACTGTTTGACTTAATTGTTTTTTTGTAGGTGGAGTAATTATCCGGGTATCGGGAGGTCGTACACTGTCCCGATATACCGGCTTATGATTGAACAACATGCCGGGGAAGGGGTAAGCGGTTCCAATATTAGTTACGTAGTAGTTTGTATATCTTACGCACAATGTGTTTAATTTTAACAATGTTATTAATCGTGCAGTTTATATGGATGCCATATCGTAGACCCGAAATTGCAGCCGTTATACCCCGAATCCTCCTATATCCATCAGTATATGTGGTGCACAAACGCACCAATTGTGCATTTCCATGTAGTAGAGTGGTATCACGGGGACCGAAGTCTTTGCGGCAATTTGTTGCGCCCAATACATCCTTGAACCGCCGTGCAGTGTGGGAGAGGTTCATGGCAAAAATAAGAGAGGAGACCGGACTTGGATTGGGGGTTAGGCATGGTCAATTTATTGCGGTGTGGAATGATCGCATGTCCCGAATGCCTCGGATGGATATGGCTTCCAGTCTTCAACCTCCATTAGAGTACATACAATGGTACTCTAGTATGGGGAAGCCATATATACTCGGAGGACGATCGATCGTAGTCCCCACATGTGGCGGACACGGGGCATACGAGCCGATGGTAGATATGGAGGCCGAGGCGTGCAGAGATCCGATCCCGAGCAGAGGCCGAGCCGAGGTCGAGCGGATCCCGAGCCGCAGGTCGAGCCCGAGGCTGAGCAATTACAATCTCATTCGGTGCACATTCGTATCATCCATATGTGCCAGGCTCGTCATCAGGAGGTGGATACCAGTACGGGGTTGATATATTCGGATCTTACACACCGCAGTACGGTACTCCCGGCTCGTATCCTGGGTTATATCCACTGCATCAGGACAGTCCATCTGGCTCGAGTTCATCTATGCCCTTCGAGGGACATGATTTTTCAGCCATGTTTAGCACACCGCCATCTGGACCCCCACCGGAGACTGACGAGGATGTTGGTCGTCGCAGGCACGGACGACGTGAACGTCGACCACCGCAGAAGTACACACCGAGGACTACACCATCGAACCATCAGTTTTAAGGTGTTTCTTCCGGTCTTGAATTTCTTGTATTTTGTATTTGTAAATATTACGATGTTTATACTTTATTTGTAGGAAATTAACTTGGTTATTTGTAGCTATAATTACTTAATATTGTTATGATTTTTGATGATTTGGAGCTTTAAAATTTCGTAACAAGATTTTAAGACATGACACCAACGATTTCATTTGACACCAACAACTAAATTGATTTGTTTACTTTACACATGGGATCTAGTTGCAATTTAACCATTTCAATATTCCACATTTCTATACTCCACATTTCTATACTCCACATTTCAATATTCGAAAAATACAACGAAAAATAAATTCAAACACAGGGTAGTTAATATGCATGATAACAATCTGAAAAATGTTGAAATTAATGAAAACTAAGCTCAATTCCACTCGTCGCTCGTGACGATTATCCAACATGATAGTTTATTTGAGGGCATTTACTTCGATTATGACCGGCTAACTCGCATATTCCACAGCGCTTACCGTTAGATTTCTCCCTAAAGTCCATCTCATTACGGATTCTGGATGATTGCGGACGGCCTCTCGGATTCCTGCGGAGCGCTCTATCTGGGACAAGCTCGAAAGACGTCCGAGGCACCTCCCATGTAGACATGTCGGGGCGCAGACAGGAACTCATTTCCCCGGACACGCAATGTACGCTCTAAGCGTGTACACATCATCGACAAAATGTTCAACACTAAGGTTCGCTTTAGCACACGCCGCCACAACATGTGCACACGGATAATGAAGTGTCTGGAACCTCCTGCATTCACACTGTCTGTTCCGAAGGTCGACTCCATAAGACCTAGGTGGCAAACCAGGTCGACGACCTATAGACTCCACAACTCGAAAAGTTTCCATTTGTCGTGAATATATTTCTCTGATCATCGACCTGCAATCTGGCGGTTTGCAATCAATGCATCCCCGACATCTTCCACAAACACGTGTCCCGCATCCATCCGGTTGACTTGTTGTTCACCCATTCTTGGCATCAAGGTTGCCAACTTTGTAGAATGTAGCCGAGAAGATAGATGAAATAGGTAGATGTCGTGTTTTCAACAACACGCTGACCCCCTCCACCAAGTTTGTGGTCATTTGACCATAACGAAAGCCCTCATCAAAACTTTGAGCCCATTGCCACGGCTCCATTGTACCCAACCACTCTCGAAAAGATTTGTTCGCTTGACCTGCCATGTCACTCTTGAGCTGAGTCATCATTTGGCAAAAAATACGTGGCTCTAACTCGTACGCTGTACATGTTTTAATAAATGTCAGTTACGGTATCTGGATAACACAAAAACATTAAACTATACATATTGAAAATATAAGGTTATCCTTTACCCATTTTCACCACTTCTCTCTTCCAGTTTGGATTCTTATACTCTCGAAGAAAGTTAGCCGCAATGTGACGGATACAGTAAACGAATCTCCATGGCACACCAGAACGCCTAATTGCGGCAATTAATCCTTTCCCTCTATCGGAGATGATGCAAATATTATCGTTGTTAATAACATACCTCCGCAGGTTGGTCAAGAAGAATTCCCAAGATTCCATATTCTCCTTATCTACTATTGCAAATGCTATTGGGAGCACGTTCCTATTGCCGTCTTGAGCAACCGCAATAAGTAAGATCTGTGTATATTTTCCGTATAGCCATGTCCCATCCCGGTGCACAAAGCGGCCATGGTGTGGAAATGCCCGTATACATGGATCAAACGCCCGAACATCCGATGAAAAATTCTTTCCCTACTGTAATTGGTCATTGGGGCGTAAAAGGTCGTGGTATCGTAACTCAATCACAGTTCCGGTATGTACTCTCGCATGGCACTATCCATCCTTGTAGCTCATTATACGATGAATCGTAATCTCCGTACAATTGTTCCATTGCCATCCGCTGTTTAGCTATCCACGCCTTTCGATATGATACTCGACATCTTTGGAATCGTGCTTGTATTTCAAGCAATCGATCATCGAAACTTTAATAGTCGCGTGTCCTTCACCATTGGTATGATACACGTATATATAGTTTTGGAATCAAGTTTTCCATGATCTTACGTCATACGTGTCGATCCGCATGTGTGAGGCCCAACCAATTTTCTTATCTCCCACATCTGTGATTTTTGAATAAATGCAGCTCGTATCCGCCAATTGCATCCGTCCGCTGCCTTCCAACACTCTGCAATATATAGTGTCGATTTAGACTCTGCGACTTTGTAATCCACTGATATATCCATGCTATACCGTTTAATCGCAGATACGCACTCTTCTTTACTTCCAAATCTCTGGCCTACGAATAACTCCTCATGATCGGAATTTACGGTGAGCCGGTGAGCAGGATATATTTCAGGGTACTCTGGAAACTCGGTTACACGCGCTGCGCCGAGGTCTATGAGTGACATGTGTGGCCCAGGATTATTGTGTATCGTAATACATTGCATATGGTTCCCGACAGAAGACGCACTAATGTTCCAATCGTCATTCACGTCTTCATCGTCAATATCATCAGGTATATCATCCATATCGGGATCACTGTCAATATCGACCTCTTCCCCACAATCATCACTACTGTCGTGTCTATCATCACCAACCACATCAATATCGGGTGTAATATTAAGATCGATATCAATCCGACGTATATTCGATTCATCATCAACATACGATCTTGGAGGCACCATGCACGGTTCTTGAGCTCCATGTTCTTCACCATATGCATTGGTGTCTTCATTTGCCTCAATCTGGCTAACTTTCGGCAAATAAGTGAATCGGTGCATTTCTGTTACTCTCATTCCCACAGTAAAGCGCAATCATTGTCTCCACGTCTTCATCGTCTACAAGTTCCATTTCTGTGAATTTGATCGGATCTGCCGAAATTGGAAACTTGTAGAAAATTCTCGATATCGTTTTCCCACACCGTCTAACGATTTTTGCGTTTATCCTTCGCTTCATATCATCCAACAATACATTTCTATTAAATCTCATTGCTATTTGTTGCCGACATTCAAATATGCATCCAACGGTTGTTGTCAGTATGATTCCATCGAAATAAACGCATACGAAAAACTGATCATCCATCTTCAGTGGTCAATCTGTTCAAAAATAAACAAAATTTCTCAAACAAAATTTAAAACATACCATTCACAATAAAAATTAATTAATATAAACACATAAATTACTAACAAAAATTACTAACATTCAAAATAAACAAACAAAATATCTTTAAAACAAAACTAAAAATTTTGGCACTATTTTGGCACTATGTTCGTTCAGTATTTCCTAAGTGTTCAAATCTTATAATTTTCAATAAAATACTATTAGATTTAGTAAAATCACTTATTTTGACCATTTACTTGTATTTTCCTGAACAAATTATATTACTTTCAAAATATATATTATTTATTTTCAATCATAATGTTTCATGTATTATTTTAATGTTCTTTTATACTAACCATACTTATAATATTTATTTACTAACAATAATAATATAATACTAAATAAAATAACATTTACCATTTTTTAATAACAACAATATTACACTACCAATAATAATAATAACAATTTTATATACTAACTATAAACGATTATCATTAAAGTTTAACTAATAACAATATACTAAAGAGTTATAAAATAACATATTAATATATACTTTACTAACTAATCAAAATAATTTTTTAGGGTTTCAAACTAACTAACAATAATACTATAACTAACTTACTTACTAACTAAATTACTACACTTAACCTACTAATCCTAACTCACAATACTTATAATATAAACTAAACTAAAGTAACTAACAACATATAATTAATACAATTATAATTAATATATAATTAAATAATATAATAACAATTCAAAAACAACATAAATATTATTAAAAAAAAATCTACCTATTTTTAAAACTTTTTTTTTCCCGTAACCTCCTTTCTTCTTTCTCTTTTTCTTGCTGGCGCCACCACCTTCTTCTTCTTCTTCTGCTGCTGCTTGTTTCTTTCGCACTCGCTAGAGCTTCAAGTTTCCCCGGGGGCGAATTTAAGCACATGGTCCCGCCTCTGCATGTCCATTTTTTGCTTTTGGTGCCGCCTATGGGATCCCATTGTTCAAGCTTGGTGCCGCCTATGGGATCCCATTGTTCACTTTATCCTGTTTGCATGCATGCCCATCTTGTTCTCTTCTTGTTTAGCGTGTGCAAAGTTGGTGCAGGCTGGGGAGCCGACAGCAGGGTCGTGCCGCCTATGGGAGTGGCGTGACCACCCTGCTTTGACCTATTTTGGTAAATAATTGGGGGGCCATCCTATTTTGGAACATAATTTTTTTTTCTGTCCTAATTTGGTAAAAATCCCCTCACCTCCTCTTCGCAGGAAGCTTACCTGGTGCATAGTGATTGTTCATTTTAGCTATGACAGGGTGTGGCAATAGGCATATGCATGTCTAGGAGCGGATTCAGGGAAAGCTTAGCATTTAAGCAGTCCTAGTGACTCACCTCCTTTTCACTGGAATCCCACCTGGTGCATAGTGACTATTCACCTTAGTCACGGGGACGTGTTGACAGGCCAAAACTTACAACTAAAACTCGAAAGGGACCAGCCACACTATTTTGTAAAAACCCTAGTTTTGGAAAATTACCAAAATGCCCCTGACTTGAAAATTTTCCCTCAAATTTATAAAATTACCAAAATACCCCCGGATTTACAAAATTACCAAAATGCCCCCGAGTTTGAAAAAAATTACCAAAATACCCTTCTTCGCAAAATCACCCGAGATCATATTTTAAAAATTACGAAAATGCCCCTGTAGGTTAAAATTACAAAAATACCCCTCGGGTAGTGAAATGATGAAAATGCCCCTACACGTTGGATGTGGTCTGTGGACGTTGTTTGTGTGATGGATGTACTTAGAACTAGGAGATAAGCCTGAAATTGGAACTATAGGTAGATTTGACTTCGAAAGAATCACTTCAAAACTATTTCTCATAAAATTGCTTGTGGGTAAGCGAAGATGCGATATTAATAATGCATAAAATTCTTAATCGGATAAACGCGAACGAGAAGAATGAGTACAAGAGGTCGTGGACGCCCGCCACGCGTGGCCGCGGCGGGGAAGGATGACCTTGTCTCGAGCCAGCAGGTCCGGTCGTCATGGGTCCGGAAATGTGATGTCGAATCGCCGTGCGCGGTTCGAGTTTCAGGATCAGACGGGTGGTAACGATATAGTATCTCAAGCTGTACTGCGAGCTTTGGAACGAGTTGTCGAGGCAGGCGCGGGTGTAGGAGCCGAAAATCCGTGGTTGAACGACTCTCGGGCAACGGAGCGAAGTGTTTAGGGAGTTTTCGGTGTGGCTCCCAACACGGTGAGTATTGGTTGGAGGCAACTGAACGAATAATGGATGATTTGGACTTCTCGGCTGAGGAGAAGTTAAAGGGGATAATGTCTCTTCTCCGGGATGAGTCGTATTAGTGGTGGCTCACGGTTCGAGAGGGTGCAGCGATCGGTGATATCACTTGGGATTATTTTAAGGCTGCATATCAGAGGAAGTATGTAGGAGCTGGTTATACTGATGGGTAGCGTGGGGGCGTTCTTAAATTTGGTGCAAGGAATAAGTCGGTGCAGAGAGCATGAGGTGAATTCTTGAGGTTGAGTAGGTATGCTCTGGGGTATAGTGGCTGCTGAGAACATGAGCGCCGTGTTAGGTTCGAGGACGGGTTGAGAGATGAGTCTGCGGTGTTAATTGCACCTCGGTGTGAAAGGGAATTTGCCGCTCGTGGAAAAGGCTAAGGTAGTCAAGAGGTGAAAACGCGAGAGGCGAGAATCGGGGCAGTAGTAGGGATAAAAGGAGTTTTGGGCCTTCGTGGTCCGCTGAAGTTCAAAAGAGGCTAAATTTGGTGGACGAGAAAAAGAGCCGCAAAGCTCTGCTTCTTTGCTTTCGGTGGCCACCTCAGTGTGCTAGATGCGGGAAGTCCCACTCGGAGAATGTTTGGGTGGAAGTAGAGGGTGCTTTGAGTGTGGATTAATGGAGCATCGGGTAAGGGATTGTCCGCGAAGTTAGCTAGGACTCAAGCCGAGGGTCAAGGACGCGGTCAATTCAGAGAGGAAGGTCGGCAACCACGAGAGGGTCGAGGTGCGGCTAGGGTAATGGTAATGATAACGGGACGAGGCCGAGGAGCACTGGCCGAGGTGTTGGAGGTGCCGATGCTAGGCAGTGGGGTTGGTCTATGCGACCAAACGTCGAGAAGAGGCGACGCACCAGACGTTATAACCGGTACGTTTATAATTTTTGGGTTACCTTATACTGCTTTAATTGATATTGGTTCAACACACTCATACGTTGCTAGTGGTATAGTGGGAACTTTGAACTTAGTTAGTGAGACTGCTGCTAGGAAGATGACGGTAGTTAGCCCTTTAGGACTCTCTGTAGTAGTGGATAAACTGTATAAGGATGTACCCCTAGAACTCCAAGGGGTCGTGTTTCAAGCGGATTTGATGGAACTACCCTTCGGGGAGTTCGATTTAATCTTAGGAATGGATTGGTTGGTAAAGTACCAAGCAGAACTGGACTGTGTAGCTAAGCGTATGGTGCTGAAGTCAGTTAAGGGTGAAGAGGTGGTGATGATAGGGGAGAGAAGAAATTACCTATCAAATGTGGTGTCCGCACTAAAGGCGGGGAAGATGGTAAGGAAGGGATGTGAGGCAGTTATGGTCTACGTATGTGCTTTGGAAGTTAAGGAATCAAGAATGGAGAATGTGCGAACGGTAAAAGACTTTGTTGATGTTTTTTCGGAAGAGCTCCAGGGTTTACCCCTGGATCGTGAAGTGGAGTTCGGAATAGATCTTTTCACGGGGACAGCGCCGGTGTCTATCGCTCCATCTGAGAATGTCACCAAAAGAATTGGTGGAGTTGAAAGCCTTGATTCGTGGAGTTGTTGGATCGGGGTTTTATTTGGTGAGTGTGTCTCCATGGGGAGCACCGGTACTCTTTGTTAAGAAGAAAGGCGGTCGATGCGGATGTGCATAGATCACCGTCGATTGAATAAATTGACGATTAAGAACAAGTATCCTTTGCCTAGGATAGATGACCTGTTCGACCAGCTTAAGGGAGCATCGATCTTTTCCAAGATAGATTTAAGGTCAGGGTATCACCAACTTAAGGTGAAGGAGGCAGATATCCATAAGACAGCGTTTCGTGCTCGATATGGGCACTATGAATTCTTGGTTATGCCGTTTGGACTGACGAACGCACCGGCAGCATTTATGGATATGATGAACCGGGTGTTCCAGCCTTATTTAGATCGGTTCGTTGTGGTATTTATCGACGATATTCTGGCATACTCGAAGTCGGAGGAGGAGCATGACGCATATTTGCGAGTAGTGTTGCAGATTCTTAGGGAAAAGCGTTTATACGCCAAGTATAGTAAGTGCGAGTTTTGGCTGAAGGAGGTTACTTTCTTGGGGCATGTGGTGTCAGCTGAGGGGATTAGAGTGGACCCTCGGAAGGTTGAGGCTGTTTTAGATTGAAAGCCACCGAAGTCTGTGGCGGAGATTTGAAGTTTCCTAGGTTTAGCAAGGTATTACCGGAGGTTTGTAGAAGGGTTTTCTTTGATTGCAGCTCCATTGACCAAGTTGCTGAGGAAAGGGGTTTCTTTCGTGTGGTCAGACAAGCAGCAGGAAAGTTTTGAGAAGCTAAAGAGGATTTTGACGGAAGCTCCGGTATTGATTCAACCGAAAGCCGGAAAAGAATTTACGGTTTATTGTGATGCGTCCCATACAGGATTGGGATGTGTGCTGATGCAGGAGGGGAAGGTGGTAGCATACGCTTCCCGACAGTTAAGACCTCACGAAGTGAACTACCCGATGCACGATCTGGAGTTGGCGGCAGTGGTTTTTGCCCTAAAAATTTGGAGGCATTATCTATATGGAGAGAAGTCTGTAGTATATACAGATCATAAGAGTCTGAAGTACCTTCTCACGCAGAAAGAGTTAAATTTGAGGCAGAGAAGGTGGATTGAACTGTTAAAAGATTATGACTGTTCAATTGAGTACCACCCGGGAAAGGCTAATGTGGCAGCGGATGCCCTGAGCCGTAAGGTAGAGGCAGATTTGAGAGCCATGTTTGCTCACCTTAGCCTATATGAGGATGGAAGCTTGTTAGCGGAATTGCAAGTAAGGCCAACTGGATTGACGAGGTTAAGGAAAAACAATTTGGAAGACGAAGCTTTAAGTGCTTGTGGTTTGCAAGTGCAGTGGTGGATTGGAGGGTATAGTTTGAGCAATGATGGAGTGGTATGTTTCAGGAAGGTGTGTATGCCTAAGAATGTGGAGTTAAGGCGAGAAAATCTTGCGGGAAGCACATAATGATCCCTATGCTATGCACCCAGCGGTAGTAAGATGTACCAGAGATTTGCGGGAGCGATTTTTGGTGGCCGGGTCTTAAGCGGGAGGTGACGGAGTTTGTGGGTAAATGTCGACGTGTAAATAAGTCAAGGTGAACATCGGTACCCTCGGGGTTGTTGCAACCAATTAAGATTCCACAATGGAAGTGGGAAAGAATTACAATGGATTTTGTGAGTGGGCTACCTCTTACGTCGACCAAGAAGGATTCAGTGTGGGTAATTGTGGACCGTCTGACGAAGTCGGCTCATTTCATACCAGTACGTATGGATTACCCTATTCAGAAGTTGGCAAAACTATACATAGCGAGATTGTAAGGTTGCGGAGTGCCGATTGTCGATTATTTGAGGCAGAGACCCTAGATTTACGTCAAGGTTCGGAAGGCGTTACATCAAGCTTTGGGTACGAGGTTGGATTTTAGTACGGTATTCCATCCCCAGTCAGATGGACAGACGGAGAGGGTGATTCAAGTTTTGGAGGACATGCTAAGGGGATGTGTCATGGATTTCAAGGGCAGTTGGGAGGAATTCTTACCATTGGCGGAATTCGCGTACAACAATAGCCATCAGGCAAGCATTCAGATGGCACCATACGAAGCGTTGTATGGTCGGAAGTGTCGTACCCCTACGTGTTAGACGGAGTTGGGAGAACGGCAGTTGTTGGGTCCGGAGCTGGTTCTGAGAGACGAGAAGATAAGGTGAAGGTGATTAGAGCTCGTTTGAAAGAAGCCTCGGATAGGCGTAAGTCTTATGCCGAGCCTCAAACGGAAGGATATAGAGTTTCTTTGAAGGTGATAAGGTTTTCTTGAAGGTGTCGCCGTGGAAGAAGGTTCTAAGGTTTGGTAGGAAGGGCAAGTTAAGACCTAGATTCATTGGGCCCTATCAAGTGTTGAAACGAGTAGGACCCGTGGCGCACCGGCTTGAATTGCCACCGAGTTGAGACAAATCCACGACGTGTTCCATGTTTCCATGCTAAGACGCTATCGCTTCGGATCCGTCACATGTGGTGCCAGTGGAGGAAATAGAGGTGAATTCGGACTTATCTTTTGAGGAGGAACGAAGGTGAGATCCTAGATCGGGATATTAATGTTTTTTGCGCAGAAATCGGTCCCTCTGGTGAAGGTATTATGGCGAAACCATGGATCGGAAGAAGCGACATGGGAGCGGAGGATACTATGAGGCAAAGCAATACCTCAACACCGGACAGGTAAATTTCGAGGTCGAAATTTATTTTAAGGGGGGTAGAACTGTAATATCCTGATTTTAGGGGTCTATGCATTTGGTGTGTTACATGGCTAAGTTAGTAGGCTAAGGCTTCATGGGGTGAATTGGGCTCAGGTTTGGACTTTAAAACCTAGGTTAAATGGCTGATAAATAGTGTTAGTAGTAATGGATGTTGGATTATTAAATTAAGTAGCAAGTTGGGCTTGCGACCCAAAAATTTATTAATGCCAAATTGGGCATGAGGGTGGCGTCACTTAGGGGGGATGATTTGGGCCTAGTATGGCCGCATGGAGCCCAAATTAATAGGTTAAAATTCGGCACTCCTAGGGTAAGGGGATGGACGGCACTTAGGCTACAATTTAGGAGCTTAATTCTTTTATTTTTAAGTGATAAATGAGGATAATTAGGGAGGAAGGATAAAGGATATGATAATTGATGGATAAAGTTATCAGGAAGGAGAGAGTTGGCCGAAACTCCAACTCTGTGTGGGTGAGAGTATGTAGCCAAAATTATTAGCAGAGTATCCATCTTTTCTTTCGTTTTCTTTTTCTTTCTCTCATCTCTTTCTCCGTAGAAATTTCTTTCTTTCTTTTCTCAAAGTTTTTCTTCTAGCCGAAACTTCCTAGTGTTTCTCCTCTCCTCGAAAACCCTCTGAAAGCCGCATACTCCTCGTGCTTATCATCTTCTTCCATAGCCGAATCTTCAAAGTGAGACCTCTTTTTCCCGAAGGTGCACCATAGTCGCATACACCTCTCTAGTTTGGTAAGTTTTCGGGATTTCTTTCCTTTGCGATTTCTTCCTTTCTTTTCACCAAGATCTAACCCGATTCAATTGTTTATGCCTATCGATTTCTTCTCTCAATCCCTAGAAGCCGAATCCTGTCTTGCTATAGCCAGAAGTGCCGAGTTTGGAAAGTTGAAGGTGAGTGGTTGATGGTAGGTGGCCGAATGGCCCTTTCCTGTTCTTTTCTTTTTGGTCGAATGCCATATGGGCTAAGTTAGTTGTGATTTACAGTTTGTTGATATTTGGAGGATGGCCGAATGTAGGTAAAGTAGAGGTGACGATTTCTTGAAGGCTTTCGGGACTTGAAAGTAGGTAAGAATTCTTTTAAACATTATTATTTATTAGATCTTATTGATCTAAATAGTTTAAGTGACCAAAGGGTTATTATGGCCGCTAATAACAGTCAAGCAGTAAAAGGGGGTTGGATCTGTAAACCCAACGCCAAAGTAGCATAGAAGAAGTAAAGGTGTAATACGAAAATCAGGTGTGTAACTCTTACACACTTTCATTCTTAATATGTAAAATGTTATGTGTTGTTAAAGGCCGGAGTGACGGCTATGATTGTTGAAATACCCTTGTGGGTAAACGCGAGGATGCCGGGTAAGTTGTGATGATTTCTGTATTAAATTATAATGAAAGCATGATAATTTGTATATATGACACTTGTATGTTGAGCATGATCATACTAGTACAGTTAGCATAACTATGTGTTATGGGAGATGAGAGGAGGGGGAAGTATGATCTATTAGACTGTCACCAGTGATTTGGTATCACACAGTGGGTTGGCCCCACATACTATAAATTGTGACTAAGTCTCAGTGGTTTGGTACCACATATGATATTTTGTAACTTCGGTTACCAGTGGTTTGGCACCACCAGTGGTTTGGTACCACAAGGGGTAGAAAAGGGAGACTCGGATGGATGCTTAGGTGGGTTGCATGACTTGCATATTATTATATGAACTTATGTAAGAGCATGATTTTCTTGGGATGGGGATTTACACACTGAGTCTCGGTGACTCACCCCTTCCTTTACATTTTTGCAGATCAGGCTTAGATCGTGGATATGGAGCCGGAGCGGACTCGAGGTGGCCATGCTCAGCAGTTGTTTTGCTTTAAAGTTTTCTTTTGAACTCAGTTGCTTTACTTTAGTTTTTAGTTTTTGCATCGTTGTAATAAGGCCGCCTAACTTTTAATTTTGGGATGCTATATTTGGTTGTCTTTTACGATTTTCGACAGACATACTTGATAAACCTAAAATTTGTTGTTTTCTTAAAATCACGCTGAGTACGTTATTTATTTCAAAATATTCACTAATTAAGTAAATGATATAGATTACCAACCAAGCAAATAATTTTCTAAAAACAAAAGAGTTTTCCAAGGGTTTCTCCCCCCAATAAAGTCGACAAACTGATTTCTAAAAGCGCTTTCTTTCCGTAGCACGCCAGACTCGGGTGTAGCGTTTAGACCGGGTTTGGGGTGTTACACATTCATTTATTTTAGTATACAAATAATAAGTTGGAATAAAAGTAGCATGGCTCTTGAACAACCAGAGGTTACAACGGTTTAGTTTAATTGAATTTCTTCATTCATACAGATTCAATTTATTGTTTTTCTTTAAAAATTTTAAAAATATTATTGTCTAAGATATTTCCATTAATGTAAACTATTTGTTATTATATTATAAAAATATTAAAACCTAATTATAAATTAAGCGAAAGATGGAATTCACATTAGTCTTTAGTTTTCTCGTATTGTTTTCATCCCTATAAAAAATGCTATCAAAAAGTAAAAATAGTTAGCTAGATTAACAAAATGATTGGGGAGAATAGGCATCTCTACCTTAGAAATTTCTTCTTCTTGGGCAAAGCCAATTACTTGCTCTACTCCACTGCAATATCTTATGTCGAGTTCTTCTATACACAACATACTCTGAGCAAGGCAAGGTGAGAAGATTGTCTTCAATTTATCACAAAATTCAATTGTCACAACCTTTAGTCTTGTGAAGCTTGCAATTGCACGATGGGATGGAGAAAGATCATAGCACAACCCTTTCAAAGAAACCATCTCTCTTATACTTAATTCTACCAAATTAGAGAATGCAACAGTTGACCTTTGATCTCTTGCTATATCAGTCAAAAATTTCATATTGTCGCAAGAATCAAGCTCCAGAGAAGTCAACTCATTTAGTACCTTTTTTCCTATGCTTGGCACAATGTTCTTCAGTTCACTAACGTTCTTCAACTTCAACTCTCCCACATTGCAAAATAAATTTTTAAATGCACTCAATGAAGATGAGAAGTATTCAATTCTCAATCTTCTAATGGTTAGCTCATTCAGAAAGGTAATATTGTAGTTACCTACAAGTATATCGTACCTTTTAGTTTAGGGAACACAAAATCTTCTTGATCAAAAAATTGATTAGTAGAAAGGTACAGTGATAGTGCAGTTAAACGAGACAATGAATTCAGCTCCAATAAGTTGATATTGTTTTCGCTTGTCACATGTAACTCTTGCAATGAAGTCAACCTATTATATTCATAAAAAAGTAGCATTAATTGTTAAATTATATGACACAATACATATTGGTTGGGGGCTTAAAAACAAAAATATGATGTGAGTCATTTTTTTTTTTGTGTGTGTTTCAAAGAACAAATTTTTATTTATAATGCGGAAAGATAAAAATATATAATTTTGAAAAAAGTTGGATTTAAAAAAGGGTATTAAATGCTACACGTTTTCCTTTAGAAATGCATGAAAATGAAAATATAGATGATCAGATTATATGACTTGAAAATTAGAGCTAACAAAACAAGATTATACAATGTACATGTTAAAATGCCTCATTGTCGTATCTTACTACCATTACTTAATTAATTAATACATTTATTACAAAATCTTAAATCCCTAAATCATGTATTTTTAAATTTATTATTAAAAATAATTATTATAACATTTAAATAAATTTATTTTTTATTTATAACTCTTCCAATATTTATTTATTTTATTAAATGATGGAATGATGTTCATATATATATCAACTCTAAAAGTATAATATTTTTACCTATTATATGTCAAGTTAACAAATAATTTAAAATTTATAAAAATATTCAAAAAATAAAAAAAATTGAAATGCATAAAATTTAAAAAAATCATAAAATTTTTAAAAAATATAGCATGAAGTAAATATGGATTGCCATAACGGCTTTCATGTTTAAAAACTTAAACATTTTAGTTAGTATTTCTGTTAAAAAAAACAGTTCAACATTATGCTCAAAATTGACTCTTTTTAAAATATTCAAAACCAAATTTAACTAAAAACCGATCAAGAACTAAATTGATAAATGATGTAAATATTAAGGACTACATTTTATATTATGCCTTAATTTATTAAGCTGTTTTTTTTAATATTTATTGCCCTCAACTATTAAACTGTAATTAAGAGGAAAATAAATGATGTCAAACAAAATACGAATATGAAAAAAAAGATTATTAAATCTGATGCACTCTTACCTTGATACCAACTTGGGGGGGAAATGGAATTTAGATAATCTAAAACCAGAAGAAAGACGTAAATATTTCAGTGCAGACAATTTCGCTAATTCTTTACTTATCTCATCAATCTCAGTGCGAATCAATGCAAGAATCTTAAGGCTTCTCATATTCGTCAGTGATGATGAGAAGTTTTTCAGCTCGCAAAACTCACACCACAAAGTTTTGAGATTTGGTAAGGAATTGAATCCTTTCAGTGAGAAATAGACTCTTCGGAAATATAGAACTTGGAGGGCTTTCATTTCTTCAAAAAATGTACCGGAAACCACTAGTAAGCCATCCCAATCCCCCCCAAGAAACAAAGTCTTGAGCTTTGAAAATTCCACTTTGTCAGGAAAATTTTTTATGTTACTACTACAATTCCATAAAGCGATTGCAGTATAACCTTCAGAACTTTCAACCATATCAGGCCATTCTTTCAACCTATCTTTTACCATGAACCTATTTTCTCCGGTTGATGTTAGCCAATGAGCAAAATCTCGAACCACATCATGCATTCTTATCATTCCTGCATAATCACTTTCCAATAACAAGCCAGATTTTTGGAGTTTTTTTAGTGCTACCCCAATTTCATTCCTTTTATCTTCAATAGAGGAAGCATTAGGGAACAATCCCACTCCAATTCCACACACAATCAATATCTCAATACGGATTTCAGCATCTTCAGGAAAAAGGGAACACAGTAAGAAACACATTTGGATGTCATTTTCCGTTATTTGGTTGTTGCCTTTCTTCAAATAATCGTAGCTAAGCTTAAGAGGCTTGAGGACATCTCCGAGAACTTCTTCATTATCCAAATGCCTTGAGTCCTTGAATCTCTGGTTTGCGGCTTTCCACCCATCTAAACTCTCACCTTTTAGAGCTTTTGCCAAGGTAACAATTGCAAGAGGCAATCCCTTACATTCAACAGCAACCTCTTTGGCTACCTCATTCAAGGAGGAACAGTCATCATCTAAACCAGCTTGATCTCTAAATAAAACCCATGCTTCGTCTTTGGATAAGATGCCAAGTTGAATTTCCTTCTGACACTTCATTTTACTGCAGACTTGCTGTTGACGTGTAGTCAGAAGAATTTTACAACCCTTGTGGTCATCACCGAATGGAATTCCGATACTCTCCAATTTGAATTCTTCCCAGAGGTCGTCGACAATTATGAGGATGTCCTTCTCAGCTTTCAATCTCACCCACAACTCTTCTGCTCTTGTGTCTTCGATATCTGTTTGAAATTTTAAATCAAACATCGCTGCAACTTTATGTTGAATTTTGTTGATGTCTGGATTTTGGGACATGGTAAACATCACAACTTTATCAAAGAGCTTTTTTTCTCGAGCATGCTTCCCAACTTCTTTGGCTAAAGTTGTCTTACCAACTCCTGGCATTCCGTACAGTCCGATCATGTTGACATCTTTTATAACCTCCAAGATCTGGTTCAAAGCTGATTTTGAAGATTTAGAGTCCATGAAACCCGTGGATGTGATGAACTCTATTCCTTGAAGAGAACGACGATAGGCCACCTGTGCAAAGTTAGAAGTCTCTAAAAGTTTAGAGATAATAGGAGTCTTCTCGGCCAGTTTCTTACTCAAGCAATATCGCCAGCCCCATTTAGGACACCATTTGAAACACTTGACGCGATCTATTTCATCTTGCAAGTTCTGGGTTTCTTCCAGTTCTTGCTCAGCCCTTCTAAACCAGTCCTCAACGTCCTCAAAGATGACCTCAATTTGATTTTTAGCCTCATCGACACGAGTGTCCACCCTCTGTTTCCTCAATTTAAGTGCGTTTCGTTGATTCGTGAAATCTTGAACAATCTCTCCATAACAGAAAAAGTAACGGAGATAGGGTGATGCGTATGTCATTGCCTGGTTTGTCACATTTTCGACAGCAGCAGAGGCAACGACAGATTCGGCCATTTTTGTTGATAGTCTGATGAGGAAGAACAAAAAGTTTGGTTATTAGTAAGAAGATTAGCAATTGTGAGAAATAAAATCAGTATTTGTAGTAAAAAAAAAATGGAATGGGAGCTACCAATTATTGTTGTAAAGCAAAGAGATGATTATTGAAGAAGGTAGAAATTACTCTTGAACTTACCTCTGTGTGAAAACCAGAAAGTTGGCAGGGTTTTTTTTGTTTTTGTTTTTGCTTAATTGAGAGACAGAAGAGAAGAAAATGAGAAAAGTGAAAAGAAAGAGTGGAAATGATGAGAAACACAGATTTGAGAAATTGAAAGCAAAAAAAGAAAATGGATGAAGAAAGAAGGATGGGAAGTGGTTGCTTTAACTTTAAAATGTTTTACTTCATCATTAATTATTGACAAAAGAAATTATTTATTCATTGTTTTCTTTATTAAAATAAAATAATAATTATTTTATTACCATTAAAGTAATTTTTTTAAAATTAAATATTTTATATTACATTCATAAAATATAAATTCATATATCTCAAAAATATAACTATGAATCAATAAATCAATTATTTTATCTTTTTAGTAAAAATATTATTTATTTTAATTACCCTTAACATTCAAGTAAAATGTATAACTGCATCCTTTTTATTATTCAATATTGTAATCTTCTATATATACTTTAATCTATAATTAAATCATTGTTAATATATTATATATGATTTTTTCAAATAAAATGCCTTTTATTTTATTTATTTTTATTGCCACCATTCGTGACTAATTTTGTGGAAGAATAATACGCTGGACTGAACCCAAGTTGAATTAATTCACTTGCCCCACTCGTAATTTTATGGAAATTTTTTCTAATTTGAAGCAAGCCCATACTCAGTAGACATTAGTTTGAGGATACTTGAAAATATTACTCGGTCGAATCATTCATTCTAGACGAATCAAAAGATACAAATTTTGATTAAGTACTTATTATTTTAGATAACACAATCAAGTTCTTGTAGAAAATTTTTAAACTTTAATTTTCCCTTAAACTTATTTTTCGTTGCGTTTTTCAAACTCGATCTTCCAATAATTAGTATCAGAGTCAGATTATGTTCTATTTATAAGTATAAACAAGTAATTAAAATAGATTTCTCTTCTTCTTAAATAATTTAATTATAGAGATAAAAAAAATTTCACAGATAATAATTTTTTTAAAAATTAAATTAATATGATAAATTATACAAAACATATAATAAGGTGAAAGATGACAAGTAAGAGTTAAGAGTTAAAAGATGAAAATAGAAAATTTTAAGCTATAACTATACACCAAGAAAATATTAAGAAACTTTAGCTTTAAATATTTACTTATTTTATTAATTTAATTTAATAAAAAATTACCAAATTCAAACTTAAACATCTATATATTTTATTAACATCACCATATTTTAAAAACTCAAAAGATTGATTATAAATATTAAGGTTAAACTTCAAATGTTGTACAAAAATTAGTTGCAATTTGATTGATGGTACAAAAATTAATCTAAGTGTTTTAAAAATTTATTTCTTAGGAGATGTTTTATTTTGTTAAAATACTGACTTCCCTTTCAAAACAATGTTTTAAAATATTCTCCATGTTGCTTGATTTTAGAGGCTATAAAATTTGGTTCGATTTAAAAAATAAATTTCGAGTTAATTCGGAATTTTTAGTCAATTCGAATAAGTAATCGAGTTTTTGATTTTAAATTGAGTTGAACTTTTGTAATTTAAATAACTTGAATAATTTGAATATCTCAAATAATAGACAGATAAAAATACCTTTTAGTAGTCTCTGCTCAAATTTGAAAATAAACAAATTAATTTCTCTCTATAAAAAATTTAAAATAATTAAAATAAATTTTAAAAATCCAAACACGATTAATTGTGGTTAACCCATGTGATTGGAGCAGAACATATATTTCAATATTTAAAGTCATTAAACTGTTAGTTGACGTCATTAATTTGAGTTTACTTTTCTTCAACTTATAACCTTAGTAATTTTGAGTTCAACTCGAATAAATAATTCAAATTTTAAGTTCAAGTCAAGTTAAATTTTACAATTTACATAATTTGAATAATTCAAATAATTCAAATAATAGATTGGTGGAAATATTCCTTGGGTCCCTACTAAATTTTAAAACTGAATAAATTAGTCTCTCTCAACAAAAATTTCAAAAAAAAATTCAATATAATTTTTAAAAATTTAAAAAAAATTCCAAAATTAATTTTTTTAAAAAATAAAAATTCTTAAAAAATTCTAAAAAAATATATAAAAAGGTAAAATAATAATCTCGTGGGTTAAATTAACAATTCAAGTTTATCATATGAAAATATCTTATTTTTCACTTATTTTGCTTTGAAAAAGTTTTCAAATATATATAGTTTCAAATTTATATGCACTAAAATAGGATTAGTTATATTGGTAATAAAATTTTAATTTGACATATTTAATTTTTTAATTTAACTCGAATAATTTTATTCTATTCGACTAGACTCGAATTCTATTTCACTTGATTCAGAAAAAATTCAAATTAAATTAAGATGATAAAATGAAACTTATCAACTCAACAAATTTTTATTCAGTTCTACTCGATTCAATTAAATAATCACCCTACTTCATCCATGTATAAGAAGCTCGAAAAACCAATATGGTTAAGGCATGTAATTAGAGCAGAACAAATATTTGCATATATAAAGTGGTGAAATTGTTAGTTAACGCCATTAATTTGAGTTTACTTTGCTTTACGCTCCTCAAATAATTGAAGGAAAGAATAGAGACTAATTTTATCAGTGACGATGTCAAATCGTGAAATAAAAATTGTCGGTTTCTTCATCACTTAATTTCGCTAGTGGGACAGCCATTGTCGATGAATTATTGATGCTCTTACTTTTTACTATTTTTAACTTACCTGCTTGCTTTGCTTAGTTATGGTGTATGAATACCACCTTTTCTATTCTATTTTATTATTAGTTTCCCTCACTTGATTTATCCTAACATTTGAAATAAATTTACTTTTAGAGTTTTATTTTACTCAATCGAATTCCTGATAATATGTATATTTGAAATTTATGATCTAAATGATTTAATTATTATTATTATTATTATATGCATGATATGTAAACATACATGCCTACTGTTACTATTAAACCAAATACATATTAAGCATGTTTATTGCTACCGTATTAATCTATTTTAAGCATGTTTATTGTTACCATATTGATCCGTTATAAGCATGTCATATTGTATTGCATGGGATCAGACGATATGAACAGAGAAAGAATGAGTAGTTCATCTGCAACAACTAGTGGTTTATCCACAACGTACTGGCAATTCGTCTGCAAATGCTTTTATCTGAAAACTCTGGTAGTTCATCCACAATTTTTATCACTAGTAGTTCATCTGCAATGACTAGTGGTTCACCCACGCAGTGTATAAGGATGAATGAGTTTTTGGGAACTCATACTGTGGTGTGTAGTGGAGTTGGGTAAGATCTTCTCTGATAAATTAAAATTGCATTGCCATTCAAAAGCATGTGCATGCATAACTGTGTGTTATAAAATATTATTATAGTGATGTGTTGATTGGAAAAATTGATTTTGCGAAGTGCTATGTGATTGTGATTGTTCTGAGAATTGTCATTTTGTATGCTTCATCAATTGTTTGCACTGATTTTCTAGTGATAGGACTCACACTGAGCTTCTTAAGCTCACTCCACTTTAATTTTTATCTTTTTAGATAACCCGTAAGATTAGGGGCGGACTAGGCATTCGAAAGGTCTCAGCTCGAAAATAATAATTTTATTTTAAAGTATTTAGATTTTATAAATTCTATTATTTGGAATTGTATTGATTTATTTGAACTGTGGCATGAGACTTAAGTTTTGGGTTTGTTTCGCACACATGACATATAGTTTGAAATTAAAATGTTGAAATATAAAATTTGAATTAATTAGGCATGAAATTTGATTTTCATTAAAACCATGTTAAATATCACTTTTCTGTTGCATGACTAGGTAAATATCATGTTTCTGGAATTCAGCTTTGACAAAACAATAATTAAAATCATTTGGTTTTTGAAATTAAATTGTTTCTTTTGAAAACACACTAAGTTTTTCTTCAAGAAATTAAAGTAATTGTTTTAAACAATTGTTTATAAACTCTAATAGTTCTGTTAGACCATTTCGGTGACCGTTGTAATCTTCCAAATTTGGTCTTAACATCTAAACTAAGTTGAAGAGGTTACATCAACAAAAAAACGGCATGCTTTCCTAAATAATTAAAATTTGACCTAAATTCCTAATATTTTCTTAAAATCGACATACACTCCTAATTTTTCCAAGTTGTTATGAATTCCAAATTGAGTTACTAATAAACATACAAAACTTATTTAATACATGATTTAAAGTTAAAATAAACAATAAATTATAAATGAGATTCTATAATCAACTTGTAAATCAATTATTTCAAACACATCATTTAAAAGTAAATAAAAAAAATTATTATAATAAACTATGCGAAATATGAGTTGAATTAATGTATGATAAGATGAAGTGATTATAACATTAATATACAAAATACTAATTATTGATATAATAGATAATTTTTTTATAAAAAATGAACTACTATAATAAATTATACAAAATGTAATAAGGTGAAATAGGACACATAAGAGTTAAGATGAAAATAAAAAATTTTGTCTAAGAAAATGTTAGCACTAAATGTTACGAAATGTTTACCCCTTTTTTAAAAAAATTAATTAATCTCTCGATAAAAAATTTAAAATAATTTTTAGAAATCCAAAAACCAATAATGGTGGTTAAGGCATGTGATTAGAGCGGATCAAATATTTGCAAATTTAAAGTCGTGAAATTGTTAGTTTACACCATTGCTGTCCTCAAATAATGGCAGAAAAGAATAGTGAAGAAGTACTTATCGAGATTGTCGGTTTCTTCACCACTTTCGCAGTGGTACAGGCTTTGTTCATGAATTACTTTTTACTATTTTTATGATGAATAATTAATTATCAAGTTTCTTCACTACTTTTGCTAGTGGGACAGGCATCGTTCATAGAAAAATCTAATTATAACATTATTGAAAATTGGTGAAATTGTTATTTTAAAAAAAATATAATTTCACAACTTTATGGCAAAATAATAATATTGAAAACTTATATGAAAGTTGTATGAATAGAAAAATCATGGTTGAAT
The DNA here is from genome assembly GCA_025698515.1 of Gossypium sturtianum. NCBI lineage: Eukaryota > Viridiplantae > Streptophyta > Magnoliopsida > Malvales > Malvaceae > Gossypium > Gossypium sturtianum. The sequence continues at coordinate 97,152,833 of CM046947.1, forward strand.
TAGTAAAACACAAATAATATTGATTTAATAGAAAAATTAGTCTTCTTTTTTTTTTTGAAACAAGAAAAATTAGTCTTCTATTTTAATTGGAAGGGGGCACTCTCTAGTTAAATTCACTAGGGATGCTACCATTTGTATATAATATGAGAGGGATTTGGACATTTTTTGTATTGGATTCAATTATATGTGCTTTCTAGACTTTAACCCAATATTTTATAATTTAATCTAACCCAATACATATTTTTTTCTATTTCCCAAAATAAATATTTTTATGTAATTAATTTAATTAGATAAATTAATCTTCCAATCAAATAATTTTCTTAACCCAATTCTAATTCCATTAAAGTCATGAAAATTTTACCGTAAAAGAATCTATAAGGAAATATATTTAATTTCTATTCTCAACGGATTTAGAACAACTAATTAATTTAATTTCTTTTTCAAAGTTCAATTATTTAATTTAACAATAATTCAAAAACCTTGAATTAATTCTCAGGTCATTTCTACATTCTGCTTTTATATAAATTATCTATTATATAAAAGCAGAAATAATTAATAATTACAATCCTGAAAATAAACTGATTAAAGAAAAAATTTAATAAAACTTTAAAATAAAGGTAATAGGAAAAACAACTTGCTCGTCCGAAGGTCCTCCGATGCCATTTTGGGTCCTAATTGTTTGTGTTACCTGAAAGGGAAAGAAAGGCTAAGTGAGCTTACAACGACTCGGTGTGAGACTAAATTCTAAATCATTACATATAATTGACAAATAATAAGGCATATAAATAAAGCATAGTAGTAAGCTTGACATTCATCATGGAACTTAGAAAATAAACAATGTATAATCAATTTTATATGATGCAATGCAATTTCTGGATTAAATTCCCACCCATCCATCCTATCCACCCTCGAGCATTGCTCGAGACTCCAAAACCCACATCAGTAATGGACCATTCCGAGTTTGATTTTCAATGACGTTGGCTGTTCAATTGTCATCTGTGACGATGACTTTTACTACAATAACTTACCATCCCAGTTGTTAGGTATTGATGGCTTTTTAAACTATCATCCTGGTTTTGTCTGGTTTCAATGGTGTTTTAAACTACCATCCTGGCTATCCAGTTTTGATGACATTACCGCCTACTTCATGTAGTACTAACTTTCAGTGTGGACTTAGATTGGCACCGTCTCCTACGAATCTCCTCCATCCTCCTTATCCAGTTTCATGTAATTATGCACATATACTTAGCATGTAATGCTTTTTTATCATCATTTGATGCTACATGCAATATTTTATACTAACATTATATGGCATGTGGTCATGCATACATTTATATCAATATCACATATGCACATATTGAAACACCCCACACCCGGCCCACGAGCCTGAACCGGATCTGGTATGTTCCTTAAATAAATCGGTTTTCAATGTTCTAAATGACTTAGAGAAAATTTGTGTAATTTAAAAAAAATTGTTTTAGGTTGGGCTTAATTTGAAACCTATTTAATAAATTACGAAATCCAACTTAAATAAGGTGACAAAATAATTTTTGGGTTTATTATTTTAAAAGAAATAAATTTACTTATCTTTAATCAAACATAAATTGTATCATATTCAAATAAAAATAAACAGAAATAAAGAAAATCCAATTGGGCCTTATGGCCTTATTACATCATTCAAACCCAAAATAAAGTTTAAAGTACTAAAATTTCATAAAGTCCAAATTCCAAATAATTTCTTCAAGCGATGCATGGCCACCTTTAGCTCCTGCCGACCCGGTCCATTACTGCTCATCACCTGAAAAATAATTCCCCAACGGGGTGAGTCTACAGACTCAATGTGTACATAGTACTAATTTCCAACAAATCAGGCATACAAGTCATATCAATATCATGTTCATACAAAATAAAGGATGATGCAACCCAAACCCAAACCTATTTGTCCATCCGCTACACACCACCCGTACCAACCTGTACACCGCGGGGACTACTAAGTCGACCCTCCATCCGCTACACACCATCGGCGATCATTTGCGATCGACGTGCTCATCGCCCACTTATGTTGTGTCATTAGACACTTTGTATTCACTTTGGATGTAACGAAGTTACCACTTTTCACTTTATGTGACCGTAGTCACCACTTTACGTTGGTGAGACCGTAGTCATCACCTTCACTTTCTTCCTCCACAAATATCCCGAATGCCCCAATTATTTCATAACATATTTCACATACTTAATTTTCACTCATGTTACTAATCACATGTTCAAAATATATCACATTCACAATCCTATCAAAAGTAGGAAACGTGCACAGGTACTCCTTACCACATTTGTGGTGCTTAGCCACATTCACATCTTTGTTACATATTTATATATTTAATGATTGCCATGCAATTTATTGAAAGTTAGTAAGAGTACACACCTTTTTCGCTTAATAGTTTAGTGAATTCCGTAGAGCGATCTACCGATCTAGATCTTTCACTCCTATATTCGGCCATTAATTAAAACATATAAATAAACCTATTTGGTCTTAAAACCAAATCCTACTAGAAGTAGAATTACTTACCTAGTTGCCGAATTGATTTAATCAAGTCCCAACAGATTGCTAGAATTCCTCTTCCTTGAAATCGGCTAATACTAGGTATGTAACCATGTCGGTGTTCGGTTTTTGAAATAATGGAAAACACTTAAACAAATTATGCCTTGGCCGAATATCCCTTACCTTATGATGGGATTCCAAATCGAAGAGGATTCCTTTATAAGCTGTTGAAATCCTATAACCGTGTTAGATTAGATCTAACTTTGAAAACGTGAATCATAATCTTTAACCACATATTTATATTTATAATCATTACCTTAGATCCTTAGATTTCCGAAAGATCCCCTTTTGATGTTGTGGATGATTGCCCTCTTTCTTAGAATCCACAAAGATTGATTTTAACAATGAGAACGGAGAAGAAAATAGAAGAAAAAGAGAGGATTTTTGCTTAATGAAAAATTCGCAGAGAGGGGTTTTGCCTAGGAGAATTTCGGTGAGAGAGGAAGAAGGAGCAAATGTTGATGAGTAGCCCTCTGTCCTCCTTTTATAGCCAAAGTTATCGCCCTAGGAGTCCTTTACTTGGCCACCACTCCTCTTTTGATAATATTATCTCTTTTATTTAAAAGATAAAAGCCTTTAATCCATCAATTATCTCCTCAATTATCTCATTAGAAAATAATCCTTTATTTATCTCTTATTATTCACATATTTATGTGAATAAAACTCCTTTATTTATCTCTCATATATCCAAGTTTCCCGAAATGTTCAAGTTTCCATTTTGGATCATTTCCAAAAATGTTTAGGTTTCCAAAAATGTCTAAGTTTCCAAAATGTCCATTTCCATCTCCATTTTCATTTCCATTTTCATTTTCATTTCTAGGTTTCCAAAAGTATTAAAAATTTATTCATAATACTTGAGACTTGTCATTTCATACAATTGATCTGAAAAATGCATAGGCCCTTCCTAGGATGTTACAGTTCTACCCCCCTTAAATAAAATTCCGTCCTCGAAATTTCCTAACTAAATGATTGAGGGTATTCTTTGTCGCATTGTCTCTTCGGCTCCCACGAAGCTTCTTCCGATCCATGATTGCGCCATAACACCTTGACTAAAGGCACCGACTTCTTTCGTAGTGCTTTCACGTCACGTTCCAAGATCTGAATCGGCTCCTCCTCCTCGTAGGATAGATCGCCTTAACTCCACTTCTTCAACATGGTACCACATGAGACGGATCCGATCGATAGCGACGTAGCATGGACACATGAAATACGTCGTGCATTTGATGCAAATCCGTGGCAACTCAATTGGTATGCCATCGCCCAACTCGCTTGATGATTTGATAGGGCCCTATAAACCTTGGGCTTAGCTTCCGCTCATGCCGAACCGCATAACCTTCTTCCAAGGTGAGACCTTTAGAAACACTTGGTCTCCTACTTCAAACTCAATTTCTTTCCTCTTAAGGTCTGCGACGACTTACATCTCATCGAAGCTTCTTTCAACCGTGCGAATTAATTCCACCTTCTCCTCGGTTTCCGCCACTAACTCTGGACCCAAAACGCGCGGCGTTCTCTAACTCGGTCCAACAAGTTGGTGTTCTACATTTCCTTCCATACAATGCTTCGTATGGTGCCATCCGAATGCTTGCGATGAAGTTGTTGTTGTAGGGCGAACTCGGCTAGAGGCAAGTAATCTTCCCAACTTCCTCGGAAATCCATCACTGACCTCTTAGCATATCTTCCAACACTTGTATAACCCGTTCGGTCGCCCGTCGATTGTGGATGAAAAGCCGTAGTGAAGTCTAGCTTAGTGCCTAATGCTTGATGAAGTGCTTTCCAAAATCGAGACGTAAACCTTGGGTCTCTATCGGAGATGATCGACATCGGTACCCGTGTAGCCTCACGATCTCCGCCACATATAACTTGGCTAACTTTTGAAGGAATAGTCGATCCTCACGGGGATAAAATGTGCGGACTTGGTCAAACGGTCCACTATCACCCATACCGAGTCCTTCTTAGTGGGCGTAAAGGGAAGCCCACTAACTAAGTCCATGGTAATTCTTTCCCACTTCCATTGGGGAATCTCAATTGGTTGAAGCAATCTCGATGGGACTTGGTGTTTGACCTTTACTTAGCGACATGTCAAACATTTCCCCACAAATTCGAGTCACCTCTCGTTTGTGTCGACCACCAAAATTGTTCCCTTAGATCTCTATCTGACTTGATGCCTCGGGATGCATAGCATAAGGACTACCATGCGCTTCCCGAAGAATCCTTTGTCTCAACTCCTTATCCTCGGCATACAAACCTTTTCCTTGTAGCACAGTACTCCTTCATCATTGACGCCATAATCCTTTAATCCTCCTTGCCGCATTACTCGTGTAACTTAGTACTTAAGTCCTTATCCGCCATAAGCTGTCCCTCTTTCACCTCCTTCACCAGTTGGCTTGACTTGTAACTACGCTAACAAAGCCTCAGTCATCACACAAACTTAAGTGAGCGAACAAAGCCCTTAAATCCGACACAACCTTCCTACTTAGGGCGTCGGCTACCACATTCGCCTTGCCGGATGGTATTCTATCGAGCAGTCATAATCTTTCAATAACTCCACCCACCTTCGTTGCCTCAAGTTCAACTCCTTACGAGTCAACAAATACTTAAGGCTTTTGTGGTCGTGTAAATTCATGACCTTTCTCCATAAAGGTAGTGCCTCCAAACTTTGAGGGCGAAAACCACCGCCGCGAGTTCCAAGTCATGAGTTGGGTAGTTCACCTCATGCGGCCTTAACTTTCGAGATGCATAAGCGACTACCTTTCCTTCTTGCATTAGCACACGGCCTAACCACGTGTGCGAAGCATCACAATATACTACGAAGTTCCTTACGCCTCCGGTGAATTAACACCGGAGCTTCACAAGCACCTTTTAAGCTTTTGAAGCTCTCCTGTTGCTTATCCGTCCACACAAAGCGGTACTTCCTTCCTTAGTAACTTTGTCAAAGGTGCGGCTATTGGCGAGAATCCTTCCACGAACCTACATGTAATAGCACGCCAAGCCTAAGAAACTTCGATTTCAGCCACCGACCTAGGTGATTTCCAATCCAACAACTGCTTCGATCTTCCTAGGATCCACTCTTATTCCTTCATGCGGATACCACATGTCCTAGAACGCCACTTCCTTGAGCCAAAATTCGCACTTGCTGAATTTGGCATAAAGCTTCTTTTCCTTAACACTTCTAACACAACTCGGAGATGCTCATCGTGCTCCTCCTCCGTCTTGGAATACACCAAAATGTCGTCGATGAACACCACGACGAATCTATCCAAGTAGGGTTGGAAAACCCTATTCATCATATCCATGAACGCGCGGCGGTGCGTTCGTCAACCCAAACGGCATCACCACAAATTCAAAATGACCGTACCTTGTCCTAAAAGCGGTCTTATGAATATCGACCTCCTTCACTTTCAGTTGATGATACCCCGACCTTAAGTCGATCTTTGAGAACACATTTGCCTTTTTCGGTTGGTCGAACAAGTCATCTATCCTTGGCAAAGGATACTTGTTCTTGATGGTCGGTTTGTTCAAGCGGCGATAATCTATGCACATCCGCATAGTTCCATCCTTCTTCTTCACAAAGAGAACCGGTGCTCCCCACGGAGACACTGCTGGGTCGAATGAACCCACGATCCAACAACTCTTGGATTTGAGCCTTGAGCTCCACTAACTCCTTTGGTGCCATTCGGTAGGGAGCGATTGACACGGGAGAGCTGTTCACGGTAGCAAATCTATTCCAAATTCCACTTCTATCCGGGGGTATTAGGCAACTCCTCAGGAAATACATCCTCAAAATCCCTTACTGTTCTAACTCCCTTAACACCTTCCTCTTCTCCTCTTAACGCACTCACGAAGGCTAAGAATGCCTTACATCCTTTCTTAACCATTTTCTCGGCCTTGGTCCGAAACTACGTTAGACAAGTAGTTCATCCTTTCTCCGATCATCACTACTACCTCATCTTCCGGGGTTCTTAGTTCCATACGTTTAGCCGCACAATCCAACACGGCTCGATGCTCTACTAGCCAATCCATTCCAAGTATAAGCTCAAACTCTCCAGAAGGGTAATTCTATTAAGTCGGCCCAAAGTTCGCTCCCTGAATCTCTAGGGTACATTCGAAAGATCCTATCTATCCTCACCGTTTGGCCTAAAGGGCTTACTACATTTATCCGCCTATCGAGAAAGTTGAGTCTAGGCCTAGTGTTTCAACCACACTACATGCAACATAGGAATGAGTTGAGCCCACATCAATAAGAGCAAAATAGGGTTTGTCATGAATAAAGAACGCATCTGGTTATAACATCCGCGCGTCTCCCTCTTCCCTCCGCGAACCGCGTAAACCAAACCGGTTGCCTTGCTTTGGCGTTAGCTGCACCTCGACCCCGAGCTCCACGGCCTCTGCCACTACCTCGTGGGCGACCCACGACCTCTTTGAGGTCTGCTGTCGCCTCTACCCACTGGTTAGTTATTCCGAGTGCTTTGGTTGGCTCTCATCTAATAGCTTGGGGCAATCCTTAATCATATGGTCCTTGGACCCACACTTGAGACTTCGTCCCGCCTTTTCCAACACTCTCCCCATGCTTCCTTCCACAATGTTCACAAGGCGAAATTGCCGGCCGTACCCGGCTGTTGACTTTGTGGCTGTCAACTCTAGGCCTCTTGTGGCCTTTTCGGATGGCCCAAAACCTCTTTTGGGCTTATTCATCCCACACCGCTTGGTGGCGTCCTTAATTCCCTCGACCACTTTAGCCTTTTCCACCAAGGCGGAGAATTCCCGCTCACGATGCGTGGCTATCAAAAGTCTCAAATCGTCCCTAAGTCAGTCCTCAAAACGAACACAGCGTTCATGCTCGATCGCCACTACTCCTCGGGCATATCGGCTCAACCTCAAGAATTCCGCTTCATATTCGGTGTGGACTTACTTCCTTGTACCAACCCCGGAAAAGCCTTCCTTTGCTCATCTATATACTGGTTCCCACATACTTCTTACGAAATGCTTCCTTAGCATATTCCTGTGTCGAGATCTTCCGCCGTGGCACCGTCCCGAACGGTTAACCACCATTGATACGCTTCATCGCGTGCGATGCCGTCATCCCTTTCAACTTCTCCTCGGGGTCAAGTCGAGCTCATCCATGATGCGCTCGATTGCTTCCAACCGATGACTCGGTATCTTCGGGTGCCACTCCGATACTCCTCTAAACATTTCACTCCATTAGCACGGAGCCGCTCGAGTACGGACTTACGATTTCTGAATTGTTTCTGCACCGACCACCAATTCCAAAACTCGCAAAGACACGACTGCGACACGGCATCTTCCACGTCCCGAGCACGCTACTCAACATTGACGGTGGGGGTGATGGTGGTGGTGGTATCTCATTGTCGAGAACCTTGTCCCGATCTAATGGTCATCCTTCCTCTACCTCTTCCACGGCGACCACGTCCTCTTGAGCTCATTATCGGCGAGATCCGATTAAGGAATTTTATGTATTAGTATTCTTGTTTCACTTATTACCCGCGATGATATCTTATGAAGAAGAGTTTAAGAGTGGTTCTTTCGTATTCATACATGCATACTGATCTTGCATTCATTCATTCATCCATCAACAAATATGAACTTTCGTTCATTCAAAGAAACGTTGTAATTCTTGTTGTTGTTTTCGTTATTTTGCTTTTCCACTACCCGCAGGCATTTTCGTAATTTTATCCTACTGAGGTATTTTCGTAAATTTTCAGAAATAAAAAGTTCCTGGTGATTTTTGTGAAAGTATTTTGGTACTTCTAAAGTTAGGAGAAATTTTGGAAGAATTTTGAAATCCAGGGTATTTCGGTAATTTTTTTGATCTCAGGGGCCTTTTTGATAATTTTTCCAAAAATCAGGGTAAATTTGTAAAATTTAATAAGTTAGGGATATTTTCCAAGATTGTAAAACATTGAGGGTTCCTTTGAGAGTTACACTTTTCAAAGCAATGATATTGCAAAAAGTTTGGAAATCAAGGTCGTTTTGGTAATTTTGTAAGTTAGGGGCAATTTTGTAATTTTCCAAAATCAAGATAGTTTGATATTTTACAAATTAGGGTTTTTGAACATTTGATAAAGTAATGAAATTTTGTTAAAACTATGGGTGGTTTGGTCATTTTATAAACCAAGGGTATTTTTTTATATAGAAAAAGCGGCTAAGTCCCTTTCGGGTTTTATTCTTTGTGTTTAGCCTATGGTGAGCCCTCTTGGTCGGGGTGAACCAAAGCTACGCACTGAGCAGGATTCGAATGAAGAGGAGGTGAGTCACGCGGATCGCTTAAATACCAAGCTCTCACCGACCTTTCTAGACATGCGCATGCAGGTTGCCACACCACCGAGCCCTACGAGTTAGAGGCGAACAGGCTACGCACGGGTAGGATACTGCGAAGAGGAGGTGAGTCACTAGGACCGCTTAAATACCAGTGCTCTTTAGGATCCAATCCTAGACATGCGTCTGAGGGTTGCCACACCTAGCTTAATAACTTAGTCATAGGTTTGTTAAGTTCATTAAGTCTTATGAGTTTCAAGTGTTTGAGTAGTCTAATCCTAGGGTTCAAGTTCCTATCACACTATTCTACGTTCCATGCCTTTTCTACCCTTTTACAATTCATAATTCACATAATCACACAGATGGTTAAAGGTACTTACGGTGTGGATCATGGTCGGAGACTTAGGTGCCATGCCATAAAAACTCGCTTATTTCAAAGAAATTCATTTGGGCTCGAATTGAAAACGTTTTGGGCACGAGCCCACAAAGCCGAGAGTTTTAAAGCGGGCTCGATACCAACTGAAACACCCCACACCCGCCCATGAGCCACGAACCGGATCTGGTATGTTCCTTAAATAAATCGGTTTTCAATGTTCTAAATGACTTAGAGAAAATTTGTGTAATTTAAAAAAATTGTTTTGGGTTGGGCTTAATTTGAAACCTATTTAATAAATTTGAAATCCAACTTAAATAAGGTGACAAAATAATTTTTGGGTTTATTATTTTAAAAGAAATAAATTTACTTATCTTTAATCAAACATAAATTGTATCATATTCAAATAAAAATAAACAGAAATAAAGAAAATCCAATTGGGCCTTATGGCCTTATTACATCATTCAAACCCAAAATAAAGTTTAAAGTACTAAAATTTCATAAAGTCCAAATTCCAAATAATTTCTTCAAGCGATGCATGGCCACCTTTAGCTCCCGCCGACCCGGTCCATTCTTTGCTCATCACCTGAAAAATAATTCCCCAACGGGTGAGTCTCTGAGACTCAATGTGTACATAGTACTAATTTCCAACAAATCGAGCATACAAGTCATATCAATATCATGTTCATACAAAATAAAGGATGATGCAACCCAAACCCAAACCTATTTGTCCATCCGCTACACACCACCCGTACCAACTTTGTACACCGCGGGGACTACTAAGTCGACCCTCCATCCGCTACACACCATCGGAAGGCGATCATTGCGATCGGCGTGCTCATCGCCCACTTATGTTGTGTCATTAGACATTGTATTCACTGGATGTAACCGAAGTTACCACTTTTCACTTTATGTGACCGTAGTCACCACTTTACGTTGGTGAGACCGTAGTCATCACCTTCACTTTCTTCCTCCACAAATATCCCGAATGCCCCAATTATTTCATAACATATTTCACATACTTAATTTTCACTCATGTTACTAATCACATGTTCAAAATATATCACATTCACAATCCTATCAAAAGTAGGAAACGTGCACAGGTACTCCTTACCACATTTGTGGTGCTTAGCCACATTCACATCTTGTTACATATTTATATATTTAATGATTGCCATGCAATTTATTGAAAGTTAGTAAGAGTACACACCTTTTTCGCTTAATAGTTTCCGTGAATTCAGAGAGCGATCTACCGATCTAGATCTTTCACTCTATATTCGGCCATTAATTAAAACATATAAATAAACCTATTTGGTCTTAAAACCAAATCCTACTAGAAGTAGAATTACTTACCTAGTTGCCGAATTGATTTAATCAAGTCCCCATGAGTTGCTAGAATTCCTCTTCCTTGAAATCGGCTAATACTAGGTATGTAACCATGTCGGTGTTCGGTTTTTGAAATAATGGAAAACACTTAAACAAATTATGCCTTGGCCGAATATCCCTTACCTTATGATGGGATTCCAAATCAAGAGGATTCCTTTATAAGCCTGTTGAAATCCTATAACTTCGTGTTAGATTAGATCTAACTTTGAAAACGTGAATCATAATCTTTAACCACATATTTATATTTATAATCATTACCTTAGATCCTTAGATTTCCGAAAGATCCCCTTTTGATGTTGTGGATGATTGCCCTCTTTCTTAGAATCCACAAAGATTCAAATTTTTAACAAAGAGAACGGAGAAGAAAATAGAAGAAAAAGAGAGGATTTTTGCTTAATGAAAATTCGCGAGAGAGGGGTTTTGCCTAGGAGAATTTGTGGCAGAGAGGAAGAAGGAGCAAATGTTGATGAGTAGCCCTCCTGTCCTCCTTTTATAGCCAAAGTTATCAGCCTAGGAGTCCTTTACTTGGCCACCACTCCTCTTTTTGATAATATTATCTCTTTTATTTAAAAGATAAAAGCCTTTAATCCATCAATTATCTCCTCAATTATCTCATTAGAAAATAATCCTTTATTTATCTCTTATTATTCACATATTTATGTGAATAAAACTCCTTTATTTATCTCTTATTATTCACATATTTATGTGAATAAAACTCCTTTATTTATCTCTCATATATCCAAGTTTCCCGAAATGTTCAAGTTTCCATTTTTGGATCATTTCCAAAAATGTTTAGGTTTCCAAAAATGTCTAAGTTTCCAAAAATGTCCATTTCCATCTCCATTTTCATTTCCATTTTCATTTTCATTTCTAGGTTTCCAAAAGTATCAAAAATTTATTCATAATACTTAAGACTTGTCATTTCATACAATTGATCTGAAAAATGCATAGGCCCTTCCTAGGATGTTACACATATAATTGAGCGAGAAAACAAAAATACAGTATCACATGTACATGATTTTTATGTGAATTAATAGTCACATTTACAGGTTCGCATAACATATAGGCTCGCATGCACCTAGGTTTCACACAGCATATAGGCTCACATGTACCTAGGGTTCGCATACATATTGACTCGCTTATTCCTAAGGTTCGTATACATATAGGCTCGCATGTATCGGGGGTTCGTATACATATAGGCTCACTTATAATAAACACATGGTTTGCATAACATGGCTCGCATATAATAAACACATGGTTCGTGTAACATGGCTCGCACATAATATCATATAAGTTTGCATGTATTAACAATTGGGGATCACAAGTATAGTATGTAAGGGGGAGTTCGCATGTAATAATCATACATGTTGGCTCGCCTAAGTAGTGGTTCGCATGTGATTCATAGGGGTCCACATGCCATAAATAATTAGGGTTCGAATGTATGTTCTAAGAGCTCTCGTATCTAATCCTATATGGTTTTACATATAGGTTCGTTGAAGAGGGGCTCACATGTTTAGGTTCGCAAACAAAGGGGTTTCACATACAAGAAGGTTCACACATGTTAGGCTCGTTCTCGTACCTACAGGGTTCGCATGGAAAGGGGTTTCACATACAAGGGATTTACACATGTTGGGGGCTCGAGTACACAAGCTCACACATGGTTCGCACATGGACTCGCACACAACCTTGCACACGGTTTCACACATACAGGGGGTTTCTCCTAGGGTTCGCATATACTAGTTCTCTGCATCCTAATAAATTCAATTATACACAAGGGTTTAAGTTTAGATCCCACATCTATTTTGAAGACTTAGAAATTTTAGTTTTGGAGAGGAGATTGACGATCGTCTTAAGGAAGAGGGATGTTTTTGAAAATTTTGACTCATTTAGCTTGAAAGCTGATTTGGAAAAGAAAGTGTTTAGGGGTGTTTTTCTTGAAAATTTGTTAGGTAGAATTCTAGGTTTTTTTTTTTTTGAAATTGGCTATTTATACTGCTTGTTTATCCTAATTGGTATAGATTTTAAAAATTCATGTAGGATTGAGAAAAAATTTAAATCAAGGAATAATTTAAAAAAAAAAGATTTTGGGCTGGGCTGTTTTAAAATTCATCTCTTTTGGTGGGACAAAAACAATGAATAAAAATATTTTGGTTGAATGCACAAAAAGGGGTTCACTTGGGACATATGGGTAGGCTAAGGCCTTACCACTAAACCAACAATCTTATTCTTGTTAACTTTCTAACAAAAATTAAATTTAAGGCATTTTAATTCCCTTACCCTATGTTAAGAAAAGATAAAAACTAACTTTTTTTCTCCTATTTCTTTTAGGCCCAATTTTAGGAGGTGACAATGATCCTATTTTATCTCATAGTAACCATTACATCTTCTTTCATGAAAAGTCAATTACTATAAAATAGTAATCAAATCGTTTATCATAAAGAAAAATGACCCCTGATCATGTTTACTTTTTATCTATTATGTAATGTCAATGAAAGGATAGCATTTACTCATTTATTGGGCTATGAATTCCACTATTTTGAAAAATGTTACATATCGTAGAAGTCGTATATCCAACACACCAACTTTCGGTTCCAAAGACTAATTTATAGCATGGGAAGAATTAAGGAAGTTTTATAGGTTACTCATTGTTGGCTAAATGGACTTTTTTATGTCGAATAATTAATAAATGTGAATTTGTTTATTATTCAAATATTGTTATCTATGTTTGAATTCATTAGATACTAAAATATGCTAAATATCTAAATTTAGTAACTCAAAAAAATTTAAAAAATATAATTGATTTGGATTGTTGAATTTGAATCACAAAAGTATATGCTATTCAATATCTACACAGCCTCTTACCATACCTACCTACACAGATTTACAGAAGATTTTATTCCTCTGTTATTAGGGTAAGATTTTAATTTTTTTTTTTAAAAAGAGGATATTTAAATGAAAATTATGTGGAGATTCTTAGATTCACAGCTAATTTTAGAATGTAAAAAATGTCTTATGTAATAAAAAAAATATAAATATAATAAATAATAAAAATATCAACATGGACAAAATGCATAAAGTCAACAAGTGAAATAGAGGCAATGTTAATTGGAGATGGAACCATCGGGGCTGGATTGAAAGTCGGAACTAATGGCGTCTATTGGTGGTGATCGGGTTTAGCAACCAAGGCGACTTTCCAGCCTTGGATGGTTATATGGAATGGTTCACAACAAGTAGGAAATCATTTTTATTCAATATGGGGCCTAAGCCCATTCCAATTGAGACATGGTCCTTTGAGGAATATTTTGCATCCAATTACTCCCTCGGAGCCCCCATAGTCACCAAATGCTCTTAACGTTGATGATTATCAATTGACTTTGATGTCATTCATGCAACCGCAATAGACCAAACACCGTAGTCAACATTCACAGCCTAGTGGTTACCACCCAAAGATGCCAACCTCCAGATCGACAGTTCAGTTCAGGTGGGATCTAAATTTAGCTCTTAAGCCAGAAAGAGTAGGAGATATCGAAGCATTAGTTTGGATGGGATCTTAATTTTATGCTTGCTATAGAAGGACATGGGGTTTCAATACCAGATCATTCAATCAAGTTCCTAATTTGAATGACCTAGCCAATGTTTTTGATCATGGTTTAGAGAAGAATGATCCATTCGTTACACCACCACCCGCAGACACTCAAGAAAAGGACGAGGACAACGATAATGGGGATGAGAATATTCTTGTAAATATTCACAATCAACCCCCTCCTATTGAAGAAGGCCTCCCTAGCAGTACACACCTCGAATGACGATGTCTAATCATATTTTTTAGAAATTTGTAAATGTTTATTTCCGTAATTTATATTTTATTTATCAATGTTGAATGATTTACATAATTGATTTTAATATTTAACTATTTTATTTTCTTATTTTATTTTTTTACCGAATATATATTCTAGCATACGGATCGAGTTTAAGGTTTTCCAATTTTATACATAATCATCATTATGTTGGAAGAAGTGGTGAAATAAGTTAAAAATTGTATATGACTAAGAGATTAAATAATTGATATTAACAATAAACAAAATAGCTAAATATTGAAAATATTTCACAAAGTCTTGATGTGGAAATTAAATTCATGACCTCAATAATTGACCAATATTGAGTTCTTGATGTGGGCACTTTTTCCAGCTATCACCAACCGTCTGGTACAATTCACATCATTTTGGTTCATGTGACTCCTTCTCGTCCATATTCGTGCGAATCCTAGTAAATTCTTGTTGTCCTTTGGGATTTCGAAGTAATCTTAGGTTAGGGATCAATCAGTTTGCAGGTGGTTCCAATTCTAATATCGATTTATCAGTTATTGTCTGAAACTTTTTCATCCAAATTTGTTTAATTCGTTCAAGTTTATACACGTTGTCGAAATATTGCATCTATGTTGGTGTTTTGAGCAACTGGCAGCAACAATCAAAGAAGCTTGAGCAGCAAGGCTCGAGCCTTACAGCAGAAGAAAGAAAGAAAGAAACATAACAGAAACTTGAAGTGAGAACGAGAAGCAAGAGAAATGGAGCTTAGCACTGAATGAAATCTGATGATTTTCATTACAAAAAATAACATTGGTTAACAGCCATTACTTATATCAGCTAATGACAATACAAATCATAGCTAGTCATCACCTAATCTTTACCTAACACCACTAAATTACATGGAAACTTGAAAATGTTAACTTGTACACTTTGTATTGCTGATTTAATCAGCTTAATCATTAACAAAATGACATAAAATATCAACCTAACATAGTTCAAAGTGAACTAAACCAAGTTACATTGTCTTAGGATTACAAAACAACAAAATAAGCACTTAATGCACATGAAATAATGGTTCCAGTCAAGCTAGACTGCATGAGCTGCTTCTGGACATTGCATGGGCTGCATGGGAGGCCATACTTTAACACTCCTCCTTGGACTCCATGCTGCATACTCCTAGCTTCTTTCTCAGCTCAATAAACCTTGTAGGATTGAGAGCCTTTGTGAAGATATCAGCAATCTGTTCTTCAGAATTGCAATGAATCAGCTCCACCTCTCGAGCTTGTTCCATCTCCCTTACCACATGTAACTTAATGCTGAAATGCTTGGTTCTACCATGGAAGACAGGGTTCTTTGCAATTGCAACAGCAGACTTGTTGTCACAAAAGATTTCTGTTGCTGCCCTTTGATATAGATTCAGATCAGTTAGGATTTTTCTTAGCCATATGGCTTGATTCACAGCAGCAGCAGTAGCAACATACTCAGCTTCTGCTGTTGATTGAGCCACCAGGTTTTGCTTCTTTGAGCACCAACAAAACATTGCTGAACCAAGTGTAAATGCATAACCAGAAGTGCTCTTCATATCATCTTTCGATCCAGCCCATTCACTATCTGTATAGCCTACTAGTTTCATGTTTTCAGCTTTGCTGAACTTTAAATCATAGCTCAGGGTGCCTTTGATGTACCCGAGCACTCTTTTTCCTGCTTGAAGATGCTGCCTATTGCAGCAATGCATGAACCTCGATAGTATGCTCACAACAAACATAATGTATGGCCTGCTTGCTGTTAAATAGAGTAGACATCCCACTAAGCTTCTGTAGGCAGATTCATCCACTCGATCATAGTCATCTTGGCTCGACAGTTTCATTCCAACAGCCATAGGTGTGCTTGTTGGTTTGCTATTCTCCATGGAGAATTTGCTTAAGATCTTCTTAGCAAAAGTTTGTTGGCTCAAGAAGATTTCTCCTTCAGTTTGACTCACCTCCATTCCAAGGAAGTAGGTCATGTGGCCCAAGTCTGACATCTCGAACACCTCCTTCATTTTGCCTTTGAAGTCACTCAAGACATTGTTGTCTCCTCCTGTAACCAGGAGATCATCTACATAAAGGGACACTATGAGCTGTGTTTCACCTTCATTCTTCATTACATACAATGTTGGTTCACTGGCACTTCTTTCAAATCCCAAATTCAGCAGATGATTGTCAATTCGAGCATACCAAGCTCTAGGGGCTTGTTTTAGGCCATAAAGGGCCTTTTTGAGCTTGTAGACTATATGTTCCTTACCAGGAGCAATGAAACCTTGGGGTTGATCTATGTAAATTTCCTCTTCGAGAAGGCCATTAAGGAAAGCAGACTTCACATCTAATTGATGGATCATCCACTCCTTTTGTGCAGCTAAAGCTACCAACATTCTTATGGTGTCGGGCCTAGCTACTGGTGCAAAGGTTTCCATGTAGTCTAGGCCATACTTTTGACTAAAGCCCTTGACAACTAGCCTGGCCTTTAGCTTGTTCAGACTCCCATCAGCATTCTGTTTGGCTCGATAGACCCACTTGACACCAATAATCTTCCTGTTTGTAGGCCTTTCAACCAGCTCCCATGTTTGGTTCTTTTCAATCATGTGAATTTCATCAACCATAGCTTGCTGCCAACCTTGATGTGCTTGAGCCTCCTCAAAACAGCTTGGCTCGACAATGGCCACTTGTGCCCTTTCATAAACTTCTGCTAGAGGCCTTGTTCCCCTAACTGGTACATCATCAAAGTCCATTTCTGGACCATCTCGATTAGGCTTAATTTGGCCTGTTGTGAGTTCTTCAGAAGTAGCCACTGGCTGATTCTTTTCCCAATTCCAGCATGCCTTTTCATCAAAGACCACATCTCTGCTCACTAGGACCTTTTTTGTTGAGGGATCTAGAACTCTATAGCCCTTTTTGATTGAGCTATAGCCCACCAATATGCCAGCTTGAGCTCTTTCATCCAGTTTACTTCTTTTAACAGCTGGAACCTGTACATAGCATAGACAACCAAAGTATCTAAGATGAGCCAATGATGGCTTGAACCCGAACCAAGCTTCAAATGGAGTTTTGTGAGCCAAGGCTTTGGTTGGAAGCCTGTTTTGTAGATAGACAGCAGTATTGCTTCAGCCCACATAGTTTTTGGCATGTTCTTCTCAAACAGCAAGCACCTAGCCATATCCATGAGGCTTCTGTTCTTTCTTTCACTGACTCCATTCTGCTGAGGAGTATAGACATTGGTCAGCTGATGCTTGATACCTGCATTCTCACAATGAGCTTGAAACTGAGCTGAAGTATACTCAGTCCCATTGTCTGACCTGATGGTCTTGAGCTTGCATCCTACTTCATTTTCAACAACTGCTTTGAACTTCAAAAACACCTGAGCCACTTCTGATTTTTCCTTCAAGAAATGAATCCAGCAATATCTTGAATAATCATCAATGAACAAGATAAAATACCTGTTTCCATTGAGTGATTGAGTCTTCATGGGACCACACACATCAATGTGTACAAGTTAAAGCTTTTCTAAAGCTCTCCAGGCTTGATTCAAGGGAAATGGTTGCCTAGCCTGCTTCCCTTGCTGGCATACTTCACAAACATCATCATTGCTTACTGAGTTGGTGAAGTTTTCAACCAAATCTTTACTGACCATCTAAGCCATTGATCTAAAGTTGGCATGCTCGAGCCTTTGGTGCCATAGCTTAGACTCATCAGTTGAGGCTGTGTAGGCTAAGTCTGAACCACTTGGCCAATTTATTTCAAAGCATTTGTCAGTCATAGTGACTGTCATGAAACTTGATCCACTTGGATCAGCAATTTGACACTGCTTTCCTTGGAACACCACTGAGTATCCCTTCTCTAGTAGCTGAGCTATGCTGAGCAAGTTCCTATCGATTTCAGGTACAAGTAACACATTTGAAATAAGCTTGTTACCTGTGGAAGTGCATATCAACACATCCCATTTTCCTTCAGCCTTGATAAACTGACCATTTCCAACCTTAACCTTGGTTTGACAGCTTCTATCCAAGGTCTTGAAGATACTTGCATCTGGTGACATGTGATTGGTGTAGCCACTGTCAAGAAGCCAACCTTGTGAGCTTTTCTTCTGACCATCTAAACATGACACAGCAAAGACTTGCTCCTCATGATCACTGCCTTCTTCAGCTACTCGAGCCTCAGCCTTTGGCTGTTGAGGTTGAGCCTGTCTGGGTCTGCCCTTGTTTTTGCAAACCTTTTCAACATGGCCCTTTTTCTTGCAATGCTGGCATATTGCATCTGGCCAGAACCAGCATTTATCTTCTGGATGACCAGTCTTCTTGCAAAATCTACAAAGTTGGTCACTGCTTCTAGTAGCATCAGGCTTAGGCCTGCTTTTCCAGGTCCTCTTACCTTTATAGGTAGAGGTGTTTGAGGCTGTTTTAGCCTTGGCTCGGAAAGCACCTTCTTGGTGCCCCTCATTTCTGCTGGCCCTTCTTTGCTCTTGTGCATAGAGAGCATTAATCAGCTCAGTTAGGGAGATGCTGGACAGGTCCCTTGAGTCCTCGAGGGAGGATATTTTTGCTTCATACCTTTCAAGTAAGGTAGATAGCACTTTCTCCACTATCCTTGCTTCACTGAACTGCTCACCTAGGAGCCTTATGCTGTTTACAACAGCCATAATTCTGTCTGAGTACTGCTTCACTGTCTCCTCTTCCTTCATCTTCAAATTTTCAAAGTCCCTTCTCAAGTTCAAAAGTTGCTGCTGCCTTGTTCTTTCAGTGCCTTGGAACTCCTCATTGAGCTTGTCCCAGGCCTATTTTGGTGTCTCACAAGCCATGATTCTTGTGAAGATCACATCAGACACACAGTTTTGTATGCATGACATGGCCTTGTGCCTCTTGGTCCTCTCATCTACATGCTATCTTATCTGAGCCACCGTTGGGTTGGCTCGAAGGGGTGCTGGCTCGACATCTGAAGTCACAACTTCCCACAGACCGAAGGCCTGCAGGTAAGTCCTCATCTTAACCTGCCATATATGAAAGCCCTCTCCATTGAAGACTGGTGGTGCAGCAGGTGAAAAGCTTGATGAAGCCATTCAATTTTTTTGTTTATCAGAAACAGGTCCTTTAAGATAAGAGCTCTAGATACCAATTGTTGGTGTTTTGAGCAACTGGCAGCAACAATCAAAAAAGCTTGAGCAACAAGGCTTGAGCCTTACAGCAGAAGAAAGAAAGAAAGAAAGATAACATAAACTTGAAGTGAGAACGAGAAGCAAGAGAAATGGAGCTTAGCACTGAATGAAATCTGATGATTTTTATTACAAAAAATAACATTGGTTAACAGCCATTACTTATATCAGCTAATGACAAAAAAAATCATAGCTAGTCATCACCTAATCTTTACCTAACACCACTAAATTACATGGAAACTTGAAAATGTTAACTTGTACACTTTGTATTGCTAATTTAATCAGCTTAATCATTAACAAAATGACATAAAATATCAACCTAACATAGTTCAAAGTGAACTAAACTAAGTTGCATTGTCTTAGGATTACAAAACAAAAAAATAAGCACTTAATGCACATGAAATAATGGTTCCAGTCAAGCTAGACTGCATGAGCTGCTTCTGGACGTTGCATGGGCTGCATGGGAGGTCATACTTTAACAATCTAGTTAGTAATGCAATTGGCACATGTAGCGACAACGAGCCAACATGGGTAATAGAGAGTTAATAACCTCCCACAATCACATAACTGGTTGAGTAGATCGACACAATATGACTGATAAATGCTTTGAAGTCAACTGGCCAAGTGACTCACACTCAACCTGTATAGCCAATGCTGAAGATTCTGAGTTGTGGCACCAAAGGTTTGGTTATGCCAATTTTAGATCAATGGCTCAAATGATCAGTCAAGAATCGGTTGACAACTTCACCAACTCAGTTGAGGAGGAGAAGAATGAACCAGAGGCTATTTTTGAAGAGCTGATGGTTGATCAGGCTGAACTTGATCAGATTGGTCCTGAAATGGACATAGATAATGACATGCCAGTCAGGGGCACAAGACTCTTGGCTAAAGTTTATGAAAGAGCTTATGTAGCTATAGTAGAGCCAAGTAACTTTGAAGAAGCTGAGGCAGATGAAAGATTAAAGCAAGCTCCTAGAGCATGGTATGCTCGAATTGACAGTTATCTGGTCGATTTGGGATTTGAAAGAAGTGTTTGTGAACAAACACTATATGTCAAGAAGAATGAAGCTAAAACATAGCTCATTGTATTCCTCTATGTTGATGACCTGTTGGTGACAGGAGGAGCCAAGCACAATGCTGATGAGAATGCGCAACATGCTATCCAATGAGGAGTGTTGAAGTTTGGATAGCATGCAGCACCAAAGGCACAGTAACAACAAACCATGCAGCACATGCAACACATGCAGCAACAAAAATAGTAGCAGACATACCATGCAGACGAGCCAAGCAGAAGCTGTTATTTCATGTGCAGTTGATGTTGTTTTAGTTTGTTTTGTAACATTTTGTTAATGCAATGTAATCTAGTTTAATTTGAACTATGTTAGGATTATATTTTATTTGATTTTGATAGTGATTGAGCTGATAAGTCAGCTTTGTCTATGTTTACAAGTTTATATTTCAAGTTTCCATGTAATTAGTGGGATTAGGTAAGTGTTAGGTGATCTTTGACATTTGATTACCAGCTAGCACCTTGTATTTGTATTGGCATTATGCCATTTGTTCATTTTGAATGAAATCTCAAGAAGTTTTCTTCCATATGCTCTAATTTTCTTAGCTTTACTTTCATTTCTGTTCTGTTTTTGCTTTTGTTTCTTCCGCAAGCTTCGAGCCTTGCTACTCAAGTCACAGCTGATCATTGTTTCTTCAGCTGAGTTTGCTTGCTTACTGTCCATAACCCCAACACAAATGGCAATTTGAGTTACAATATAGTGTCGCAAGTTGGTTAAGAAAAACTCTTACGACTTCATTCTTTCATTATCAACAATTACAAAGGTAATCGGCAAGTACCGTCAACCTATACAATTGGCTTACCATAAGGGAAAGCCTTGACACAAGGTTCGATTGTCCAGAACAAACAATAGAAGATTTGAAACCCTAGCACTATTTCTCCATCCTGGTTACACACATAGACAGTCTACATCTTAACCACAGTTACAAGGACATGCTCCTGCATGGCTACCATCCAATATTGGAGATCGTTATAGGATTCATCCCAATCACCATACAGCTCCCTCATGTCAATTTGTTTAGCAGACCATGCCTTTTGATATGATACTTTATACAAATATTTGGTTTGCATGTCTTCCACCGACACAATGACTGAGATAGTGGGGTTTTCCTTGACCAAAGGCTTGATACATTAACTGATTACTTGGCATCTAATTTTCAATGATCTTGGGTCAACCGTGCAGCAATACAAGTATGGGGGCCTTAATACTTTGAATCTCCAACATTTGTGACTTCTTCATAAAAGATGCCTTGACCCTCTACCTACACGTTTGGCTACATTTCAGCACTCTTTCACATATATAGTTGGATTTGATATTGTGACCTTATAGTCCAGGGACACCTTTAAGGTGTATTGCTTTATAGTAGCAACACAAGTTTCCTTATCCGAATATTCCCACACAACATATAGCTATTTTATTTCCTCATCATTTGGTAAATGATGAATTGGTAAAATTTTTGGGTACTACGGGGTAGCATCGGGATCGATGTTCATTAAATATTGATTGGTTTCAAATCTGATTATCAAGCATCCCATGCTTACAGGGTTGGGGGAAGTCACCATAATTGTGAACTTGATCTTCAACTAAGTTGTCACGACAACTTCATTAGAATCATTTTTGTTGAATTCATCAACATGACCATTTGGGACCTCTTCTTCATTGGGTCCTTTCCCTCTAACATCTGGTAACCCTATGTAATTCTAAAAACCAACTACTAATGGTTGTATATCATTATATATATTCTATGTTGTGTTATTGAAATAGAAGCTTTATTTCAAATGGCACGACCTTTTAATAAATTGAGTTTAACAAGGGACGGCCTAATTAACTGGTCTTTTTAACAAGCTTTATGTAACTACGCTAAGTTTTTCAGAAACTTAATAAAATAGTGATTTTACAACCGAACGTTTTTCTTAACCATTTTGATAGCTAATGCAACCTTCGAAATTTGATCATAATATTTAAGACGAATTTAAGAGATTACAGAACATCAAAATATTTTGATCAAACATACCAATATAACCAAAGTGGACACTTCCATCAACCACTTCCAAAACATCCCTCGACACTAACACTTGGAACTCATTCCACTACTTCAAAGCTAAGGCTATCTATGTAAATGAAAAAGGAAATTATATACTTTGACTATGCGAATTATGATTCATTATAAATATATTATAATTAACAAATTTATTTTGGTACAAAAGTTGTCTTTATTATTATTATTATTATTTAGTATATATTTTATAAGTGAGCAAGTTTTACATATTATTATTTATAATTAATTATGTGAACTGGTTAGTAAATTATGGTGTTTATAATTAATTATTTGACGTTCGTAATTTAAACTACAGTCAATGGTGGCTCCACGGTTGGGACCCTTCCATTGAATCCAGCCTTTTCTCAGCATTGACAAGATGTCAATGTGCTACTTGTTTTTCCTGTGATGCATGAACCTAATAAAAGTTAATTAAAGTCATGAAAGGAGCCATATTGGTCTATTCTACACGCCACATCACTCAGCTTTGAAAAATCGAAAATAAATAAGGAATTACCTCCAACTTGCAGGCTTCCACAACCACTGCTCAAGTATTTATTTAGTACAGAAAAAATGGCTCCGCTACGGAGAAAGCCTACCCCAACTACGCCCATCCAACTTGCAAAATTTTGCAAGTTAATGAACAATTATGTCCTTTAAGTTGCATACATCTAAATTGAATATTTTATTTATATTTTTCAATGATAAATAAAAAATTTTAAATTTAAATATTATACATGATTCTTATATTACAAACAATATGTAAATTTCGCATAATGAAATAATTTTAAATTATCAAACAAATTTAAAATTATGCATTTAAGTGCAAAATCAATTATGGGTTGTTAGTTTGCTATTCTCTTCTGTTTTTCTTCCCATTCCCTTGTTTTTTTTCCTATTGAAACACCAAATCAGGAATAAAATTTGATTAAGTTCCAAAGGTTTCTAAAACTATGTGTTTGCATTTCAGGAAAAAAAATTCTATCTCTACTGTTTGATGACCATAGACTTTTCTATTCTTAATTGCTTGAAGATGGCGTATTGACTTTGCAAATTACAGCCTACATTTTCCACAAATAAAACTTAAAAGTGACCATCTTTTCTTATCTCGATATCCATCGCTAGTTGGGGATGAGACAATTATTAATATTTGATGTTAACGATTCCACAATGAATAATTTCATAGTGGTTGGTTTCAACACTGACGGGAAACAAAAGGAAGACGATTGCGGTCTAACAAAAGAGGATATGATTTCAGGATTGTTTATTAAATTTGAAGGGGATATAACTTGAGGAAATTTATATTTAAATTGAATCCAAAAACTATAAGTTTTATAAATTAAAACAAAATTTTATAAATATAAAAGAAATATCATACATAAACTTATATGATTCACAAACTTTTGAGTATTTTATATTTTATTATTTTTTGAATTATGAAGTTTGGTTCGATCTTGAGTTGACTCGATGCCAAGAAGGATCGTAAGTGGAAGGGGTTGATGTTTGTAGGCATCATTGTGGCAAGTAGAAGATTGAATGCCCTTTTTGACACAAGCGCTTTGGATCTATTCATGTCTAAAGAGATTGCTCAAAATCTTGGTCTCACGGTTGAAAAAGAACTAGGGTGCGGATCAAGACAGTGAATTCCAAGAGGGATCTGACAATGGGTTTTGCAAAAGGAGTTGAACTCCAACTTGGCAGTTGGACCAATAAGGAAACTATCGTGGCAATACCACTTGATGATCATGACTTTGTGGTTGGATTAAAATTCTTTGACCGGGTTAATGCACTTATTTTCCCTTTTGCTGATTACATGTACATTTTGGATTTGCGCAACCAAATGTCTGTGCCAATTAAACAAGACGAGGGTTTGGAAGCCAAGGTATTATCAGAAATCCAATTTGCTAAAATCCAATTTGCTAAGGGGTTACACAGAGGCAAAGTTTCATGCTTAGCAACCTTGAATGCTGACAAATTTATCGAGCCCATTGGTGAAAATCCGAAGAAGGTGGTACATTTATTATAGTCATTTCAGGATGTAATACCTACCGAGTTGCCTAAAAAGTTACCACCTAAAAGGGAGGTGAGTCACAAGATCGAGTTGATGCCCAATGCTGAGTCGTCAACTTGGGACTTATATCAAATGCCTCCACTAGAGTTAGAAGACTTACGAAAATAATTAAAGGAGCTTTTAGATGTTGGGTTCATTAAACCATCTAAAGCCCCATTTGGTATGCCGATTTTGTTTCAAAGAAAGCACAATGGGTTATTAAGATTATGCATTGATTATCGGGCACTGAACAAGGTAATTGTGAAGAACAAATACCCAATTCCACTCATTGCAAATTTATTTGATCAACTTGGTAGCATAAGGTGGTTTAGGAAGTTGAATTTGTGATCGAGGGTACCATCAAGTCGGAGTACCCAAAGGGGATGAGCCAAAAATATCTTGTGTGACACGTTATGGCTCGTATGAGTTCTTGGTTATGCTGTTTTCTCTAACTAATGCTTCAATGACATTTTACACCCTAATAAATAAGGTAATTAAACATTTTCTATATTGTTTTGTGGTTGTTTACCTTGACGATATTGTGGTGTATAGTAATTAGTCACTTAAGGAGTATGTGGAGCATTTGGAGGAAGTTTTCCAAGTCTTGCGAGAGAATGAGCTTTATGTCAAAGAAATCAAATTGTGGAAGGTGGCAAATTTTAGGCTATTGTTGATTGGGAGCCACCAACCGAGGTAATTGAGTTGCAACCTTTCCTTGGATTGACAAACTATTACCAACGCTTCATTGAAAGGTACTCCAAAATCATCGCACCCTTAATAGATCTGTTGAAGAAAGGTAAGGTATGGGATTGGAACAAACAGTGTCCTTTCAATTTCTTATTTCATATAATTGTATCTCTCGATGAACTATAGTAACGAACTCGATGAACTATAGTAACGAACTAGAGAAAGATGAAGTTTTCTCTTTCCTTCCATTAATTTAAACTATTTATACATAAATTAAAATTTAATTAAGTTAGTTTAATTAATCTAAACATAGGTAACATAATATAATTATGCATAGTGAATTCCACCATCATTTTCAACAATCAAATATTTATAATTGGTTCAATTTCCATTTCAATCCTTATATCTTTGGTCAATTAAAAACCTATAGCCATTAGACTTTTACAATTATGTCCATGTACCCTATGTAACGCACTGATTTATTTAACTTTGTTTATATGAATTTTTTCATAAATAAGTATCTGCTTTATTGGTTAAGTGTTCTGGGTGTGTGTTTGAGGTTTTAGGTTCAAGTCCCACTTTTAGAATTTTTTGTTATTTTTTATCCTAACCTAATCCTTGGCGGTAATAAGCTTTAAAAGTAACATATTTTAATCCCATTCTTAATGCATTTTTGGATGATTAATTGTATAAATTAGTGAATTTGATGATTTTAATCCTTTAAATTCATGTTTCTATACTTAGGTGAGCATAGAGGAGCGAAAGGAGTGAAAAACGGGCCAAAATCGAACAAAAAGAGCTATTTTCAGGATCCACATGGCTTGAGTATTTTCCACACGGGTTGGGCACACTCCCATGTGCCAGCCCGTGTCGATATCGCTCCCTATTTCCCAAACGTGCGGAAAAACCCAATTTTTAGGCTTTTTGAGCATTCTAAAGTCCATAAATACACACTAGAAAAGGACCTAAGGGAGCACGTAGAGTAGAACAAAGAAATTACTCAAAGAACACCGTCGGAATCAACTCAGAAGTAGATCTCCTTCAAGATTGAATATCTCTATTCAAATTTCCTTCAAAGTTTTATTGGGTTTCTTATGTCTTGTTATTATTTTGAGATGTTTCCGTCCTAGATTAAGAACTAATTTCATAGATACTTAGGGGAGATGAAACCTATGACAGATCTTATTATTTGATTTTTTGAATTACATGATAAATACTTGATTCTTGTTCTCAATTGTGTATGCTTATTTCTTGCTTTAATATTTTTAGGATATTAATTCAAATGTGATGTGCTTATTTCAGTGGAGCAAAAGTCCCTGCTTAAGAGTAGATTTGGCATAATTGAGTGGAGTTGCATACAATCCTAGAGATAGGACGACATAAATCTACCAGATTAGAGTCAAATCTAATAAGGGAATCCATAGATCGATTTAATGCGACAATAGGGGTTTTAATTAGAAAAAGATTTCAATTAATCAACCTAGATTCAGTTATTTTTACTCTCGAAAGAGATATTAATATAATTTAGGAATTTATACGGATCAAGCCACAAGTGAATAAATTGTTTAATTCAGATTCAGAATAATAAGTGAAGTCTAGGTGGACTCTTTCCTGGGTATTGTCTTTCTCATTGGTTGTCTTCAGTTATTTTTCACAATTCATTCTCTATTGCGTTCTCAGTGATTAGTTTAGTTAATTTTAGATTAACATCAATCCCTTCAATTTATCGGCTAAATAATAGAAAAAGTCATTACTAGTACTTTTAGTCCTCGTGGATACGATATTCTCGACTCACTATCACTATACTATTATTCAATAGGTGTGCTTGCCTTAGTCGTAATTTTAGTTAGTTTAGTGAGCCATAAAGTTTTTGGCGTCGTTGCTGGGGACTAAATTATTAGGAACACTCAATTTTTATTACTTTAGCCATTTTTTTATTTTTAGTTTAATTTTTATTTTCTAATTTTTTTTATTTTCTTTTGGCAAGTTCCTTTAGTTTATGACTAAAAAAACCCATCAGGACCACTAGTATTTGACAGCAAAATTGAAAGTACAGCTCGCAGAAACCGTAGAGAAGCAATGCAGAGTCGACAAAATATAGTGGAAGAGCAAGAGGATGTTATTATTGTTGCTGAGGAGATGGTTGATAATCAGAATAATCAGCTACCTCCTGTGGTTGCTACAAATCCTACAAATCTGAATCCTGCTCCTTGTACTATGTACGATTGTGCCAAGCCTAACTAGCTGGGTCTGAATCGAGTATTGTGAGACCTGCTATTGCTGCGAATAATTTCAAACTAAAGCCGAATACTATTCATATGATTCAGCAGTATGTTTAGTTCGATGGTTTGCAAGACGAAGATCCAAATACTCATTTGGCTAATTTTCTGGAATTTTGTGATACTTTCAAGATAAATGGCATTTCTGAAAATGCCATTCGCTTACGGTTGTTTCCATTCTCTTTGAGGAATAAAGCTAAATAGTGGTTGAACTCCTTACGATGAGGTTCTATCATTACATGGGATCAAATGACCGAAAAATTCTTAGTGAAGTATTTTCCATCGGCTAAGACAGCCAAACTGAGGAATGATATCTCTTCCTTCATGAAAATGGATTTAGAGACCCTATATGATGCATGAGAGATGAATAAGGATTTATTGAGAAGATGCCCTCACCATGGGTTACCTCTATGGCTACAGGTTCAAACCCTCTACAACGGTTTGAATCCCTCAACTAGGCATTTGATCGATGCAGTTGCCGGTGGGACTCTGAATAACAAAACACCTGAAGCGGCTTACAAATTTATAGAGGAAATTTCACTGAATAATTATCATTAGCAAGTCATGAGGACGAAGCCGATGAAAGTAGTTGGTGATTTTAACGTAGATGCGATCACAATGTTATCGAATCAGGTAAAACTTTTGAGTAAAAAAATTGATGGTTTATATGGTTCTATGCAGGTACATCTGGTGATGCAGTGGGATACAAATAGAGGAGGGATGAACAATCCAGAATGTCTATCTTACAGCCCTAGCACAGAGAAGAACAAATAAACTATATGGGTAATAATTCTAGACCTCAGAATAATCTATATAGTAACACTTATAATGCATGTTGGAGGAACCATCCCAATTTCTCTTGGGGTGGTCAAGGAAATCAAAGACCACAACCCCCTCCAGGCTTTCAACAACAACCGTACCAGTAAGAGAAAAAGCCGAACCTTAAGGAGATGCTGGTGAAGTTTATTTCGGTGTTAGAAACCCGTTCCCAAAACACCGAAACAACACTTAAAAATCAACGAGCATCGATTCAAGGGCTCGAGAATCAAATATGTCAGCTTGCTAAGCTGGTTTCAGAAAGGCCACAAGGTAGCTTACCTAGCAACACCGAAACTAACCCAAAAGAGTAGCTTTGTGCGAAAACTGTTCGAGATGAAGAAGGGTTAGTTGAATCTGAACCAGAACCAAGGCAAGAAAGTGTGGTAAGTAAAGGTAAGGTTGATGTAAGCCACAATGAAAAAAAAACCGGTTGGTAAGGAATATAAACCTCGAGTTCCATATCTAAATGCAACGAAAAAATGTTTGGTAAATTTCTTAAACTTTTGAAAAATTTAAATATCAACTTACTGTTTATTGAAGTTCTTTTGCAAATTCCCAATTCAGTAAAATTTTTAAATGAGCTTTTGGCAAACAAACGGAAGTTAGATGATTTGTCGCACGTGGAACTAAATGCAGTTTGCTCAACTGTTTTGCAGAATAAACTACCCAACAAATTAAAAGATCCAGGGAGTTTTACTATTCCTTGTTTAATTTGTAGTTTAAATGATGATAATGCTTTGGCTGATTTAGGGGCGAGTATTAATGTCATGCCCTATAAAATGTTTAAACAACTAGGTATTGGGAAACCCAAACAAACTAGGATGAGTATTCAATTAACATATAGAATCATTAGATTTCCTAAGGGTATTGTTGAAGACGTACTCGTGAAAATTGATAAATTCATATTCCCAATTGACTTTGTTGTTCTACAAATGGATGTGGATAGTAACGTACCTTTAATTTTAGGACGACCCTTTTTAGCAACTACTGGAACTATTATTGATGTTGGTACGGATGAACTAATGCTACGTATAGGTGACGAAACAATCAATCTCCAAGCTTGTATTTCGGTTAAAACATCAAGTGACAAAGATTATTGTATAAGTCCTATTAATATGAGTAATCATGTGGTTTAACCCTCTTTGCAGGAAACACTTCGGAAAAGCACAAATGAGCCACATTCTAGTTCATGCAAAAATAATAGAACAATCCATAAAGAGTGAATGCTACAGATAGATGAACTAGATGAATGACGGACATATGGCAGAGAAAAACCAAAAATACACGATGCATAATCAAAGAAACTCCTTGATAAACATAAGGATGGAACAAATCAATTCAAGGTTGGGGACAAGGTACTATTAGATAACACAAATCCACGTAATGCCACTTCAAAGCTTAATGCAAATGGAGCAACTCCTTTTACGGTATTGAATGTGTCCCCCTACGGTACAGTCAAGGTAAATCATTCTGAATTCGACACTTTCAAGGTAAATAGTACTCGACTCAAACCTTATTTTGATATTTGACTTAATAGCAAGAAAGAGGAGTTTCAACTCCATGAACCAACGTGACCGTGTGAATTTGAGGTAAGTCAACCTTAGACTTTAAATAAGCGCTTCTCGGGAGGCAACCCGAGCGTTAACACTGCTAATTTCTTAATTTTATCTCATGATATTTGTTAAAATTAATAAAAAAATTTATGTGTTTTTGACCCACACGGCCTGGACACACGGGCGTGTCCCTGGCCGTGTGAATAAAAAGGGGTCCGACAGTGAGTTACACGGCCTGGCGACATGGCCATGTAACCCACATGGCTTGGACACACGAGGGTGTCCTTGGATGCGTGGAAACAGGGACCTAATTTTCCCAAAAAACTCGACAGTGACACAGTCTATAATAGACTACATGGCCGTGCGACACAGTCGTGTGGACCACACATCTTGGACATACGGGCGTGCGGACCACACGGCTTGGACACAC
Source organism: Gossypium sturtianum (assembly GCA_025698515.1). Classification (NCBI taxonomy): domain Eukaryota; kingdom Viridiplantae; phylum Streptophyta; class Magnoliopsida; order Malvales; family Malvaceae; genus Gossypium; species Gossypium sturtianum. Next base: position 97,183,377 of record CM046947.1, read on the forward strand.
TGGTGTGTTCTAGGCCGTGTGAAACCTGGAGCTAATTTTTCCAATTTTAAAGCAAGTCAGAGAGTTTCACAGGTGAGGCACACGGCCGTGTGTGAGACACGACTGAGCCACACGGGCGTGTGGGAGGTCACATGGGCGTGGGAGAAGCGAAGGAGGTTGCACATGACCATGCGACACAGCCATGTGTTCCACACAGCCTAAACACGCGGGTATGTCCGAGGTCGTGTGAAGATTGGGCATGTAGTGTTTAAACGAACACGGGCTAGATTCGAGCCACACGAATGTGTGGCATGGCCCTTTAGCCGCCACCTTTGTCTTCTTTTTAAATTCTTAACCCTAATTTTTTTTTTTTACTTTTGTCTTCTTTTCCTACTAACTCTCCCTTTAGCCGCCACCTCCACATTTGTCCCTTACTCCGACTGCCGTCGACAGTACCCTCCTTCATCGAACCTAACCACCCTCGCGCCCCACCCTTCTCTCTGATTCTCCCTTTCCGTGGACACCTCTCTTCTCTCGTCCTCTCTCCTCTCTCTCTCTCCCTTTTCCTTCCTTCCTCTTCCTAACCCTCACCCATTCCCTTTCGTTTCCCCTTTCCCTTTGTAACACCCCAAACCCGGTCCATGCGTTTAGACGAGATTTGGTTTGTCACACCAAACATACTTTCGTTTCTTTTCAAGATTTACGATAAAATAATGAGTTAAAGATGTAGTACGAGGTTTTGAAAATAATTTTAAGAATATACTTGTTTAAAACTTATCTTAAATAAAATGTTTATCGAAACTTTAAAACTTCTTAAAAGAATTTGGAGGAAAATTTTAAAGAAAATCGTCTAATTGTCAAAATATTAAATAAACGATATTTTTAGGAAAAACCAAATGATTTAACATAAACTCATAATTAAAGTCTCAAAATAAAAATTATAAAACCATCCACACGATAAAATCCATAAAACATACTTAGAGGCCTTATTACATCAACCCAATAATAGCAATTAAAATAAAAACTTAAATAAAGTCATAGTTTATAAAAAAAAACCCAAATTAAGTAGTATGGGCTCCACCAAGTCATCTCCGCCCAAGTCCACGTCAATTTCCATTACGAAATGGTTAATAAAAATTGGGTGAGTTACAAAGAACTCGGTGTGCAACTCACTTACCACCATTTTTAGGCGGATCGTCAAGATATCATCTTTGGGCTTGAGCCCATTAATGATTTCAACCATACATTGTAAAGTAACATAATTTAAAGAAAAGAATGCATGAAATATGAATTTCCCAAACCAACCTAGTATCCATCCGCTAACACCCCGTACCAACCAAACACACTGTGGGGATCAAGTCAACCCACCCCCAAAAACACACCAATCATGGGCTTAAAGCCCTTAAATAATTTTGTAGTGCACTCATCGAACTAGATTGTGACATTGTCACCGAACTAGAGGCATTTAGCGAATTTGTGGCGAGCCACCGAACTAGAGGCAATGAGCCATATTGTGGCAGAGCCACCGAACTAGAGGCAATGAGCCATATTGTGGCAGAGCCACCGAACTAGAGGCAATGAGCCAAATTTGTGGCAACTGGCCATTCTTCTCTTCATATAACCCACCCCATGCAATCATGCGTATATAACAAATATAATCATATAACAGATTTTCATTAATCCATATCATCGGTGGACTTATCAATTAACCCTTCATTAGGCTCATATAAACAATTTATCAACTAGCCCATTTAGTAGTTTAGTGACTTTGGCCCATTTTAGCCCAATTTATCGAAACAGAGTATTTTCGGCCCATTTAATCGAACTAGAGTAATATCGGCCCATTTTATCGAACTAGAGTTTTATCGGCCCATTTTATCGAACTAGAGTATTATCGGCCCATTTTATCGAACTAGAGTATTATCGGCCCATTTTATCGAACTAGAGTATTATCGTATTTTATTTTCTCGGTTTTAACCGTTTTCATGCATTTACTCAAAAATATGAGTTACTACGTATTTTTCCCGTTTTTACTATTTTACGAATTTATCACAGAACTTACAACTTGATGTCCAACCCGAAAATGAGTGTGAAGTTACACACCTGGTTATGGAGAGAACTAAACTTTCCCGCTCTTCAACACCTATACGTATTGTGTTAATTAAAACACTATAATCTATAATAAAACCGATCTAAATATAGCGATCTAGAAATTTACCCTCGGATTTTCGTAAGACTTCTACTTGCGATTTCTCTCCGATTGATGGTTCGCTAACCGAATCGAATCCACGAACAAATAATGGTTCGGGAGTACGAACGACTTGAGCGAGCTTGATTTTCCTCGGTTGAGCGTCCGCAACCCGGTGGAAAATCTCGGATTCCCGAAATAGTCCTTTGCTTGTACTTAGGGGGAATAACAGAACCTCCCTTCTTCCGAAGGCTAAACACCGCCCGTTTCTTCCCTATGTTGAATGTCACGAGAATCGATTCCTATGCTTTGTCACCCACCACTTCTTGATTCCAACTTTCCGTTATCGCACTATATTCCACGTCGAAAAGAAAGGATTTGAGAATAGTATGGTTTTAAGGAGGATTCGGCTATGAAAGATTAAAGAGAAAGGGAAATAATTTGGCTTATGAACACCTTAGCATTCGGCCATGAGAGAAATATTGGAGAGAAATATTGATTGATAAGGAATAAAAATAAGAAAATGGAGATGATGACGAATTCGGTTTTCAAAGAAAATAAAAGAGAAAGAAAGAGAGGAGATTAGAATCAAGACACATTCGGCAATGAAGAAAAGAGAGAAAAGAAAGGAATGGTCATTTGATGTAGGTGATTTCGGCACTCAAATGAAATAAGGCACAAAAGAATACCAATTGATGTGCAAAAATGACCAAATGGTCAAAAACTTTAGGACTTACCAATGCTCAAATTCGGCAAAAGGGAGAAAAGGTTGAGAGAGTTTTCAAAACTTGCACAAACTAACAAAAATGACCAAAACAAGACTAAAATTCCTAGCCAAAACTATCACCAAAATTCGGCTCCCCCCTATAGCCATATTGCCGTCCAAGTACATGGTCTTTAGGCCAAGATATTGTTTCCAAAAATTCTTCCTTGATTCATGCCTCATATCTTCACATTTTCCTTATTCTTTTGATACCCTTCCTTAAGTTCAAAATTTCCTTATTCCCTTGATATTTTAACCAAAAATAACAAGTCAACACCTTCCATAAAAGCTCTTGGCCGACACTTGCTATATTGGTGCATAAAAATTCAAAATAAAATTCACCTAGATGCTAAACATGGGATTCGAACCTTCAACCTCATGCACAAGCTCATGCGCCATCACCACTTGTCCAATAATTCATCTTATGCCTCACTTTGACACTTAAATTAATTTATGTGTCAAAGTCACTTAATCCACTTCCATAAATATTTTCTTAAAATTAATAATATTCCTTCTAAAAAAATTTAAACCCTTCTTCAGGACTATACTAACCACGAAAATAAATCAGAAAATTTTTACTTTCTAGAATAATTACTCAAAGCACACATAGAAAATAAATTACTCAAATTTTCAGGGTGTTACAACTCTACCCCCCTAAAAGAAAATTTCGTCCTCGAAATTTACCTGGCTGAAAAAGGTGAGGGTATTGTTGCCGAATTGCATCCTCAGGCTCCCACGTAGCTTCCTCCACTCCGTGGTTACGCCACAACACTTTGACCAACGGCACCGTCTTCTTTCTTAGCACCTTCACGTCTCGGTCTAAGATTTCCACTTTGGTTCCTCCTCAAAAGACAAATCCAAATTCAACTCCACTTCTTCTACAGGTACTATGTGCGAAGGATCCGATCTATAGCGCCTCAACATGGACACGTGGAAAACATTATGAATTTGGCTCAATTCGGAGGTAACTCAATCGATAGGCCACTGGACCAACTCGTTTCACCACCACGATATGGTCCAATGTATCTAGGACTCAACTTGCCCTTCTTCCCGAATCGAATATCTTCTTCCAAGGTGAGACCTTCAGAAGACTTGATCTCCTACGGCATACTCGATCTCTTTACGCTTGAGATCCGCATACGACCTGTCTATCGAAGCTTCCTTTAACCGTGTTCGAATAACTTTCACTTTTTCTTCCGTTCGAGAAATCATCTCGAGTCCTAACAAGCTGCCGATCACCCAACTCGGTCCAACAAATAGGAGAACGACACCTACGACCATACAATGCCTCGTAGGGTGCCATCCGAATGCTAGGATCGGTAGTTGTTGTTGTACGCAAATTCCGCTAACGGTAGAAAATCCTCCCAACTACCTTTGAAGTCGATTACACATCCCCTTAACATGTCTTCCGAATCGAATCACTCTCTCCGTGACCATCGATCGAGGATGAAAAGCCGTACTAAAATTAAGCTTTGTACCCAAGGCTTCATGCAAAGCTTTCCAAAATCGAGATGTAAACCTAGGATCCCTATCCGATATAATCGATACAGTACCCCATGCAACCTCACGATTTCGGATACATACTGACTTTCGCCAACACGCAACGAGTAGTCAAAATGACGCCTTTGGTAGAAAATGAGCGGTCTTCGTCGACGATCAACAATTACCCAAATGTAATTTTTCTTAGTAGGTGTTAAAGGTAACCCACTAACAAAATCCATTGTTATCCGCTCCCATTTCCAAAGAGGAATCTTAATCGGTTGCAAAAGACTGACGGCAATTGATGCTCCGCTTTCACTTGGCGACAAGTTAAGCATTTTCCCACAAATTTCGAAATCTCCGTTTCAATCCAGGCCACCAAAACCGCTCACGAAGATCCCGATACATCTTATTTCCTCCGGGTGCATAGCATAAGGCTACTATCGCCTCCTCAAAATCATTTGCCTCAGATCGAATCCTTAGGCATACAGACCCTTTTCACGAAAAACACAATACACCTTACGAATTTATTCCAAAATCCTCAATTTCACCATTTTCCACTTCTTTGAAATAAAAGTCTCAACTTCTCATCTAAAATCTGTTTTTCCTTAATTTGTTCCAACCACATAGGCTTCACTTGAAATTCCGCTATCAAACTACCATCCTCATACAAACTCAAATGGGCAAACATAGCTCTCAAATCAGATACCACCTTACGACTTAATGCGTCCGCCACTACATTAGCCTTTCCAGGATGATACTCAATAGAGAAATCATAGTCCTTTAATGACTCCACCCATCTTCGTTGTCTCAAGTTTAACTCTTCCGAGTAAGAAGATACTTAAGACTCTTGTGATCCGTATAGATGATAGACTTTTCACCATAGAGGTAATGCCTCCAAATCTTTAAGGCAAACACCACTTTGCTAACTCCAAATCATGAGTAGGGTAGTTCACTTCGTGCGGTCTCAATTGACGAGAAGCGTAAGCTACAACTTTCCCACTTTGCATCAATACGCAGCCCAAACCCGTATGTGACGCATCACAAAAATCGTAAACTCCTTCCCGACCTCGGGTTGAATCAATACCGGCGCTTAGTTAAAACCTTCTTGATCGCTCGAAACTTTCTTGCCGCTTATCGGTCCATATAAACAACACTCCCTTCCGCAAAGCTTAGTTAGAGGTGCAAAGCAATCAATGAGAATCCTCAACAAAGCGTCTATAATATCCAACCAAACCCAAGAAACTCCGAATCTCATTCACCGACTTGGTGGTTTCCAATCCAATACCGCCTCAATCTTCCGAGGATCCACCCTTATTCCTTCTGGTGATACCACATGACCCAAGAAAGTCACTTCTCTTAACCAAAATTCACATTTCCGAATTTGGCATACAATCGATTATCTCGAAGCACTTGCAATACAATCCGCAAATGCGAGTCATGTTCTTCTTCGCTCCTCGAATAAACGAGAATGTCATCTATGAATACCACCACAAACCGATCTAAGAATGGTTGAAAGACCCGGTTCATCATATCCATAAATGCAAACTGGTGCATTGGTCAACCCAAACGGCATCACTAAAAACTCATAGTGTCCGTAACGGGTTCGAACATTTGTCTTGTGAATATCCGCTTCTTTCACCTTAAAGTGGTGGTAACCCGACCTTAAATCAATCTTGGAGAAACAGAAGCTCCCTTCAATTGATCAAACAGTCGTCAATCCTCGGCAGAGGGTACCGATTCTTGATCGTCGGCTTATTCAATTGCCTATAGTCAATACACATACGCATTGACCCATCCTTCTTCTTAACAAACAAAACCGGTGCTGCTCCCCACGGAGACACACTCGGTCGAATAAAACCCCGATCTAGCGGTTCTTGAATTTGGGCTTTAAGCTCGACAACTCCTTCGGTGCCATTCTATAAGGAGCAATGGACACCTGGAGCGATTCAGGGCAAAAGCTCAATACCAAATTCCACTTCCCGATCCGGAGGTACACCAGGAAGTTCTTCAGAAAAACATCGGGGAACTCCTTCACCGTTCTCACATCTTCCACCAACATGACTTTTGGCATCTAAAGCACAAATAAATGCTAAAAATGCTCCGTATCCTTTTCGCAGACTAACTTCTCCGCCTTCAACGCAGAAATCATGTTTGCCAAGTAATTTCTCCGCTCGCCTATCATAACTATCTCCTTATCCTCCACATTTCTTATCGACATACGCTTTTCAAAGATGATCCAATTTCGCCGGTGCTTAACCAACCAATCCATGCTCGAATAATATCGAATTCACCAAAAGGCGTTCCATCAAATTTGCCAGAATGTTTCTCCTTGAATTACTAAGGGCACGTCTCTAAACAATTTATTAACCAACACCGATCGCCCTAAGGGACTAATCACCTCATCTCTTTATCGGAAATTTCGTAGTCTAATTTCAAGTTTCCGAGTTTATGGTGCTAGCAATGTACGAATGAGTAGAACCAATATCTATCAAGGCAATAACGGGTACATCGAAATGAAGAACGCATCGATTATCACATCAGGTGCATTGCCATCCTCACGACGTCGACGCGCATACACCAATCACGGCCGTCTTGCATCCGCGTTGCCCCTAGGACCATTGCCTCGACCGCTGCACCTTGACCACGCCCCGCCCCATTACCACCACGACTGGTCCCCCCGACCTCTCGGTGGTTCTTTGAACTCCTCTTGCGGTGGTACATCAAGAGCACGAACTTCTTGAGTTGTATCCATACGCCGAGGCAACTCCTATATTGATGCTCCGTCGATCCACATTTATAGCAAGCACCCGTTTTCCTCCAACATTCTCGGAATGTCTTTTCCCACATTCGGCACAATCCGACGACGATTAACGACTCATGGTGCTCTTCCTTGAGTGGTTCCTCATTCAGGGCCTCTTCAGAATCTTCTCGAAGAACCCGAATGCTTTAGATCTTTCTTGCCTCGAATTTGCTCCGATTTTGACGTTAGGAGTTCTTAGCCTCTTGGCTATCTTGGCCTTCTCCACAAGAGCGGCAAAAGTTCTAACTTGTTGTGGGGCTATCGGAACCCGCAACTCGTCTTTCAAACCGTCCTCGAAGCGCACACAACGCTCATGGTCCGTTGCCACTATCGTTCGAGCATAGCGACTCAAACGTAAGAACTCGACCTCATATGTCGCCACCGTCTTATTTCCTTGCACCAGTTCAAGAATTCCTTCCTTCGGGCATCCACATAGCTTGTTCCCACATATTTCCCTTGAAAGGAAGCCTTAAAGAACTCCCAATTAACCAAAGCAACATCGGTGCCATCTCGGATAGTAAGCCACCATTGGTAAGCTTCGTCTCTCAACAAAGATACCGCTCCTCTTAACTTTTGTTCCACAAAGTGCACTCAAGATCGCCCATAATTCGCCATCGCCTCAAGCCAATATTCAGCGACATTGGGAGCTACACCAGAGACACCTCTCGAAAACCTCGGCTCCCTTTGGATTTGATCGCTCCGATATCGAACCACGAGCGGTTGGTCCAGCTCGATCCAATGACCCTTTCAAGTACTCGCAGCATTGCTCGTGTCACAAAGATTATCCTCTTCCATATGGTCGTGCGATCCGTCTCACTCTCGAGAGTGACGCAGTGCATCCATTTCCGACATATAACCGGCACATCGGGTTGCGCCCTAACACCTCGTCCTCTACCACGGCCACGCCTACCGCGTCCACACGACCACGCCCTCTAGTGCTCATGGCGACTAATTTGATTTAATCTGATTTAAGAGTTTTATGAATCGAATAATATTTCAATTGTTTATTAACGATATCTTATGATATGAAAGAGATAGAGTGTTTTCGCATCAATATCCTATTGTCTCAATCTCTACGGTTTTAACACCTAAAACTAGAAGTTCTAGAGTGTTTCTTATAATCATATCACAATGATAATAAACATACGATATCTGAGATACTTACTTGACTTGGCGCGGGATGTTCATGGTGCCATACTACCTTTAATCAAAACTCTAGAAATTATTTTCAAACAAATTTCTTTATTGAACCCAACCCACAAACCGAGTTTTGAAACCGGGCTCGATACCACTAAATGTAACACCCCAAACCCGGTCCATGCGTTTAGGCGAGATTTGGTTTGTCACACCAAACATACTTTCGTTTCTTTTCAAGATTTACGATAAAATAATGAGTTAAAGATGTAGTACGAGGTTTTGAAAAAAAATTTAAGAATATACTTGTTTAAAACTTATCTTAAATAAAATGTTTATCGAAACTTTAAAACTTCTTAAAAGAATTTGGAGGAAAATTTTAAAGAAAATCGTCTAATTGTCAAAATATTAAATAAACGATATTTTTAGGAAAAACCAAATGATTTAACATAAACTCATAATTAAAGTCTCAAAATAAAAATTATAAAACCATCCACACGATAAAATCCATAAAACATACTTAGAGGCCTTATTACATCAACCCAATAATAGCAATTAAAATAAAAACTTAAATAAAGTCATAGTTTATAAAAAAACCCAAATTCGTAGTATGGGCTCCACCAAGTCATCTCCGGCCCAAGTCCACGTCAATTTCCATTACCTGAAATGGTTAATAAAAATTGGGTGAGTTACAAAGAACTCAGTGTGCAACTCACTTACCACCATTTTTAGGCCGGATCGTCAAGATATCATTCGGGCTTGAGCCCATTAATGATTTCAACCATACATTGTAAAGTAACATAATTTAAAGAAAAGAATGCATGAAATATGAATTTCCCAAACCAACCTAGTATCCATCCGCTAACACCCCCGTACCAACCAACACACCTGTGGGGATCAAGTCAACCCACCCCGCCAAACACACCAATCATGGGCTTAAAGCCCTTAAATAATTTTGTAGTGCACTCATCGAACTAGATTGTGACATTGTCACCGAACTAGAGGCATTTAGCCGAATTTGTGGCAGAGCCACCGAACTAGAGGCAATGAGCCATATTGTGGCAGAGCCACCGAACTAGAGGCAATGAGCCATATTGTGGCAGAGCCACCGAACTAGAGGCAATGAGCCAAATTTGTGGCAACTGGCCATTCTTCTCTTCATATAACCCACCCCATGCAATCATGCGTATATAACAAATATAATCATATAACAGATTTTCATTAATCCATATCATCGGTGGACTTATCAATTAACCCTTCATTAGGCTCATATAAACAATTTATCAACTAGCCCATTTAGTAGTTTAGTGACTTTGGCCCATTTTAGCCCAATTTATCGAAAAGTAGTATTTTCGCCCATTTAATCGAACTAGAGTAATATCGCCCATTTTATCGAACTAGAGTTTTATCGCCCATTTTATCGAACTAGAGTATTATCGCCCATTTTATCGAACTAGAGTATTATCGCCCATTTTATCGAACTAGAGTATTATCGTATTTTATTTTCTCGGTTTTAACCGTTTTCATGCATTTACTCAAAAATATGAGTTACTACGTATTTTCCGTTTTTACTATTTTACGAATTTATCACAGAACTTACAACTTGATGTCCAACCCGAAAATGAGTGTGAAGTTACACACGGTTATGGAGAGAACTAAACTTTCCCGCTCTTCAACACCTATACGTATTGTGTTAATTAAAACACTATAATCTATAATAAAACCGATCTAAATATAGCGATCTAGAAATTTACCCTCGGATTTTTGTAAGACTTCTACTTGCGATTTCTCTCCGATTGATGGTTCGCTAACCGAATCGAATCCACGAACAAATAATGGTTCGGGAGTACGAACGACTTCGAACAGTTGATTTTCCTCGGTTGAACGTCCGCAACCCGGTGGAAAATCTCGGATTCCCGAAATAGTCCTTTGCTTGTACTAAGGGGGAATAACAGAACCTCCCTTCTTCCGAAGGCTAAACACCGCCCGTTTCTTCCCTATGTTGAATGTCACGAGAATCGATTCCTATGCTTTGTCACCCACCACTTCTTGATTCCAACTTTCCGTTATCGCACTATATTCCACGTCGAAAAGAAAGGATTTGAGAATAGTATGGTTTTAAGGAGGATTCGGCTATGAAAGATTAAAGAGAAAGGGAAATAATTTGGCTTATGAACACCTTAGCATTCGGCCATGAGAGAAATATTGGAGAGAAATATTGATTGATAAGGAATAAAAATAAGAAAATGGAGATGATGACGAATTCGGTTTTCAAAGAAAATAAAAGAGAAAGAAAGAGAGGAGATTAGAATCAAGACACATTCGGCAATGAAGAAAAGAGAGAAAAGAAAGGAATGGTCATTTGATGTAGGTGATTTCGGCACTCAAATGAAATAAGGCACAAAAGAATACCAATTGATGTGCAAAAATGACCAAATGGTCAAAAACTTTAGGACTTACCAATGCTCAAATTCGGCAAAAGGGAGAAAAGGTTGAGAGAGTTTTCAAAACTTGCACAAACTAACAAAAATGACCAAAACAAGACTAAAATTCCTAGCCAAAACTATCACCAAAATTCGGCTCCCCTATAGCCATATTGCCAGCCCAAGTACATGGTCTTTAGGCCAAGATATTGTTTCAAAAATTCTTCCTTGATTCATGCCTCATATCTTCACATTTTCCTTATTCTTTTGATACCCTTCCTTAAGTTCAAAATTTCCTTATTCCTTGATATTTTAACCAAAAATAACAAGTCAACACCTTCCATAAAAGCTCTTGGCCGACACTTGCTATATTGGTGCATAAAAATTCAAAATAAAATTCACCTAGATGCTAAACATGGGATTCGAACCTTCAACCTCATGCACAAGCTCATGCGCCATCACCACTTGTCCAATAATTCATCTTATGCCTCACTTTGACACTTAAATTAATTTATGTGTCAAAGTCACTTAATCCACTTCCATAAATATTTTCTTAAAATTAATAATATTCCTTCTAAAAAAATTTAAACCCTTCTTCAGGACTATACTAACCACGAAAATAAATCAGAAAATTTTTACTTTCTAGAATAATTACTCAAAGCACACATAGAAAATAAATTACTCAAATTTTCAGGGTGTTACACCCTTTCCCCTCTCCCCTTTTACTTTTTTTTTATGTTTATTCTTATTTCCTTAGATTTATTTTGTTCTTATACTTTGAACTATATCTATTTTTTATGGTTGTTTCTAATAGAGTTTTAATCCCTTAATCTTCTTAATTTGTGCTTATTTTCTTATTAGTTGCTCAGAATCATGCACTACATTTATCTTTTTCTACAATTTCGCTTTTCACTATTCTGAGGATTTCATCCAATATTCAGGGCAGCTTCAATTCTCTCCCTCTCTTCTGATATTCTGATTATACTGTAATTATCTATGTTTGTAGATTGAGGAAAATGTACATCTTAAGTGTGGGGAGGTTATTCATATGATTATTAGAAAATCTCTGAATTATGTCTTGTGTTTAGGTAATTTTTCTCATATAACTTTTAGAATGAATTTTTATCGATTTATGATTTTTATTAATGTGTTTTGGATTAAATTCATAGGTATTTGTGAATTGATTGTTTAAAATTTAAGACATGAGAGAATCAATCATGATAAGTCTATTTTCAGAATTAAAAATTTTTAAGTTGTTTCCCTAAATTGCGGTATTATCTTGAAGTTTGAGATTTGCAAGATTGACATCAAAAACCATAAATTTTTGTGAGATTTTGAGCCTTAAGAGCATATATTTTTCTTGATCACTTCTATTATTGGTTATGAGTGTGTCAATATTGATTTGTTATTCTAAAACTTGCTTCAATTATGCATGTCAAGACCACACCTTTGATTTGATATACTGAGATGATAAAGGCACTTAGGTTTTAACCTACTTATCCCATAAAAAGCCTACCTACATAATTAACCCTTAGTGAACCCATTTGAGCCTAAAACACCGTTCTTGATTTACCCATTAATGTTAACCCATAACTCATTTTTGATTCATTGAGAATTTTTCCCATTTTATTGACTCCGTTTTTGTCGAGATTTGATTTGGTTAGTTGCCTAACTATGCTCTTTTGTTTTAGTTGTTAAATTATTTCTTATTATTTAATATCTGTTTAAAAACAAACAAACATATATATATATTGATTATTACTTAGTTCTATGATATTTGAGCTTGAACAGTTAAATTCATATTTTGAGAAGAAACTCGTGTTATTCTTGATAAGTTTTCAATTGATGTAATTAGTCAGCATTAGTTTATTTTTCTAGTTTGGTAATTTATCAATTCGATCTCGATTCTGACCCTCTTTTTCAGCCTTTCTCCACACCTTTAATCTAAGCCCCATTACAACCTCTTAAAGATCTTTTGATTTGTGTATCATATCATTTTATAGTGGTGGAGATTTGAATTTCATACAAGTCTATGGTAATGAATTTTCATGTTTGACTATTGAGTGCTTATTTTTGAACCTTAAATACTATGAGTGATTTGAGTGAATCCTTAGTGAGGATGTCAACTCTTGTCAGTTTTGAATTAAAGGTAATTACTTAGATAAAGGGAAATACCTATGTTTTCATGCTTTAAAAAATGATTGACTTGGATTGTTTGAATCTTTAGTGTTCTTTTAGTTGAATTATCAATGTATGATTATTTTTTAATTATGAAAAAACATATATGATGAGAATTATAAGTTGAGAAAAATTAATTTTTAATTGTGAGTTGAGGATTTTGCTTGAGGAGAAGCAAATGCTTAAGTGTGGGGGATATTTGATAAGCTATAAAAGTAACATATTTTAATCCCATTCTTACTACGTTTTTGGATGATTAATTGTATAAATTAGTGAATTTGATGCTCCTAATACTTTAAATTCATGTTTCTATACTTAGGTAAGCATAGGGGAGCGAAAGGAGCGAAAAACGGGCCAAAATTGGACAAAAAGAGCTATTTTTAGGATCACATGGCCTCAGCATTTTCCACACGGGTTGGGCACATACCCGTGTAAGACACACGGGCTAGCCACACGCCCATGTGCCAACCCATGTCAATATCACTCCCTATTTCCCAAATACGTGGAAAAACCCAATTTTTAGGCTTTCTGAGCATTCCAAATTCTATGAATACACATTAGAAGAGGACATAAGGGAGCACGCAGAGTAGAATGAAGAAATTTCTCGAAGAACGCCGTCAGAATCAACTCAGAAGCAGATCTCCTTCAAGATTGAATATCTCCATTCAAATTTCCTTTGAAGTTTTATTGGGTTTCTTATGTCTTGTTGTTATTCTAATTTTGAGATGTTTCCGTCCCAGATATTGAACTAAATTCCCTAGATACATAGGGAAGATGAAACCTATGATAGATCTTATTATTTGATTTTTTGAATTACATGATAAATACTTGATTCTTGTTCTCAATTGTGTATGCTTATTTCTTGCTTTAATATTTTTAGGATATTAATTCAAGTGTGATGTGCTTATTTCAGTGGAGCAAAAGTCCCTGTTTCAGAAAAGATCTGGCATAATTGAGTGGAGTTGCATGCAATCCTAGAAATAGGATGACATTAGAGTCAAATATAATAGGGGAATCCATAAATCAATTTAATGCAACAATAGGTATTTTAATTAGAAAGAGATTTCAATTAATCAACCTAGAGTCAGTTATTTTTACTCTCGAAAGAGATATTAATATAATTTAGGGATTTCTACGGATCAAGTCACAAGTGAATAAGTCGTTTAATTCAGATTCAAAATGATAAGTGAAGTCTAAGTGGATTATTTCCTGGGTATTGTCTTTCTCATTGGCTGTCTTCAGTTATTTTTCCCAATTCATTCTTTGTTGCGTTCTTAGTAATTAATATAGTTAACTTTAGATTAAAATCAACCCCTTCAAGGCTAAATAATAGAAAAACAATCATTACTAGTACTTTTAGTCCTCGTGGATACGATATTCCTGACTCACCATAGCTATACTATTATTCGATAGGTGCGCTTGCCTTAGTCATAATTTTAGTTAGTTTAGTGAGCCATCAGGTGGTTTGGCTTATATTTTATTTCTAGTCAAACCATATTAGAATGAGCCTACTGGTTCAACTGGTAAGGTGTTAGCTTGCTCTAAGGTTTGATGTTTGATTCCCTATGTGAGCATGAATGATAATTTTTACTTCAATTGTCTGACAGAGGTTCAATGGAGTTGAAATTTTGAGGTAGTTGGATGTGGTTAGTGGGTAGGATTCTGTGGGATAAGGTTGTCAGTGGATAATGGGGGAGTGGGGATTTCATTTATTTTTTAATTTAATTTATTTTTCTTTTCCCCAAAATTCCCCCTTATTTTAACTTTTTTCTCCTCCTTTCTTTTCTCTCTCCTAAGTAAATTTTCCTTCTTTCCACTCTACAATCTTTGATTTCAATTAAAATTGGGTGTTATTGTTTGATTTATCGACATTGTAGTTCATTCGTCATCTTCTTCTGTCCCAATTTTTGATTGTTTGGGTAGGTGTAGTTTGTTGCTTTTAGTTGGTGATTCTTTATTGATAGTGTTTTGGTTAGTGCCATTTTGGGGAAGACCAAGGGGCTTGGGTTTTTTTGTCGATGACTGAGTTGCATGGAACTACCATTTTTCAACTAAAGGTAAGGGTTTGGTTGAATAATAGGTTGAATGGATCGATTTAGTTTCGATTTTAGTGGTGATTTAAGTTACTAATTCAATGATTTAATGGTCAATTTTAGGTTCTAGTTATCTTGTGGCAGCGTTTGCGTCAAATTTAAACTAGATGTGTAATGAAAACGCGAGAAAACGAAGTTTGGTGAAAGTTAAGAAAGTGGCCGTGTGGGCGTCCGTGTGTCCCACACGACCGTGTGATAGATGAGTGTGTGGCCGTGTGGGCCACACGAGTAGGGCCAATTTAGGCGTGTGGGCCTACACGGGCATGTGGGCTCAAAATTCAAAATTTTCCCCTAAGACCACACATGTCGTTCCAATCAACTGTAGGCTTTTTGTAGGGTCGGTAAGGGCAAAACAAACCCTAATGCATGATATTTTCTATTCTGATTGACTGATTTGAGTATTAAGGAAAATCTATATGTATGATTTGATCGTTTTGTATAAATATGTATGATAACTGTATATGAGCATACAGGACATGTTAATTCCGTTATATATGTTTATCTATTATTTGTATCTATATATGGGGTGGGATTCGTATATGTGGAGGAAGTATTTTGTGAGGTGACATTTTGCAGATATACTGGCAGCTTGGCTGCAAACTATTCAGATAAGTGTCGTTTAGACACTATGTAGTGTATAAGGATAGGTGGGTGTTTTATACCCCACATGGTGTGTTGGGATGGTCGGAGTTGGTGTGTAGAGGATAGGGGTAGGACTTTGCATATCTGCATGTTTTTGATATAATTTGATTCTATTAAGGACTTACGTCTGCATCTGTTCTGTTATGTGGGATGTAACGTCCCTAAGTTTTATTTATGTTTCTGTAATTATTTGATACAAATATCTGTCTGCTTTAGTGGTTATGTGTTCTGGGTGTGTGTGTGAGGTCCCAAGTTCAAGCCATGCCTTTGGCGAAATTTCAAAATTTTTCTGAATAAAGCCTTACTCTTGTTCAGTAGGCTTTTATATGTTTGTTTGCAAAAATATAACAGAATGGGCCTGCTAGTCTGGTGGTTAAGTGGAGTGCTAATATGCTGGTGATCTTGAGTTTGAATCCATGTGTGTGCAAGAGAGTTATTTTTTGTTATCTGTGCCGTGTGGGAGTTTGAAGGGAAGTAAAATATTGAAGTGTTTGAGTGAAGTTAAATTCGGCTGTTGAGGGAATGTGGTGGACAATTTTTGGGGGGTTTGAGGGATAGTGGGAGTGTGGTGGATGATTTTTAGGATAAAAATAAGATATGTGCATAGGAGTAATGTCCTCTTGAACTGTCTTTCCTCTTTTTCCAGTTTTACTGACGCTGAAATTCTCTATTCTCCCTCTTCAGTTGTGTTTTCTTTTTCTTTCTCTCTTGACGAAATTCTGCCAAAATTTCATCTTGTTCTCATCTGTTCTTTTTCTCCACTTCAATTTCTTTTCCACTTCGGCTTTGTCCTGCTTCTTTCTATACCAACGACTATTCTTGCGCATTCGGTAAGTTTTCTTGAAGATGAAATATTTGAGAATTGGTTTTGGGTGTGTAATTTGTTGAGTTCTGCCGTGTAGATG
Organism: Gossypium sturtianum; assembly: GCA_025698515.1. Taxonomy (NCBI): domain Eukaryota; kingdom Viridiplantae; phylum Streptophyta; class Magnoliopsida; order Malvales; family Malvaceae; genus Gossypium; species Gossypium sturtianum. The sequence goes on from CM046947.1 coordinate 97,199,964, forward strand.
GTGACCAATGAGATCAGAATTCGGCTCCCCTTGTGTAGTGAAGAAAAGGTTTCAAAATTGGTTCGGTAAGTGTTAGGCTTGAGTTTTAAAGGCTTCAACCGAAACCAGGTGTGTACCCGAAATTACAAAAAACGAGATTCGGCAAAATCTGAAAAAGTGAACTGTCGATGCCACATGAGCGTGTGGTCGCCCATGTGGGTGGTCGTGTGACGAAACACGGGCGTGTAATCGACGAAGCCAGGCCGTGTGCGACACACGGGCTAGACTGAATTGGGCTGTGTGGACCACACGGGCGTGTGGGATTCTGGGCCAGGCCGTGTCGATTGTGGACCTACTGTACGGTCGGTAAGTTTTACTTAGACCCCTAAATAAGTGATCTGTCTGTCTGATTTTTATACCGAGCATGAATTATGATATCTGAATGTATGTACTATTAATTGCATAATAGCATGACATCTTTTGTATGTTGTATTGCATCGAGGTGGGTTGATGATATTTGGAGGAAGTGTCTGAAAGACTATTAAGCTCATATCCGCGCACTCGGTGCAAACTACGATTATGTGCCGCATTTAGTCTGACATGATGGTGCATAGGGATGGGTGGGTTGATTTAATCCTGATAAACCGTAATAGTAACATATTTTTATCCCACATTTAGCATACTTTTGGATGATTTATACCCTGAATTGTGTAAATAGGTGCTCTTAATCCTTTGTTTTCATGTTTTATACTTAGGAAAGCACTGAAGGATGAAAAGAACGAGAAACAGGCCTAAAACGGGCCAATTGGGCCAAAGCACGAAATTGACACGGCCTGGGCCCAAGACAACATGGCCGTGCCTCCCTAATGGACTTAAACACAGCCTGGCTACGACTTACACAGGCGTGTGTCATAGGGCGTGTCCCTGCCGTGGCATAGAGGAATTTCACTCGGATTTGGATACTTAGGGGCAAAGAAACACATTCCGAAGCCTATATAAACACCCTAGGTATAACCTAAAAGGGGGCTCTTCCAGACTTTAGGTCGGGGGCGTTTAGCCGAGCCAAAGAGGTCAGATTTGTGAGGATCACTCGAAGAAAGCCAGTTGATCCATCTCAAGAAGCCAGAATCATACTCAAGACGGAGGATCTCTCCTTCAATTCCTTCAGGGGGTTTTAGGGTTTTCTTATGTTTTGTTTTATCTTTTCTTCTAAGATGTTTTCTTTTATTGTTATGAACTAAACCCTTCAGATACCTGAAGGGGATGAAACCTAAAATGGATCTTGTTATTGTTTTCTGAACTCTATGATAAATACTTGATTTGTTCTTAATTATGTGTTCTTAATTCTTGTTTTGGAATTTCTGGGATATTAATTCAAGTTGGATGTGCCTAGGTGGAGGAGGAATAGACCCTGTCTAAGAATAGATCTAGCATAGTCAAGCGGAGTTTCTCACGCGCCTAGAGATAGGGTGACAAAAATCTACCGGATTAGAGTCAAACCTAATATGGAAGTCCATAGATTAAGTTAATGCAATTCTAGGGGTTTTAATTAGAAAGAGATTTCAATTAATCAACCTAGGGTTAGACGTTAGTCGCCTTGAATAGAGGGATTAATATAAATTAGGGAATCCTACGGATCAAGTCAAGTGAATAAATCGTCTGGTTCAGTGTTAGATAATAAGTGAAGTCTAGGTGGTTTCTTCCTAGGGTATCGTCTTAATCAACTGAGTTTTCCCAAAAGTATTCACCCAATTCATTATTTTTGTCTTTGCGTCTTTAGCTTAGTAATTAGTTAATTTTAGATTAAATAATAAATTCCATTTAATTCTTAGGCTAGATAATAAAAAGAAAGTTAGTATTAGTACTTTTGGTTCCTTTGGGTTCGACAATCCGGTCTTGCCTAAGCTATACTACTGTTCGATAGGTGCACTTGCCTTAAATCGTTGTCAGAGTTAGTTTCTAGGTTCGATCATTCTCTTTATAAATTTTAAGACTCGATAGACATACGATCAAATCCCTACATGGTGTGTAGGGTTGGACGGAGATAGTGTGTAGAGGCTGGTGGGTAGGATTCTGATTTCTGCTATTGCATATTGTATCTGAGATGGGCAAAGGCCCTAATCTGTATCTGAAACTGTATCTGAATAGGCTAAGGCCCTAACTGATTTTGTGATGGGCTCAGGCCCCAGACTGTAATTCATTATCTTCTGATGTGTATCTGCATGTATGTTTTCTGTGGGGATTACACACTGAGTTTGCAAAAACTCACCATTTTCTGTTAATCTATACAAGTAATTGATAAACCGTAAAAATAACATATTTTAATCCCATATTTCGCATGCTTTTGGATGATTTATACCCCGAATTGTGTAAATAGGTGCTCTTAATCCTTTCTTTTCATTTTTTATATTCAGGAAAGCACCGGAGGATGAAAAGAACGAGAAACAAGCTTAAAATGGACCAAATGGGCCAAAGCACGAAATAGACATGGCATGAGCCCAAGATCACACGGCCGTGCCTCATTAATGACCTAGAACATGGCCTGGCCACGACTCACATGGGCGTGTGCCATGGCCGTGTCCCTGCCGTGGAAAAGAGGAATTTCACTCGAATTAAGACTCCTAAAGGCAAAGATGAGTTTCATTCAAGTTTGGAAACTTGCAGGCCAAGTAAGGCATCTTGAAGCCTATATAAACACCCTAGGGGGTAACTTAATAGAGGAGTTCGACGGAGTTCGGCAGAAGCCTTCTCGCGGGGCTTTTGTCGTATGCGTTGATTAAGCCGAGCAGAATGGTCGATTTCGTGGGAATCACTCGGGGATAGCCAGTTGATCCATCTCAAGAAGCCAGAATTCTACTCAAGATGGCAGATCACTCCTTCAATTCCTTCAGGGGGTTTTAGGGTTTTCTTATGTTTTGTTTTATCTTTTCTTCTGAGATGTTTTCTTTTATTATTATGAACTAAACCCTTCAGATACCTGAAGGGGATGAAACCTAAGACGAATCTTGTTATTGTTTTCTGAACTATATGATAAATATTTGATTTGTTCTTGATTATGTGTGCTTAATTCTTGTGTTGATATTTCTGGGATATTGATTCAAGTCGGATGTGCTTAGGTGGTGGAGCAAAAGTCCCTGCTTAAGAGTAGATCTAGCATAGTTAAGCGGAGTTGATCGCGCGCCTAGAGATAGGGTGGCGAGATTTTGCCAGATTAGGGTGAAACCTAATATGGGAGTCCATAGATCGAGTTAATGCAATTCTAGGAGTTTTAATTAGAAAGAGATTTCAATTAATCAACTTAGGGTTAGACGTTATTTGCCTCGAGAGAGGGTTTAATATAAATTAGGAGTCCTACGGATCAAGTCAAGTGAATAAATCGTCTGGTTCAGTGTTAGATAACAAGTGAAGTCTAGGTGGATTCTCCCTAGGGTATCGTCTTAATCAACTGAGTTTCCTTAAAGTTATTTCCCCAATTTAGTCTTTTTGTCTTTGCATCTTAGCTTAGTAATTAGTCAATTTTAGATTAAACAACCAATCACTTAATATTTAGGCTAAATAATAGAAATAAATTTAGTATTAGTACTTTTAGTTCCTTTGGGTTCGACAATTCGGTCTTGCCTAAGCTATACTACTGTTCGATAGGTGCACTTGCCTTAAGTCGTTGTCAGAGTTAGTTTCCAGGTTCGATAATTCTTCATTATAAATTTTAAAACTCGACAGCTAGACGATCAAGTTTTTGGCGCCGTTGCCGGGGAACTAAAATATTAAGACAGCTCTATTTTTATTACTTTAGCCAATTTTTTTATTTTCTGCAATTTACCTTTATTTATTTTTATTTACTTTGCTAATTTTTCTTTTATTTTCTTTTGGCAGGTAATTTTAATTCATAAAAAAAAGGATGTCACTGAATAATTATCAGTGGCAATTTACAAGAACAAGGCTAACAAAAATAGCCGGAGTTTTCAACCTCGACCCAGTCACCATGCTATCAAATCAGGTAGAGATGATGAATAAAAAGATTGATGGTTTGTATAGTCTCTCGCAGGTACATCCAGTAATGCAATATGACTCGAATCTAGGAGGCGTGGCGAATCCTGAGTACCCACCTTACGGATATGGCATGGAAAACGAGCAAGATCACTATACGGGTAATAATTTTAAATTTCAAAATAACCCTTATAGTAATACTTACAATCCAGGTTGAAGGAACCACCCCAATTATTCGTGGGGAGGTCAAGGTAATCAGAGACAACAACTCCTCCCGAACTTCCAACAACAACCCTACCCACAGGAACAGGAGCCGAACCTTGAGGAGATGCTCACAAAATTTATCGCGGTGTTAGAAACCCATTTACAAAAACACCAAAACAGCACAAAAAAATCAAGAAGCATCGATTCAAAGGATCAAGAACCAAGTAAGTCAGCTTGCTAAGCTGATATCAGAACTACCACAAGAAAGCTTGCCAAGCAACACTGAAACTAACCCAAAGGGGCAAATTCAAGCCGTAACAGCTCATGATAGTGAAGGGTTAGATGAACCAAAATTAAAGCAAGAGAATGTGGTAGAGGAAGGTAAGGTTGAAGTAAGCCATGATAAACCAAACCCGGTAATTACAAAGTACCAACCTCGTGTGCCATACCCCAATGCAATGAAGAAGGACAACACAGAGGAACAGTTTGGTAAGTTTCTAAAACTTTTAAAGAAATTACATATTAACTTACCATTTCTCGAAGCTCTTTCGCAGATACCCGATTATAGAAAATTTTTAAAAGAGCTGTTGACAAACAAACGGAAGCTAGACGAGGCATCGCATGTGGAGCTAAACGCAATGTGCTCAGCAATTCTACAAAATAAACTGCCACGGATATTAAAAGATCCAGGGAGTTTTACAATTCCATGTTTAATTGGTAGTTTATCTATTGATAATGCTTTAGCTGATTTAGGGGCAAGCATCAATATTATGCCTTATAAAATGTTTAAACAACTAGGTCTAGGGAAACCCAGACAAACTAGGATGAGCATTCAATTAACTGATAAGACTATCAGAATTCCTAGGGGTGTAATAGAAAATGTTCTAGTCAAGTCAAAATTGATAAATTCATATTCCCAGTAGGCTTTGTAGTTTTAGACATGGATGAGGATAATAATATTCCTTTAATTTTAGGAAGACCCTTTTTAGCAACTGCCAGAACTAAAATTGATGTCGACGCAGGTGAACTCATACTTCGTGTAGGTGACGAATCAATCAATCTTAAAGCTCTTGACTCGGCTAGGACATCAAGTGATAGAGGTGAGAAGGTAAATTCAATTGATGACCAAACTGTTCAACCTTCCTCACAGGAAACACCACGAAGCTACAAAACTGAACCTGATCCTGGATCCCGTACCAATAAAGAAGTAATTCATGAAGAACGAAGGCTTCAGATCGATGAACTAGACGAGTGGAAGACACACTTCAAAGAGAAACTAAAAATACGCGAAGCAAAAATGATGCAACTCCACGACAAACTTAACAATGGGATAACCCAGCTTAAGATAGGAGATCAGGTACTCAAAATTTTCCCAGATGGAACAGTCGAGGTAACTAATCCTAAATTCAACACTTTTAAGGTAAACACTACTCGACTTAAACTTTCTATCAAAAATCGAGTTGATCGCAAGAGAAAGGATTTTCACCTCCTCAAACCACCATGATTACTCGAATGAGCGGTAAAGTCTAGCTCAAGACTTTAAACGAGCGCTTCTCGAGAGGCAATCGGAGCACTAACCCTACTAATTAGTTTAGTTTTTTTTTCTCGTATTTAGGCGCATGTTTCCATACCCACACGGCCTTGCAACAAGACAAAATTTTTCCCAAAACACGGGCTGCATCTCTATTTCAACCCCCCTTCTTCCTTTTTCTTTTCTAGTTGTCTTTCTTCTTTCATTTTCCATTATTTACTTTTATTTTTATTTTCTTTATTATTTTCTTCTTATTCATACCATTTAGATTTAGCTTAGGATACAATAAAATCAGGTCGGCTGCTTCGAAGATTCAAAATTTAATCGGTTTGAGGCGCTCCCCCACATTCACATCCACCCAATCATATCCGGTTTCTTTTCATTGACTCCATCCAAAATTTAGGAAGTTTCACTTCTCTCCCTATCTTATGATTTTATTATTATTTTGCTATTATCTATCTTTGTATATTGAGGGCAATGTACATCTTAAGTGTGGGGGGGTTAACTATAGTATTATTTGAAAATCCCTGAATTTTAACTTGTTCTTTAATTAATTTTCTCATATTACTAATTAGGATGAAATTTCCTTTGATTTATGATTTTTATTGATATGTTTTAGAGTAAGTCATAGTTAATTGTGCATTGATGATTTAAACTTTAAGATTACTAGAGAATCAAGCATGATAAGTCTATTTTCCGAACTAAAAATTTTCTAGGTTGTTGAACTGAATCTAAATATTACCTTGAAGTTTGAAATTTACGAGGTTGATATCAAAAACACCCATAATTTTTGTGAGATTTTGAGCCTTTTAGAGCATATATTCTTTTTCATGCTCACTTTATTGATTATGAGTGTGTCAACATTGAATTGTTATTCTAGAACTTACTTCGATTATACATGTCGAGACCATACTTTTGATTTGATATTCAGAGATGATAAAGGCACCTAGGACTTAACCCACTTACTCCACTAAAAAGCCTACCTTCGTAATTAACCCCTAGTGAACCCCTTTGATTCTAACAACCCTTTTTATTGACTCTACTAATATTAACCCAAAACCCTTTGTATTTGTTATCACCATCCTTTTTTTGACTACCCTTAAATCGAGATTTGATTTGCTCAGTTTCCTGACTATTTTATTTTAGGATATAAATTTATCTTGTAATTTGGTTTGTTCTAAAAAAAAATCGAAGTATATTCAGTATTAGTATTATGATAGATGAGCTTGTAAAGTTAAATTCCACTTATTGAAGAAGACGCTCGTGTTATTAGTATTAGTAGTACAAGTTTTCAATTGATGTAATTATTATCAGTTCATTTTTCTAGTTAGGTAATTTGTCAATTCAATCTCGATTCTAACCTTCTAATTCAGCCTTTATCCACACCTTTAACCCAAGCCCCGTTACAACCTTGTTAAAGACCTTTTGATTTATGTATCATCTCATATTATAGTGGTGGAGATTTGATTTTCAGGCAAGCCTATGGGATTAAGTTTTCAGGTTCGAATTTTGAGTGCTTTTTCCTGAACCTTAAACACCTCGAGTGATTTGAGTGAATCTTTTGTGAGGATGTCAATCCTTGTCGATTTTGAATCAAAGGTAATTATTTAGATGAGGGGAGACACCTATGTTTCCGTGCTACAAACGTATGACTTATATTGTTTGAATCTTTAGGGCTCTTTGAGATTAAATTATCCATGTATGAATTATCTATGAATTATGATGAGACATTATTGATAAGAATTATGAATTGTGGAAAGTTCGTTTTAATTGTGAGTTGAGAATTTTGCTTGAGGACAAGCAAAATCTTAAGTGTGGGGGTATTTGATAAACCGTAAAAGTAACATATTTTAATCCCACATTTAGCATGCTTTTGGATGATTTATACCCCGAATTATGTAAATAGGTGCGCTTAATCCTTTCTTTTCATGTTTTATATTCAGGAAAGCACCGGAGGATGAAAAGAACAAGAAACGGGCTTAAAACGGGCCAAATGGGCCAAAGCACGAAATCGACACGGCCTGGGCCCAAGACCACATGGTCGTGCCTCATTAATGACCCAAAACACGGCCTGTCCAGGACTCACACGGGCGTGTGCCATGGCCGTGTCCCTGCCGTGGAAAAGAGGAATTTCACTAGAATTAGAACTCTTAAAGGCAAAGATGAGTTTCATTCGAGTTAAGAAACTTGCAGGCCAAGTAAGGCATCTTAAAGCCTATATAAACACCCTAGGGGGCAACTTAATAGAGGAGTTCGACAGAGTTCGGCAGAAGCCTTCTGCCAGGGCTTTTGTCAGGGCGTTCAGTTAAGCGGTTAGCTAGGCCTAGAAGTCGAGCCAGAAAGGTCAGATTCGTGGGGAATCACTCGGGGATAGCCATTTGATCCATCTTAAGAAGCCAGAATTCTACTCAAGACGGCAGATCTCTTTTTCAATTCCTTCAGGGGGTTTTAGGGTTTTCTTATGTTTTGTTTTATCTTTTCTTCTGAGATGTTTTCTTTTATTATTATGAACTAAACCCTTCAGATACCTGAAGGGGATAAAACCTAAGACGAATCTTGTTATTATTTTCTGAACTATATGATAAATATTTGATTTGTTCTTGATTATGTGTGCTTAATTCTTGTGTTGATATTTCTGGGATATTGATTCAAGTCAGATGTGCTTAGGTGGTGGAGCAAAAGTCCCTGCTTAAGAGTAGATCTAGCATAGTTAAACGGAGTTGATCGCGCGCCTAGAGATAGGGTGGCGAGATTTTGCCAGATTAGGGTGAAACCTAATATGGGAGCCCATAGATCGAGTTAATGCAATTCTAGGAGTTTTAATTAGAAAGAGATTTCAATTAATCAACTTAGGGTTAGACGTTATTCGCCTCGAGAGAGGGTTTAATATAAATTAAGGAGTCCTACGGATCAAGTCAAGTGAATAAATAAATGCAGTTGGTGTTAGATAACAAGTGAAGTCTAGGTGGATTCTCCTAGGTATCGTCTTAATCAACTGAGTTTCCTTAAAGTTATTTCCCCAATTTAGTCTTTTTGTCTTTGCATCTTAGCTTAGTAATTAGTCAATTTTAGATTAAACAACCAATCACTTAATATTTAGGCTAAATAATAGAAATAAATTTAGTATTAGTACTTTTAGTTCCTTTGGGTTCGACAATCCGGTCTTGCCTAAGCTATACTACTGTTCGATAGGTGCACTTGCCTTAAGTCGTTGTCAGAGTTAGTTTCCAGGTTCGATAATTCTTCATTATAAATTTTAAAACTCGACAGCTAGGCGATCAGTAATCCTCAGACTTGACGGATCGGTACAGCGGAGGACTTGACGGTGGCCACACGTCAATAATTTTAGACTATTTTCGTAAAATTTCTGGTTTGATTATTTATTTGGGTTTTTGTTGTAATTTTTGGACTTTGGACTATTTGGCTTTAAATTTGGCTTTTAAACTGTTTGATGATTTATTACTGATAAGCATGTTAAAACTCGATTTTTCACTAAAAACAAACGGTTTTCCTTAAATAGAATGTTTTCCAAAGCTTCTGCGTAAAAGGTACACAATTTGAAAGGTAACAACGAACATGCATTCTTCTGAGTTAAATAAAGACTATTAAACTGGAACGGTTTTCACTTTACGTATATTGATTTCAAAATCCATTCTATGTGACATCGCCAGATTCGGGCATAACGTCTAGGCCGGGTTTAGGGTGTTACATGAGAAATCTAAGTTTATGTGTATGTATGTATATATTATGTTACACACTGAGTTTTTTGAAAACTCACATCTGTTTGTCTGTTCTGTTCAGGTAATCCTCAGGCATAGGCGGGTTGGTGCGACGAAGGCTCAGTGGTGACCACTAGTTCGCGAACTATTTTTAATTAACGATTTTATTTAAATTTCTGGTTTTTCTTGAGAGTTTTGTAATTTTGGAACTCTTCAGACTTTTGGATTTCTTTGGGTTTTGGTTTTGGTTTTGATTATGATTCTGCGATGCACAACAAATAATTTTTCAGAAATAATAGTTTCGCGATAAACGTTTTGGAAAATATGAACTTGGTTTTCAAAATATAATGACTTTTAAGATTTCCATTGCATGCTATGTATTTTTTTTCTTTGAAATAACAACTATCGATGGTTTCAGTAACGAATATGATAATAAATACGTTTTCTAAAATATGGACTCCTTTCAGCAATAAACCATACGAGGTTTTAATGTGATAAGATTAGATGCGAAACCCTTCTTCGTAACACTCCCAGATTTGGCCATAATGTCTAGGACGAGTTTAGGGTGTTACACCCTAATTAAGGAATTAATTGAGAAAATTACTGGACCAAACTCTAGTATAATTTTATATTAGCTTTGTAAATTTTAAATATTAATATTTACATACTCGATTTATGAAAATAGGGTTTCAAAATTACTTTTTTCAACACCACTGAAAATCGAGCTGTTACATACTCAATTGCTCTAAATGAAGCAAATGATGGAGGATTTGGGTGTAGAATTGCATGTGGTCACTACCTATTATCTCCTAGAATGCATTCAATGACCAAACATGTTGAAATTAGACACCATTTTGTTTAAGAGTTGGTTGAGAATGTAAAAGTCTGAATTTGACCCTAATCGAACAGTGGTTTCGGGACCACAAATCTGAGTCTGAAAAATTTTTAAATATTATTTTCTGTGTTTATTATATGTGAATTATTATGTGTGAAAATTTCGTATGAAAAATTGATTGTTTGTGTGCTTAATTGAATAAAAGGACTTAATCGCGTAAAGCGTAAAAGTTATAAACTATAGTGAAAAGTACCCATTTGATAGTGGCTTTTTAAAATGGAGTCCTAAAAGGGAAATTAGCCCATTTTACATGATAGTGGACGGCATGGTTGTTTAAGTAATCATTAATATGTTTTATTATTTATTTATTTTATATTATAAGTTAACTTTTATAATATATTATATGTTAAATATATAAAACATCATAAAAAAAAAGACACATGCATTATCTTTCTCCTTTGGCCGAATATGAGATGAGAAAAACACCATAGAAAAGCTTCAAGTTTCGGCAACAAATTACCTTGATTAAGGTATGTTTAGTTTTCGGTTTTTGATAATTTTTACGTTTTTGAAATCGTTGCTTCGAATACTTCAAGACCCAAGCTTAAATTTTTTATTTTGATCAATATTTTGAAATGTGCCATTAATGAGTTCATGAGTTTTATGATGTTAGTTGATGGATTATGAAAGATATATGTTAGATTAATATGTTTTGTCTTTGGATTTTTGGTAATTTTGAGAGATTAGGGCTTAATTGCAAAAATAAATTTTTGAGGGACTAAAATGTGAAAAAAATGAAATGGATGGATTTGTATAAAGCCTATGAATATTCGGTCCTTAAGTTGTGAGACCAAATTTGGTGTATTTTGTGTTTTGTGTAATTAGGACTAAATTGTAAAATTGTGAAACATTAGGGGCAAAATGGTAATTTGCCCATTTAGGTGTTTTTGGATTAAATTGAAATGAAATGTGCTTGAATGAGATTAATTTGATCATGTTTAGATCAAGAACAAAAGAAAACGGACTTGGATCGGGGAAAAGCGAAAGTTAACGAATAGTCGGTCTTCGTGGTCCGTCGATAGTCGAGGTAAGTCTTTAAGCAATTTAATACCGTTAATATCGGTTATAATCTTGAGTACATGTTGAAATTGAATTTATAGATTGGAAATTTAGCCAAAGCAGAATGTGATATAGTGTTTAAGCAATGAAATGTAGTAAACTTAATTGTGTTCATTATGTGAAAGTGATATTGAATTATGTGTGATATATGTGATATTAGTAATATGTGAAAGTGATATTGAAATAATGTGATACATGTGATATTAATAATATGTGAAAGTGATATTGAATTATTTTTGATATATGTGATATTAATAATATGTGAAAATGATATTGAATTATGTGTGATACATGTGATATTAGTAATATGTGAAAGTGATATTGAATTATTTGTGATATATGTGATATTAATAATATGTGAAAATGATATTGAATTATGTGTGATATATGTGATATTGGTAGTATGTGATGTGAATGAGATGGCTCAATAATATGAATATTCGGGCTCGAGCCTAATGGCCTTGTCTTTGGTGAAGTTTATCAGGCTTATTGTCTAGCAGGCCTTGTCTTTGGTGAAGTTTATCGAGCTTATTGCCTAGCAGGCTAAATGCCGGTGATTTAATTTCAGACCTCGGGTCTAGTAGGCTTAGTGCCGGTGGTAAATTCAGGCTTACGCCTAGCAGATTTTAAACCAGTGATGAATTTTCAAGTTGCAAGACAAACTTTTCTAGCTATGTAATCATCGAAGAAGTAAGTTGATATTACAAGTTATATATGTATGTTCGGCCATGCAAGTAAGTGCATACGAATTATTAGATTGATCTTCGATATTTGGTGTATAAGGTAAGTATATGTGTGTTAAGTTGTCGAACGCGAATGATACTAATTGATCCTATATATTCGGTATTAAGTTTATGTTTATGTGGCCATGTTGGATTACTTTGATGCCATGTATACGGATGTATGAAATGTCAAATGGATATATATATAAGTGAATATATTTTCTTTATGTGAAATTACTAAGTGTAAAGTATATACTTATTTGCATATACATATATATGTGGTCCTATTGAATTATGTGTATCGAAAATATGAGTAGTTGGAGATGAGTTATTAATTTATATTTGAACGATATGATGTGATAATAAATTGAAGTTTAAAGGTAAAATAGTGATGATGATTGAGCTAATGAGGTATTAGCATTCGGTATTAGTAGACCAAATAAGTATTAAGTTTTAGATTTTATGATATTATGTGTGTTATTGAAAATGATTGAAAGATCACTTGATTTAAAACAATTTCTTAAGACTTACTAAGCTAGTAAGCCTACTCTGTGTGTTCATTGTTTTGTTTTATAGATTTTGATCAAGTTACGAGCTCAGGGGATCGCCAACGAAGTCATCCACACTATCGACTATTTTGGTACCTTTAAAGTCTAGATTTCGAACTAAAGGCATGTATAGGCTAGACTAGGTTTTGAAACAATGAAATTTTGTTCAGATATATATATTTAGAGCCATGCGAAAATGGCTAAATTATAGTACTTTGGTCTTTAATGTATTCGGCCCTAATGCTTGATCTTTATAAAGGTAGAATCGGTAAAGTTAGTAAACATGGTTGATAATTTGGTTGATTTATATGTCTATTATGTCATGCATTTTCTATTTAGTAAATAGCTTATATTAGAAGTATATCTTATAGTATATTATTTGTGATGGATGTTCTTATGACTTGACTTTGAGGTTAAGATAATTGTTGAATGTGTTTGTTTGTGCTTGGTTAATAGTTGGTCATATTACGTGTTTATGAATATTAGGAGTTGTATTAGGAAGTTTGGTATATGCGCATTTAAAGTTGATTTGAGCCATACATTGATAAATACTTATTAATAGAGTGCACATTTTGAAATGCAAATTAGCTTGTAACAATGTCAAACATTTAATTAGGTATATTCGGCCATGATATGATATTATTGGTTGGAATGATAATTTGACTCATCAAACATGTTTTATAAAATGTATGAGTATTATTCAAATTGATATGAATCACGAATTATGGAAGATATTTATTTGATCTTGTTACTCGATTTTGTTCTTGAATATGTATGGATCTATACCTTGTTTGGATGTATTAGTACTTAGTATGGAAAGTTAGACAAAGGTTAAATTCGAATATGCAAGGTTAAAGCATAATTATTCATATACATGAAAATTTAGTTTTGATATTTAATATTTTGTTTAGGTTTGATAAATAAGGATATGAGCATTTTTGGTCATTGAAGAATGAGTGGCTAAATGAATAGTAATAAGGTTATTCGATGAAAAATACTTCTTTGTAATTGCGGCTAAATGAAATATGATAGGTATATTAATGTTTAAGTATGCTATGATAGTATACTATCCTTGTTGTATTCGATCATGTCTAATGAGCCGTTAATAATTGATATGACTTATACTACGTATGGTAATGCCTTATAACCCTAATCCTGCGATGGATACGGGTTAAGGGTGTTACATTTTATTAGTATCAGAGCTTACGGTTTAGTGATTCTAGGACTACCGTAGCACGTGTGGATCTAGCTATACATGCCTTAATTTATACTACGATAGTGTGATGACTTCTGACATCTGAATTGTGATTTTCTATAGTAAATGGATCCCGACAGAGCCGAAGCTAATGATGTAGAGAGCGTAGCGCCTGATCTCGCACATGGATCAGTGCCGGTAGACTCTCGATCTATCTCGAGTAGCCATTAGGGGGAGGCTAAGCAAGCCTTCTACCAGATGACGAACGAATGGTTTACTCAGTATATCCGGACTAATCCGACTGTGCAACAACCTCCACCCCAAAATAATCCATCTCCGATACCTTCAGCACCTTCGATGATAGATCCGATGAGATCTAGCAGGCCCCCTGTTGATAAAATCAGGAAACACGGGGCCGAAGAATTTAAAGCAAATGATGATGATGACGCGGAACGAGCTGAGCTGTGGCTTGATAATACAATTCGTGTGCTTGATGAGTTATCATGCACTCCAGATGAATGCTTAAAGTGTGCTATATCACTATTGAGGGACACCGCATATCACTGGTGGAATACACCAGTATCGGTGGTTTCGAAGGAAAAAGTGACTTGGGAATTCTTTCAGATTAAATTCCGTAAAAAGTACATTAGTCAGAGATTCATCGATCAAAAGCGTAAAGAATTTTTAGAATTGAAACAGGGTCGTATGACCGTGACTGAATACGAGCGGAAATTTGTGAGATTGAGCTAATATGCTCGTGAATGTATTTCAACTGAGGCTATTATGTGTAAAAGATTCGAAGACGGGTTGAATGAAAACATTAAGCTACTGGTCGGTATACTTGAGATTAAAGAGTTCGTGATACTTGTTGAACGAGCTTGTAAAGCCGAAGAGCTTGGAAAAAAAAGCCGAATCTGAAGCTAGAGACATTCGCAAAAGATCGTCGAGTAAAACCTTTCATTCTATATCAAAGAAGTTCAAAGGTGAATCCAGTTGACATAAGGCTACTTCAGGCTTTGCCAGACAAGATAGTGATCGACCACCTGCGGGCTCCCGAGCTACTTCGATGATCAGTGTTGGTAATGTCCAACAGAACCGAGTTGAGTGCAAACATTGTGGAAAATGTCATTCTGGGAGTTGTAGATTCCATGATCGGTCCTGTTTTAAATGTGGATGATGGATCACTTTATTAGAGAGTGTCCGATGTTAGCTGAGCAAAACACTGTTCAGAATGCGAGACAGAGCAACGTGTCAGCACGAGGCAGACCACCCAGGTATTCGGGTAATGTAGGTGGCAGTCAGAGGGGAACTAAAGATACAGCGATTCGGTCAGAGGCTCGTGCACCTGCTAGAGCATATGTTATGCGCGTTCGTGAGGATGCTTCTTCACCAGATGTCATTACCGGTACTTTCACTCTTTTTGATACTAGTGTGATTGCGTTGATAGACCCTGGTTCAACTCATTCTTATGTGTGTGAAACATTAGCATCTAGTAAAACTCTGCCTGTTGAGTCTACTGAGTTTGTGATTCGAGTATCAAATCCCTTGGGTTGGTACGTTTTGGTTGACAAAGTGTACAAAGGTTGTCCGTTGATGATTCGGGACTTATGTTCCCAGCCGATTTAATGTTGTTGCCTATTGATGAATTTGATATAATTCTGTAAATGGACTGGTTGACTTTGCACGATGCTGTTGTTAATTGCAAAAGAAATTACCCGACGCATAATTTAGAGCTAGCAGCTATTGTGTTCGCGTTAAAGATATGGCATCATTACCTTTTTGGTGAGAAATGTCATGTTTATTCAGATCACAAGAGTTTGAAGTATTTGATGACTCAGAGAGATTTGAATTTGAGACAACGTAGATGGTTAGAGCTGTTGAAAGATTATGAATTGGTGATTGACTATCATCCGGGCAAAGCAAATGTTGTTGCGGATGCCTTAAGTCAAAAATCATTATTTGCTCTTCGTGCGTTGAATGCGGATATGGTTATGTTTGACAATGGATCGTTAATAGCCGAATTAAAAGCAAGACCGTTGTATATTCAACAAGTTAGCGATGCCCAGAAAGTTGACAAAGATTCGTTGGCAAGACGAGTTCAGTGTGAAAGTAACGTTGAATCAGAGTTTCAAATTGATGAGAATGACTGTCTGAAATTCAAAGGCCGATTATGTGTTCCGAGGAATGTGGATTTGATTCAGATGATATTGAATGAAGCTCACAGTGATCGATTATTTGTTCATTCGGGTACCACGAAAATGTATAATGATCTAAAACAGTTCTATTGATGGTCTGGTATGAATCGGGACATATCTGAATTTGTCTCAAAGTGTTTAGTTTGCCAACAGGTGAAGGCTGAGCATTAGGTGCCTTCTGGGTTACTTCAGCCGATTATGATACCTGGATGGAAATGGGACAGAGTAACTATGGGTTTTGTATCTGGCTTGCCTATGACACCAAGCAAGAAAGATGCAATTTGGGTTATAGTGGATAGACTAACCAAATCAGCCCGCTTTGTTCCAATTCGTACGGACTATTCGCTCGATAAGCTTGCTGAGTTGTATGTATCTCAAATTGTGAAATTACATGGTGTGCCAAATTCTATTGTTTCGGATAGAGACCCGAGATTCACGTCATGGTTTTGGAGGAAATTGCATGATGCTTTAGGTACAAACTACACTTTAGCACAGCTTTTCATCCGCAGACAGACGATCAGTCTGAACGAATCATTCAGATATTGAGGATATGTTAAGATGTTGCATCCTCGAGTTTGAAAGTATGTGGGAACGATACTAACTTCTAATTGAATTTGCTTACAATAATAGCTTTCAATCTAGTATCAAAATGGCACCCTACGAAGCTTTGTATGGTCGTAAATGTCGTACACCTTTGTACTGGACTAAGCTCAGAGAAAACAAGATACACGGGGTTGATTTGATTAAAGAGACTGAACAGAAAGTGGCAGCGATCCGTGATAATTTAAAAGCTGCATCAGATCGGCAAAAGTCATACGCGGATTTGAAACGTAAAGACATTGAGTTTCAGACTGGAGACCGGGTATTTCTAAAATTTCACAGTGGAAGAAAGTACTTCGATTTGGACGAAAAGACAAATTGAGTCCAAGATTCATCGGACCGTATGAAGTCATTGAATGAGTCGGGCCTGTTGCGTATAGATTACGATTGCCCTCTGAGCTTGAAAAGATCCATAATGTGTTTCATGTCTCAATGCTCCGTAAATATCGATCAGACCCGTCACATGTGATTGCCCCGTCTGAGATTGAAATCTGATCTGATATGACGTATGAAGAAGCTACTTGGGAGCCTGAGGATTCAATGAGATAACAATATCTGACTCTGTTTAACGGTAAGATTTTTGGGGACGAAAATCCCTAAGGGGGGAGAGTTGTAACAGTCCGAATTTGACCCTAATCGGAACAGTAGTTTCGGGACCACGAATCTGAGTCCGAAAAATTTTTAAATATTATTTTTTCTGTGTTTATTATATGTGAATTATTATGTGTGAAAATTTCGTATGAAAATTTGATTGTTTGTGTGCTTAATTGAATAAAAGGACTTAATCGCGTAAAGCGTAAAAGTTATAAACTATAGTGAAAAGTACCCATTTGATAGTGGCTTTTTAAAATGGAGTCCTAAAAGGGCAATTAGCCCATTTTACATGATAGTGGACGGCATGGTTGTTTAAGTAATCATTAATATGTTTTATTATTTATTTATTTTATATTATAAGTTAACTTTTATAATATATTATATGTTAAATATATAAAACATAATAAAAAAAAAAGACACATGCATTGCCTTTCTCCTTTGGCCGAATATGAGATGAGAAAAACACCATAGAAAAGCTTCAAGTTTCGGCAACAAATTACCCTGATTAAGGTATGTTTAGTTTTAGGTTTTTGATAATTTTTACGTTTTTGAAATCGTTGCTTCGAATACTTCAAGACCCAAGCTTGAATTTTTGATTTTGATCAATATTTTGAAATGTTCCATTGATGTGTTCATGAGTTTTATGATGTTAGTTGATGGATTATGAAAGATATATGTTAGATTAATATGTTTTGTCTTTGGGTTTTTGGTAATTTTGAGAGATTAGGGCTTAATTGCAAAAATAAATTTTTGAGGGACTAAAATGTGAAAAAAAATGAAATGGATGGATTTGTATAAAGCCTATGAATATTCGGCCCTTAAGTTGTGAGACCAAATTTTGTGTATTTTGTGTTTTGTGTAATTAGGACTAAATTGTAAAATTGTGAAACATTAGGGGCAAAATGGTAATTTGCCCATTTAGGTGTTTTTGGATTAAATTGAAATGAAATGTGCTTGAATGAGATTAATTTGATCATGTTTAGATCAAGAACAAAAGAAAACGGACTTGGATCGGGGAAAAGCGAAAGTTAACGAATAGTCGGTCTTCGTCGTCCGTCGATAGTCGAGGTAAGTCTTTAAGCAATTTAATACCGTTAATATCGGTTATAATCTTGAGTACATGTTGAAATTGAATTTATAGATTGGAAATTTAGCCAAAGCCGAATGTGATATAGTGTTTAAGCAATGAAATGTAGTAAACTTAATTGTGTTCATTATGTGAAAGTGATATTGAATTATGTGTGATATATGTGATATTAGTAATATGTGAAAGTTATATTGAATTATGTGTGATACATGTGATATTAATAATATGTGAAAGTGATATTGAATTATTTTTGATATATGTGATATTAATAATATGTGAAAATGATATTGAATTATGTGTGATACATGTGATATTAGTAATATGTGAAAGTGATATTGAATTATTTGTGATATATGTGATATTAATAATATGTGAAAATGATATTGAATTATGTGTGATATATGTGATATTGGTAGTATGTGATGTGAATGAGATGGCTCAATAATATGAATATTCGGGCTTCGAGCCCAGCAGGCCTTGTCTTAGGTGAAGTTTATCAGCTTATTGCCTAGCGTGCCTTGTCTTGGTGAAGTTTATCGGCTTATTGCCCAGCGTGCTAAATGCCGGGGATTTAATTTCAGCACTCGGGTCTAGTAGGCTTAGTGCTTTAGGTGGTAAATTCGAGCTTACGCCAGCGATTTTAAACCCGTTGATGAATTTTCAAGTTGCAAGACAAACTTTTCTAGCTATGTAATCATCGAAGAAGTAAGTTGATATTACAAGTTATATATGTATGTTCGGCCATACAGGTAAGTGCCTACGAATTGTTAAATTGATCTTCGATATTTGGTCTATAAGGTAAGTATATGTGTGTTAAGTTGTCGAACGCGAATGATACTAATTGATCCTATATATTCGGTATTAAGTTTATGTTTATGTGGCCATGTTGGATTACTTTGATGCCATGTATACGGATGTATGAAATGTCAAATGGATATATATATAAGTGAATATATTTTCTTTATGTGAAATTACTAAGTGTAAAGTATATACTTATTTGCATATACATATATATGTGATCCTATTGAATTATGTGTATCGAAATATGAGTAGTTGGAGATGAGTTATTAATTTATATTTGAACGACATGATGTGATAATAAATTGAAGTTTAAAGGTAAAATAGTGATGATGATTGAGCTAATGAGGTATTAGCATTCGGTATTAGTAGACCAAATAAGTATTAAGTTTTAGATTTTATGATATTATGTGTGTTGTTGAAAATGATTGAAAGATCACTTGATTTAAAATAATTGCTTAAGACTTACTAAGCTAGTAAGCTTACTCTGTGTGTTCATTGTTTTGTTTTATAGATTTTGATCAAGCTACGAGCTCAGGGGATCGCCAACGAAGTCATCCACACTATCGACTATTTTGGTACCTTTAAAGTCTAGATTTCAAATAAAGGCATGTATAGGCTAGACTAGGTTTTGAAACAATGAAATTTTGTTCCCTGTATATATATTTAGAGCCATGCGAAAATGGCTAAATTATAGTACTTTGGTCTTTAATGTATTCGGCCCTAATGCTTGATCTTTATAAAGGTAGAATCGGTAAAGTTAGTAAACATGGTTGATAATTTGGTTGATTTATATGTCTATTATGTCATGCATTTTCTATTTAGTAAATAGCTTATATTAGAAGTATATCTTATAGTATATTATTTATGATGGATGTTCTTATGACTTGACTTTGAGGTTAAGATAATTGTTGAATGTGTTTGTTTGTGCTTGGTTAATAGTTGGTCATATTACGTGTTTATGAATATTAGGAGTTGTATTAGGAAGTTTGGTATATGCGCATTTAAAGTTGATTTGAGTCATGCATTGATAAATACTTATTAATAGAGTGCACATTTTGAAATGCAAATTAGCTTGTAACAATGTCAAACATTTAATTAGGTATATTCGGCCATGATATGATATTATTGGTTGGAATGATAATTTGACTCTGTCAAACATGTTTTATAAAGTGTATGAGTATTATTCAAATTGATATGAATCACGAATTATGGAAGATATTTATTTGATCTTGTTACTCGATTTTGTTCTTGAATATGTATGGATCTATACCTTGTTTGGATGTATTAGTACTTAGTATGGAAAGTTAGACAAAGGTTAAATTCAAATATGCAAGGTTAAAGCATAATTATTCATATACATGAAAATTTAGTTTTGATATTTAATATTTTGTTTAGGTTTGATAAATAAGGATATGAGCATTTTTGGTCATTGAAGAATGAGTGGCTAAATGAATAGTAATAAGGTTATTCGATGAAAAATACTTCTTTGTAATTGCGGCTAAATGAAATATGATAGGTATATTAATGTTTAAGTATGCTATGATAGTATACTATCCTTGTTGTATTCGATCATGTCTAATGAGCCGTTAATAATTGATATGACTTATACTATGTATGGTAATGCCTTATAACCCTAATCCTGCGACGGATACGGGTTAAGGGTGTTACAGAGAATGGTTTTATCAATTCGAAGTTTGTTCCTACTTGAAATCAATAAGTTACTTATCCACAATTGCTTTGGATTTAGACAAGTTCGAGAACTTAAGGAATACATTTGGGATTTGTCATGCTTAAAGTCTCAATTGTCATTGGAGGGCATCCAAAGGACCAGGCCAAACAATTTTGTAATTGTTTTTTGATTTATAATAATTTTGGTGATTTTCAATAGTTCTGTCATTGTGTGAATTTTTTTTTGCTCGAAATATTTTATTTTTTTATGGGTAAATATTTTCAAGATTTTATCTCTCTATATCTTGGAGGGAAGACATTAAAGGAGGTGCCTACTTATTTTGTGTATAAGTACCCACACCAAAAATCTCTTTGATCTCTGATCGCTGAAATCAGAGCTTTAAAATTTATAAAGAATGAGATCAAACCTGGAAACTAACCCTGACAACGATTAAAGGCAAGTGTACCTATCGAACAGTAGTATAGCTTAGGCAAGACCGGATTGTCGAACCCAAAGGAACTAAAAGTATTAATACTAACTTTCTTTTTATTGTTTAGCCTAAAATAAAGTGAAGTTCCTTTAACCTAAATTAATGACTACTAAGCTAAAGACACAAAGACAAAAAGAACGAATTGGAAAATAACTAGAAGAAAAACTCAGTTGATCACGACGATACCCTCAGGAAGAATCCACCTAGATTTCACTTGTTATCTAATACTGAACCATACGATTTATTCACTTAGTTTGATCCGTAGGACTCCCTAACGTATATTAAACCCTCTCTCGAGGCGAATACCGTCTAACCCTAGGTTAATTAGTGGAACTCTCGTTCTCTTATAATAACCCCCTAGAATAGCAATAAATCGATCAATGGATTCCCATATTAGGTTTCACCCTAATCCGGTAAAATCTCGTAACCCTATCTCTAGGCGTTCGATCAACTCCGCTTAATTATGCTTGATCTACTCTTAAGCAGGGTCTATTCCTCCTCCACCTAAGCACATCAGATTTGGATTAAGCATGCATAATTAAGAACAAACTAAGTATTTATCTTATAATTCAGAAAACAATAACAAGATTCATCTAGGTTTCATCCCCTTCAGGTATCTGAGGGGTTTAGTTCATAACAAATAAAGAAAAATCTCAAGAGAAAAGATAAAACAAAACATAAGAAATCCCTAAAACTCCCTGAAGGAACTAAAGGAGAAATCCGCCGTCTTGAGTGGAATTCCAGCTTCTTGGGATGGATCAACTGGCTAACTTCGAGCGATTCCCACAACTCTGACCTTTCTGGCTTGGCTCCTTGGCCTAGCTCGACACCCCTTCAAAGGTGGTACTTAGGGGGTATTTATAGGCTCTTGGAATGCGATTCTTTCTCCCTAAGCATCCTTTTCTGACTGAAATTGTCTAAAGCCACGACAGGGGCACGGCCATGTCACACGCCTGTGTGACTCGACTTCAGGCCGTGTTCGGATTTCTAACTTGAGGCACGGCCGTGTAAATCGTGTTGAGGCCGTGTTCTGGATGCTTGGCAAGGCACGGTCGTGTTCTCTTTGGGCCAGGCCGTGTTGATTTTGTGATATGGCTCATTTACTCTGTTCTGAGCCCGTTTTACGTTCTTTTCATCCTCGAGTGCTTTCCTAGGTATAAGACATGAAAACAAAAGATTAAGAGCACCAAATTACATAAATCAAGGCTTAAATCATCCAAAAGCATATTAAATGTGGGCCTAAAATATGTTACTTTTACGGTTTATCAATCTCATATGAATTCAGATACTTATTTTATGTATAATTCTTCCTTGTGTCTTCCCAAAGTACTTTACTTTTCAAAAATAAGCCTTCATCTTCTCACAGTCAATATCAAGGTCACTTTCGTAAAATGGTACGAAAAGGATCAAGAGGAGCAACAACAAACCGGTGAGGGTTCATCAAATCCCTCAATGGATGTGCAAGAATAAACTTCCAATATGGTCATGGAAGTGCATGCCCACCTCCACCAGCATATCGGAGAAAGGTGGATTATCAAAGGCACCTACTACTCTAGTTCCTTACGCATCTTTTGAAGACTCTCTTCCTATTACACCCACTGAGGCTAAAGGAGATGTTACATCCAAGTCGATGGAGACAACATTAGATCCCCAACCCACTCAACATATTCAACAAGTCATTGCTAAAATAGATGCCTTTCTAGATAAACTACTGATGCCGAAATAGACATGAAAAGATGTCTATATGAATAGACATGAAAATTCCTATAAATGGAAATGAGATTTCATTTGGAAATCACACTAACGAATTATAAAATTCTTTCTTTCCTTCCTCCCTTTTCTAATATTATTATATTATTCTATAAAGTATTACTACAAAAATCCTTTATAGAAGTTGAGTTTCTTGTTATATATTGCTCAGTACTTAGTGGACTATTCTCGTTAGTGTAAAAAACAAATATTCATCGGCTTCATTGTATCCTCGAGGTTAATTTGCTTGAAACTTTTTTGCACACCAAATATAGGTGAGGCGAATATAACCTTAAAGATAGCAGTTTGATACATGCCTTGGAGCCTTGTCCTAATTCTTTATTTTTTATTCGAGTTTCATTCGTGTGTTTGAAATTTTCCTTACCGGAGATTTTTACTAACAATTATAATGTTAAAATTCATAATGACTACCACAACACATGGAAGTGGAACACTAAGGGAGTTGGCATCCAACTTTGTCAAACTTGACCGGTTTGATGGTGGTAATTTCCGACGATGGTAGAAAAAGATGCACTTCTTATTAACAACTTAGAAGGTTTGCCTATGTTTTGGATACTTCAAGACCAAAAGAGAATGAAAACGAATCTGTTGCTACAACCCGAGAAAGGCAAAAATGGGACAATGTTGATTACATGTGTATAGATTACATATTGAATTGTTTATCCAATAGTTTATTCGACACCTACCAGAACGAGGTCACCGCTAAGGAATTATGGGACAAATTGGAGACAAGATAAACGATCGAAGATTTTACAAGTAAGAAGTTTCTTGTCAATCATTTTAATAATTATCAAATGGTTGATAGTCGTTCTATTATGGAAAAATTTCGTGATATTGAAAAAATGTTGAACCAGTTTAAGCATATAATATGAAAATGAATGAAATGATTGTTGTATCCTCCATAATAGACAAACTTTCCTCCATCTTGGAAAGACTTTAAAAGAAGTCCAAAACATAAGAAAGAAGAATATCTCTTGAGGTTTTGGCAAATCATCTTCGTATTGAAGAAGAATATTGAAAGCAAGATCAGAACCCTATAATGGAAATGATTATATTTTATTGTTAAAACAGAAAAATATTATACTTTTTTTTATTGTTATTAATATGTAATTTTCATATTTAATTACTTATATTTTCAAATTATATTTTAAATTTTACATTATTATTATATAATGGAAATGATTTTAATTTTAATTTTATGTATTATTAGATTAATTTATTAGAGGCTTAATGGTTTAAAATGCCCAAGTTTTTTTAGAAAAATTAATTAAACCCTACGAATTTTTTGTACTTAATTGAGCCTTAAACTAACAATACTGACGTGGTGCTTCATGTCTGGGACAACAACTGACTCACGTCAACAAAATAAATAATTCAAAATTTTAAAAAAGTATAAGGAATATTTAAAATTATTTTTGTTAGAATGTGGTTATACAGGTTCATTTGTTTCAAGGTTTAATTTTTTTTAAAATTAAAAGTATATCTTATTTTTTAAATTTTATAAAATTGTAAAAGAATTATTAAAATTTATAAACATATTAAATAAAATTCAAAAATTTTAAAAGAAATAAAAATTATTTAAATGTTATATCTGGAATGAATCTGGACATATGATTGTTTGAATTCAATATAAATCTAGACAGCAATATATCCAATTTCATTGAAGACAATCTTTTAGAAACATATAATGTTTAAAAATAATTTTTTTTAAAAAAACTTATATGCGTTCCTATGTTTTAATTCTATTTGTAATTTTTAAGATGTGTAAAAATTAAAAAAATATATTTTAGAAAATAAATAAATAAATAAATTTTAAATAATCTTATTAGGTTCAAATCATATCTACTACTAAAACTATCAATGTCCCTCCACAACTCATAAATAGGAGAATAATGCGCTTCAACGCACTCGAACGCATGTCCTCTTGTATTGACAACAATACCCATGACTATCAAACTAAGACTCAATCAACTAAATATAAATAATTTTAATTTTATTAATCCTACAATTAAAGTTTATTAATCCTACCCTAAACGGTAATTAAGGTCATGCAAGGAGTCATATTGATTTTTCTTACCGGCCAGAAAGCACTCAGCTTTGAAAAATCGAAAATAAATAAGGAGGAACTACGTCCAACTTGCAGACTTCCATTACCACTGGTCAAGTATTTATTTAATTCAGCAAGAATGGCACAGCTATGGAGAAAGCCTACCCCAACTACACCCATCTAAGTAAATCAGGGGTCCCATGCAAATCGTAGCCGCAGAAAAGTTGGAAACCTTGAACCAATTGACAGGAGAAAGAACAGGATAACATCAAGAGTTTGGAAATAACCTCCAATTTCGAGACTTCCACAATCACTGACCGATGAAATATGTACAGATAAAAGACAACCCTAAATAGACGCGTCTAACTAATGTAAGGGCCCATACAAATCATAGCCACAAGACTTTGAAAGTTGGAAAACTCGAACCATGAACTACAGGTAAGGCAGGATAATATCAGAGTTTGAAAACTTCTTACATTGCAGTCTTGTTAAATGTTTATGAACAAAGCACTCTCAAACACGAATCAATCTCATCAATTAAGAAATTGATTCAGGTTGATGGAGCTATCAAGAAAGCATTTCGAAGCATCCAGCTCTTTTTTCCTTGTTTACATCCAAATTGTAATTCTTTTCTCATGCTTCAACTTTCAATGTTTTAATTTGCTTGGTTTAGCAAGCCCTGTAGTTAGAGGAAATGACACTGATCAACAAGCTCTACTTCATTTCAAAGCCAAGATAACTGGTGATCAGCTAAGGGTAATGGAGTCATGGAATAGTTCCATTCACTTCTGTCATTGGCATGGTGTTACATGTGGTCGCAAGCATCAAAGAGTCACCAAGTTGGAAGTACAGTACCTCAAACTTTCAGGATCGTTATCACCATACATTGGAAATTTGAGCTTTCTCAAGGAGTTGAATCTTGCAGGAAATAGCTTCTACAACAAGATTCCTCAAGACATTGGTCGTATAAGAAGATTGGAAACATTAAAACTGACAAATAACTCTTTCAGTGGTGAAATTCCTTCCAATTTATCAGCTTGTTCTAAGCTTACATTTGTTCATGCGAGAGGCAATCAACTAAGTGGAGAAATACCTAGTGTGCTTGGCTTCTTATCAAACCTAAAAGTCTTAAACTTTGTCAACAACAGTTTAACAGGGAGAATCCCAGCTATGGTGGGTAACTTGTCATCCCTGGAGGTACTTGCTTTGAGTACTAATGCATTAACCGGGAGTATACCTGAAGCTCTTGGACAACTGACAAATCTTTCATATTTCTCGGTAGGAGAAAATGCAATTTCTGGTATTGTTCCTATCTCAGTATTCAATCTCTCCAATATTAGACAATTTGATATTGGTCAAAACAAGATTCAAGGTTCTCTTCTTGCTGAGTTAGAAATCAATATGCCATATGTTGAATTCTTTTCCGTAGGGGGAAACCAAATCTCTGGACAAATCCCAACTTCAATATCCAATGCCTCAAGTCTAAATGTACTTCAATTTCAGGATAACAGACTCAGTGGAAACGTGCCTTCATTAGAAAAGCTAGATAAACTGTTTCAATTTCTCTTAGACACAAATCATTTGGGATATGGGGCGGAGGGTGACTTAAAGTTTCTGTGTAGTTTAGTCAATGATACTAAACTAGAAAATCTAGGGATAAGTGAAAATAATTTTGGAGGGGTATTTCCCGAATGCGTTAGCAATTTTTCTAGTGCCTTTTTGTATTTAGCAATAGAGCAGAACAACATAGGAGGAGGAATTCCGGAAGGGATTGGAAATCTAATCAATTTGGAGGTGTTCGTGGCATCGCAAAATCAACTATCAGGTCCCATTCCTTTCGTTATTGGGAGGCTTCAAAAGCTAACGGTATTTTACTCTCATAGCAATTTTTTATCTGGGACTATTCCCCATTCTATTGGAAATTTGACAATGTTGATTGGACTTGCTTTAGATGCTAACAATCTTCAAGGAAACATTCCCTCAAGTCTTGTAAATTGCAAAAATCTTCTTAGATTGGGCATTTCTTACAACAATCTTAGTGGATCAATACCCCCTGAAGTACTTGGAATCCCATCGTTGTCCATTATATTAGACTTGTCATCGAACCATTTGACTGGTGAGCTTCCCCGTGAAGTAGAAAATTTGAAAAATCTTGCTGAATTGCATGTTTCTCAAAACAGGTTATCTGGTTTGCTTCCAAAAACCCTTGATAGCTGTGTAAGTTTAGAAGAGTTGTACTTGGATGGTAATCAATTTGAAGGGTCGATTCCTCCATCTTTGAGTTCATTGAAAGGTCTTGTGGCGTTGGATGTATCTGATAATAATCTTTCAGGAGGAGTTCCAGAATTTCTTGTGAGCTTTGGGTCATTAAAGTATCTAAATCTCTCTTTCAATGATTTTGAAGGAGAGATACCAAGTGAAGGAGTTTTTACTAATGCAAGTGCCACATTCGTTGAAGGAAATGGAAAGCTTTGTGGAGGCATCCCAGAGTTACACCTATCTAGATGTAACCCAAAAACATCCAACAAAAGATTAAAAATTGCAATTGTTGTGGTGATTTCAGGAGTGACTTTGGTACTCTCTTTTCTGTTTGTCTTGTGGTTGAGAAAAAAGAAAGAGCAACAGCCAACAACTTGTGAAGAAAATTCACTTTTACAGTTATCGTACCAAAGCATTGTAAGGGCTACAGATAGATTCTCCACACGGAATTTGGTTGGGTCGGGAAGTTTTGGTTCTGTATACAAAGGAATTATTGAAGAGAACGGATTGGTTATTGCAGTAAAGGTACTTAATCTTCTAAACCGCGGAGCTTCCAGGAGTTTCTTGGCTGAATGTGAGGCCTTGAAAAACATCCGACACCGGAATCTTGTTAAGATATTAACGGCAATTTCAGGTTTTGATTACCAAGGTAATGATTTTAAAGCCTTGGTTTATGAGTTCATGGCAAATGGAAGCTTAGAGAACTGGTTGCGTCCATCAGTTGGCATGAATGAACTGGAGACGACAAGAAACTTGAGCTTCTATCAGAGAGTTAATGTGGCAATAGATGTTGCTCATGCACTTGAATATCTGCACCATCATTGCGAAACATCAATAATTCATTGTGACCTCAAGCCAAGCAATATTCTACTCGACGAGGAAATGGTTGGCCATATAAGTGACTTTGGCTTAGCAAAAATCATTTCTCCAAACGGGCTTACTTATTCTGCTAATCAATCAAGCTCCCTTGGTTTAAGAGGAACTTTTGGTTATGCTCCACCAGGTAAGTTCACTTTATTCATTTTGTCCATTATTTAGAAAATTTTGCAATCTGAAACCAGGTTTTCATATATAACGTGGATGAGAGAGGCTACCTTTATATTTTTCAAGGGTTTTCGTCTGCAGTTAATTTTGTATGTGATTTGTGATGATTAATGTAGAATATGGCATGGGAAGCGAGTTGTCAACAAAAGGTGACGTGTATAGCTATGGTGTACTCTTGCTAGAGATTTTTACGGAGAAAAGGCCGACCGACGAAATGTTCAAAGAAGGTTTAAATCTTCACAACTTTGTTAAGGCAGCTTTACCTGAACAAGTTTTTGAGATCATAGATCCTATTCTTCTTCAAGATCAAGTCACTCGAGAAACAATTGCAGAGAGTAGTCTCAATGGAATAAATCAGGGAAATAACAAACATCTTCGGTGCTTGAATTCGATACTCAAAATAGGACTGACTTGTTCAGCTGATTCACCGAGTGAGCGTTTTGACATGAGTGATGTTGTTACCAAACTTTGTTCCATTAGAGACATGCTTTATTCAACTCGATTACATCGTTAGGTTGGAACTTAAAAATGCTACTCAATCAACAGGTAATAATTTCATGACTTAAGGCACATTTCCTCTACTTTTGAGATAAGGTGTGTTTAGATGTAGGAAGTAAAGAGATTTCCTTGTTTTCATGTTGCAGGTATTTAAGGTGCTGCATTCATGAGCTTGAGAGGCTTAGGTTCACATTCTATCTGGTACTAGCTGGTTCCTCATTTCTCTCTGAAGCACTCTGGTTCAAGGAAAGAGAAGAAATATGGAATACTTACAGTTTCCTACCAATAATTTGTATTAATGTTTGGTTTTTCGATTTGCATCATAAGCACTGTTTTCCCACGCCTTTATGAGGCTTGTTATTATTTATGTTAGTTGAAATGTTTGACATGATTATATTTAATTTTAACAGAAGTTTTCCATAAAAATAAATACAACAGTTTATAAATCTAGATAATAAAGCTTACAAAATATGTTGCACACTTTTTCTTTTTTCTTTCTTAATTTAGATTTTGAAATTTGGTTCTTCATGCATCCATTCTTATTGGATACATATATTTTTTTTATTTTACCAAATATTTAGTTATTGATGTAATTCTCTTAATCTGAAGTCTTATGTACTTACCTATTTAGAACCTCCATACTGATATTTCAATAATATCTTAAATTGCTCATTAAATATTTTTTATTTGAGCCATATTAACAATGTTTTAGATTTTAGGGTAAATTACACACTCTCAATAATTAATAATTTTTTTATTGTATTATTATCATTCAATTATTCGATTTTGTATTGTCATTAGCCCATAAATGGCTAATCAAAAGATGTTGTGAATTTTAAAATCGGCTCAATAGCAATTTTAACCCTCAACATTTTTACATTATGTTAATTTAGTCTTACTTTTTAAAAATTTAACCCTCAATATTTACACATAGTGAAATTTGGTTTTTTTTTTTTTTTTGGTAACCCTTTCACGTAAAGGAAAAAAATATATCACTTATATTTGATCATAAATATACAAAAATAGAAATTCAAAAAATTCTAAAATAACAATTTTCATTTTTTCCCAAAATTTTAAAATTAACCTCTAATGTCATAAAAAATAGAATTGTAAAAAAAAAAAAAAGAACAGATCTTGTGTAAATATTAAGTATTGTTTTTTCTTAAATTAAGACTAAATTAGCACTATATATAAATTTTCAAAGTTAAAATTGCTAGTATACCACATTTGAAAGTTACAAAATTATCTTCCTATCTATTATTTCCACATTTTGTGTTATTATTCCCACATTTTATGTTATTGCCAGATCCTAAAAGGAAAAAACTTTCGGTTCTTAACAGTATTATGATAAAATAAAACAATAATGATAATTATTATGTTATTGGTAATAGTCGATCTATTATTTAGTTATCTGATTAGAATTGATCTTCAATTTATATAGTTCTTGTCTTGGGTTTACACGTGATGAGTTTGCATCCTCTCATGATTCCGTACGGAGTGGGTTGCACTTAAAGGTCATATGTTAATATTAGAATAAGATACGTGTTAAAATACATGGGGATCTACCTACAATGTCACATCCATAAACAATAACCATATCATATAAATAGATAACTTAACACTTTCTAGAGACAGATACAAAAATCTCAACAAAAATCAATATTTTTTACAATGCAAATATTAAATTTCCAATCAAATGGACAATTGCAATGAAAGCTAATCAATTTAAGAAGCAAATCATTTTGAAGAACTAATTCAAAAATTATATAATAGAAAAGAACACGATAATACATGTAATTCAAAAATGATCTTCGTGGCATATATGGAAAATAACATGAGCCAATTAATGAGTTTAAACCTTTCTTGCAATCAATTGGCGGGTGAAGTTCCAAACGAACGGGTCTTCAAAATGTTAGTTCAACCAAAAACGTCCTGTTAATCCATGTCATCATTGTGATATTCCTCATCCTTCTGGTTGCCTCTTTCTTGGCTGTGCTTCTTATTAGAGGTGGCAAACCGACAGGTTGGGATGGGCTCCGATAGAGTTACTTTTGGATTTGGATCGGTTTAAGTTCGGGAACTTTCAGGCTGCTTCTTTTTTTTGGGTTTAAATTTTTATGGATTTGCGTACTTTTAGATTTAGATTTTTTTGGGTTTGGATTTTGATTGGTCTGGTCAAGTTGGGCGAACTTAAACAAATTAAAATAATTTTGATGTTTTATAAATTATATTACGAATGTAATAATTAATTTTATCTTAAAGATGATATCACAATACAAATTTATTATAAAAAAATAAATTTTATATTAATGTTTTGTTTTTAATAGAAATGTTGTATATAACATAAGTAAAAATTACTTTTTTATATGTAATGTTTACGAGTATATAATATATAAGAATTTTATAAACATAATTAATATTATTATACGATATGTATATGAATTTATATGTGATATTTTTGGTTATATGATATGTATATACTTTTAGATTAAAAAATACTCCATGTCTTTGTAGCTTTTGTACAATTGAAATTTAGTCTTTAATTTTTAATTTTTAAGAATTTAGTCCCTCAAGTTTTCAAATTTAAAAATTCAAATATATGACATTTTAAAATATTAAAAAAAATACTCATGTAATAGCCATATAACTAAAAAAGTATTGTTATTAATTATAGTTAAATAAAAGATTCAAACTAACCAATGACATTATAAAAGTTGAGGTACCAACTTATTTATAAAAGTTAGAGTACAAAGATTAGATCTTAAATTCAAGTGCAGCACATAGACCAAAATTAAAATTTGACTATTGTTATATAATATTAAATTTGAGGATAACATAGGGATCAAAATTGAAAAATTATATTTCTTCTAAATAATGAAAAAAAAAAAAAAAGAAGGTGACCCATTATATATATAAGAGAGGAAAACATAGGAACTAAAATTGAAATTTTACCATTATATTGGTGTTTGCAAACAGTGGCCACTGTATCTCATGCTTCCTTTGGAGTCTCAGCATCTCTTATGTGATGCGGGTATTTGTCCTCCGCAAAAATAGTTAAAACTCAACATGGCCTTCATAACCTTAAACCACTTTTCCATGTCATTGGCTTCAACTGGTTGTTTAGATTTCCACCAACTACGCTCTGTTTTGCCTGAAAATTTTGTTATAAAACTTATAAATGATAATAATGTTACAAGTTTTATACAAATTTAATAACAAAATAAAAAATATTTTCAAGTTATTATCTTTTAAATTTTAAATATAGATTTAAATTAATAAATTGTTTTTCAATTATTATCATTCTAAATAAAATTTTATTCAAACATAAGGGTCTAAATTTAGTAACAAAATAAATTAATTAATTAAAGACATGGAGCTAATGAAACATACTAAACGCTTTAAACAAATATGATAATCTCTCTGGTTTGAGGAAAATTGCAGTTTCTTAGTAGTTTTATTCCATTTTTTACTATTTGGAGTCCACTAGAAAAGTAAAGGAAATCATTGAAAATTCCTCCTCTTACTCCAGCAAACATTAACAACTGCTTCTCTTTTTCTGTTAATTACCCAAGTAATTTTTCAACCTCATCAGTTCATCAAGAAAAATGGCCGACCTTGTTGCTGCTGCTGCTACCAATACTGTGGGAAACCTAGCAACTGAATACGCGTCATCCTATCTTAGCCACTTTTTCCATTATGGAAAATTTGTTGAGGATTTCAAGAAACATCCAAAGCACTTGAATTTAAGAAAGATAGGGTGAAAATAGATGTTGATGAGGCTACAGGGCAAGCTAGAGTCATCCTTAAGGTCGTTGAGGACTGGCTTAGAAGGGCAGACGAAGAAGTAGAAAATTCCCCGAGTTTGGAAAGCGAAATAGATCGCATCATGTGTTTCAAGAGCTGTCCTAATTGGGCCTGGCGATGCTGCTTGAGTAAGAAACTAGCGAATAAGACTCATATTATCTCTCAACTTTTAGAGACTTGCGGGTTATCATGTTCCTCTTCAAGTAATAGAGTTCGTCCCATCTAAGGATTTTAAGAACTCTAAATATATATTTTCAAAAAAATTATTTTTGCATCCAATATTTAACCTTTTTCAAATTATTAAACAAACTCTTATTTTTGCATCCAATAGTTAACCTTTTTCAAATTATTAAACAAACTCACCGTCTCTATCTTCTCGTTTTTCTTAACTTAATTTTTTCACATAAAATAAATTTTATTCAAATAAAAATATTGTGTTCCTTTAAACATGCAAAGAATAGTTTGATTTGAGTTAATTATTTAATTAATTGATTATAATTGAGATTGACGTAAAAATTTATTTAGAGTAGTGATTAAAGTTATTATCAAACTTTTAAATAACACAAATTCAAAAATTATCATACCATTACCTTTCTCCTATAATAATAATAATATAATTGAGATTGTTACTTTATAATTAAAAAATATATTTTTACATGATATTCCTCAATTATATATAATATTAACATACTTGTTTTAAACATCCAGAGCCCCTATGCCTTGTGCTCGACAAAGTTGAAAACCAGAAATTGTTCCCGAGTGAGATGCTGTATTATTGCCAAGCTCAACTGATAGAGGTATGATATAATCAACGTCGATAATGACAATAAAATAATTGTAAAGTAATAAGAAATAAAAATAAAAATACACAAACGTGAAAGTTAACATGCAGAGGAGGAAATTTTCACTATGTTGAAAAACACATGATACAAGAAGAGTTCGACTATATTTATTTAAGGGTTAAAAAACTCTGTTATAATTAGTCTAATAGAAGAAGTATAGTCCTATACGGATTTAACTTATTTGGCCCTCGGCCCTCGGTCCTTTGCCCCCACAGATCCCCTATTTTTCCTTTTTATTTTATTTCTTTAACAAGTGATGAGATTCAGATCACATAACTCTAACAATGTATTATTTAGTTTGTTTGCATTTTTATTATTGGTTTTGGCGCTGTCGCAAAATAGTACTATTGATGTGTATATGTATGTCTTATTCATGCAATAATATTTTTGGCATAATTTTAATTCCTGGTACAGTATAAGAATAGTCACCCAACTATTTAGTTCATTATATTTTGGTCATTTAATTATTATTATTTTTAGTCACTCAATTTTCGAAATTAAATATTTTTGTCACCTTTCCATTAATTGTCTAATGGAAGTCTAACATGAGCTTTGTTTTATTAACCTGATAACAAATTTAGCCCTTCAATGTTTACACATTCTATCAATTTGATCTCAAATCTAAAAAAATTCAACAAATCTAGCCCTCAACATTTACAAAATTTGTCATTTTAGTCTTAGTTATAAAAATTATAAAAAATAAAAATCTTAAAAAAATTAAAAGTAAATATAAACATATTTTAAAGAATTTTATACCCAAAATTACTTTCAACAATATCTTCCACTTTGTTCTTTCTTTCATTTAATTAATGAAATTGGGAATATCAAATGTCATGGTATTGACTTGCAATCTCTCTCCATTGCTTAAGCTAGAAATGATATGGGCATGCTTTACATACGAATCAGATCTCATTACGAAATAAGTGAGTAGCATGCTTAACATGTGAATCAGATTTCATTACAAATTAACACCGTGGCATGCTTAACATGCGAATCAGATCTCATTACAAATTAACACAGTGGCATGCTTAACATGCGAATCAAACTATCAACAAAAACGGTGGTATATTTATTTTACATGCGTATCAAATAATGCCATATGTCACAATAGCTGAGTGTCAAGAAAATCATATCACGTCTCATTTAATAGAAAAATGCACAAACACATTCATATTATCACATTTCTGAAAGTTCATAATCACTTGCTTGGAATCCTCCTTTTTAACGAATTTATCAATCCTCTTTGAATACATAATGTATTCGCATATTTACGCATTTCAAAATTATTTATAAAAATATTTAATATAAATACAATTATTTTGATTAACAACAATTTCATAGATTTTAAGTAGTTTAAACCCACACCTAGATTCAAACGTCCCAATAACAACGATTCTGTTTCTCAACTTTAAGAGAGTAGATTAGTCCTCTAATCCTTAAATTTTGACAAAATTTTGTATCGTATAAGAAAAATTATATTTTGATGAATATTTCTCATTTTAGTGATTAAGTAAAATACTTACTTAATTGGTTGTCAAAAATGCAAGCTTCCAAAATATGGAGTATGGATCCGAGATTTATGGATATCACCTCACGAATTCACAACAATACTTAATGTTAGATTCGGCCTAACGAGATTAAAAAAAAAGAATAATTGAGATTGGGGGATTTTCAGTACTTACGCAATATTGAGAGTAAAGAGGCTCAACGATTCTTGTGACGATTCGTTTAGAGAGGAAGGTCCTCAACTAACAAATAGATAAAAGATGAAGAATTAGAAAGGTTATCATGCAATGCCCCGCTTAATTTTTTCTATTTCTGTAAATATATAGCACAACTGTTTATCTGCTTTAATAGCTAAGTGTCCTGGGTGTGTGTGTGAGGTCGTCGGGGTTCAATCCTCACTTTTGGCAAAATTTGTTAATTTTGATCCAAGCCCTATCCTTGTTGAGTGGGCTTATATTAAATTGTATGTTTATTCATATTAGAATGAGCCTGCTAGTTCGAGTGGTAAAGATATTGTTATGTTAGAGGTCTTGTGTTCGAACCCCTGTTTAAGTGTGGGTGTTAATTTTTGCTCGATTATGTGATAGAGTTTCAGTGGTGTTGGAATTCTGAGGTGGTTAAGAGTTAGCGGATTAGTGGGGGAGTCGGGGAAAATCTGGGGATATGTCATATCTATTTTCTTTAATTTTTTATTTTATTTTTATTTTTTTCCCAAAAATCTCTCCATCTTTTTGACGTTTCCTATTCCCTTCTTTGCAAATTATGTTCTCTCTTGTTTTCCCCAATTCTACTCATCACCCATTAACTCTTATCGTTGCTCCTCGCTCGGTTAAGGTAAGTAGGGTTGCGTCTGTTAAAGTTTTCATTTTCTTTAAGGTAGGTTATTTCCTTCTGTGATGGCGTGTTGGTGTAGTCATGAAATCTGATTTTTCTGCGATTATTTTGGTGTAGGAGAAGGTGTTGAACTGTGAGTTTCGCTCCATTTGTTTGAACGGTGTTAGCGGTGGTTTTCGAAGTTAGTAAGTCTTGTTTTGTCAGATTGTTGTTGACGAATTTGTAATTTAACCGCTAAATCGATGTTTGGTATGTTGTTTCTTAGGTTTCAGAGGGCTTCGGATTATTGTAGCATCTAAAACGAACTAGGTGTGTACTCTTAATGCGAAAAACTGAGTTTCGGCGAAAGCTGAAAGTGCTGTCTGTCGACGCCACATGGGCGTGTGCCTAACCGTGTGGTTGGCCATGTGCGAGACACGGCCGTGTGTTTGACGAAAGCATGGCCATGTGCAGGACACTGTCGTGTAATGGTGTGAGTGTGGCCGTGTGGGCCACACGGGCTAAGCCATATTTGGCATGTGGGCCAGCACGGGCAAGGGCAATTTGGGTGTGTGGGCCACACAGGCATGTAGGCAATAATTTTGAAATTTTCCCTAGGGTCGCACGGTTCATTCCGTTCGACTGTGAGCCTACCGTAAGGTTAGTAAGGGCTAACCAAGCCCTAAATTATGTGATATAATATTTTGATGGTCTGCCTTGTGTAGGATACTGATATGTACATCTGTTCTGTTAAGTATATAAATGCGATCTGTATATGAGCATATTATGCATTATGTTACTGTATCTGTCATTTTGCATCTGTGACTGGGGTGGGTTTTGTATATGTGGAGGAAGTATTCTGTACGGCGACCTTTCGCCTATATTCTGGCAGCTTGACTGCATATTATCTTTTATGTGTCATATCGACACTATATGGTGTGTAGGGATGGGTGGGTATTTTTAACCCCACATAGTGTGATGGGATGGTCGGAGTTGGTGTGTAGAGGATGGGGGTAGGAATCTGTATATCTGTTCTGCATATCTGATTCTATTATCTGTATCCGAAATGGACATGAGTCTGAACCTGTATCTGATTGTTTCTTCTGTATGCATTGCATGGCTATTTCTGTTGGGTTACACACTGAGTTTATGAAAACTCACATATGTTTATATGTTCTGTTCAGGTAATCCACAAACTTAGGCGGATCGGTGTGACGGAGCCTCACAGTGACCACGAGTTCGCAAAACTGTTTAAGTTATGGTTTTTATTTAAATTAATGATTATCTTTGGGAATTTTGTAATAATTGAACTCTCTGGACTGTTTGAATTTTTATTTTGGTTTTGTATGTGTTTTAACTTTAACTGCCACATTTGACTAAAATCGCGGTTTTACAAAAATAAAGATTTTTCGAATACATGAACTGGATTTCCAGAAATCAACATTTTCAAATAATTTCGCTGTATATTATGTTTTGGCAAATGAATTACTTAAACAACGCTTTAAGTATTGGTTATAAACCTTGGATGATTTATCAAATGACCTGTTTCTAAACCCCTTCTTGTAACATCTTCGGATTCGGCTGTAACGTCTAGGCGGGGTTTGGAGTGTTACATATTGATAAATCCTTTAAAAAAAAGTCAGAATATAGTGTTTGTTCATATGTAAAAATAATTACGTGATAGAGGATGAGAATATAAAGAAAAAAAAAGGAAGAAAGGTGAAGGAGGATGGCGGCGGCATGACGGCAGTGTGGTAGTGCAATGGTGGTGGTTCGGCGGTGGTGTTGAGGTGGTTGTTTGGTTGGCTAAAAGTGGTGGACGAATGGAAGAAATTTGAAGAAAAGGGGTGATTTAGGTGGTGAAATGAAAGAAAAGTAAGAGAAGGGGGAGGAGTAAGGAGGAAGGGATGTGGCAAAGAGAGAGGAGGAGAGTAAAATGAAAAAAAAGTATGAGTGATAACATGATTATTTTGCATGATTTCTTGTATTTAATTCGGTGTATTTTTGAATTAATCCCTGCTAATTTGTGTTTTTATGATTTAATTCTTGTCAGGAACGCAATTGATCGAAAATATGCTGAAAATGGCTAAATTGAAAGAAAATCATGGAAATAGGGCCAAATCAAAAAGATGGAGGAAGCCAAGGACTCATCTAATAATTTGACCTTTTAAAAAGCCAAAAATAAGAAACTCTATTTTAAGTTTATTTTAATTTATTTATTTTTAATTTTATTATTTTAGATTTTTTTTAATCTAGCCTATTTTTAGTAAATCCATTAGTATAAATAGGGGTTATTTGTATTTGGATAATCATCAATCAAATATTTCTTTTCCTATTCCTATTTGGAGTTTTATTTCTCTTTGTCTTTTCCTATTTCAACTTAGAATAGGATTTCTTTTATTTTTCCTTCAAGTTAACGTTCAATCTCCTGCCAATTCCCATTCCAATTGTTTGGTTTTCCAAAATTGGTGCAATTGCCTTCCAAGCCCCTTTCCCTTTCCGAAATTCCATCAACTTTTACACCAAGCCCAAACACCTTTCACAACAAGCCCAAACACCTTTCACAACCTTCAAGCATGATTAAATTCATGCCACACTAAGTTCCATCTTAGCCTTAGGCCGGTACTCTGTTCGATCGGGAATCGTGAGATTCGTATCCGCGCAAATAATCCGTCCAATCGGTATTCACATTTTTCCTAAGTATTGGGATTGATAACTCATCCCTTAAGGTCGAATTTGATTCCAAGTCAAAGTGCACGTTGGATTGGGGTCGTATTTGCCGACAGTTGGAGATTCGAGTCGGTCGTGCTGTATTCGAGTTTTCGAGAACAAATCAAGGAAGAGGTGATCGGGTTTAAACGACCCACGCGGTTGAGGCCGTTGATTCGAGTTGGGTTCTTCAGAATGCAAAGCTATCGGAATCTTCAATCGGGAACGCGTGTATCTCGGTTAGATAATCGGTAAGGGTTGGTTTGCAGTGTCGCATGGAACAGAACTACGAAAAGGAGGAATTGGTGGTTAGGACGTTCTTAATTACTATAACCAGCTTATCGTTTGGAGGAGAAGATTAATTTTCGAGGATCGATTCTTGACTCGAAATTTACCGAGTCTAAGGCTAAGGCTCATTTACTCTGATTATAAATCCAAGTTCAATTTTTATTTGATTTCTAATATGTTTAATTATTCTGTTTCAATTATTTAGTTTTTTTAACATCTTAAAACCCCCCTAATTTATTTATTTTCTTTTTTTCAGTTCGCTTGGAGTCGTAGGCACGACAACCGCCTGCACAAAATTGCAGTCGAGAGAGAACAATTTGAGTAAACTATCTCGTGGGATCGACCTACTCCCTATAACGCTTAAATTTGCAAATTAGGTGTAAGTTTATATTGGTGGAATCGACAGCCATCATTTTGGCGCCGTTGCCGGGGACTGGCAACACTTATAATTGTTTAAAACATCTTCATGACCAGATCTTCATCCGGAGATCTCGAATATGACCCAGAGATCGAGAAATCAGCGCGAGCACGACGAAAAGAGACGGAAGCTCTTAAACGTGCAAGTAAAGCAGAAGCTGAACTAGGACAAGGGATCCTAGAATCTGACGTCGAAAAGTTGAGCGAAGCAATTCGTACAGAGGCAATTCGACGTGGGAAACAAGTCGAAGTGGTTGAACCTGAGACTGAACCACTTTTTGAAACGAAAGGCAACCTTGGTGAACTAGAAAGGATGGCGAACCGAACCATTCGTCAACTAGCCGCTGCTCCCAACGAGCAAACACCGTTATGCATCAACTATCCAACCAGAGGAACCCCGTTCGAGCTGAAATCAGGCTTGATTCATCTTTTGCCCACTTTTCGAGGCTTGAAGAACGAAAATCCGCACACCCACTTGAGAGACTTCCGTATGGTCTGCTCGAGCATGAAACTGCAGGGAGTACCTGAAGATGAAATCAAACTTCGGGCCTTTCCTTTTTCTTTAGTTGATACAGCAAAAGAATAGTTATTTTACTTAC
This sequence comes from Gossypium sturtianum, assembly GCA_025698515.1. NCBI lineage: Eukaryota > Viridiplantae > Streptophyta > Magnoliopsida > Malvales > Malvaceae > Gossypium > Gossypium sturtianum. The sequence continues at coordinate 97,239,835 of CM046947.1, forward strand.
CCCCCGGTTCTATCACAACATGGGATGACTTATCTCGTGTATTTCTTGACAGGTTCTTCCAAGCATCACGAGCAGCTGAACTTCGGAGGGACATAGTGGGAATTCGCCAAATGGAGAGTGAATCGCTCTACGACTATTGGGAGCGGTATAAGAAACTATGTGCAAGTTGTCCTCAACACGGGTTGACCGAACAATCACTCCTCCAGTATTTCTACGAGGGATTGCTCCCTATGGAAATAAAGATGATCGATGCTGCTAGTGGAGGGGCGTTTGTCAATATGACTCCTCAAAAGGCGAGAGAACTGATATCCACCATGGCGGTAAATTCTCAACAGTATCGGCCGAATTCGAAACCCACAAAACGGGTTCATGGGGTAAATGTTTCATCTTTAGAGGATAAATTGGATAAACTTACCAATGTTGTTCAGTCTTTGCTTACAGAGAAGAAGAATCCGACCCAACTGTGTGGAATTTGTACGTCTGAACATCCGATGGATTCGTGCCCAATCCTTAATGACAATTCAACGGCACATGTTGAAGCTGTTGGAGGTTTTCGGGACCTCCACAAAGACGCTTATGATCCTTTCTCCAACACCTACAACTCGGGTGGAAGGATCATCCCAACTTGAGTTACGGAGGTAATCCCCGATATAATCAATCGTACCAACCGAGACCTCTGCAACCACCACAACAGCAACCCAAGCCGAACACATCTCTAGAAGCTATTGTGGAAAGACTTGCTGCGAGCATCGCAAAATATCAACAGAGAGGATGATGCATCAATACAAGAGTTGACTAATCGGGTTAGTAAACTCTCGATGGCAGTTAATCGTTTGGAATCTCAAGGTAAATTACCTTCCCAGACAGAGCTGAATCCTCGACAGAATGCAAGTGCAATAACTCTTCGTAGCGGAAAGCATCTGGAAACAGTGCCAGCCAAAAGTCGTGGGCAAGACAAGGAACGGGAAAAGCAAACCTCGGATCCAACAGCCAGGCCAGAATTAAAAATTCAGAGACCAGTTGTGATGCCACCTCCTTTTCCAAGGAGACTTGCAAAGGATAAGAAAGAGAAGGAGGAAAAAGAAATCCTCGAGACATTCAGGAAGGTGGAGGTAAATATCCCTTTACTCGACGCTATCAAACAAATCCCTCGTTATGCGAAATTCCTTAAAGAATTGTGTTCTAGCAAGAGAAGGTTGATAGGGAACGAAAGAGTAAATGTAGGAGAAAATGTCTCCGCAGTACTGCAAAAGAAAGTTCCGCCCAAATACAAGGACCAAGGTATGTTTGCTATTTCTTGTGAGATAGGTAATGTAGGCATTAAGAAAACCATGTGTGATTTAGGGGCTTCCATTAATGTTATGCCTTATTCTACTTATAAGTTTATTAACGCGGGTCCTTTAAAAGAAATAGGAGTAATAATCCAGTTAGCGGACAGTCGATGCGTCTATCCAGAAGGGTTACTTGAAGACGCCCTTGTTAAAGTTAACGAATTAGTTTTCCCCGCAGATTTCTACATTATTAATATGGAAGATGATAACTCAACTAATTAAATCCGACATTTTGCTTGGAAGACCATTCTTGAGTACCGCGCGAACGAAAATTGACGTTTGGAGTGGAACACTCACCATGGAATTTGATGGCGAAGTGGTTAGGTTTAATGTTTATGAGGATATGGGATATCCCAATGATAAGTTATAAAACTGTGCCTTGCAGGAATGCTGATCTTGATGTTAAGCAAGAGGAATTATCGATAAATCAAAAACCAGTACGTGAAGCTGTCATGAAAGCCTCGAAATTAGAGCTGAAATCATTTCTAGAACGTACAAGTATTCCGACAGAGAAAAATACAAACTTGAACGAAGAAGCTCAAATACTCCTCAATCCACTAATGATAGAGGAACCTGGGAAGGGCTTCAAGGATAGTGGAAAAAGGTCGAAACCTTTCTGCAATGACATCTAAGTGCACAAAATGGAGAAATTAATTCTCAATAAGCCAAATACAAGGACCAAGGTATGTTTGCTATTTCTTGTGAGATAGGTAATGTAGGCATTAAGAAAACCATGTGTGATTTAGGGGCTTCCATTAATGTTATGCCTTATTCTACTTATAAGTTTATTAACGCGGGTCCTTTAAAAGAAATAGGAGTAATAATCCAGTTAGCGGACAGGTCAGTCATCTATCCCGAAGGGTTACTTGAAGACGCCCTTGTTAAAGTTAACGAATTAGTTTTCCCTGCAGATTTCTACATTATTAATATGGAAGATGATAACTCAACTAATTCGTCTGACATTTTGCTTGGAAGACCATTCTTGAGTACCGCGCGAACGAAAATTGACGTTTGGAGTGGAACACTCACCATGGAATTTGATGGCGAAGTGGTTAGGTTTAATGTTTATGAGGATATGGGATATCCCAATGATAAGTTATAAAACTGTGCCTTGCAGGAATGCTGATCTTGATGTTAAGCAAGAGGAATTATCGATAAATCAAAAACCAGTACGTGAAGCTGTCATGAAAGCCTCGAAATTAGAGCTGAAATCATTTCTAGAACGTACAAGTATTCCGACAGAGAAAAATACAAACTTGAACGAAGAAGCTCAAATACTCCTCAATCCACTAATGATAGAGAAACCTGGGAAGGGCTTCAAGGATAGTGGAAAAAGGTCGAAACCTTTCTGCAATGACATCTAAGTGCACAAAATGGAGAAATTAATTCTCAATAAGCCAAACGGATAACATTTAAGGTCGTCGAGCTAACGACGTTAAACAAAAGCACTTTTTGGGAGGCAACCCAAATTTCTTCTCATTTATTTAATTTTAAATTTTTAGTAAATCTAGGGTGTAGATAAATAAATTTTTACTTAGTTCAATTAATTTGATGTTTTCAGGGAAACAATGGAGAGCATGAATTTTTCCCGACAGTCGGATAGTAGTGGTGGCGCGGGCACAACATGCTAATTTGGTGACGAATATTTACCTATAAAAAAAAACCCCCAACTACTTAACCTTCATAAAACACCAAATCCCAAACCCAATACCCATCCATTCAACCCATCCACACTTACCCAAAAACACCCTCAAAACAAACCCTCTCCCCCACAACCAACCCACGCTGCCGTCACCATCTCCGTCACCATCGCAGCACCCATTGTCGTCGCCGTTGCACTACCATCACCGACGCCACTGCGCTACAGTCGCCGTCTTCCCCCCTCTTTGCTATAAGGTTAAGGTGTGGCAATGGGTATATGCATGTCTAGGATTGGATCTAGGGAGAGCTTGGTACTTAAGCGGTCTTAATGACTCACCTCCTCTTCTCTGGAATCCTACCTGGTGCATAGTATCTATTCACTTTAGCCAACAAGGACTTGATAACGGGCCAATGTGATCCTCAGTAGGTGGTTCGACGGATGGAGGGACTCAAAGGTACACGGACTACTCACGGAAATATGGTTTTTCGCCAACGTCTACACGTCAATACTAGAGAACAAGAGGAGAGGCACGTTTAAGCCGAATCGAAGCGAGACTTGGAACGATGGAAAATCAAGTCTCCACAATCCTTGATATCCTGCAAAGCCGTTACCCCCAACATCGACAAAATCATTGAAGACACACATGGGGAGTACTCTGAACTTTTCATTTTGTTTATTTGAGCTACTGTTTTTCTTCTCTATTATATGACACATGCTTGAGGACAAGCATAGAATAAGTAGGGGGGACGAATATAGTAAGTATGCATGGCTGGTTGATTAATTTTTGATTAATTTTGGCTGCATGCTTTCTCTTTTGCATATGTTCAATCTTGCATTGAATTCATTCTATAGTTTATTTTCACATTGAGCCTTTAATCTCATACTTATTCAACTTGGACAATTGGGCAAATTTTTTTGAATTTAAATGCTCAAGTATATAGATTAATCAACACTTGTATTTTAATATTGATATATGTAGCTAGATTTTCATGACTTGATTGTTTGAAAAAAAAAATATTTGCTTGTGCATGAATGAATAAAATAAAAAAATAAAAAATAAAAAAAAAAGAAGAAAAAGAAAAATGGAAAAATGGAAAAATGGAAAAAATATAATAGTAAATAAAGGCTCAAGTTATGAGTGAAAGTTTCGAGAACGTGACCGGATTGAGTAACCGGGGTGAGGTGCTTGGGTTGTCATCTCATCTCACGTAAAATGGTTCGAGTGACAAGTCGATAGCTTAATAACATTCCGCTAACTGAGCCCAATAATAAAGACTGTTTGAACTGAGTAACCGGGATAGGGTACTTGGGTTGTCATCCTAGTTCGCGCAAAAAGGTTTGACCATGTCTAATTTATTTTTCTAAAGCATAGTTAGTTAATAATGCCTTGCAATTTATTGGATTCGAACTCAATTTAATGAAATTATCTAGTTTGCATATTTTCAAATTTTATGATACTTGCCTTGATTAAACTATATGTTATGAACATTTATTTAATTATTTTTTCCTATGTTGTTTGCATTGACTATGGATGTTGAAAAGAGGCTCAATTCCTAATAAATTGTAGAATTAATTCTATTGTTTGAACGAACAACATGCTTGAGGGCAAGCATGAGCTAAGTAGGGGGATTTGATAACATGATTATTTTGCATGATTTCTTGTATTTAATTCGGTGTATTTTTGAATTAATCCCTGCTAATTTGTGTTTTTATGATTTAATTCTTGTCAGGGACGCAATTGATCGAAAATATGCTGAAAAGGGCTAAATTGAAAGAAAATCATGGAAATAGAGCCAAATCAAAAAGATGGAGGAAGCCAAGGACTTATCTAATAATTTGACTTTGTAAAAAGCCAAAAATAAGAAATTCTATTTTAAGTTTATTTTAATTTATTTATTTTTAATTTTATTATTTTAGATTTTTTTTAATCTAGCCTATTTTTAGTAAATCCATTAGTATAAATAGGGGTTATTTGTATTTGGATAATCATCAATCAAATATTTCTTTTCCTATTCCTATTTGGAGTTTTATTTCTCTGTCTTTTCCTATTTCAACTTAGAATAGGATTTCTTTTATTTTTCCTTCAAGTTAACGTTCAATCTCCTGCCAATTCCCATTCCAATTGTTTGGTTTTCCAAAATTGGTGCAATTGCCTTCCAAGCCCCTTTCCCTTTCCGAAATTCCATCACCTTTCACAATAAGCCCAAACACCTTTCACAACCTTCAAGCATGATTAAATTCATGCCACACTAAGTTCCATCTTAGCCTTAGGCCGGTACTCTGTTCGATCGGGAATCGTGAGATTCGTATCCGCGCAAATAATCCGTCCAATCGGTATTCACCTTTTTCCTAAGTATCGGGATTGATAACTCATCCCTTAAGGTCGAATTTGATTCCAAGTCAAAGTGCACGTTGGATTGGGGTCGTATTTGCCGACAGTTGGAGATTCGAGTCGGTCGTGCTGTATTCGAGTTTCCGAGAACAAATCAAGGAAGAGGTGATCGGGTTTAAACGACCCACGCGGTTGAGGCCATTGATTCGAGTTGGGTTCTTCAGAACGCAAAGCTATCAGAATCTTCAATCGGGAACGCGTGTATCTCGGTTAGATAATCGGTAAGGGTTGGTTTGCAGGTCGTACCGGAACCGGCTACGAAATGAGGAATTGGTGGTTAGGACGTTCTTAATCACTATAACCAGCTTATCGTTTGGAGGAGAAGATCAATTTTCGAGGATCGATTCTTGACTCAAAATTTACCGAGTCTAAGGCTAAGGCCCATTTACTCTGATTATAAATCCAAGTTCAATTTTTATTTGATTTCTAATACGTTTAATTATTCTGTTTCAATTATTTAGTTTTTTTAACATCTTAAAACCCCCCTAATTTATTTATTTTCTTTTTTTCAGGTTCGCTTGGAGTCGTGGGCACGACAACTGCCCAGACAAAATTCTAGTCGAGAGAGAACAATTTGAGTAAACCAGTCTCTGTGGGATCGACCCTACTCCCTATACTGCTTAAATTTGCAAATTAGGTGTAGGTTTATATTGGTGGAATCGACAACCATCAATGAGTATTATCTAGGTGCATTGGACAACACACTATGGTAAGGGAGGTAAAATATAAGAAATTTTGTTTTTTAAAAATTTTCTTAATTTTTGAAATTTTTTTTGAATTTTTTTGAATTTTTATCTATTTTGTTTAAGAAGAGAAGTATATTTTTTTAAAGTTTTGGGAATTTTATATAACTCCTCCATATTCTTTTGATTTGCATATATTTTTTATTTTTTTTATTTTTTGCATTTTCACTTTTTTATATTTTTAAAAAATAAAAGTAAATAGTTTTTAATTTTTGGGAATTTGATATAAATTTGTATATTTTTTTAATTTTTTTAAAAATGAGAAATTTTTTTTGTTTTCCCTATTTTTTATTTTTAAATTTATTTTAGTAAAATAAAAATTAAGAGACGTGACATGCTGAGAGCGCACCACGTCATTTTCTTAACGCTGTTAACAGCTGGGGCAAAGTGATACATAGTTGGAAATTTCAAGAATCAAACTACTACAAAAAATTCTTTAGATATCAAAATTAATGATACTTGAGTGAAACTTTGGAGAGCAAATAGTGCATTAATCATTTTAGAAATAGGATAACTTAACCTAATGATTATCTGAAAATCCTAAAAATCAAGATTGTCCGTTGTTCAGTGCATAATCCCGTGAATTCAACATGGTTTACTATAAGCCCGTGTGGTCTGGCCATGTGAAAAGGTATAGCCCGTGTGGCTCCTTCAGCCAAGGATCAAATTCCTTCATCATCAAATGGTGATAAGGGTCTCCAACCTAGAAGCTTTCCTAATTTGGATTCAGTTTCTATCATAAATTGCTAAAATTTGAAAAGTCTCTTTCCTCTTGGATCTGGTAGCTCTCTTCAAGGACTTAAGCGTCTCAAACAGAACTCGAATTTGAACAAATATTTGAAGTAGAAGATGAAACTGAAGTGACAACTAGGAAGGATATAAAGTTTGATAAATTAGAATTTGTATCACTTTATCAACTGCCCCACCTCATTGACTTTTGTTTCAGGGGATATCATTTTGTGTTTCCGGGTTTGACCCAATTGAGAGTAAGAGAATGACCTAAGATGACTACAAGTTTCTCCATAGATTCGAAGCATTTTGTGCATTCTAAAACAAAGGTATGTTCCCTGAAATCCTTTATCCTCTTTGAAGTCCTTGGTGTCTATAGTAATAACAAAAAAAAAAAAAAAAAAAAAAAACGGCATAACATGAAAATTCTTGAACTTGTACAAAATGTTACCGAAGGTTGGTTAAAAGTTAAATTCTTCAAAAAGTTAACGTAGAAGGCAACAAAAAACTTATAAGAAAACTACAAAACTGGAGGTAACAGTGACTACTAAAAGTTAATGGTAAAGTTGTTGATTGACATGTGTAACAGTGCAGGTATTATCAAGACACAAAGAAGCAAAATTAGCTTTAAGAAGGTATTGCACCCTTTTAAAGACGGGAGGAATATAGAAGATAATTAATCTTGTCAACATGGAAGTTAAAGCAAACTAAAATTCTTAATTTTATATCACCCTTTTGCTTATGCATTAGATTGGAATTGGAGTTAACATTGAATTTGGGCATCATGTCTTCCAGGTTCAATGTGAAACTAGACAATCATTTGTCCGGATTCATTCTGGACTTCAATGATTTTTATTAATTTTGAATTTTTTTGAACTTTATTTATTATTTTTTATAAATTTTAATAATACTTTTATATATTTATATTTTTTTAAAAAATATTTTTATTTAATTTTAAACTAACGTACGACAAATACTGAACTATTTTTAATTTCCCTCTTTGATTTGTTACTTCTAAAACTCACCCTCTTCCTCTTTCAAGTTCTGTTTTCCATTTCCAGGACTGGCATTACCCACCAATTTTCCTTCTTCCACAACAATGCAAAAGCTCCTTTCACGTCCACTCTCGAGCCCCCCAATACACTCCTTCTCTTGCTTGATAGTGAATGGACCGGGACTTCAGCGCCGGTCCGAGAAGAAGTGGATAGTTGCTTGGTCGGAGAGGACAGGATACGGGTTCTTGGTGACCCGCTTACAGAGGAGGAAATCGAGGAACTGGTTGAAAAGTATCGGCATAGTGATTGTGCTCGGCAAATCAATCTGGGTAATTCTGTTTTTCATCTCCTCTTAAATAATAAGGCTGTTCTTATTTGTTGATGGAACTTTTTGTTGATCCAACTTTTCATTGCCAGATAGATAGCCGGATTATTTTGAGTCCGAGTAACATAGACTGGAATGGATGATGAGATTTAGAGAAGGCTTGACTGGGGTCTCGTTGGCAAGCGTTTCTACTAAATTTACCTGCATTAGGCTTTCTCTTATTTCTTGTTGGAGCTTTACGTCGATCGGCCTTTTCGATAGAGGATTCAACACTTACTTTGAGTCCGAGTAGCGTAATATATTGGAATGAAGGGTAGAAATGGAATGTTGAGAAGGTTTGTCTGTTTTGTGTTAGGGAAGAATGGGCTCACACACATGTTGGATGACATTCATAACCATTGGAAGAGAGCTGAAGCTGTAAGGATCAAGTGCTTGGGAGTACCAACTTTTGATGTGGACAATGTTTGCTTTCACCTTGAGGTTTGAACAAAAAACAATCTCTATTGTTTCTTTCGGAATCTCAGATTATTATTAGCTGATCTCGATTTTCGTATTTCTATAGGAAAAATCCGGGGGGAATCATCTAAAGCCACATAAATATCCTCATTTTGTATAGGGGTCGAAACTATGATCCCCAAAATCGACCAGTTATACCTCTTATGCTATGGAAGCCTTATGCTCCTATATATCCGAAGCTTGTGAAAAACGTTGCTAATGGCCTGATGTTCAAAGAAACCAAGGAAATGAGAAATAGAGAACTCCACTCTCCTGCTCTTATGAAACTCAGTAAGTCATACTATGTATAGTGTTGATGAGATAGTAATATATATTGTAACTTTAAAGAGTGCCCTCAGATACTTGTTTGCAAAATCATTGATTACAATAAATGGCTTGTTCGAGTAAATACTGATGGTGAAATCTTATGTTCAGCGAGGAATGGAGTGTATGTAAATGTAGTGGCCAGGGTCCGGGAGGCATTCGAGACTGAGGAGGTGATTAGACTAGACTGCACCCATGTTGGTATGAGTGACTGCAAAAGGATCGGTGTAAAGCTAAGGGTATTACTCCTATTTTCTCATTGTTTCTGCTGTTTACAAGAATTTTTAGTAGAAATGTTGATGTTCTTCCATCCAATACTAACTTTCCAGGTTTATTTCAGACGTCAGGTAGTCTGTTTACAAGTTTGTAATAGTCCTGAAATTTAAAATCATTCATTTTTCAGGAAAAAAACCCCAGTCTTCATAATATAAAAATAGAAGGTACATTTGTGGGAAGTTTGTTGCAAAGATATCTTTCATTAACTGTAACAATGGAATGAAAGAATGTTTTACACTAATCCCTTTATATTTTTTGCTAGGGCGGACCTTTTGTTCTATATGAGACTCTGTCTTAAGCACTTCTCCATTTGTAAAATGGTTAAATATGTTGTTTATTTGACAGTAATGCATCTTAGATAGAGTGTGATGTGAAATTTGGTCAAATGGTTTAACCCAATCTGACCCAAGATTAGATTAAGAATTCTTAAGATTAGATACATGTGAAAACTTGGAACCAGAAAATAGTGTCAACTGAGTTTATCAATTCTTCCTTGTGAAAACTTAAGGCATTTCCAGTATATAGAGTGATTAGTTTTGACTTTGTTCCGGTAATTGAATGCAAGGTGATTAAAAGAACATAATCTAAAATATGATTTCATGAAAAAAAAAATGTAAAGTATTATTGATATAAGAAAATAACATAAATACATGAATCTCAAACTATAAAAAATAAACACAATTATGACAAGACAAAGTACAGAAACATGAACCGATATAGAATTGCCAAGTTTCCTCTTACCTTCTTTCGTACGTGTTTCAACAACTAGCAGAATATATATATTTTTAGATATTCTATCATTTTTCTTTTCATTCAACTCCAAGGAGCAAGCAAAGCAGAAAACCTAAATCTATATCTTTGCCCTTTGGCTTTTCGGATCTTGATCTGGAAAGTCGCAGAGAGGATTCTGTAGAGGCTTCAATCTATCAGATTAGCAGCAAAAGCAATGGAAACACCAAAGGAGGTAAGTAAATGAAGAAGTTCTTGATGTTCCCTTATATATATGTGTGTAAGTTTTTATTTGTTATTTATCAAGTTATCTTACAGGATTTGCTGATGATTATTGCTGGCTCAAATAATTAGTTTAACTAATACTTACTAGGAACTATTTTAGTGGCATGTTATGCATAAATTATGTTACTCAGATTTGAAGTGAATGTCGGATATGGCTATCTTCAATTTTTCTTCAAAATTTCTTCATATTTGAAACATCATATATTTTCAAATGCAAAAATGCATTTGTGCATATTTGTGAACTTTTAAGTTTAACTTTATTAAGTGAATTTGTGCATTTTCTTCTTTTCTTTTTGGCTAAGAAAAATGCAAAAAGAAACAGCATTGTTATTATATCTTTGGCAATTGGTATATATATATAATTTTCAAAACACAACTGTTTGCTTAATTATTTTGCAGAGACATAATTAGTGGTTAATCCTGAAGGCTCAGATTTGTTTCCTCTTCTAGAGATCAAGTTGATTTATCAGTGATTTGATCGGTTGTTGTTTGCAGTTTCAGACAGGCATTGTTTTGAGTTCAGGTAGTCAACAGAAAGTTCCCATAATTTCTTCTTCAATTTTGGTTGATTTTTCAATGATATTCCATTTCCATGAACTAACTAAAGGCCTCTTTTGAATTTCGGATTCTCAGGAATGACGAATATTGGTCTTTCTGTTGCTTCTAAGATGACTGAATACCTGGTGTTACCGGCAAATCGTCATCTCAGTTACGTGTTTCTTTTTGCTGGTAATATTGAGGATCGTAGGCAAGAGACTGAAAAGCTGATAGTTACACACGGGTGTTTGGAAAATGATAATAATGAAGCTGTCAAACAAAGTGAAGAAGTTGAGGAAAATGTGGAGGACTGGCTTACAGAAGCAAACAAAGTTCTCGAAGATGTGAAAATTCTGGAGACTGAAATTGATGAAAATAAAAGGCATTTCAATTAGTGTCCGAATTTCTGTTGGCACTATCAGTTAAGTAAGAAAGTAGCAAAGAAGAAGCTCATTGTCCAAGGCTTTCGATCATAGAGTTCTTACGATCAAAGGATTTTATGCCATCAAAATCTTTGGAGAAAGCTTTTAATCAGATTATGGAGTCGCTGAAAGATGATGATGTGAGCATGATTGGACTGTATGGGATGGCTGGTGTAGGCAAGACAACCTTGGTGAAAGAAGTTGCAAATGAAGTCGAAGTAATGAAGCTTTTTGATCAAACTTATTTATTATCTTCAAATGGTCTTCGACGACAAATAACTTGACAAAAATATGGATCATTAACCGCAACAAATTGAAATGCGTCTTTCCTTTAAGTGCTTCTCTCTGTCTTCCATAGAGCATGTATTCAGACATGAATATGAAACAAACATTGTAACTGAAGAGGATATGGTGCTTCCGAAGTTGAAGAGACTGGAACTCCTACAATTACCAAGCCTTGTCTGCTCTGGCCCTTTGGGTTATCACTTTATGTTCCCACGGTTCAATGTCACTACAGTCATAGAAAACTGCCCCAACATGACCATGTGTTCCACTGTTGATGTAAATAACTTGATGCAGGCTTGAACACAGGTAAACGCCCTAATATCTTTTCCTGATATGAGGATTTATGATGCTGTTTTTTCTACCATTAAGTAGAAAAGTTAGAACCTTTGCAATCAATCGATGCTCATTTTCAACTTCATATTATTTTCTTGTTTCTTTTCATTTCAAGAAAATGACAGAAATAGAGGATAAAAGGGTGTTGCAATGTGAGATTTGGGATGGTAATTGCAGACTTCAATAAATTTTTAATTGCTTACTGATATAATCAACTGGAATTTTGTTTAGTCTTCATGATGAAAAGAATAATGCTGGACTGTCTAAAACACAGGGAGACCACTTCCTAAATTTGGAAGATGCAAAACTCAACAATTGTGGAGTTGAAGAGGTGTTTCAACTGAAGGGTCTTCCTCTTCCAACTACAAGCCAAGAACTCAAATGTTACTGCTCAATTCCTTTTAATCTTTGATTTGAAGGGTCTTCAATTCCTTAGTAGTTGTACCCCTGTTTCCATCAACTGAAACTGAAATATATTCTTGAACTAAGCCTTGAGCATATTGAGTTTAGGACTTTCAAATCTCATGTGTGATGCTTTTAGAAAAGCACAGATGCCCTGGTATTGCAGTAAGCCTTGAACATATGGAGTTTAGGGCTTTCTAGTCATTCTAATTAAATTATAGGGGTATTTTAGGATATGAAAGGTAAGATCATGGGAACATGGCAGGTGATTAGTGGTCATAGGGATACATTGTCATCTCGACCAATGTTATGTGTATAATCTGTTGATTGATCTCTTTGAACTTTGCTTAATAAAATTCATATGAATGAGTTGACTATCTAAACATATTGTTGGACTGCACTTTGTATGTTTAATTGCCACACACTTCATGCAAGAAAAGAGCACTCAACATTGTAAGTCAATTTGCTTGTAACTTTAAACTGAGTTCAATTTTTTTTTAGATAAGCAAAATTTAGTTCAAATAAGTTATTATATGACATTTTTTTCCCTTGCAGTATAATTAATTTTTTAACCCTCAAAACAATATTGAAAACTCTGAGGAACAAAATAATTTATTATTAAGTTGAAACTAACAATCAAACTTTTAATAGTTCAACAAAATTATCTTTGGAAACTTCGCAAAATAAAATCTTTCCGATTTTGGTTATGGTTTAACACACAAAAACAAATATATGATGCAATGGAATTTTCATTCTTACGCAAAAGCATACAGTAAAAGCTGCAACATAACTATAACTAGCTAAGTTATTAGTTTGAAGTAAGAGACGATATATCATTTTGCTTCACAACTCCATTAAAATAAGCTTTCATACCAGTTAGAAGCACAATCGTCAATGCACAATTATCAACGCACCTGCTTTTAACAAAAATAATAAACATAAACACAACTGAACCACACTGAATTTGATTATTACATAGGCAAATTTAGAAAAGAAAAAAGAACTAAAAATTGAAATCGACAACCATGTTTTTACCTGCATTTAGTTGATATATTGAACTTATGATACTTTGAATCTTCATTTTTCATTTTGCATTCATGTCCATTTGGATATGGATATATATGATCCTCTAAAAATATAAAAAAAAACCTTAAAAATTTAAAAAAACTCGTGTTAGACACAAATTATATTAGAAACTTAACCAAAAAAATCCGAACAACATAAACCTCCACCTATTGATTTATGTAACATGGCTTTGAAAGCTGCTCTAAAATCTTCCATTCTTTCATGTAATGTGTGGTAGTTTACTTGGACTGAACCATCCACGACGCCAAAATATATTCTCATTGAAAATTGCATTTGAAACAGTGACAGCCTCTTCAATCGCATCTTCCTCGACCAATTGGGGTGTCTTAAAAAATAATTGAAGAAAAATTATAACTAAAATTTTAATCTTTATAAAGTAATAATTTCTAATAATTTACAAATTATTTACTTAAAATTTATTAAATTTATTATCTTTAAAGCATTAAATTTATTAATATGCTACCAATTGTTTACTTAAAATTCTAACCTTTTTACTAATTTATTTTAACAAAATCTTGAATATGTAAAAGCAGATGTTGAAAATTAATTGGAGTAAACATATTAATATAATTCTTAATTTAAAAACAAGTTGGCCTTATAAAATACATGTTACTTGATTTAACCTAATAAATATTGTATTACAAAGCTTAAAGTATAATTGCATTTCAATTAATTGTAAAACTACAAAAGGAGTGCACTCTATAGCAGCTATATTAATTGGACATTGATGTCAGCTTCGCCATCATTGAGTAGTATTTACACCTAGGCAACTATAAATGCCAAGCCCTAACCTCTACTCAACTATGACCTCTCTTATACATATCTATACTTTATAATCATTTTCAATCTTGTTTCCTCTATTCTAAAATGTTGACTTACGCATTAGTGAGTGTTAGGAGCATAGGCTCCAGTGCCTCTTAGCTCAAACCTGTTGTATACTTCACCAACTATAACTTAGTCCACCAGCTATAGAATCAGCTCACTCCATTTTCTAAACCCAACAAAAATCACATCAACTTATGCCAATAGTTATATGCAAAAAACCAAAGAGCTAATGTGAAAATAGTTTGGTTTGATTCAATTAAAAAAATAATTAATATGCAATATTCTTATAAATTAAAGTGTTGTAGAATCTATACCTTTGTTTCGCAATATACAAATTTCTGTGAATCAATGGAGAAACTAGTAGTCAACTTAGGACAATCACTTACTCCCAAAAATTCCAATGCTGGCAATACAAAATGATATCCTTTGGGACCGAAGTGAATGGGGCTCGGTAGTTCTTTAAGTGATAACATTTCTAATTTATCAAATTTCTTCTCCTCTTCAGCTACCACTTTCGATTCATCTTCTAATTCGAATACTTGTTCCAATTTAGAATTCCTTCTAACTTCGAGATATTTAAGTTTTGGAAGATCAGGAACAGATCCAAAGGGAAAGAGACTTTTCAAATTTCGACAATTTGTAATAGTGATATGTGTCAAATTTGGAAAGCTGATAGGTTGGAGGCCAGCATTTGATGATGATGATGAAGAAATTTGATCATTGGCTAAAATGAGTCGTTCTATTTCTTCACACCCATCGATGAAAAGATCCACCAAATGTGATAAACTACGAGCCATAGTAGGTGAAAATATATATCTTAACTTCTTGCAGTCTTCCAAAAATAGTTTTGTAAGGTTATCAAGGGTTACAACTTGAGCAAAATCGTTCCATATAATCCGCATTTCAGATAAATTCCTCAATTCCAATTCTTTTATTCTTGAGAATGAGTTCCCACCTTGAACTTGAAATACCGTTTCATGATTCCCAACTACTATACAATCTTTATTCAATACAGGCACATTAGTTTTCCATATGATTCCCATGTTACGAAGAGACAAGTCCTGCAAATATATAGAAATGCCAATAAATGTCATAAAAACTCACTAGAGTAAATGTTACCCACAAGTGTTCATAATTTTACATATTCCAAGTAATAGTGAATCCTACTTTCTCTAATTTCAATGCTACATATATCTTTGGTATTTTAAAGGATATATTTTAAAATTCCAATCAAATTTATAAAACATATATTTCTTTAAATAAAATTGAGGAATATCATTTATAAAACATAATTTAAATAATCATTATCATATTACATAAATATAAAATATAAATAAATATATTAGAGTGTAACATCAATAGAAAATAAATATATAATATTTCACTATTTTAATTTTTTCTATCTATATGAATTATTTAAAATATGAATATTATAGTATTTGATAATAAAAATTTATAAATTAATTTGATGTACTTGTTTTTAAAACATATAATTGTTATTTAATTATAAGTTAAATTATAACTGTTTTATATATTTTTTAATAGTTGTTATATAAAAGGTTTATGTTTAACTTTTTTCAAATTTTTGTTAACCTTAAAACTTTTAAATATAGAAGTACCTGAGGAACCACGTCTTCCCCATTCTCATTTTGTTCCATCTTGAAGATTTGCATAAGTTGAGGACAATCACTTATTTTGACAGATTCCAATGATTGAAGCCCTTGAGTCGAAGTGTTTGCACAAACATATTTCAAACTTTTGCAACGGTATATATCAAGAATTCTCAATTTGGGGCAGCAACAAAGACGAGAGTCATTCTGCATATTTCAAACACACATATTATTAAGTTATTTATTTTTAATATTATAAAGAACTGAGCATATCAATATAAAGATAAATTATTAATTGAAAGACTTGATTGGACAAATTAACTATATATTAAACTCGAATACACATTTAACTTTAGAATTTGATAAATCACAAGTATAACAAGATAAAATATATATTAACTGAAAGACTTACAAATTGGTTAGACAGATTAATTATATATTAAACTCGAATACACATTCAACTTCAAAATTCAATAAATCACAATTATAACAAGATAAAATATAAAAACATTCATTTTTTTTAGTATACAAATAATAAGTTGGAACAAAAGTAGCATGGCTCTTGAACAACCAGAGCTTACAACGGTTTAGTTTAATCGAATTTCTTCATTCATATAGATTCAATTTATTATTTTTCTTTAATAATTTTAAAAATATTATTGTCTAAGATATTTTCATTAATGAAAATATTTGTTATTATATTATAAAAATATTAAAACCTAATTATAAATTAAACAAAAGATGGAATTCACATTAGTCTTTAGTTTTCTCGTATTGTTTTCATCCCTATAAAAAATGCTATCAAAAAGTAAAAATAGTTAGCTAGATTAACAAAATGATTGGGGAGAATAGGCATCTCTACCTTAGTAATTTCTTCTTCTTCGGCGAAGCCAATTACTTGCTCTAGTCCATCGCAATAGCTTATGTAGAGTTCTTCTATACACAATATACTCTGAGCAAGGCAAGGTGAGAAGATTGTCTTCGGTTTATCGCAAGATTTAATTGTCACAACCTTTAGTCTTGTGAAGCTTGCAATTGCATGATGGGATGGAAAAAGACCATAGCACAGCCCTTTCAAAGAAACCATCCTTTCTATTTTTAATTTCACCAAATTAGAGAAGACAATAGTTGACCTTTGATATCTTGTTTTATCAATCAAAAATTCCATATCGTCACAAGAATCAAGCTCCAGAGAAATCAACTCATTTAGTACATTTCTTCCTATGCTTGGCACAATGTTCTTCAGTCCACTAACGTTATTCAACTTCAACTCTCTCACATTGCAAAATAAATTATTTAATGCACTCAATGAAGATGAGAAGTTTTCAATTCTCAATCTTCTAATGGTTAGCTCCTCCTTAAAGCTAAAATCGAACCCACCTACATTTATATCGTACCTTTGTAGTTTAGGGAACACAAAATCTTCTTGAGAAAATTGATTAGTAGAAAGGACCAGAGATAGTGCAGTTAAACAAGATAATGAATTCAGCTCCAATAAGTTGATATTGTTTTCCTTTGTCACATGTAACTCTTGCAATGAAGTCAACCTATTATATTCATAAAAAAAGTAGAATTAATTGTTAAATTATATGACACAATACATATTGGTTGGGGGCTTAAAAACAAAAATATGATGTGAGTTTTTTTTTTTTTTTTTGTGTTTCAAAGAACAAATTTTTATTTATTATGCGGAAAGATAAACACATATAATTTTGAAAACAATTGGATTTAAAAAAGGGTATTAAATGCTACACGTTTTTCTTTAGAAATGCACGAAAATGAAAATATAGATGATCCTTATGAAGCTAACAAAACAAGATTATATGACTTGAAAATATTTTTAAAAAGTAATAATTTTTTTATTTTTAAATTGATAAAATAAATTATTTTTTGATAAAATTTAAATATTGATTTTTTTATTAAAATTAAATATTAATTATTTTTTTGGTATTAAACTTTGATTAAATGTGTATAAAATTTTGTTATAGTTAGATTGAATTGAAGTTTTTTTAAATAAAATTTTAATAAATACTTCCATTAAAACTTCTAAATAAATTGTTCAATAATTTTTTTTAATAAAATGGAATATTAGTTATCTTTATTATCACTAAAACTAAAGTCATTTTTAATTAGAGCTACATGGAGGGTTTCTTTTTTCAAATTAAAAATGTTTTTAAAAAGTAATAACTTTTTTTAAAAATTCTGGATGAATATGAAATATTAATTAATTTTAGGTTAGTCTTGTAAAAAAAATTTGAGTTTTAATATAGAAAATACAATGTGCATGTTAAAATGCCTCATTGTCTTATCCTACTACCATTACTTAATTAATTAATACATTTATTAAAGTTTTCCATAATTATTATTACAGAAACTTAAATCCCTAAATTATGTATTTTTAAATTTGTTATTAAAAATAATTATTATAATATTTAAATAAATTTATTTTTTATTTATAACTCTTCCAATATTTATTTATTTTATTAAATGATGGAATGATATTCATATATATATATATATATATCAACTCTAAAAGTATAATATTTTTACCTATTATATGTCAAGTTAACAAATAATTTAAAATTTATAAAAATATTCAAAAAATAAAAAATTTGAAATTCATACAATTAAAAAAATCATAAAAATTTTAAAAAATATAGCATGAAATAAATATGGATTGCCATAACGGCTTTTAAAAACTTAAACATTTTAGTTAGTATTTCTGTTAAAAAAACAATTCAACATTTTTTAAATGATTGATGCTCAAAATTAACTCTTTTTAAAATATTCAGAACCAACTTTAACTAAAAACCGATCAAGAACTAAATTGATAAATGATGTAAATGTTAAGGACTACATTTTATATTATGCCTTAATTTATTAAGCTGTTTTTTTAATATTTATTGCCCTCGACTATTAACGTAATTAAGAGGAAAATAAGTGATGTCAAACAAAATACGAATATGATAAAAATGATTATTAAATCTGATGCACTCTTACCTTGATATCAACTTGGGGGGGAAATGGAATTCAGTGCGAATCAATGCAAGAATCTTAAGGCTTCTCATATTTGTCAGTGATGATGACAAGTTTTCCAGCTGACAATCTTCACACCACAAAGTTTTAAGATTTGGTAAGGAATTGAATCCTTTCAGTGAGAAATAGACTCGTTCGAGTTTTAGAACTTGGAGGGCTTTCATTTCTTCAAAAAATGTACTGGAAACCATTAGTAAGCCATCCCCATGGAGAAACAAAGTCTTGAGCTTTGAAAATTCCACTTTGTCAGGAAAATTTTTTATGTTATTACTACAATTCCACAAAGCGATTGCAGTATAACATTCAAAACTTTCAACCATATCAGGCCATTCTTTCAACTTATCTTTTACCATGAACCTATTTTCTCCGGTTGATGTTAGCCAATGAGCAAAATCTCGAACCACATCATGCATTCTTATACTATCTGCATCATCAGTTTCCAATAACAAGCCAGAATTTTGGAGTTTTTTTAGTGCTACCCCAATTTCATTCCTTTTATCAATAGAGGAAGCATTAGGGAACAATCCCACTCCAATTCCACACACAATCAATATCTCAATAGGGATTTCAGCATCTTCAGGAAAAAGGGAACACAGTAAGAAACACATTTGGATGTCATTTTCCGTCATTTGGTTGTTGCCTTTCTTCAAATAATCGTAGCTAAGCTTAAGAGGCTTGAGGACATCTCCGAGAACTTGTTCATTATCCAAATGCCTTGAGTCCTTGAATCTCTGGTTTACGGCTTTCCACCCATCTAAATTCTCACCTTTTAGAGCTTTTGCCACGGTAACAATTGCAAGAGGCAATCCCTTACATTCACCAGCAACCTCTTTGGCTACCTCATTCAAGGTGGAACAGTCATCTTCTAAGCCAGCTTTATCTCGAAACAAAACCCATGCTTCGTCTTCGGATAAGATGCCAAGTTGAATCTCCTTCTGACAGTTCATTCTGGTGCAGACTTGTTGATGACGTGTAGTCAGAAGAATTTTACAACCCTTGTGGTCATCACCGAATGGAATTCCGATACTCTCCAATTTGAATTCTTCCCAGAGGTCGTCGACAATTATGAGGATTTTGTCCACGCCTTGCATACTCCTGAATAGCTTTTCTGCTTTTCCTTCTTGACTACTTGTTTCAAATTTTAAACTAAAAATATCTGCAACTTTATCTTGAATTTTGTTGATGTCTGGATTTTGGGACATAGTAAACATCACAACTTTATCAAAGAGCTTTTGAGCATGCTTCCCAACTTCTTTGGCTAAAGTTGTTTTACCAACTCCGGGCATTCCGTACAGTCCGATCATGTTGACACCCGTAGCAGTTATAGCCTCCGTGATCTTGTTCAAAGCAGATTTTGATGATTCAGAGTCCCTGAAAACCGTGGATGTGATGAACTCTATTCCTTTAAGAGAACCAGGATGGCCCACCTGTGCAAAGTTAGGAGTCTGTAAAAGGTCAGAGATAATAGGAGTCTTCTCTGCCAGTTTCTTACTTAAGCAATATCGCCAGCCCCATTTAGGACACCATTTGAAACACTTGACGCGATCTATTTCATCTTGCAAGTTCTGGGTTTCTTCCAGTTCTTGCTCAGCCCTTCTAAGCCAGTCCTTAACGTCCTCATAGATGACCTCAGTTTGAATTTTAGCGTCACGGACATTAGTGTCCACCCTCTGTTTCCTCAATTTAAGTGCGTTTCGTTGATTCGTGAAATCTTGAACAATCTCTCCATAACAGAAAAAGTAACGGAGATAGGGTGATGCGTATGTCATTGCCTGGTTTGTCACATTTTCGACAGCAGCAGAGGCAACAGCGTCGGCCATTTCTGTTGATAGTCTGATGAGGATGAACAAAACTTTGGTTATTAGTAAGAAGATTAGCAATTGTGACAAATAAAATTAGTATTTGTAGTAAAAAATGGAATGGAAGCTAGCAATTAAGAAGCTGTAATTATTGTTCTAAAGTCTAAACCAAAGAGATTATTATTGAAGCAGCTAGAAATGACTCTTGAACTGACCTCTCTCTCTTTCTGTCTGTGAATACCAGAAAGGAAAAAGAGCTTGAGAGAGGTGTAAAAGATGAAAAGAGTAGATTTAGTGCAGGTAATAGAAAATTGAGAAGGCTAATAAATGGCATTCAACAAAAAGATGAAAAAATATAGCAATACCTTCACTGAACTATCTTCTGCGCTGGAAATGAAGGTAAGAAGAAAGTGTGGTATTAAGAAAGATGAAAATATATTGCAATTCCTCAAAAGAAAGTTGGCAGGTTTGTTGTCCTTAATTGAGAGAATACAAGAAAAGGTGAAAAGTGAAGAAGAAAGAGTGGAAATGATCACAGACACAGGTTTGAGAATTTCAAAGCACAAAACTTTGGATGAAGAAAAAACCAATAGCAGGTAGTTGATTTAACTTTAATGTTTTTCTTCATCATTTATTTTTATTTTTATATTTAAGTTGATAAAAAGAAATTCTTGTTCATAAATTTGTATTATTCATTGTTTTGTTTATTATAATAAAATAATCATTATTTTTATTACCATTAAATCCAATCTCTTTGTTAAAGTAAAATTTCATTTTTATTAAATTAAATATTTTTATATTTTCACTTATAAAATATAAATTTATTCATTCTTTATTGCTGCCATATCTCTCTAACAATCAATAAATCAATTATTTTATCTTTTTAGTAAAATTATTAATTATTTTAATTACCCTTAAATTGAAGTAAAATATATAACTGGCTGCTTTTTTATTATTCAATATTATACTCTTTTATATATACTTTAATGTATAATTAAATCATTGATATATGATTTTATTTAAATAAAATACCTATTATTTTATTTATTTTTATTGTGACCAATCGTGATATTTTGACTCATCTAAAATTTTAAATTGATTATATTTTATTAAATTAAGTTATATATTTATTTATGTCAGTACATAAATAAATTGTAATGTAATAAATTAAAATAAATTTGGATAACACAACCAAATTTTTGTAGAAAATTTTTAAACTTTACTTTTTCCCTTAAACCTATTTTCCGTTGCGTTTTTTAAATTCGATCTTCCAATAATTAGTATTAGAGTCAGGTTGTGCTCTACCTATAAGTATAAATAAGTAATTAAAATAGATTTCTTTTCTTCTTGAATGATTCAATTATATAGAAAGGACATTATTTAAATTTTATACATGTTTGGAGTTATATATGAGAAAATTTAAACTTAAATTCCTAATTTTGTCTTGAAATCAACATATGAATTTTAAATTGATTCGCAAATAAACATACTAAATTTATTTAATACATGATTAAAAATTAAAATAATTAATAAATTTTAAATGAAATTCTATAGTCAACTTGTGAATCAATCATTTCAGACACATCAATAAAAATAAAATAAAATAGAATTATAATAATAAACGAAATATGAGCTGAATTAATGTATGACAAGATAAAACAATCATAACATTAATATACAAAATAGAAATTATTGATGCGTAACATATTATTTAAATTTAAATACTTTAAAAATAAAAAGTAAATTCATTAATCCATTCAATGAAAGAAATCATACAATTCAGGGAAAAAAATAACAAACACTCATCGTAGATGTGAAGGATAAGCTCCATCAACACAATAAAGTCTTTAGCCTCAGCATCAATAAAACACTATGACACGTTAACGATTAGCTTTGTCACAACTCAAGCACGACATATCTGCAGTGATTGCAAGCACTTAAAACGATAATGATATCACGGCATGTGGCGTGATTGAGAAGAATAAAGAAAGAAAGAGTTGGTGGGCGGGGAAAAAAGCAGGCGATAGCCAGCCCAGAGACTGGCACCGCCGCAGAGCAAAACAAAAAAATACAAAACAAACGACTTGAAGAAAAAAGGGAAAAATTTTACAAGTACTTAATTTTAAGGGTGAGTAAAATTTGATTCAATTTAAAAAAAAAAAAAGGAATTTCGAGTTAATTCGAAATTTTTAATCAATTCGAATAAGTAATTCGAGTTTTGAGTTTGAATTGAATTGAACTTTTGCAATTTGAAAAACTTAATAAAATTTGAAATATTTGTCATATAACTGATGATTTTAGAGGTGAGTAAAATTCGATTTGATTTAAAAAATCGAATAACTCAAATAAAATATTGATAAAAACACTCTTTTTAGTCTCTACTCAAATTTAAAAGTTAACAAATTGATTTCTCATCATAAAAATTTAAAAAATTATCAAAATAAGGTGGTTAAGGCTAGGAGTGAGCAAAACTCGATTCGACTAAAAAAAATCAAAAAAAATTCGAATTTCGTATTAAACGAATCGAGTTATTCGTGTTATTCGAGTCAATTCGATTTTTTTCGAATTTCGAGTTCGAATCGAGTTGAGTTTTCGAATTCGAATAACTCGAATAACTCGAATAATTCGAATAATTCGAATAATTCGAATAATTCGAATATCAAACTATAATATTTTACATTTTTACCCCAAACTCCCAAACCTTTTTACTTTTCCCTCAAAACTTTTACTCCTTCCCACTTCCCCCCAAAACTTTTACTCCCCTCCCGTCTCAACCCCCCAATCTACCCAAAATCATTTCCCAACAAAATTTTACTCTCCCATTAACTTTTCTCAAAATTTTACTCCCAAAAACCCTCAAAACTTTTTATTTTCCCCCAAAAATTTTACTCCCTCCCACTTTTTCCCTAAAACTTTTACTCCCTTCCCATCTCATCTCCCATCTACCCCAATCCCATCCCCCCTCTAATTTTTTTTAATATTTTTCCCTTCAAAATTTTACTCCCCCTATTTATTTTCCCTCAAACTTTTATTCTCTGAAACTTTTTATTTTCCCCCTAAACTTTTACTTCTCACCCTTTACTCTCAAATAAAAAATCAAAATTATCCCCAAAAAATCACTAAACATAAATAGTAATAATTTTATTTATATCTACTATTTATATTATAAAATTAAATTTTACATTTTATATTATTTATATTATTGAATTGTTTAGTCATATTGAATATTTATATTAAAATTGAATTATTAATTATGCCATAAAATATTCGTGTTAAAATTTTATATTGGTATCAATTTCACATTTTATCTTTAAAATAATTTTTATTAAAAAAATCACATTTTTACATTTAATATATTTTTTAATTCCAAAATACATAGTGACAAGAATCTGAAGATAATTGAAAGAACTAAACAAGCAAAAAAGCTAATCAATATATAAAAGATTAATAAATAAATTATTTGGTGATGAAAGTTAATAAAAAATTTGGTTAAGGTGGACAAATTTTATTACGATAGGTGACAATGGTTACAAGGACCCAAAATTAATTTTTAAAATTTAACTCGAACAAATATACTCGATTCGATTCGATTCGAATTCCATCTCACTCGAATCGATTCGAGAAAATTTCAAATCAAATTAGGATGATAAAATATAATTCGTCAACTCAATTAACTCGAAATTTTTTCATTCTATTAGATCGAATGCTCACCCCTAATTAAGGCAGCAGAAGAAATATTTGCAAATTTAAAGTGGTTGACACCATTAAATTGAGTTTATAAATTATCTGCGCTGCTCAAATAGTAGAAGAAAAGAATTAGTTATGGAGATTGTGGGTTCCTTCACCACTTGTTAGGTATTGTTGATTTTTTTATTTTTATTCTTTTTATGATGTGAATAATTCAGTATGAAGATTCTTCACCACTTTCGCTACTGGGACACCGCCATCGTTGATGATTTATTGATGCTCTTTTTACTTCACCATTTAGTGATGTTTGGATTATATGTATGTTTTATAAAGTTGTTATTATTTAATTAATAATGAACTATCAAGATTCTGGGAGAGTGTAATAAACTAAATTGGTTTTGAATAAACTAATACTCAATTAAGTGATTGTCTTTGTGCACTTATTTTTTTTTTTGGTGAATTACAATAACAGGATAAAATCCTTATAACAAACGCGACTAATACGACTCGAACCCAAGCCTCACCTGGGGTGATGAACACCCTTAGTCATCTAGGCTACACATGGGGTTCTTTGTGCACTTAATTTATTTTCCCTAAAAAGAAATCATGGTGGTTAAGCCATGTGATGAATAATTAATTACGTAATCGGCCTTTGAAGACAGAAGAAAGACAACCATCGAAGTTTATGGAGTAGCACACATTTCAAGATTTTGTTTTTGTTATTTTATGAATTTTTTTTATTATTTTGGTCCATTACAGAGTTGGATGGATCTACATCCCAATTTCTTATTGAGCATCATTTTAAAAAAAAAAATAATAATAACTGCCGTTTCAATTAATACTTTTGTTTTATGTTTTGTCTCAAACACGTCACACTTATTTTGAATATCATGTATTTAATTATTTACAAACTTTTAAAATACTAAACAAATAAAATAAAAACTCGATTGAATTTTAACTCGATTCATATCGATATTATTGTCAATATAAGAGATTGGGAGTTTGAGTACGCTGAAAGAAAAAACTATAAATAGTTTTAGATATTGTATCAAAAAATAAATATAATAAAAACATATAATAAAATTAATGTTAAAAAATAAAAAAAAACATATTTAAAAATTTGACTAAATATTTGGCAATAAGTGGTCAAATATATTTAAATAACAAAGGTAGAATAAGCCTAGAGTCACTCCACCCCTACAGACAGGCTGTTTAAATGTGATTTTAATCTTATATTTTTTTGAATTTTTAAAATTTAATTATTCTAATTCTATTATTTTTTAAATATAAAATTCATCTTTAAATTATTATTTATTAAGATATTTAAATTATTTATTTAGTCTCATTTTATCTTAACATATGATGTCAAGCAATAAAAGTATAACACGTGACATGTTTGTCAAATAATATACGCTTTTTAAATAAGAAAATGAAAACAACAAATGTATTAAAGTCTTTGTGAATAATATATAAAAACGATAAATTAATACGATATTACATATATGATAATATCATATTGAATAAATGTTGACCCAACTTTACAATTTTTCATTGGGTAAACTTCCTTTACATCATTGTGTCTTCTACCAACAATCTTTTTTTTTTTTTTTTGTAAAAAAAGAAAAAAAGAAAAAAGAAGTGAAACTAACAACGCGTTAAAGCGGATGTCTTTTATCTTCCACTAATTAAGGATATTTTAAATAAAAGACTCCAAAAAGTAAGACTTCATCAAACTCTTATCTATACTTTTTAACTCTTAAATTCTATTATTAGTTTTTAAGTCGAATATTCAATTATTATATTTTAATTTTTTGAATTTTAAAATTTTAAATGGTAATTATTTTTTATACAATATTAAGTATAGGACTGGGAGTATCTGATTCGAATTAAATCTTTGAGCAGGATGTTTAACAAGAGTTTTAACCGCCTCTCCATTCAAGTTAAGACTTCAAATGATAGTTGTTAAATTTATTAGGTTAAAGTCATTTCACTATAGTATTGTGACTGAGTTCTCCCTTATTACATACTATTACGAAAGCTACTTAATCAGTGCTCATCCAATGATATAGTCATAAGTGTGTTACCCTCATAGGATATCATTAATCTCTTTGAGATAAATATGTTCTCCCAATATGATCCTATTTTATCTCATGATAACCATTACATCTTTCTTCATAAAAAGTCAATTACTATTAAAAGTAATCAAGCCGTTTATTACAAAGAAAAATGACTTGTGGCAACGTTTACTTTTAATCTATTATGTAATGTCAATTAAAGGAAATCATTTAATCATTTTTTGCGATATATTACCATTATCGATGTTGCATTTTCACAACTCTTCGAATAGCATTTTGGTGAAGTATGAAATATGGTTGAAGGGCTTGAATCGTTGGAATATGATGAAATATGTCATTGTCCTCAACTAATACAAGCCTTCAACATGGAAAAAAGTTAAGGATGGAGTTGGATTACAGTTACTTCTTTTCTACTCTTTTCATTTAAAATTTGTATTTTAATATTTAAAATACAATTAAGGTGCTTAATTATTAGGGTTAGGCTACCCTATATATAGTGTTTAGCATTTAATTACGCGGTTAACAAGCGTTTCACCCTGTTGAGGAAAAACTATCAATCCAAAATTTTAAAAAAAAAAAAAAAACACACAAACACACACAAGTGAAAAAGATAGGGAAAAAGAGATGCAATAAATAGTTAATCACAGAGAATATTAGGCATGGTTTTATAGGGAGTCCGTGTTTAATCAAAGAAGGAAATACATAAAAAAGAAACGATTCTAACTTTATTATATTGTTTGAAGATATGAAGCAAATAATGATACAAGTGATGACCTTCATTTCACAGTCTAACAATAATTAGGAAAGTGGCAACATCACACACACTACTAATTAAAATAAAATCACCTTCCTTTTCATATTGCCAAATAATATAAATAATTAAGTTTGACTGCGATTATAATAAGATAACACCTTCTAGACATGATGTAATAGATTGAAGGGAAGGATGTACTGGTGGAAGTTGCAATCAACTAAAGAAGCATGCTAGATCATTGGTTGGTCTATTTAATAACAACCCTATTATAATATATAATAAAGATTTGAGCGATTTGTTTAATTGCACTGTGAATGGCGTGCCATTTGTTTATCATTCAACATTCATTCGCCACATGCCTTACTTCTAATTTCACTAATATTAAATTGCAGTTCAATTTGTTCTGGGGTGGGGTCGTTGGTTCAATTCTTTTACTTCAGACCAATCGCTCCGACTCCATCTCACTATTCAGATTCATTTTTTAAAAAAAACTATTAATATTTCTATATTTTTTTATTAATAAATAGCACTCTTGGCACAACCGATCCATCTTATCAAACTAACCTTTGAACAAGTATAATTGCAATTAAAAGTGTTCCCATTTGGGTTTCATCAATATTGTTATTTTATCTGATAGGAAGGAATGAATTGATTTTCTTTCACAAAATTTATCTTACTAAGTCATCGTAAATTATTTATATTTAATTAAAATAATTATCAAGTTGAATTCAAGTTTATAGTAATGCTCAATTTACGAGTTTTATTAAACTTTTTCGATTTTAATATATATTTTAAATATTTATGTTATTGTTCTTAATATATATTATTAAATAAGACTCCAAAAAAGTAAGATTTCATCAAACTCTTATCTATAATTTTTAACTCTTAAATTCTATTATTAGTTTTTAAGTTGAATATTCAATTATTATGCTTTAATTTTATTACTTTTAGGATCTTTAATTTTTTGAATTTTAAAATTTTAAATGCTAATTATTTTTTATACAATATTAGGTGTAGGAATGGGAGTAATACGATTCTCGTACTGAACAGATGTTTAACAAGAGCTTTAACCGCCTTTCCATTCAAGTTAAGACTTCAAATGATAGTTGTTAAAAATTTATTAGGTTAAAGTCATTTCACTATAGTATTGTGACTGAGCTCTCCCTTATTACATACCATTACGAAAGCTACTTAATCAGTGCTCATCCAATGATATAGTGATAAGTGTGTTACCCTCATAGGATATCATTAATCTCTTTGAGATAAATATATTCTCCCAATATGATCCTATTTTATCTCATGGTAACCATTATATCTTTCTTCATAAAAAGTCAATTACTATTAAATAGTAATCAAGCCGTTTATTACAACGTTTACTTTTAATCTATTATGAAATGTTAATTAAAGGATATCATTTAATCATTTTTTGGGTTATGAATTTCACTACTTTGAATAATGCTACATACTGTAGAAGTCGTATACTCAATGCACCAGTTTTCGGTTCCTTATCTATTTGAACTCATGCTTTTACTTACATCAAAGTATACGAGTCTCGCATACATAGTCCTTCATCCACTCAAAATTAATGTATGTCACACTATAAACTTCACAAGTGAATGAATCTATAAACGGATCTAACATCGATGCTACTTGGGTCTTGTCCGATGTACAATCAGTCTAATTAGTCACATCTATGTCTCTATCTTTCGGGAGTCATCTACTCCGAATCTCAATACAAAATATCTTCCTTATTGGACTTGATAGACAACGCATTAGTTTTTCAATCGATTTTCTAATTTCCAATTAGACTAAGGACATGTTTAAGTTAATCTATTAATACAAGTTTTCTTTTTATATTACAATTCGATCACATAATATCGCTTTTAGAAATAACATAGCGTAACTTAATAAATTTATCAATTACCATTTGATCATGAGTGTAATTTTAAACTTCAAAAAATTGAAGACGAAAAACTAATCAAATTAAAGTATAAAAATTAAATATACAACTTATACACAGTACAAAAATTATTAATAAAATTTAACTATTTAAATTATAAATAGAGTTTAATCAAATCTTACGTTTGAAAAGTTTTCCAAGTTATTTTATTTAAAAATATCATTAATTAGTTTAGAGTTATTGATTTATTTATATTTTGTTTATTTATTTTATTTTTAGTTTTAGAATGAAATAATAGTTGAAAGAACACACAATAATGTCAAAAAGTTTTATAAATTCAAAAGATAAGCATTAAACATAAAAAAGAAAAAGTGATTATTTTATTTAAAAGAAATTTGGTGTTTACTTATAATTTATTACTTCAGATCTTCAATACCTTTGCTTTAAGAAACTACTTAAGCCCGTGCGATTTTCCAAACTTAAGATTTAGTCTCGTGATATAAGAATCAAGTTCGAATGTAGTTAGGTGTTGGGAAAATTTTGGTTAAATAAAACAGTTTTCTATCATAGCGGATGTAATAGGCCCAATTTATCCGGGGCTATTAACCAATCAGATTCAAACCAAAAAATAAATAAATATTAAAAAACCCAAAAAACAGTAATAAAGCCCAAATTTAACAATCCATTAACCAAAAATAATAATAGTCCAGTCCTTTTTTTACAAAATATACAGGCCCAATTACTAAAAAGAGCCCAATGTTGAATAGGCCCGAATGGCCCAAATTTCTAATAATTCTAGAAAACCCTAGAGGCCTCTAGAGCATTCCAGCGTTGTGCCACCGCAACCCCCACGCGCTCGAGCCTCCAGCCACGTCACCATGACGGTTTCATCTACAACAAAAAAGAAAGAAGCAAAGAAAGCAAGAGAGCAAATATAACAGAAATCCAGAAGGTTTTTTTAGATTTTCTTTTTATTTACTTTATTTAGAATATCCGGCTATAAAAACAGAAATGAAAGCCTGTTGTACTCCTCTAGATTTTACGCATACGAAATCAAAATCAATACAAAAGAAAGGTTGAGTTTCTTTTCCATTTTTTCTTTTTTTCCGAAACTGTGTGTAAACACATGTAAAGATCTTTGTATTTCTTATTTTTTTAAGCTATTCATATATATAAATACAATATAAAAAAAAAGAGAGAAAAAATATACATGTTTTCGACTTAGGCACTGGCACGTGTGCAGTGTGTGTGGCGGCGATCGGCCGAAGCTCCCGCCGGAACCTGGCCGGACTCAAGGGGAAGGGGAGAGAATTTTAGGCAACTTTCGGAGTTTTTTTTTTTTTTTTTTGAAACCGAAGGGAAAATGAAATTTTTTGTAAAATTTTGGATTTTATAAACACCCCATACAGCGACGTTTTGGGGCAAACATCAAACGCCCAAAACGGCGCCGTTTTACCTTGACCCGTGTGTGCGACCCGACCCAGCCTTAGGATCCGCGTGTTTTTGCGGAAGGGTCTATTTGCGCATTTGGCCCTTCCGCATTTTTTAGTTTTTTAATTAAGTTTTCTTTTATTTTAATTTTGCGCAGTTTTAATTTAGTTCCTATTTAAACACTGCGTTCAATAACTTGGGTAAATTGCGCTTTTAATCCTCTTTGGTTTACGCACATTGTGTTTTAGTCCTTAATTTTGTTCCAATGTTTCTTTTCATATTTCTTAATTACCCCTTTTAGTTTATATTTATTTCAATTGAGTCTTTTTTATTTTAATTTTTATAATTCTTTTTATTCTTTTGAATTTATTTATTATTCATGTTTTTTCTAAAATTATCTTAATATATTATTTTATTTTGAATTATTATTTTAACTTGTTATCTTTATACCTTCATTTGTATATATATATATTTATTTGTTTAATTATATAGCTATTTATTTTAAAATTCTTTTTATATCTCACTGTTTTAAAGACTTGTATAATACTTAATTTAAATACTCCTATATATTATTATTTTATACGTACATATATAATTTATATTAAAATTATTCTATTCCATGTATATACTATTGATTTCATATTATTTTGTGTATATATTTTCTTTTAAATCTATTATGTATATAATTTATTTCTTTAAAAAATGTATTTTATTATATATTTTTGTTTATTTAAAATCCTTTCATATATTATTATCTCTTTTGTACATTATTTATATTAAGTTTTTCATTTCATGTACATTATCAATTTTAAATCAATATATTCTGTTTTGAATTATTTTGTATAATATTCACTTCAAATTTCTTCTTACATAATATCTATTTTAAAAATCATTTATGCATGATTATGTTTATTTTATTATATGATCTATTTCAAACTCTCTCATGTATTGCTTATTTTAAATTTTTATACATTCTATCTTTTTTTAATCGTTTTTACATTGTGTTGATTTCCAATTTTCCATCTTTCACAATATTATTTTAATTTTATTCATCCACACTTGAAAGCTTACTACATTTTGTTTATTTTAACTTGTTTTTTTATGTTTTAAAGATTGCATTATTTGATTATTAATGTTAGTTTTTCAAATAGAATTGCAAGGTTATCACAATTGCATATTTCGAATTGTATGTTCGCATTGTTATCTTTGTCTTTTCTTGTACGATATTGTATTCACATATTATTATTCTATGCTTGATACTATATTTTTGTTTTTCATTATCGAATAGTAATTCAATAAAAGCATTTTGAGTCGATTTTAAAATCGCCTATTTAAAAGTGTT
The DNA here is from genome assembly GCA_025698515.1 of Gossypium sturtianum. Taxonomy (NCBI): domain Eukaryota; kingdom Viridiplantae; phylum Streptophyta; class Magnoliopsida; order Malvales; family Malvaceae; genus Gossypium; species Gossypium sturtianum. The sequence continues at coordinate 97,271,625 of CM046947.1, forward strand.
TTAAAATAAGGCAATATTTGATGTTTGGAAATTCGAGGAATTGTGCCCTAACGTGCTGGGTTTCAGTTCTTCATTTGACCAAATGATTAAATACCCTTTTAATCGCATGATTTGGAAATTGTGAGATGATTTCGGTTTCGAGGTTTAAGATGTCATATCCTAACGTGTTGGATATGGTGTTTTATTCCTTCGGAACGAGAAAATCTTAAATTTCAACTTAAATTAATCAAACATTTTTCAAGAGGAATTAAATTTTATTTTTTTTCAAATTTTCAACATAAGGACATTAGTTAATCAATTTGGTACCAGTTTTTGGCGTACGAGGGTGCTAATCCTTCCTCGTACGTAACCGACTCCCGAACCTGTTTTTCTATTTCGTAGACCAAAATTATTTTTTTTACAAGGTGATCCAATCACACCTAAACAAAAGAGGTTGGTGGCGACTCCATATTTCATTTTAAAGTCGATTCTCGTTTTTTAAAACAAAAAAATGGTTTCGACAGCGGAAAATTAAAATTTTGAAAATCGAGTTGGTTTATGATATTTATAGAATTAATTTTTTTCTCGAAAAATACTGTAATAGCTCATTTATTGTTACACCCAAAACCCGGCCTACACGTTACGACCGGATCTGGTATGTCACAAGGAAAGGTAGTTAAAAAAAAATTCGCGACCGTTTAAAAATTTCGAGTTTTGATTATCAGTAGTTTGTGAATCGTTCATTAATATTTTGGAAAACAGTTATTTGTGTTTTTAGGAAAACTCCGTATTGATCATTTCATCATAGATAATAACCGCATTAAAACAAAAACCAAATTAAAATCCCAGTGGCCTAATTACAGAACATAATCCCGAATTTAAATGAAATTTAAAAGAAAATAACACTTAATTTACTAAAGTGACGACATATGGCCACCACAGAGTCCACCTCGGCTCCAAATCCTCAAGCTAGGGATTACCTGCAAAAGTTAAAGCAGAGGGGGTGAGTCACCGAGACTCAGTGTGCAATTACTCTACATACACCATTACTGGGCCCGAGCCCATTCTTTTGCCAACTGGGTCTTAGCCCTTACAAATCATTTTGGGCGAAGCCCGCACAGAAAAACAGATGGGCCTTAGCCCTTTAGCAGAGTATTGCAGATAATCAGATATAAGTGCAATATGATGCAAATCCCAACCCAACCTAGTTTCCATCCGCTACACACCACCCTTACCTGCCAATCACACCAATGGAGATTTCTACAATCAACCCTCACCGCTACATACCATCGATGGCAGTCATGCTGCTCACCGTCAGAAATTGTGACGAAGTCACCAGGCTGAAATGGCACAAGCCACCAAATTATCAGAGTTGTGACAGAGTCACCAGGCTGAAATGGCACAAGCCACCAGATTATCAGAATTGTGACATAGTCACCAGGCTGAAATGGCACAAGCCACCAGATACACTTCCCCTTTCATTAATAGCATATGCCCATCCTCATGCAACATAAAATCATGATGTATGGATGCAGTAGATATCTATATATATAAGATGTTCAAAGTACATACATAATCATGTCAACATAATCGCTTATATAGCATAATCAGAAGTCACTAACCTGATGTCTTGTTTTTACCCTCCATGATAGCCAATACCGAAGTTTCGGCATTTAGTAATACAGATACATATTAACAAAAACAACAGGCAAAGGTGTGAGAATTACACACCTGATAACGCTCAACACTACCTACCAAGAGTATTCTCGTAATTTACCTATCGAGGGTATTTCAATAATTTTGCGCCTGTAATGATCTTTTCGAAGGCCTAATGTCACCCCAAGTGACTCGGCTACCATTTTTGGTCGTTACCGGACTATTGGGCCTGAAACCCGATTTCGGCCCATTCGGGCCCACACGCTCATGTGGCCCAACTAGCACAAATTTAGCCACAGATATGAGATTCACCTAGTCCAGTCTAATATATACTACACAATCATACAATCTACTCATATGGGCCCACGGGCCTATTAGGCCCACTTGGCCCCTATCGGCCCATCGTGGCCCAAACAACATCAACCCACAAGAACACTAACGATGGCCTCAACTATCGCGTCGAAGCCCCCACACGTGTGCTCGCACGCTCGTGTGGCTACTATCGTCGTGTGACCGGCATTCAACATTTGCCGCTCTACAACTAGAGTAGAGAGAATACACACCTGATAGGAATCTGGTGCTAATCCGCGCTCCGACCACTCCTGTGCCCAAACGCCCACCAAGGTATCTTAACCCTCCTCATAGACTGCTCTATATATAGCTAGCTTTTCACCTTCCTTCTTTGTATCTTTTCGATGTGGGATCCCTCCATTAGCAGAGTTTAAATCCAACTCAAACTCTTGCCGCCCCAACTTAGCAAAATAAATACTCCATTGCTTTCCATGAGACTTGAACCTCAAACCTCTTGCCAGCTGTAACGCCACCTTACCACTAGGCCACAAGCTCCTCTTGTGTCTTAAAACATGCCCAACTAAAAATAAGTCTATGGCCAAGGTCTAAATCCATTTAATAAAATAATCTAAAAGAAATGCAAGTTCCACGCCTTGAACCTTGGACCTCCTTCCTTCCTTGTGGCGTCACTCCCTTGCTCCCTAAGTGGCGTCACTTTGCCACTACACCACACACTCCACTTGTATCATTTTCCTCCACATTTTATTCTTAAAGCCTACCTACTAACTCCCAGGGTTTTTCTCACCTAAAACCAAAATTTCCCTAAAGCCAAAGTTTGATCCCGGGACTTCATAGAAGCCCCCTAACCTTCCAAAATCACTCACCTAATAGATCCAACTTGCATTAATGCCGATCTCCTGATCTCAAAAATTTTAAACGCTACTACGCTCAAGGCCCTTTGGGCCCAATCCTACTAGGCCCAAATTCGGGGTGTTACATTTATGCCCGGGCTTAAGCAAACCAAAATTAATAAAATAAAATAAAATAAAATGTCCATTTTACAGTCTTTTTACAAGGCCCAAATTGAAATGGCCCAAAAATTTCACCCTCAACCCAAAACTAAACAGCCCCAGACACTACCTAAACAGACCCCTCTAACCCAGCTCCTAAACGGACCCAATTAGGACCCAAAATCACACGGCCCAATGGGGCCCAAATCCTGACAGAATCAGGAGACCTAGGGTTTCTGGGAAACCCTAGGCGCCGCAATGGCAGGAGCCTAATCGTCACCAGCCTTCGCGCCGCAGCCTCGTCCGGCCTTCGATCGCGCCTTGTTTCGCGCCCGAATCACTCCGCCACCAAGATCAACGCCTTTCACCTGCGAAAAAGGAAACAATCCACAGCAAAATAGCTAAACAGTAGCAAATTCCTTTTTTATTTTTTATTTTCAAGGCTACAAAAGCCTGATTATTTTGTAACAAACGGATACACACAGATATAAAGAATACTCAAAAATATTCAAAAGACGGAGATTAATAAAATGGCAAAAACTAGGTTACCAAGGTGATTTTTTTATTCTGTTTTCTTATTTTTTTATTTACAACCTATGCATTATCATACAAATACTATTTTAAAAAAAAATTAACATGAAGAGATCACCTTTTAAATCGCGGAGTTATTGACCTCCGGTCGCTGTCTGAGGTGGCGCGTTCGACGGCGCGTGTGGCGGCCCTCCATCGAAGCCCTGGCCGAAGGCTAGAGAGAATCTGGGGAGGTCGCTTCTGATTTTTTTTAAATGAGTGTTAAATGATTTTTTAAAACTGATTTTTTACTTATATATTAATGAGAAAATGGCGTCGTTTTTGTTTAATCAAATAAGCATAAAACGGCGTCGTTCAGGACTGAGGATCCGCGCATTGACCCGAAAACCCGGGAAGAATCCGCGTGTTTTTATTAAATGGTCTAATTTCATTTTCAGTCCTTCCGCAATTTAATTAATTTTAATTCAATCCAAATTGCATTTTTATTTGTTATTAAATTAGCCCTAAAGTATGTTTTTGTTCCAATTTAGTCCCTCGGACTCCTTTAAAGGCTAAAATTAAAACGTCGTCGTTTTAAAATTTGGCATAATTGCCATATTGAGCCCTATAATATGACGCGTGTTTTAATTTTACTCCTTTTATATTTATTTTTATTTAATTTTTTTCTTTGTTTATTTTTTTATTTTAATACAATATTATTTTTATTATATTAAAATGTTATATTATTTTTATTATTTTACTAATTTTGTAATTAATATAAAATTCACATATATTTTTATATGTATTAACCCTATATATATTTAATTATTATTATATATTATTTACTTGGTTTAATATAATTTATATATTATTTTATAATTTATATATTGTATTATATTTATAAATCTGTATATATTATATAGTATTATATTATATATTATTTTTAAAATTTTGTTTTGTATAAAGTCTATTATGTTATATAACCTATTTTATTTATATTATTACATATATAATTTTTTTATGATTAGTATATTATGTATATATATGTTTTATTTAAAATTATTATATATATTATTTACTAATTATTTTTATGATTAGAGTATTAAATATATGTTAATACTTAAAACTATTATATATTATTTATTAATCATTTTTATTATATATAATCATTTATACAGGTATTAAATTATTAAAATTATGTATTTATTCTTATATTTTTTTATATAAAATACGTCGTTTATATCTATCATTTGTTTTGAAAATAATCATATTTTTATTATTTCTGTCATAATTCATTGTTTAAATGTAGTGTTAGTTTATTGTTGCCTATTTTATATTTTGTATTTGTTTATTTGTATTCTTGTATTAGTTTATTATTGCTTTAGCATAATTCTTATATTTATTTATTCATGTTATTCATTGATTATTTATTGCTAATATGATTCGTAGTTAGATTGAATTGATATTATAATGTCTTACTCAAACCATTGTTTTGTAAAAACACCTTTTTTTTTTACACATTTTATTCAAATAGTTTTAAAAAAAAATACGGTGATATATGATATTTGGGGACTTCGAGAAGAATTGTGCCCTAACTTACTGGGTTTCGATTTTTTTCGTGGAATCTAAGGTATTAGATATCTCTTCTCTTCTAAAACCGAAACTTACAAATTTCAAATCAAAAAACCTATCCTTGAGAATTCAAAACGTTGTGTCCTAACTTACTGGATATGATGTTTTGTGTCTCGAGGTAGGAATTTTCTAAAATAAAGGCGTACCTAGTTTCAAAGTCGTGAGATGCTATATCCTCACTTACTGGATATAGTGTTTTATTTCTTTGAGATAAGTAAGTCTAGGTTTTTCTTCAAATAAAAGGACCATTTTATAATTTTTTTTAAGTTTCAACATTAGGACATGATTTTATCGATTAGGCACCAATTTTTGGGCGTTATGAGGGTGTTAACCCTTCCTCATACGTAACCGACTCCCGAACCCATTTTTCTCGTTTTTCGTAGACCAAAATTAGTATTTTAAAATAAAACGTTTTAAGGTGATCCAATCACACCTAAGTAAAAAGGGATTGGTGGCGACTCCCACTTTCGTTTTTAAAAGTCGATCCTCGTTTTTTCAAACTTTTAAATGGTTTCGACAAATACATGTGCTTTGTGCAAGACAGATCATAAACGTTCCCAGCTTTCAATCAAATAATCTTCTTCGCTATTCTCGTACCACAAATTGATTTGAATGTGGGCTCGAACAATCACGAACAAAATACGTAATCAATTTATTACTTTTAGTATGAAAGTAATTCTCTCTTCAATAAAACCGGTAAAATTGTTATTCCTAAAAAATATAATTTTTCCATAGAAAATAAAATTCCACAACTTTATGGTAGAATAACAATATCGAAAAAATATGTGAAAGTTGTGTGAATAGATCTACTAATGTCATTATTTATAATGGGAGATAGAAGAATCCTGGTTGAATTAGTAAAACAAAAATAATATTTATTTAATAGAAAAACTAGTCTTCTAATTTAACTAAAAGGGGGGGGGGATACTCCTAGTTAAATACACTAGGGATTTTGCCCTTCATATGTAATATGAGAGGGATTTGGACATTTCCTGTATTGGGTCCAATTATATGTACTTCTTGAACTTTAACCCAATAATTTATAATTTAATCTAACCCAATACATATTTTTCTATTTCCCAAAATAAATATAGTTTATTTAATTAATTTTCCAATTAAATCATTTTCTCAACCGGGTTCTAATCCCGTTAAAGCAATGACAACTTTAGCGTAAAAGAATTTATGAGGAAATATATTTAATTTCTATTATCAACAGATTCACAATGACTAATTAATTTCATTTCATTTTCGAACTTCAATTATTTAATTAAATAATAATTTAAAAACCTTAAATTAATTCCCAAGTCATTTCTATTGTAATAACCCAATTTTACCCGGGCTCGATTAAGATAAAACCAAAATAAATACAAAAACCCAATAAATAAAAATCCAAAAATTAAGAGTCCATTAACAGTCCATTTACAATAGCCCAAATAAACTAAACCCGAGGCCCAAAATTTCGGCCCAATACAAGCCCCTAGCCCAATTACCCTAAAAAATCAGAAACCCTAGAGATTTCCAGAATATCCTAGCGCCGCAGCCTCCCCTCACGAGCGCGCCGTGTGCATCCGAGCCTCCACATTACCACACGAGCGGCCCCCTCCTCCGTACAGTGGTTACACCTGCAAAAAAGAAGCAAAAACAGCAGCACAAAGCCAGCAAAGATAACATAAATCCAAGGCGTTTTACATTTTTTTATTTTTTTCAAAAATCGGCTATAAAAAAGGGCCGAAGCAAATCTGTAAAGTCTCTCGACATTTTTACGAATACAGAAAATCAATACAAAAATCAGCAGAGCAAATTAGCGAAGGTTTTTCCTTTTCTTTATTTTTTCTTTTTTTCTTTTCTCTTCGAAGCTATTCACATATACACGTAAAAATTCTTCGTTATTTTTTTTAAAACCACACAAGTACATTTAAATCTAATAATATATATAATATAAAAAAGGAAAAAAAACTCACCGGGGGAGGGTACGATGGACGTACACGACGGACAACGGCGGTCTGATGATCGGACCCGCGATCGGAGAAGGGACCTTAGCAGAGAAAAAAGGGAACCTTCCCTTCTTTCTTTTTTTTTTAAAAAACTGATTACAAATGTGTTTTTTTAAACATTTTCAGCCTTAAATAGCGCTCCAATACGGCGCCGTTTTGGAGTCTGTCTTCAAAGCACAAAATGACGTCGTTTCATGGCCAAAGATTCTTTTCTAAACTTATTTTTGTTTTTACTATTATTATTATTTATTATTATTATAACTATTTTGTTTTATTTTGTTTATTTTGGCTTTTGTTATTTATCTTATTTTTTATTTTTACTTTTATTATTCCTTTTTATTTCAGTTTGTTTTATTTTAACTTTAACATTTATTATTGTCATGCACATATTAGCATTGTAGTTCACTTTCCATTTTACTACGATCGTATTATATTTTATCCGATGCATTAAAATTTTGTGAAATAAGCAAATATTCCGCGTTCTAAGATTCGAAAGAAATCGTACCCTAACTTATTGGGTTTCGATTTTTCTCATCGAGTCTAAAGAACCGATTATTTTTAAAAAAAAAAATCAAAGTGTAGAAGTTAAATAAAAGCTTATTCTCGAGAATTCAAAAAGGTTGTGTCCTAACTCACTGGATGTGACATTTTGTTATCTCGAGATAATGATTTCTAAAAACAAAGGCAATATTCTGTATTTGGAATCTTGAGAAATTGTGCCCTAACTTACTAGATTTCGATTTTTCATTTGACCCAAATAACTGAATATCCTTCTTAAATTTAAATGCACGAGTTTTAAGAGTCAAAAGGCAAGCTTAGTCACGAGGATTCAAAATATCATATCCTAACTCACTGGACATGACATTTTACTTCGTCGAAATAAGCGGGTCTCAGCATCCGATTCAATTCATTTAAGTTTTTTTTTTGTTTAAATAAAGAGGATCGTATTTTAAAATCTTTTCAATTTTTCGACATTAAGACGTTAATTAATCAATTAGGTACCAATTTTGGGCGTTACGAGGTGCTAACCCTTCCTCGTGCGTAACTGACTCTCAAACCTGTTTTCTCGAATTTCGTAGGCCAAAATCATTGTCGAAACCATTTTTTTATGTTTTGAAAAATGGGGATCGACTTTAAAATATGGAGTCGCCACCAACCCTTTTTGTTTAGGTGGGATTGGATCACCTTGTGAAAAACAATTTTGGTCTACGAAATAGAAAAACAGGTTCGGGAGTCGATTACACACGAGGAAGGATTAGCACCCTCGTATGCCCAAAACTGGTACCCAAATTGATTAATTAATGTCCTTATGTTGAAAATCTAAAAAAAACTTAAAATGTAATCTTTTTTGGAGAAGGGCTGATCAATTTGAATTGAATCTCAAGATTCACTCGTTCTAAGGAAATAAAACATCACATCCAACACGTTAGGATATGACATATTTATACCTCAATACCGGGATTATCTTTGATTTTCAAAACGAGCAATTAAAAGGTTATTTAGTTATTTGGTCAAATGGAAAAATGCAACCCAGCACGTTAGGGCACAATTTCCCGAGTTTCCAAACACTAAATATTGTCTTATTTCAAAAGGTTTTTAAATAGGTGATTTTTAAACCGGTTCAAAACATTTGGTTTGAAATTGGATGAAAATTGGAATTAGAATCGTGATACAACAAAAAGAAATACAAGCATAATTACAAGCATGAAATATGGATCTATAATAACACTTACACAAAATGAATAATATCATTAACATTAACATTCAAAAGATAATAAATTAAAAACTAATTTTAAAAATAAATACCAAGCCAATTAACACAAATAAAGTATAACAAAATTAAAAAACAAATAATTTGTAAGAAGCACAATTTGAAATCATTGATATATATAAACAATAAAAAATAAATGAACAAATGGTATATATGAAAATTTAAAAATAAATAAGAAATAAAGAGAACAAAATCATATATTAAATAGTAATATATATAAGGAATTTCACAATAAACATTGAGTATGTAGAAAATCAAAAAGATGTAATATATTAAGTAATCTATATTAATTTAAATAAATAATATACATGAGATGAAAAAAAATGTATATATATATATATATATATATATAGCAATATATAAAAGTATTTGAAATGAGCTTAAAATATATAATAAAATATGGTCTCTTAAAAAAATTATGTATACTAAATTTTAAAGGAAATATATATATACATAAGTAGTTTTAAAGGAAACTAAATATATGCATAAATAGATTTTAAAGAAAATATATACATAAAATATTATGAAATCAACAATATGTACATAAAATAAAATAATTTTAATACTAATTATATATATATATATATGTATGTATAAATTAATCACATACAAGAGTACTTAAATTAAACATTATACAAGTCATTAAAACAAAGAAATATATAATAGATGATTTTGAAATTAAAAATTTATACAATAAATATAAACAAAAAATATATACAAATGAAAAATAAAACAAATTAAAACATTGTAGATCCAATGTCAAAATAATTTTATTAAAATGGCTTTTTTTTTAAAATGAATAATAAATAAATTTAATACTGTAAAAGAGTTGCAAGGATTATAACAAAAGTTAAAAAAGCTTAATTGAAATAAAAATAAAATTAAAAGGCTATTTCAAAAATAAACAAAATCATTTAAACAAAATCAATGATCAGAATAAGTTACGCATAAATAGTCAGGGATCAAACTAGCAAATATTCCAATATCCAAAACGCAGCACACAGACTGGACCAATTTGAAATGACGCAAAAATTATAGAGGTCAATTAAGAAACAAAAGAAATGTATAATGGATCTAATCGAAAGATAGCACGACAAAGAGGGACTAAATGCACAAATATCCCATCACCGCAAAAACGCGCGGATCCTGAGGATGCCGGATCGGGTCGGATCGGGGCATTTCACACGGCGTCGTTTTGAGGCCACTTCATCAGACTTCAAACGACGTCGTTTTACACAATTTAAAAAGGTTAATAAAACCTAAAAAATAACACTCGGTCATTTCCCCTTGAAGCCAAAACCTAGCCTCCTTTTATCTCCCTCTCAGTCGCACTAAAAAGAGCCTCCGTCCGATCACTATACCGCCATGGCAATCGGCGAATAGCAACGGATTCAGGCCTATTTGAACACCCCTTTAAAACCAGACTCGAATGTCTCAACATTCCCAACCTCAACGGCCATCTTTGCTTCGATTTCGACGAAGAAAGCAGTCCGACGGTTCATTTTACAAAGGTAAATCCCTTCCTTTTTCTAAATTTTCACATGAACGGGAAAGAAGCAAAGATCTAAAAAAAAAAACAATAGAACAAGGTTATCGAAAACTGAAATCACATTTTTAAAACTTTTCTCTATTTTTGATTTCGTATTTTTTGCGTATCTCTGCGTAAAAAACTTGTAACACCCCAAACCCGGCCTAGAAGTTAGGCCCGAATCTGGTGTGTCACATGGAAGTAAAACCATCTTTATGATTATTAAAAACTTGTTTGAGAAATCTGACCTCTTTGTTAAAACCAAAAACACTTAAGCAATTGTTAACTACTTGAAAACATAATAATCTTTAAAAACCTTTTCGTTTATGGAAGCATATTTGAAATAAACAATTTACGAAAATGTGACGTTTATAAATAGAGTTGCAGAAGCATTTTGAAAACGCTATGAAACGTAGATAAAATACAAGTATTTTGAGAGGTTGTTTGATAAATCGATAATCAAAACTAATGATCTTACAAAACCGTGACTTTTGAAAACGACGTTGAAAATTCGAAAGAGAATCCAAGTCTTTTGAAAATATCGTTAATAGTTCGAGAGAAAATATCCGTGTTAAAAATATTTGTAAAAGTTTATTTTGAAATCCATTTGTTAATCGATTTTTGGAAACCATTGTTTAAGTTTTTAGAAAATTCCCCTTTTTAAACAATTTAAGAAAAATAATAAAAACATCCCAACCAAAAAGCAAAAATAAAAATAGTCCAAAGGCCTTATTACAACACTTAACCCAAAATTGTAAAGTAATAAAATAAACGAGAAAGAAGTCTAAAGTCCAAATAAACCATTTCCGAAGTATGGCCTCCCTCGAGTCATCCATAGCCCAAGTCCATATCATCAAGCATTACCTACAAGGGTTAAGAGAAAAGGGGGGTGAGTTACAAGAACTCAGTGTGAAATCCCCTTACCGTTATTCATTGGGTCGGAACCCAATTAGCAATATTTTGGACCAAAGCCCATCAACAAATAATAAATAAATGAAATGAATGCAACCCATCCCATCCTACCAGCCGTCTATGTAACATCCTAGATTAGGGGTTATGCGTTTGGAGCATAACTCAAGTATTAGTAGGCTTTAAGTGTGTTGGGACATATTTTAGGAGTTTTTGAGAACTTTGGGTGAAGGGGAAAAACTTTGGAAAATATTGGATTTTTAGGTAAAAAGGGGAAACTAGGCAGGGAGGCCTTAAAAGAAATTTTGAGAAGGTTAGGACGCAAGAAAGTATTTGGCAAAGTGGCTTGGGGCGCTAAGGTGCAAGGGGGCTTCAGGAGGGACGAGGGTCGAGTCGTGAGGGCAGCATGGGAGTGTTTTATTTTTGTATTTTGCGTCAGGAAGGGAATTGGGCCAGGGAGGTCTTAAGAGAAGTTATATGCGCTTTTGGACACAAAGATGGCCTTGGTAAAGTGGCTTAAGGGCGCCATTTAAGGGCCTGGAGGTGACGCCTGGCGCAGGCCTTGAGTTCGAAGAGTGGGAGCAGCAGTTGGGCATTTTATTTTTGGCTTTTGGCGTTAAGACAAGGGGGAGCTAACAAGGGAGCGCTTAAAAGAAATTGTGGCGAGTTGTGTCACAAAGGAACACCTTGGCAGAGTGGCTACGGGTGTTAGTGCAGCTGCTCCATCAGGTCCCATGTTTGAACCATGGGGGCAGCAGTTTGGTGCTTTATTTTTGCAAGTTGGCGTGAAGGGAGAGAGAGCTGGTGGTCTGCACATGGACTCTCAAGGGGGATAAGGATAAGCTTGATGTTTGCTTTTAAATTTATTTTGGAAGAGTTGATATTATTATTTTATTTATTTAATTGAAGAGGTGATGAAGGGATAAGGATTTATTTATTTTAAATCTTTTTGAATAGATGTTGAATAGGTAAATTAGGAGATTATTTTGGATTTGGATAAGTAAAGATGTGGTGGCCCAATTTGGGTGTCTTTGGTTGTTGAAATTCGCCATGTGGGGAGGATAAGTGCCGAATAGTGTAGTATATTTAGAGAGTGGCCATCTTTTGTTAGTTCCTTTTTCATTTTAATTGTTTTGGTGCAGCTGAAATTTCCAAGAAGCAAAAAGGCTATTCGTGTTTCTTTTTCTCCTCTAATTATTAGCAATAGCCGAATACCATACAAATCTTTCTTTTTCTCTCCTTTTTGTTCTAGCCAGAATCTACTCCACTCTTTTGCCGAAATCTTCTCTCTTCCATTAGATATACTTTGGGCGAATAACAAGTGAGCATGATTCTTTTCGGATTTCTTCTTCAATCGGTTTGTAAGGGGGTAAGTGGAGATGGCCGAATGACTTTTGTTTGGTTTTCGAGATTTATGGTTATGGCCGAATGGTCTATGACTCATATTAATGAGATTAAGGCCGATTGTAGGAAGGAGGACAGTCTAACGCTGTAGATATTCGGGATTTGGTGATCGATCTAGGTAAGGTCTCAATATTTAAATCTGTTGCTAATTAGTTTAAAAGCCGAAGGCTAACTATTATGTGATTCAAGGTATAGCCGATTACAAGTGGTGTGTGTGGCTTCGGGATTTGGTTGGAAACCAAATCGGTTTAAGGTAAGTGCCACAAATGAGCCTTCGGGATTTAGTTATTATAGCCGAATAGGCCTATGTCACTAACTTTGATGTTGGCCGAAAATAGGGTCGAAGGATCTAGCGCAGTAGATCGGATCTCCAGGACCTAGGATTCGCGATAGTAACAGGTGTGTACATACACACTTTATAACTAATAACTGTGCTAAACGCATTGTGTATGCTAAACTGAATTGGTGTAGATTTGGATTTAATACCATCATGGTATAGGCAATGATTCAGGTAAGTCCTTGTTGTTATGAGTTTTCTTTGTGATGCTTTTGGGAAGCATGACATATTTGGTATATGTGGCAAATAAATATGTGGCTGATGATAAATCCAGTATATGTTGTTAAATAAACATGTTGGCATGATTTTGTTAAAAGCATATCATTGATTGATGTGGGTTAAACGAGTGGAGGGGGAAGTGATATCCGTGTCTACGGACACCAGTGGTTTGGTACCACATTTCGTGACTACGGTCACCGTGAGGTTTGGCACCTCATAGCGCCTCGCCCCAGTGGTTTGGTACCACAAAGGTTGGCCCCACGAGATAATATAACGGGATTGACGCCAGTGATTTGGTATCACACGATGGGTTGGCCCCATCATTACTATTTGTGACTTCGGGTCACCAGTGGTTTGGCACCACAATATTGATGGATATCGTGTCTTTGGACACCAGTGGTTTGGCACCACCAGTGGTTTGGTACCACACGGGGTAGAGAAAGGTGTATTGGATGGCTAGGTTGGGTGCATGTTAAATTTAGTGCATGTTAACTTAGTTATAAATTGTGTATGATGTTGCACTAAACCGGGGGAAGGGTTACACATTGAGTCTTGGTGACTCACCTTCTCCTTTAACTTTTTCAGGTGACTCGTAGATCGCGGATGAGGAGCCGGATGGACTCGAGGTGGCCATGCAGTGGGAATAGGATTTAAACGAACTTTGAATTATTTTTATTTTATTTGGATTTATTTGTTCAAGTTGTAATAAGGCCTCCTAAGATTTTTATTTTGCTTATTTTACATGTTTTGGATAATTTGTTTAAATTACTTAATGACTTTAAAATGGGTACACACGTTTTCTTAAATGTAAACGCAAAATGTTTTATTGTGCCATCGGGTACATTCAATATCGGTAACAACCTGACTTAACAGATCTTTAAATAAAACTAAGTGAGGTTTCTTCACACACCTCAATGGTTTTAACAAAACCATATAAAATGAAATGTTTTCGACAAACTTAAATCGGCTTAAAGGGATTTTACAAAACGTTTTCCTCTGTAACATACCAAATTCGGTCGTAATGTTTGGGCCGGGTTTGGGGTGTTACAGTCTAACTCTCCACCTGTACCAACCAATCTCTCCTGTGGGGATCAAGTCAACCCACCCCGCCAGTCTCTCCAATTTGCAGCCAAGCTGCCATTTATACTATTTGTGGCTGAGCCACCAGAATCATATACGGTAATATAATCGGCACACAGCCTCGGTAAAAAAATGATCGACTACGCAGTCGTTAATTCATATGTTAGGCACATAGCCCGAAAGAAATACGTTTAGCACAAAGCCATAATCACGATGGCACAAAGCCAAAATCACGTTTATATTGGCACATAGCCTTAATCACGATGGCACAAAGCCAAATCACGTTTATATTGGCACATAGCCTTAATCACGATGGCACAAAGCCAAATCACGTTTATATTGGCACATAGCCCTTATCGGTATTTGTGGCAATGCCACCGGTCTATACTTCTCTTCATTCATATTTTCCCATCCCATGCAAAATTATGTAAATGCAACATTCATAGTAAGGCATCATATTTACAAATGTAAACAACAATTATTACTCCAGAGATTTGTTACGATAAATCGGCCCATTATAACACTTTGCAATTCGGCCCATTAAGGCATTCTATCAAATCAGCCCATAGGGGCATTTTCGGTAAATCGGTCCATAAGGACATTTCGGTAAATCAGTCCATAAGGGCATTTCGATAAATCGGTCCATAAGGATATTTCGGTAAATCGGTAATTTTACCCACTAAGGGTAATTCAGTAATCTCGTAACCCAGGGGTATTCGGTAATTTACCCTTCAAGGGTTATTTGGTAATTCGGCAACCCCGGACTTAACTACTAATTTGAGCATAGAAAATTGAAACTGTCCATCTGCGTCATATTGACTAAACTGACCATAAATCGGATTAGGAAACTCAAAATTTAGATCTGTAAATTTTCCTTGAAACTAGACTCATATATCTTCTTACGATAATTTTCCAGAATTTTTGACTTAACCATTTAGTACAGTTTATTCCTTAAAGTTTCCCTTGTTTCACTATCCAATGATTCTGACCTCTCTTAACTTAATTTCAAATATCTCACTATACGGTTTTCATATACTGCTCCCACTTGTTTCTAATGAAAATACGCTCACTAATGAATCTACACATATGAATTATAACCCTTAATTCACTTTGTACAATTTTATACCATTTTTCCAAGACAGATCAGGGAACCAAGAAGTCATTCAGAACCAGTCTCACTAAAATTAAGATATCTCAGAATATAAAATTCTTTTTCCTTCTTCATTTCTTCCATAACAAAATAGATATAGTAAGCTTTAATCTGATATCTTATTCACTTTGTAATTCCTTTTCTCCTATTTTTCGTGATTTTTCAAAAACACATCACTGCTCCTAACCGAAACTATATTATTACAAAATACGATTACCATTACGATCATACGCACGCCCGAGTGATCACGGATGCCGATTTTTGGGTTTCTTTGGTATTTTGACCAGATCACAGAACATATCATACAAACTTTCAGAGAGATGTGGGATTACACACCATATCAAACATGTATTCGGAAGGTATAGGATTACATACCTGATTTTGATTTCCTAACGAACCACTCGTCGATGACCACTATATCCGAAGGTAGAAATATATCGAGTGATTTGTCCCTTATCGATATTGGATCCAATTTCCACAATTTGACTTCGGCTAGAACAATACACGGTCTCCCACTTAAAGCACTACTAAAAGAGAGTGATTAAGACATGAAGAAGTGGAGGATAACACCATTTTGCCACGATCACGATTTACTGACCGAATAGTAATAAATACTTATTCGGCTAAAGAGAAAAGAATATGATCATAGAAAAGAATTCACTTACCGATTTAATCGAAGAAAGAATGTCACCTCAAACGAGAAAGAAATTATGAAGGAGTGATTGTGGATTGTGAGTTAGGCTATGGAAGAAAATGAACAAGAATAGTTTTGGTTATGAGGGTATGGATTAGAGGAAAAGATAGTAGAGTTGGAGAATTTCGTGAAAAGAAAAGAAAGGTGAGAAGGGTGCTTATCAAATTTCGGTTTTCAAGAGAAGATGAATGAAAATAGTTTGGTCTCAATGGTTTGGTACCTACGGCAACAAGAAAGAATTGAAGAAAAGAAATGCTGACTAATGGCTTGAAGTTTCGGCAAAGATGAGAAGAAATTTGAGAGAAATGGC
This sequence comes from Gossypium sturtianum, assembly GCA_025698515.1. Classification (NCBI taxonomy): domain Eukaryota; kingdom Viridiplantae; phylum Streptophyta; class Magnoliopsida; order Malvales; family Malvaceae; genus Gossypium; species Gossypium sturtianum. The sequence continues at coordinate 97,288,099 of CM046947.1, forward strand.
ATAAAAATGCAAGAATGAATTTTGACCAACCAAGCACCAATGTTTCTACCAAAACACTAACAAAAATTCGGCTACCCCTCTTACACCCAAAACCGTCCACATTCATGATCAAAATGGTCAAAATTAGACAACCATAATTTCCATAACATTTCCCTTGAAAAAGGCCACTTGTTCCCCCTACTTTCCTATTTCTCTTGATTTCTTTCCTCACATTCATCCTTGTCTTTTTCTTTTAGCCACCTTACCAAAATAATGAAGTCAACCTTGCCATGAATGCCTCTTGGCCGACACTTAAGGAAAGGGTGCAAAAATATAAGTCAAAATTTGCACACAAAGTGATTCGAACCTCTTCCCTCAAGGTACTACATGTGGCGCCATAACCCTTTTACCAATTGCTCATTTATGCTAGCAATTTACTCTTTTATTTCCATAAGCCTTGATGCCACTTACTATCTCTCCTTAATAGGCTTAAACACAAAATTTTACTAAGGCCCAACTTGAACCCGGAACTTCATAAAAACCTCGTAACTTTCCAAAATTACCTTCTTAATAAGTCCAACTTGAAATAATGTCGTTCTCTTGTTCTCAAAAATTTAAAAAGCTTCTACGCTCAAGGCCCATTGGGCCCAATCCTACTAGGCCCAATTTTGGGATGTTACAATTCTACCCTCCTTAAAAAAATTTCGTCCTCGAAATTTCCAATCAACCACTAAACGCATTGCTCAAATCACACCACCATGCTTTTGCTGCGCACTCTGATCTTAATAACACTATTATACTTTTAACAAAATCTTGAATCCTTTTTCACACAACCAAACATCTAGTCACAGAAGCAAGCAGTTATCTATCACTTATACTGAAAATTTTCTACATTCAATCATCACGTCCAACCAAAACATACCTAAATTGATGGTGATAAAACAATCCCGAGCCTTATGCTCCTTAGACCCGCATCTCAAGCATGCTCCTAACCTTCTGCGATATTCTCCCGGATGACGCCTTCCGTAATAATCACAAGCCGGAAAGTTTGGTCGTGGCTTAACATGCTTTATGGAACGAGACTGCGACCCAAAAGAACCGCGATCTAATTTCTTCTTACGACTCCATGGACCCAACTCAAGCGCTTCGCGATTCCTTTAACCTCTTGCAATACCTCCTTAACTATCGAGTCAACTCAACAACCCCATTTCGGTCATGAGACCCCGTCTCTCGACCATCGGCGATGCTAACGCCTCCCTTCTGGAAACATGCCCGGTGCGAAGATCTAGTCCTAGCACCTCGGCCTCTACCACGCCCACGTCTACCGGCGTCCACATCTTCTAGCGTTCATGTTCACTAAGTCGATTTAATCTTGATTACGAGTTTTATGAATCAGTATACTATTCGATGTTTATTAAATGATGTTTTATGGAGTATGAGTAGAAAAGTTGTTTTCGAGTGTCAAATCCGCATCCTAGAGTCTCAATCTCTATAGTTTCAACTCCTAAAGCTAACAGTTCTAGAGTATTCTATTTCAGTAGAATTTTTATTACCAATCTGTAATAACACAATAATCATAAAATGAAAACAAATACTTACTTGACTTGGTGCCGGATACTCGTGGTGCCATACTACCTTTAGAACATATATTTATAAATCAAAATTCTAAACAGCTTTGAAAAATGCTTTTGAACCCAAACCACGGCCGAGTTTTGTAACTGGGCTCTGATACCATAAAATGTAACACCCTAAACCCGGCCTAGAAGTTGGGCCCGAATCTGGTGTGTCACATGGAAGTAAAAACCATCTTTATGATTATTAAAAACTTGTTTGAGAAATACAGCCTCTTTGTTAAAACCAAAAACACTTAAGCAATTGTTAACTACTTGAAAACATAATAATCTTTAAAAACCTTTTTCGTTTGGAAGCATATTTGAAATAAACAATTTACGAAAATGTGACGCGTTTATAAATAGAGTTGCGAAGCATTTTGAAAGCGTTATGAAACGTAGATAAAATACAAGTATTTTGAGAGGTTGTTTGATAAATCGATAATCAAAACTAATGATCTTACAAAACCGTGACTTTTGAAAACGACGTTGAAAATTCGAAAGAGAATCCAAGTCTTTTGAAAATATCGTTAATAGTTCGAGAGAAAATATCCGTGTTAAAAATATTTGTAAAAGTTTATTTTGAAATCCATTTGTTAATCGATTTTTGGAAACCATTGTTTAAGTTTTTAGAAAATTCCCCTTTTTAAACAATTTAAGAAAAATAATAAAAACATCCCAACCAAAAAGCAAAAATAAAAATAGTCCAAAGGCCTTATTACAACACTTAACCCAAAATAGTAAAGTAATAAAATAAACGAGAAAGAAGTCTAAAGTCCAAATAAACCATTTCCGAAGTATGGCCTCCCTCGAGTCATCCATAGCCCAAGTCCATATCATCAAGCATTACCTACAAGGGTTAAGAGAAAAGGGGGGTGAGTTACAAGAACTCAGTGTGAAATCCCCTTACCGTTATTCATTGGGCCGGAACCCAATTAGAAATATTTTGGACCAAAGCCCATCAACAAATAATAAATAAATGAAATGAATGCAACCCATCCCATCCTACCAGCCGTCTAACTCTCCACCCGTACTAACCAATCTCTCCTGTGGGGATCAAGTCAATCCACCCCGCCGATCTCTCAATTTGCAGCCAAGCTGCCATTTATACTATTTGTGGTGAGCCACCGTAATCATATACGGTAATATAATCGCACACATGACCTCGGTAAAAAAAATGATCGACTACAGTCGTTAATTCATATGTTAGGCACATAGCCCCGGTAAATATGTTTAGCACAAAGCCATAATCATGATGGCACAAAGCCAAAATCACGTTTATATTGGCACATAGCCTTAATCACGATGGCACAAAGCCAAATCACGTTTATATTGGCACATAGCCCTTATCGGTATTTGTGGCAATGCCACCGGTCTATACTTCTCTTCATTCATATTTTCCCATCCCATGCAAAATTATGTAAATGCAACATTCATAGTAAGGCATCATATTTACAAATATAAACAACAATTATTACTCCAGAGATTTGTTACGATAAGTCGGCCTATTATAACACTTTGCAATTCGGCCCATTAAGCCATTCTATCAAATCAGCCCATAGGGGCATTTTCGGTAAATCGGTCCATAAGGACATTTTGGTAAATCGGTAATTTTACCCACTAAGGGTAATTCGGTAATCTCGTAACCCAGGGGTATTTTAGTAATTTACCCTCCAAGGGTTATTTGGTAATTCGGCAACCCCGGACTTAACTACTAATTTGAGCATAGAAAATTGAAACTATCCATCTGCGTCATATTGACTAAACTGACCATAACTCGGATTAGGAAACTCAAAATTTAGATCCGTAAATTTTCCTTGAAACTAGACTCATATATCTTCTTACGATAATTTTTCCAGAATTTTTGAATTAACCATTTAGTACAGTTTATTCCTTAAAGTTTCCCTTGTTTCACTGTCCAACGATTCTGACCTCTCTTACCTTAATTTCAAATATCTCACTATACGGTTTTCATATACTGCTTCCACTTGTTTCTAATGAAAATAGGCTCACTAATGAATCTATACATATGAATTATAACCCTTAATTCACTTTGTACAATTTTATACCATTTTTCCAAGACAGATCAGGGAACCAAGAAGTCATTCAGAACCAGTCTCACTAAAATTAAGATATCTCAGAATATAAAATTCCTTTTCCTTCTTCGTTTCTTCCATATCAAAATAGACACAGTAAGATTTAATCTGATATCTTATTCACTTTGTAATTCCTTTTCTCCTATTTTTTCGTGATTTTTCAAAAACACGTCAATGCTTCTAACCGAAACTGTTTTATTACAAAATACGATTACCATTACGATCATACGCACGCCCGAGTGATCACGGATGCCGGTTTTTGGTTTTCTTCGGTATTTTGACCAAATCACAGAACATATCATACAAACTTTCAGAGGGATGTGAGATTACACACCATATCAAACGTGTATTCGGAAGGTACGGGATTACACACCTGATTTTGATTTCCTAAAGAACCACTCGTCGATGACCACTATATCCGAAGGTAGAAATATATCGAGTGATTTGTCCCTTATCGATATTGGATCCAATTTCCACCGTTTGACTTCGGCTAGAATAATACACGGTCTCCCACTTAAAGTACTACGAAAAGAGAGTGATTAAGACATGAAGAAGTGGAGGATAACACCATTTTCGGTTACGATCACGATTTACAGCCGAATAGTAATAAATACTTATTCGGCTAAAGAGAAAAGAATATGATCATAGAAAAGAATTCACTTACCGATTTAATCGAAGAAAGAATGTCACCTCAAACGAGAAAGAAATTATGAAGGAGTGATTGTGGATTGTGAGTTCCGGCTATGGAAGAAAATGAACAAGAATAGTTTCGATTATGAGGGTATGGATTAGAGGAAAAAGATAGTAGAGTTGGAGAATTTCGTGAAAAGAAAAGAAATGTTGAGAAGGGGTGCTTATCAAATTTCGGTTTTCAACAGAAGATGAATGAAAATAGTTTGGTCTCAATGGTTTGGTACCTACGGCAACAAGAAAGAATTGAAGAAAAGAAATGCTGACTAATGGCTTGAAGTTTCGGCAAAGATGAGAAGAAATTTGAGAGAAATGGCATAAAAATGCAAGAATGAATTTTGACCAACCAAGCACCAAAGTTTGTACCAAAACACTAACAAAAATTCGTCTACCCTTCTTACATCCAAAACCGTCCACATTCATGATCAAAATGGTCAAAATTAGACAACCATACTTTCCATAACATTTCCCTTGAAAAAGGCCACTTGTTCCCCCTACTTTCCTATTTCTCTTGATTTCTTTCCTCACATTCATCCTTGCCTTTTTCTTTTAGCCACCTTACCAAAATAATGAAGTCAACCTTGCCATGAATGCCTCTTGGCCGACACTTAAGGAAAGGGTGCAAAAATATAAGTCAAAATTTGCACACAAAGTGATTCGAACCTCTTCCCTCAAGGTACTACATGTGGCGCCATAACCCTTTTACCAATTGCTCATTTATGCTAGCAATTTACTCTTTTATTTCCATAAGCCTTGATACCACTTACTATCTCTCCTTAATAGGCTTAAACACAAAATTTTACTAAGGCCCAATTGAACCCGGAACTTCATAGAAACCTCGTAACTTTCCAAAATTACCTTCTTAATAAGTCCAACTTGAAATAATGTCGTTCTCTTGTTCTCAAAAATTTAAAACGCTTCTACGCTCAAGGCCCATTGGGTCCAATCCTACTAGGCCCAATTTCGGGATGTTATAAAACTAATGCTTACATCAGGACCTTTTTATAGCCAAAATAGCAAGATAAAAATCAAAATACACGTTTTTTCTTTCTGCTATACTAGACTCTGTTATTTGGTACTATTTTCGCGTTTCTTCTCGCGAGTTTCGCACGTCATCGAAGGCTGCGGATGTGGCCATGTCGCTACCGGAAGCCGTTCATGGAAGAGCGGCAATGACGAAACCAGGTTGTGGCATGTAGGCCCGATCGTGGTAGGCCAAGATCTTTGCGCGCGCGCCATGGCTAGGGTTTTTCGCAATACCTCAAAGACTTTCGGCTTTTGGGCCCCAAAAATTGGGTCTGTTTTGGGTTATTGGATTATTGGTTTTGAGTTTATTTTAATTTAATTTGGGCCACTGGTTTGTAATTTAGACTAATATTTGTTTTAGACTATTTTGTAAATGGATTTTTATTAATGGACTATTATTTTATTGGTTTTTATTTGGCTTTATTTTTTGGTTTTGTTTTTGGGTTTAAACTCGGTTAATGAGCCCGGGCGAATTGGGCCTATTACAATCATTATCTTAATAAACCTAAATGTTTTAATGATTGATCTTAAGGTGATCCGATTACATCTCAAAAAAAGATTGGTGGCGACTCCATCTTCGTTTTTAAAGTCGACCCCGTTTTTCAAACAAAAAAATGGTTTCGACATTTATACTTAGTATAAAAAAACCACATTCATTTGTGAATAAGACTCATTTATCTAACTTTATCATTTCTATCCATTTATGTTCTTTGGTTTTACACTCAATTCATTTCTAGTTTCAATGAGTTAGCGAAGATACCAATTGGACATATGCAATTAGAGCTCAAATAATTTGTAATTAAATTTCAAATTTTTAATAGTCATTCATCCATTCATGATTAAAGTATGTCACACTATGGACGTCACAAGTGAATGGATCCATAAACTGATCTAAGATCTATTCTACTTGGGTCTTGTCTGATGTACTATCAATTCAGTCAGTCACATCTATGTCCTATCTTTTGGGAGTTATTCCCTTCAATGCTCAAGACAAAACATCTCCCAAACTGGACTTAATAGATAACATATTAGTCTTTCAATTGGTTTGCTAATTTCTAATTAGACTAAGGACATGTTTAGGTTCATCTATTAATACAAGTTATTTTTTCATATTACAATCCGACCACGGAATATTGCTTTTAAAAATAACATAGCATAACATAACTTAATGAATTTAACAATCACCATTTGATCATAACTGAAATTTTAAAATTCAAAAAATTAAAGTAAAAAATTAATCAAATTAAAATATAAAAATTAAATATAAAACTTACACCTAATGCAAAAAAAAATTAATAAAATTTAACTATTTAAATTATAAAAAGAGTTTAAACAAAAGTCTTACTTTTGAAAACTATTGATTTCACTCTTTTTTATTTATTCACTACAGGAAATTAAGCTTTTAGTGGCGTTTGGACCGAAAACGCCGCAAATGTTAAACATTAGTGGCGCTAACCGAAAAACGTCGCAATAAGTAAAGCAATAGCGGAGTTTATGAGAAAAACGCCGCAAAATATTCTTTTATTTTTAACAAAATGATGTCATTTTTGTTAGGCTTAATTTTATCCCCAAATCAATTTTCCGAAAGCCCTTATTTTTTTCCCCTAAAATTTTTCCCCAAATCCCTTAGATTTTCCCCGACCGTCTGCTTCATCGCCGTTCAGCTAAGAAAGGGGGAGTTCTAGGAAATCTGGTCGCGATTCTGCTGAGAAGAAAGAGCCTGTGACGCCTAGTAGTGATAGGCCTACAAGGGAAAGGAAAGTCGTAGAAAGGTATTCAGCTCCTTCTATTGCAAGGTCTTCCTCGCCTAAAACTCCATCAATTGGAAAGGTATGCTTTCCTTTCTGGTGGGGTTAAGGATCTGGTTTCATTTAAGTCATTTTCTTTGTGTTATGATTGTTTTTTGAACTTTGATTTGCTTTTCAAGGTCGTGGTACTCAACTTAAAGATATTCCCAATGGTATGCATCTGGTATTATCTTTTCAATCCTATCAAGTCAAGCAAATAGATAGTGAAGTTAACATGACTCAGTAATACCTCGAATTGTGAACCACTAACCCATTGGTTGGTTTTCCATTTTTGTTTTGGGGATTAATAATCTTTTACATTGGCTTTTAACAATATATATACTAGTTTAAATAGCACACGTGATTATTATGAGATTTTAATATAATAAATTAATTTAATAGTTTACATACAAATATTAGAAAGAAAAAAAATTTTAAGAAAATTTTTGAAGTTGAATTAGTATATATATAATAATTAGTTTAATAAAAAATTAAAAATATAAATACATAAAATAATTAAATATGATTCAAATATAAATGTATATAACAAACAATCAAATCACCATATATTTTATTTAATAACTTTTTTATAAATAAAAAGTATAATTAAAATAATCGTCCTTATATTAAATCAATATTAAATTTAACTTTAATTTCAAAATATAAATAAATATAATAAAAATAAATTTGTAAACATTCTCTATTTTAATTTTTCTATATGCATTTGCACATTAATTCTTTAAATTATAAATATTATAATATTTTACAATAAAATTTTATTAATTAATTTGGTGTAGTAAATTTGAAAATATATAAATTTTAATTTAATTTTATAATTTTTATTATATATATATATATATATATAATTGGGTATTAAAAAGATTACGATATTGATATAAATATTATAATCTTAGCCCGGCCCATTTTTTAAACGGGCCTAATTTTTTTGGACAAACTCTCCAAAATTTCGGGCAAACCTTCAGATCAAGACGGGTAGCCCAATCCAGGAATAGGTTTATTCATAATACAAGCTATAATGTAATTTTACAAAAATTATTTCTTTTCCTCTGCCCATAATTTTTTCCCAAAACGATTTTCAAGTAAAATTCTGTGTGTTTTATTTTTCTTTCTTTTCTTTGCAATACATTACTATTATCAATGTTCTATCTTCACAATTCTTCGAATAGCATTTTGCTCAAATATGAAATATGTCATTGTCCTCAACTAATACAAGTCTTCAACATGGAAAAAAATAAGAATGGACTTGGATTACAGTTACTTATTTTCTAATCTTTTCATTTAATTCTGATTTTTTCCATGCACTGAGTTTTTAAGTTAGAAATTAAATGTTAATTCCCAATTTAGTCTTAATTATAAAAAGTATAAAAAATTTAAAAAATGAAAAAGAAAATATAAATTTTAAAAAGTACATATAAATTTATTTTAAAGATTTTTGTACTCAAAATGACTCTCAAGAGTATCTTCTACTTTGTTCTTTCTTTCATTCAATTAACGAAGTTAGAAATATCAATTAACAAAGACAAGAAAACGCCAGAAACTGGTACGATCTTTGTAGCAAAGAATAAGGCTACTAGAGTTGGTGTTGTCAACCAAACCATTATTCTTGGTTTATATATTTGTAAATTTTGAGCTTTTTTGAGAGTTTTAATTAGGCATATGAAATGAACAATGTATGAATAGAAAAAGGGGGCTAAATTAAAAGAGATTGAATAAAAAAAAAAAAACCAGGTTTTCACATATTTTGTTGATGAGAACATGAGTATGGGTTTATGAAAAAAAAAGTAAGTATATATCATAAAAATTAAAAAAACGTAAATATAAAAATATTTTAATATTTTTAAACATATTTTATACTTTTTAGAATTGAACTAAATTGACAAGTTTTGTAAACATTGAGAGCTAAATTTGTTAAATTTTTTAGATTTAGAATCAAATAGATAGAACGCGTAAATATTAGAGGCTCAATTTGTTATTAGGCCAATAAAAAAAGCCCACATTAGACTTCCTTTACTAAGTTAATAACAAGAGTGACTAAATATTTAATTTTAAAAGTAACTAAAATATTTAAATTCAAAAAATTAAGTGACTGAATCAAAAAATTTAATAATTGAGTGACCAAAATAAAACAAGCTTAATAGTTGAATGACTATTCTTATACTTTACCCTTTATTCATTTGATGTAATTATATGTGAATTTTTTAAAAAAAGAAAATTTCAGGTTCTCCTATTGCTTCTTAAGCTATAATAATATGGCATAGGCGAACTTGATGAGTTCTGCTGTTGAATTCCCTCTTCACATGTTGTCTGATTTGCACAACTGCTGGAGAATTGTTTTGTATTTGCTTCCTCAAATGCTTTTCAGTTAAGTGACATTTATTGGAATCTATGTTTGCAGAAATTATATCTTGAAAATGTGGGAATTAGTTGCTAATTATGTAGCACAAATGCCCCTATGTGCATACATGTGAATGTTCTCTCTTCAAAACTTGAAACCAAAAAAGAAAGTCAACCGAGTTTATCAATTCTTCCTTATGAAAACTTAAGCCATTTTCCATATATAGAGTGATTAGTTTTGACTTTGTTCCGATAATTGAATAGTGTTTTATATGCAAGTTGAAGGTGGACTTTCTATGTTCATCTTGCTCAAAACCTGCCCGAGTCTGCCTCTGCAGTAGGATCCGTACCCGGAACCTCGACAATTCTGTAATTGTAACGATTCTTCAACACTGTTTAGAAAGAAACCACCCTTTAAATTCTACTAGAATTGCAAAATTAGGGCTCAAGAATCTCAATGTAGTCATTGTTTTTGAAGTCGATTTTGAAGCCCGGTTCGAAATCAGGTTGTTGGAACCGGGTCTAGGTTTGATTGGACCGAAAAGTTCTGGGTTTGATCAAGTGAGGGAAACATAAAGGACCCAGAAAACTGGTTTCCAAGTTAAGGGAGATGGGAAGTGTCAAGATGAGAAAATTAGGGACTTGATTGATAAAAATGAGAATCCTTGTGAGAAATTAGATAAAGGGTCTAATGTAGATGCTATAAATGGAGAAGGGGTTGTGATTAATGCTACTATGATTAAGTATGGAGTTGTTAGTCATCTTTCTCATATTCGGAAAGTAGACACACATGGGAAGAAGCCAAAATTTGAACACATATTGACATCAACAATGGCCAAAGAAGTTTTGAGAGGAGAATTTGTTGTGAAAAAACTTGAAAGGAAGGAATTAGAAGGAAACATGGAACTGGAACTAGAAGAAAGTGAGAATTTGAAATCAAGGTTCCACAAGGATCAATACTTCTATTCCCAAGTCAAAATGCAGTTGGGGTTGATGAGCTTAAATCAATGCATTTTGAGGTGAAAATTTTGGATTGTTTTAGATGGGAGGTCTAAAGCTGGTACAGTTTACAATGAGAATCCATGGTTGAAACTTTTGCCACATTTGAGGTTGGATTTGGACAGGATGAGCTTGTATAGTGAAATAAGGAGTCAACCAGAGGTAGGATGTTTGTCAACCATAGAGAGCATTGTATATAGTTTGAAAGGTTTGGGTGAGAAGATTGATGGGTTGGAGAATTTATTGGATGTTTTTGAATCCATGGTTGGGGATCAAAGGCGCTTAAAAGGATGAAAGGTTGAGTAAAAGAAGAACTAAAGATTGATTCTATTAGTTTCACCATTGATGTTACTATTTATTGGTGTAATGTTTCTAAAGCCAATTTTTTGCTATTCGGGTTGTTTTTAAAATGTTAAATAGGTTCTAAAATTTTGTACTCTTGTCAAATGATTTAATTAATACAATTTAAGAGTTTGAGGGTTTAACTGAATATATTTTCATAGAGAGGATTAATTGATTTTCTTTACGAAAATTTAGGGATACAAGAGCTTAGAAGATATTTTAATTTTTAAAAAAATATTTATACCAGTACATTGAAATAGGAGAAAAAACTTTTTGAAAAATTGAAATACATTAGTGTTAGACACATTTATAATTGAGAATCCGAGTTTAGATGATATCCATGATTTTATAAAGGGAAGAATGTGTTGTGATGATGAATCCTCCATAAAACAGAGTTCATATTGCAAGGGATGAAAATGTAAACAGTCAAAACTAATGGGGCTATAAAGTAAAAAAGATGACAAATACTGAACTATTTTTAATTTCCAAAATATCCCTCTTTGATTTGTTACTTCTAAAAATCACCCTCTTCCTCTTTCAAGTTCTGTTTTCCATTTCCAGGACTGGCATTACCCACCAATTTTTCTTCTTCCAGAGCAATGCAAAAGCTCCTTTCACGTCCACTCTCGAACCCCCCAAAACACTCCTTCTCTTGCTTCTTCTCCCACTCTGTTTCCAAAACCAGTTACGACCCTCCATTTTCCCCTATTTCCAAACCTCCAAAACCCAAACCAAAGCCACCCGACCCGACCCCAAACCGGAACCCGACTCCTATAAAGTCAAGCCTCCCATTTGACTTCAGGCACTCCTACTTTGAAACCGACCCGACACTCGAACCCATCGGGTTCCGAGAGCCAAAGAGGTTTTCTCCATTTGGACCTGGAAGGCTTGATAGGGAATGGACCGGGACTTCAGCGCCGGTCCGAGATGAAGTGGATAATTGCTTGGTCGGAGAGGAGAGGATACGGGTTCTTGGTGACCCGCTTACAGAGGAGGAAATCGAGGAATTGGTTGAAAAGTATCGGCATAGTGATTGTGCTCGGCAAATCAATCTAGGTAATTCTGTTTTTCATCTCTTCTTAAATAATAAGGCTGTTTTTCATCTCCTCCCTTTTAAACCATAGGACCATACGACAATGAAGAAACGTAGTTTTGGGTAAGGGATGAAATCTTGTAAATTCCAAGTTTTGGGTTGAAAATGACCCGATCTCGTTTTAGGGTTCTAAGGGATTATGGAATAGTTCCTTATTAATCCATGTAGCTATAGCTTTGAGTTTGATGCCAGTGGCAAATGTTTCTTCTATATATCTCCATTAGACTTTCTCTTATCTGTTGATGGAACTTTTTGTTGATCCAACTTTTCATTGTCAGATAGATAGTCGGATTATTTTGAGTCCGAGTAACATAGATTGGAATGGATGATGGGATTTAGAGAAGGCTTGACTGGGGTCTCGTTGGCAAGGGTTTCTTCTAAATTTACCTGCATCAGGCTTTCTCTTATTTGTTGTTGCAGCTTTAGATTGATCGGTCATTTTGATAGAAGATTCAACACTTACTTTGAGTCCGAGTAGCATAATAGATTGGAATGAAGGGTAGAAATGGAATGTTGAGAAGGTTTGTTTGTTTTGTGTTAGGGAAGAATGGGGTCACACACAACATGTTGGATGACATTCATAATCATTGGAAGAGAGCTGAAGCTGTAAGGATCAAGTGTTTGGGAGTACCAACTCTTGATATGGACAATGTTTGCTTTCACCTTGAGGTCTGAACAAAAAACAATCTCTATTGTTTCTTTCGGAATCTTGGATTATTCTTAGCTGATCTCGATTGTAGTATTTCTATAGGAAAAATCCGGGGGGAAAATCATCTACCGCCACATAAATATCCTCATTTTGTATAGGGGTCGAAACTATGATACCCAAAACCGACCAGTTATACCTCTTATGCTATGGAAGCCTTATGCTCCTATATATCCGAAGCTTGTGAAAAACGTTGCTGATGGCCTGACGTTTGAAGAAACCAAGGAAATGAGAAATAGAGGACTTCACTCTCCTGCTCTTATGAAACTCAGTAAGTCATACTGTTCATAGTGTTAATGAGATAGTACTATATATTGTAACTTCAAAGAGTGTCCCTCAGATACTTGTTTGCAAAATCATTGATAACAATAAATGGATTGTTTGACTAATACTGATGGTGAAATCTTATGTTCAGCGAGGAAGGGAGTGTACGTAAACGAAGTGGCCAGGGTCCGGGAGGCATTTGAGACTGAGGAGGTGATTAGACTAGACTGCACCCATGTTGGTACGAGTGACTGCAAAAGGATCGGTGTAAAGCTAAGGGTATTACTCCTATTTTCTCATTGTTTCTGCTGTTTACAAGAATTTTTAGTAGAAATGTTGATGTTCTTCAATCCAATACTAATTTTCCAGGTTTATTTCTTATTTCCTGTAAATGTAGGACTTGGTTCCTTGTGTACCTATTTTGTTCAAGGATGAACAAATTATACTCTGGAAGGGAAAGAGAGATCAGGAAAGAAACTGACATTTCTGATGCCAACGAGAAATCTTAGGGTACTTAGTTTAGTTCCTGAACCGGAAATCTGATGCAGTAATGAATTGGGCTATCATTTATTTATGCTTCCAGGCCAAAGCTTGTTGGATAGGTTGCTTGTTGATTCCGTTGCCTGGAAAAGCCATTGTTGCTGATGAAAATCAATGTACCAGTTCGTTTAACCAACCTTATTGTCGTCACCTGTATGCATTGGTGCATCCATCGGGTTGTATTTCGAACGTCAGGTAGTCTGTTTACAAGTTTGTAATTGTCCTGAAATTTAAAATCAGTCTTCATTTTTCAGGAAAAAAAACCCGAGTCTTCATAATGTTAAAAAAAAGGTACATTTTTGGGAAGTTTGTTGCAAAGGTATCTTTCATTAACTGAAACAATGGAATGAAAGAATGTTTTGCACTAACCCCTTTATTTTTGTAGCTACGGCAGACTTTTTGTTCTATATGAGAATCTGTCTGGAGCACTTTTCCATTTGTAAAATGGTTAAATATGTTGTTTATTTGACAGTAATGCATCTTAGATAGAATGTGATGAGAAATTTGGTCAAATGGTTTAACCCAATCTGACCCAAGATTGGATTAAGAATTCTTAAGATTAGATACATGTGAAAACTTGGAACCAGAAAATAATGACAACTGAGTTTAGCAATTGTTCCTTGTGAAAACTTAAGGCATTTCCAATATATAGAGTGATTAGTTTTGACTTTGTTCCGGTAATTGAATGCAAGGTGATTAAAAGAACATAATCTAAAATATGATTTCATGAAAAAAAAAATATGTAAAGTATTATTGATATAAGAAAATAACATAAATACATGAATCTCACACTATAAAAAAAAAACACAATTATGACGAGACATAGTACAGAAACATGAACCGATATAGAATTGCCAAGTTTCCTCTTACCTTCTTTGGTACGTGTTTCAACAACTAGCAGAATATATATATTTTTAGATATTCATTATTTTTCTTTTCATTCAACTCCAAGGAGCAAGCAAAGCAGAAAATCTAAATCTATATCTTTGCCCTTTGGCTTTTCGGATCTTGATCTGGAAAGTCGCAGAGAGGATTCTGTAGAGGCTTCAACTATCAGATTAGCAGCAAAAGCAATGGAAACACCAAAGGAGGTAGGTAAAAGAAGAAGTTCTTGATGTTCCCTTATATATATGTGTAAGTTTTTATTTGTTATTTACATATATATGTGTGTAAGTTTTTATTTGTCTTCCAATACTCAAAGAGTTCAAAGTGGAAGAATCGAAGTAATGAAGCTTTTTGATCAAACTTATTTATTATCTTCAAATGGCCTTCGACGACAAATAACTTGACAAAAATATGGATCATTAACCGCAACAAATTGAAATGTGTCTTTCCTTTAAGTGCTTCTCTCTGTCTTCCAATATTCAAAGAGTTCAGAGTGGAAGAATCGTCTGAATTAGAGCATGTATTCAGACATGAATATGAAACAAACATTGTAACTGAAGAGGATATGGTGCTTCCAATGTTGAAGAGACTGGAACTCTTACAATTACCAAGCCTTGTCTGCTCTGGCCCTTTGGGTTATCACTTTATGTTCCCAAGGTTCAATGTCACTACAGTCATAGAAAACTGCCCCAACATGACCATGTGTTCCACTGTTGATGTAAATAACTTGATGCAGGCTTGAACACAGGTAAACGCCCTAATATCTTTTCCTGATATGAGGATTTATGATGCTGTTTTTTTCTGCCATTAAATAGAAAAGTTAGAACCTTTGCAATCAATCGATGCTCATTTTCAACTTCATATTATTTTCTTGTTTCTTTTTCATTTCAAGAAAATGACAGAAATAGAGGATAAAAGGGTGTTGCAATGTGAGATTTGGGATGGTAATTGCAGACTTCAATAAATTTCTAATTATTTACTGATATAATCAACTGGAAGTTTGTTTTCATAGAAGTTGAGTCTTCATGATGAAAAGAAAAATGCTGGACTGTCTAAAACAAAGGGAGACCACTTCCTAAATTTGGAAGATGCAAAACTCAACAATTGTGGAGTTGAAGAGGTGTTTCAACTGAAGGGTCTTCCTCTTCCAACTACAAGCCAAGAACTCAAATGTTATTGCTCAATTCCTTTTAATCTTTGGTTTGAAGGGTCTTCAATTCCTCAGTAGTTGTACCCCTGTTTCCATCAACTGAAACTGAAATATATTCTTGAACTAAGCCTTGAGCATATTGAGTTTAGGGCTTTCAAATCTCCTGTGTGATGTTTTTAGAAAAGCACAGATGCCCTGGTATTGCAGTAAGCCTTGAACATATGGAGTTCATAGGGGTATTTTAGGATATGAAAGGTAAGATCATGGGAACATGTCAGGTGATTGGTGGTCATAGGGATACATTGTCATCTCGACCAATGTTATGTGTATAATCTGTTGGTCGATCTCTTTGAACTTTGCTTAATAAAATTCATATGAATGAGTTGACTATCCAAATATATTGTTGGACTGCACTTTGTATGTTTAATTGTAATTGACTTGTAACTTTAAACTGAGTTCAATTTTTTTAAAAAAAAAGCAAAATTCAGTTCAAATAAGTTATTATATGACAATTTTTTTCCCTTGCAGTATAATTAATTTTTTAACCCTCAAAACAATATTGAAAACGTTGAGGAACAAAATAATTTTTTATTAAGTTGAAACTAACAATCAAACTTTCAATAGTTCAACAAAATCACCTTTGAAAACTTTGCAAAATAAAATTTATCCGATTTTGGTTATGGTTTAACACACAAAAACAAATACATGATGCAATGGAATTTTCACTCTCACGCAAAAGCATACAGTAAAAGCTGCAACATAACTATAACTAGCTAAGTTATTAGTTTGAAGTAAGAGACGATACATCATTTTGCTTCACAACTCCATTAAAGTAAGCTTTCATACTAGTTAGAAGCGCAATCGTCAATGCACAATTATTAACGCACCTGTTTTTAACAAAAATAATAAACATAAACACAAGTGAACCACACTGAATTTGATTATTTCATAGGCAAATTTAGAAAAAAAAGAAAAAAGAACTAAAAATTGAAATCAACAACCATGTTTTTACCTACATTTAGTTATAACTATATGGTAGTTGACTTGGATTGAACCGTTGACGATGCCAATATATATCCTCGTTGAAAATTGCATTTGAAATAGTGACAGCCTCTTCAATCGCATCTTCCTCGACCAATTGGGGTGTCTTAAAAAATAATTGATGAAAAGTTATAACTAAAATTTGAATCTCATGTCATCAAGGAAAAATAAGAAACATATATATACTTTATAAAGTAATATTTTCTAATAATTTACAAATTATTTACTTAAAATTTATTAAATTTATTATCTTTAAAGTATTAAATTTATTAATATGCTACCAATTGTTTACTTAAAATTCTAACTTTTTTTACTAATTTATTTTAACAAAATCTTGAATATGTAAAAGCAGATGTTGAAAATTAATTGGAGTAAACATATTAATATAATTCTTAATTTAAAAACAAGTTGGCCTTGTAAAATACATGTTACTTGATTTAACCTAATAAATATTGTATTACAAAGCTTAAAGTATAATTGCATTTCAAATAATTGTAAAACTACAAAAGGAGTGCACTCTATAGCAGCTATATTAATTGGACATTGATGTCAGCTTCGCCATCATTGAGTAGTATTTACACCTAGGCAACTATAAATGCTAAGTCCTAACCTCTATTCAAGTATGACCTCTCTTATACATATTTATACTTTATAATCATTTTCAATCTTGTTTCCTCTATTCTCTTAGCTCAAACCTGTTGTATACTTCACCAACTATAACTTAGTCCACCAACTATAGAATCAGCTCACTCCATTTTCTAAACCCAACAAAAATGACATCAACCTATGCCAATATATAGTTATATGCAAAAAACCAAAAAGCTAATGTGAAAATAGTTTGGTTTGATTCGATTAAAAAAATAATTAATATGTAATATTCCTATAAATTAAAGAGTTGCGGGATCTATACCTTTGTCTTGCAATGCACAAATTCCTGTGAATCCATGAAGAAACTAGTAGTCAACTTAGGACAATTTCTTACTTCCAAATATTCCCATGCTGGCAATACAAAATGATATCCTTTGGGACAGAAGTGAATGAGGCTCGGTAGTTCTTCAAGTAATAACTTTTCTAATTTATCAAATTTCATCTCCTCTTCAACTACTACTTTCGGTTCATCTTCTAATTCGAATACTTGTTCCAATTTAGAATTCCTTCTAACTTTGAGACATTCAAGTTTTGGAAGAACAGGAACAGATCCAAAGGGAAAGAGACTCTTCAAATTTCGACAATTTGTAATAGTGATACCTGTCAAATTTGGAAAGCTGATAGGTTGGAGGCCAGCATTTGATGATGATGATGATGATGAAGAAATTTGATCATTGGCTAAAATGAGTTGTTCTATTTCTTCACACCCATCGATGAAAAGATCCACCAAATGTGATAAAGTGCGAGCCGTTGTAGGTGAAAATATATATCTTAGCTTATTGCAATTTATCAGCTCTAAATCTCTAAGGTTCTCAAGAGTTACAACTTGAGCAAAACCGTTCCATATAATCCGCATTTTAGACAAATTTCTCAAGCCCAATTTTTTTATTCTTGAGAATGAGTACCCACCTTGAACCTGAAATACCGTTTCATGATTCCCAACTACTATACAATCTTTATTCAATACAGGCACATTAGTTTTCCATTTGATTCCCACATTACTAAGAACCAAGTCCTGCAAATACACAGAAATGCCAATAAATGTCATAAAAACACACTAGAGTAAATGTTACCCACAAGTGTTCATAATTTTACATATTCCAAGTAATAGTGAATCCTACTTTCTCTAATTTCAATGCTACATGTATCTTTGGTATTTTAAAGGTTATATTTTAAAATTCCAATCAAATTATTTGAACATGAGAGACCATTTCTTGATTTTACATTTTTATTTAAAGAGTGAATAATGAAATTCATTTAGAAACTAAGTATAAAAGGGAAATGGATTATCGCATAAATTACGCAACATATCGATTTATTAGTTTGCTACAGTGTCAAAATCCATATACAAAATGCAAATAATCTAAATAATACCTCCAATAGCGGAGCTTGTACAATGAAGCATGCGAATAGTTGGCAATCGCATATCCAACAACTTTTCAATTTTGGCCAGCAATGGTTCTGCATGAATGAAGCAAATATTTTGATATCATACAAAATATATTTCTTTAAATAAAATTGAGGAATATCATTTATAAAACATAATTTAAATAATCATTATCATATTACATAAATATAAAATATTAATAAATATATTAAAGTGTAACATCAATAGAAAATAAATATATAATATTTCTCTATTTTAATTTTTTTCTATCTATATGAATTACTTAAAATATGAATATTATAGTATTTGATAATAAAAATTTATAAATTAATTTGATGTACTTGTTTTTAAAACATATAATTGTTATTTAATTGTAAGTTAAATTATAACTGTTTTATATTTTTTTAATAGTTGTTATATAAAAGGTTTATGTTTAACTTTTTTAAAATTTTTGTTAACCTTAAAACTTTTAAATATAGAATTACCTGAGGAACCACAACATCTTCCCCATTCTCATTTTGTTCCATCTTGAAGATTTGCCTAAGTTGAGGACAACTAAGTATTTTGACAGATTCCAATGATTGAAGCCCTTGAGTCCAAGTGTTTGCACAAACATATTTCAAACTTTGGCAATACCATATGTGAAGAATTCTCAATTTCGGGCAGCAACAAAGACGAGAGTCATTCTGCATATTTCAAACACACATATTAATAAGTTATTTATTTTTAATATTATAAAGAACTGAGCATATAAATATAAAGATAAATTATTAATTGAAAGACTTGATTGGAAAAATTAACTATATATTAAACTCGAATACACATTCAACTTCAAAATTCAATAAATCACAATTATAACAAGATAAAATATAAAAACACTCATTTTTTTTAGCATACAAATAATAAGTTGGAACAAAAGTAGCATGGCTCTTGAACAACTAGAGGTTACAACGGTTTAGTTTAATTGAATTTCTTTATTCATATAGATTCAATTTATTGTTTTTCTTTAAAATTTTAAAAATATTATTGTCTAATATATTTTCATTAATGTAAAATATTTGTTATTATATTATAAAAATATTAAAACCTAATTATAAAGTAAACAAAAGATGGAATTCACATTAGTCTTTAGTTTTCTCGTAGTGTTTTCATCCCTATAAAAAATGCTATCAAAAAGTAAAAATAGTTAGCTAGATTAACAAAATGGTTGGGGAGAATAGGCATCTCTACCTTAGTAATTTCTTCTTCTTGGGCAAAACCAATTACTTGCTCTAGTCGTTTGCAAGAACCTATGTAGAGTTCTTCTATACACGACATACTTTGAGCAAGGCAAGGTGAGAAGATTGTCTTCAGTTTATCGCAAGATTTAATTGTCACAATCTTTAGTCTTGTGAAGCTTGCAATTGCACGATGGGATGGAGAAAGACTATAGCACAACCCTTTCAAAGAAACCATCCTTTCTATTTCTAATTTCACCAAATTAGAGAATGCAACAGTTGACCCTTGATCGCTTGTTATATCAGTCAAAAATTTCATATCGCCGCAAGATTCATCCTCTAGAGAAGTCAACTCATTTAGTACCTTTTTTCCTATGCTTGGCACAATATTCTTCAGTCCACTAACCTCTCTCAACTTCAACTTTCCCACATTGCAAAATAAATTTTTAAATACACTCAATGAAGATGAGAAGTTTTCAATTTCCAAACTTATAATGGTTAGCTCCTCCCCAAAGCTAATATCGAGCCCACATGAAACTATATGTAGATCGAGATCGGGCCCACCTACAACTATATTGTACCTTTCTAGTTTAGGGAACACAAAATCTTCTTGAGAAAATTGACAAGTATAAAGGTACAGTGATAGTGCAGTTAAACGAGACAATGAATTCAGCTCCAATAAGTTGATATTGTTTTTCCTTAGCACATGTAACTCTTGCAGTGAAGTCAACCTATTATATTCATAAAAAAAGTAGCATTAATTGTTAAATTATATGACACAATACATATTGGTTGGGGGCTTAAAAACAAAAATATGATGTGAGTCATTTTTCTTTTTTGTTTGTGTTTCAAAGAACAGATTTTTATTTATTATGCGGAAAGATAAAAACATATAATTTTGAAAACAGTTGGATTTAAAAAAGGGTATTAAATGCTACACGTTTTTCTTTAGAAATGCATGAAAATGAAAATATAGATGATCATTATTAAGCTAACAAAACAAGATTATATGACTTGAAAATGTTTTAAAAAAGTAATAACTTTTTTATTTTTAAATTGATAAAATAAATTATTTTTTGATAAAATTTAAATTATTGATTTTTTATTAAAATTAAATATTAATTATTTTTTTGGTATTAAACTTTGATTAAATGCGTATAAAATTTTGTTATAGTTAGATTGAATTGAAGTTTTTTTAAATAAAATTTTAATAAATACTGAACAACATATTTTCCATTAAAACGTCTAAATAAATTGTTCAATAATTTTTTTAATAAAATGGAATATTAATTATTTTTATTATTACTAAAACTAAAGTCATTTTTAATTAGAGCTACATGGAGGGTTTCTTTTTTCAAATTAAAAATGTTTTTAAAAAGTAATAACTTTTTTTTAAAATTCTGGATGAATATGAAATATTAATGAATTTTAGGTTAGTCTTGTAAAAAAAGATTTGAGTTTAATATAGAAAATACAATGTACATGTTAAAATGCCTCATTGTCGTATCTTACTACCATTACTTAATTAAGTAATACATTTATTAGAGTTTTCCATAATTATCATTACAGAATCTTAAATCTCTAAATCATGTATTTTTAAATTTATTATTAAAAATAATTATTATAATATTTAAATAAATTTATTTTTTATTTATAACTCTTCCAATATTTATTTATTTTATTAAATGATGGAATGATATTCATATATATATCAACTCTAAAAGTATAATATTTTTACCTATCATATATCAAGTTAACAAATAATTTAAAATTTATAAAAATATTCAAAAAAATAAAAAATTTGAAATTCATACAATTAAAAAAATCATAAAATTTTTAAAAAATATAGCATGAAGTAAATATGGATTGCCATAACGGCTTTCATGTTTAAAAACTTAAAACATTTTAGTTAGTATTTCTGTTAAAAAAACAATTCAACATTTTTTTAAATGATCGATGCTCAAAATTGACTCTTTTTAAAATATTAAGAACCAAAATTTAACTAAAAACCGATCAAGAGTGAAATTGATAAATGATGTAAATGTTAAGGACTACATTTTATATTATGCCTTAATTTATTAAGCTGTTTTTTTAAATATTTATTGCCCTCGATTATTAAAGTAATTAAGAGGAAAATAAATGATGTCAAACAAAATACGAATATGATAAAAAAGATTATTAAATCTGATGCACTCTTACCTTGATACCAACTTGGGGGGGAAATGGATTTCCACTAATTCAAAAGAAGAAAGGCGAGAAGAAAGGCGTAAATATTTCAGTGCAGACAATTTCATTAATTCTTCACTTATCTCATCAATCTCAGTGCGAATCAATGCAAGAATCTCAAGGCTTCTCATATTCGTCAGTGATGATGACAAGTTTTCTAGCTGGCAATACTCACACCACAAAGTTTTAAGATTTGGAAAGGAATTGAATCCTTTCAGTGAGAAATAGACTCTTTGGAGATATAGAACTTGGAGGGCTTTCATTTCTTCAAAAAATGTACTGGAAACCACTATTGAGCTTTCATATCTTTGGAGATATGAATTCCACCTCGACTCACCCTGAAGAAACAAAGTCTTGAGCTTTGAAAATCCCACTTTGTCAGGAAAATTTTTTATGTTACTACTACAATTCCATAAAGCGATTGCAGTATAACCTTCAAAACTTTCAACCATATCAGGCCATTCTTTCAACTTATCTTTTACCATGAACCTATTTTCTCCGGTTGATGTTAGCCAATGAGCAAAATCTCGAACCACATCGTGCATTCTTATACTATCTGCAACATCAGTTTCCAATAACAAGCCAGATTTTTGGAGTCTTTTTAGTGCTACCCCAATTTCATTCCTTTTATCTTCAATAGAGGAAGCATTAGGGAACAATCCCACTCCAATTCCACACACAATCAATATCTCAATATGGATTTCATCGTCTTCAGGAAAAAGGGAACACAGTAAGAAACACATTTGGATGTCATTTTCCGTCATTTGGTTGTTGCCTCTCTTCAAATAATCGTAGCTAAGCTTAAGAGGCTTGAGGACACCTCCGAGAACTTCTTCATTATCCAAATGCCTGGAGTCCTTGAATCTCTGGTTTGCGGCTTTCCACCCATCTAAACTCTCACCTTTTAGAGCTTTTGCCACGGTAACAATTGCAAGAGGCAGTCCCTTACATTCACCAGCAACCTCTTTGGCTACCTCATTCAAGATGGAACAGTCATCTTCTAAACCGGCTTGATCTCGAAATAAAACCCATGCTTCGTCTTTGGATAAGATGCCAAGTTGAATTTCCTTCTGACACTTCATTTTACTGCAGACTTGTTGTTGACGTGTAGTCAGAAGAATTTTACAACCCTTGTGGTCATCACCGAATGGAATTCCGATTCTCTCCAATTTAAATTCTTCCCAGAGGTCGTCGACAATTACAATGATTTTTTTCACGCCTCGCATACTCCTGAATAGCTCTTCTGCTCTTCCTTCTTCGGTATTTGAATGAAAATTTAAACCAAACATCTCTGCAACTTTATCTTGAATTGTTCTGATGTTTGGATTTTGGGACATAGTAAACATCACAACTTTATCAAAGAGCTCTTGTTCTCGAGCATGCTTCCCAACTTCTTTGGCTAAAGTTGTTTTACCAACTCCTGGCATTCCGTGCAGTCCGATCATGTTGACAACTTTTATAGCCTCCATGATCTGGTTCAAAGCTGACTTGGAAGATTCGGAGTCCATGAAATCCGTGGATGTGATGAACTCTATTCCTTGAAGAGAACGACGATAGCCCACCTGTGCAAAGTTAGAAGTCTCTAAAAGTTTAGAGATAATAGGAGTCTTCTCGGCCAGTTTCTTACTCAAGCAATATCGCCAGCCCCATTTAGGACACCATTTGAAACACTTGACGCGATCTATTTCATCTTGCAAGTTCTGGGTTTCTTTCAGTTCGTTCTCAGCCCTTGTAAGCCAGATCTCAACGTCCTTATAGATGACTTCATTTTGCCTTTTAGCCTCATCGACACGAGTGTCCACCCTCTGTATCATCGATTCAAGTGTTTCTCGTTGATTCGTGAAATCTTGAACAATCTCTCCATAACAGAAAAAGTAACGGAGATAGGGTGATGCATATGTCATTGCCTGGTTTGTCACATTTTCGACAGCAGCAGAGGCAACAGATTCGGCCATTTTTGTTGATAATCTGATGAGGATGAACAAAAAATTTGGTAATTAGTAAGAAGATTAGCAATTGTGAGAAATAAAATCAGTATTTGTAGTAAAAAAAAGGAATGGGAGCTACCAATTATTGTTGTAAACCAAAGAGATGATTATTGAAGAAGGTAGAAATTACTCTTCTCTTTCTCTGTGTGAAAACCAGAAAGTTGGCAGGGTTTTTTTTTGTTTTTGTTTGTCCTTAATTGAGAGACAGAAGAGAAGAAAATGTGAAAACTGAAAACAAAGAGATGAGAAACACAGATTTGAGAAATTGAAAGCCAAAAAAGAAAATGGATGAAGAAAGAAGAATGGAAAGTGGTTGCTTTAACTTTCATTGTTTTCTTTATTAAAATAAAATAATAATTATTTTATAACCATTAAAGTAAAATTCCATTTTTATTAAATTAAATATTTTATATTTACATTTATAAAATATAAATTGATATATCTCTAAAATATAACTATGAATCAATAAATCAATTATTTTATCTTTTTAGTAAAAATATTATTTATTTTAATTACCCTTAACATTCAAGTAAAATGATAATATGATTTTATTCAAATAAAATGCCTCTCTTTTTTTTTCCACTAATCCTGACTAATCTAAAATTTTAACTTGATTGTTTTTATTAAATTAACAATAGATTAATATTATATATTTATTTATGTCGGTACATGAATAAATTGCAATGTAATAAGTTAAAATAAATTTGTAATTTTTTTCACTAAATGTTAGGTGTAGTAGTAACCCTCATCACACTATTAAAAAAAAGGTTCAAGTCCGAATCTTGAAGAGAACATTATTGAATAGACAACCGTGAACCTTTCAAAAATTAATTTTCATAAATTAGAAGATTATTATGTGGTCTATAATTTCAATTAGGGAGATGACTAGTCTTGAATATCGAAGAAGTCGACTCCATAGGTAGAGACATAGATGTACTCATTGGAAGAATAATACGCTAGATTGAACCCAAGTTGAATTAATTCACTTGCCTCAATGGTAAATTTTGTGAAAAAAATTTCTAATTTTAAGCGAGCCCACACTCAATAGACATGAGCTTGAGGATAATGAAAAAAATTATCCGGTCGAAGCATTCATCCTAAACGAGTCAAATTTTATTAACATCATCATATTTAAAAACTCAAAAGATTGATTATAAATATTAAGGTTGAACTTCAAAATGTTGTATAAAAACTAGTTGCAATTTGATTGATGGTACAAAAATTAATTTAAGTGTTTTAAAAAATTATTTCTTTGGAGATGTTTTATTTTGTTAAAATACTCTTAACACTGACTTCCCTTTCAAAACAATGTTTTAAAATATTCTCCATGTAATTGATTACATCAAGTACTTGATTTTAGAGGCGTATAAAATTCAATTCTATTTAAAAAATAAATTTCAAGTTAATTCAAATTTTTTTAATCAATTCGAATAAGTAATTCAAGTTTTTGAGTTTAAATTGAGTTGAACTTTTGCAATTTGAATAATTTGAATAACTCAAATAATAAATGGATAAAAATACCTTTTTAGTCTCTGCTCAATTTTAAAAATAAACAAATTAATTTCTCTCTATAAAAATTTTAAAATAATTAATTTTAAAAATCCAAAGACGATTAATTGTGGTTAACCCATGTGATTAAAGCAGAACATATATTTCAATATTTAAAGTCCTTAAACTGTTAGTTGACGTCATTAATTTGAGTTTACTTTTCTTCAACTTATAACCTTAGCAATTTTGAGTTCAAGTCAAATTGAGTTTTATACTTTGAATAACTTAAATAATTCAAATAATTCAAATAATAGATTAGTGGAAATACTCATTGGGTCTGTAACATCCCTAAGTCTTATCTGTCGCCGGAACAGGATTAAAAAGTATTATCGGACTTTTCAGATAAAAAACAAACATTACATATTATTTAACATACATGTCATAAATCAATCATATTGTCCCTTATATGAGCCACCGAGACTCAAAATATATGTTAGAAACAAATCGAGACTAAATCGGGTACTCAGAAAATTTTTCCGAAAACATCAAAATTTTTCAAAGAAATAGGGGACACACGTCCGTGTGAAAATACCCGAGCATTCTGTTTTGAAATTTTAAAGTTGTATGGGACACACGACCAAACCACACGCCCATTTGTTAGCCGTGTGTCTCACATGGTCCAGTCACACGCCCTTGTGTCTGGCCGTGTGGACTCAAAATGAACCTTAAACATCAAGTTTACCATTCCCTGCAATTTTGAATACTAAACAACTCAAAAATCAATTGTTCAACCAATTCGAAACAAAATCAAATATCTTCAAAACATGTCAAAATAATCAACCTAGATGTCTAACCAATGTACCCTCATAGATACCACAATTATATTATCAAAACATATTAATTTAAACATCATTCAAATCAAATTTTTAAAGATACCAAATTCAACCTAATTTTGCCTATATCATGTTCATTTATGCAATAATTTAAAACATGCCATAATATGACCTCAAATATAAACACATATTTATATGTGTATAACCAACCAATATTAACTTATAATCTTATTTAAAATCAATCCACAAAATGATTAATATTTAGACACCCTAGGTGCATGCCGACACAAAAGGAAAAACATCATCACGTTTGAGTTCGAGACTCTTGTTGGATGTTGAATTGACGGATCAAAATTTAGTACTTAACCTGTGCACGGAAAACAAAACCGTACGCTGAGTAAAAACTCAATGGTATTTCTATAATCCGAATATTTATAGACAAAAGATAATATAATATGTACATTTTAATTATAAGTACAATTGAATATTAAAAACCACATTAATTTATACAATGACAGTAGTCATTCAATTTTTCACTTCATAAATACATCATTCATGCCATACTCAATTCTCATCATTTGCTATATAGTAACTTTTCACAATATGATTGATTCGGTCGTTGAAAGCACCAAAAATATCCTATTCCCTACAAAATAATGAAAAAGAAAACGAACGGGAAGTAAGGTCAAATCCTCAGGGACCGGATTATACGAATGCTTGTTTCTCGAAATCCTGGGTAGAATCGTGCCCAAAAAATCCTGCGTTCCTGAAAAAATAAAAATAACAGAATTAAAAGTTTTGATCTGGAAACTAAAATAAAATAAAAACAGAATTGAGAAGTCGAATTGGAATTGCGAAAATTAAAAATAAGAAATAGAGTTGAGATAGGGAAATTCTTATGGGGAGATTCTAGCCTCCAGTTACCTCGATCCGTCTTGGGTTCAATCATTGGCTTTTAGATGGTCCTTCTCAAACCGAATAAGCCAGTTATAGTGGAAGAGGACGCCTACGACCATCAGCTCCAAGGATTTAGACTTCGATTTAGTGGAACCTGACTCTAGCCAACAATCGCTCTTGTGGGATCATCTTATGCTAGATCAACATTACTCAATGGTGAATCCCACGCCATTTTGTCTATTGGGCTTGCCAACCTCTGACGCAGTAAGCTAACGAACCAACTGTGCAACCTTCTCAAAATATACAAAGCAGCCGTTCCTTGCACACGTTGAAAAGATCACTTTTTAAGTGACATGGACGGAAGCGCCAGCCCCGTAATGCGGAGAAACGGTGAATACCTTGTTGAGAAGGCTAAGCACGGATTCTAAACCTCAAGAACCCTTTTTTGGGGATTTTCGGTAACCTTTGGCTAGATGGGTTTTAGTGGCTCATGGTTATGGTGGAAAAGAAAATAAATATATAATAAAAATGAAGATTTTATTAAAAGGAAATATGGAAAGAAAAAAAGACTTTTGGGGAGAGAGTGTTTTTTCAGAAGAAGAAGAAGCAACCATTTTGAGTCACCTCACCCCCTATTTATAGTGCTAGGGGAGATAGTTTAATCCTACTTAAACTCCTAAAAGATAAATACATTTAATTGAAAATAAATAAAGATAAAATCCTAAAATTAAATAATTCTTAATAATTATCTTAATATTATTTATCCTAATATAATCAAAATAGAGTCTAACAGAATAAAATCTCTTCTTTTTGCATTTCAACCCTTGTGTCCTCCATGTTTGCACTTTTGGCACCAACTTTTCCCTATGTCGCACATTGACCCATTTTATCTTTAATTTCATGCTTTTAGCCCTTAATTTCGCTTTTGCCTCTAATTTAGTCCCTAAAAGATAAAATATCATAAATAGCTCAAATTAGCAGGATCATACTCAGAATAAAAAACATAATTAATGCATAAAAATACGTTATTCTATAGTATTATCAAATTCCCCCTACTTATCCCATGCTTGCCCTCAAGTATGGTTCCAATCTACCATGAAAATTAGAATTTGCCCCGAAAGAAATACTACTCCAAAGGTTTATAAAAATTAGTCAAAAATGCATATGAAAAATAAAGAGAACTTCTAAGCTTGCTTTAAGTAAAACAGAAAAAATATTCTAATTAATACACACTAAAATTAAAATCGTCTTGAATTATTTCATGCTATTTAGGTAAATTACCAAACCTACCAAGATATTCTATTTATTTCTTCCTTTAGTCCCCAACTGCAGTTTTATTAGTACTATTTTTTTCTTTTCTTCTTTTTTTTTTTTGTTTGTTATTCTTGAAATAATCTGTAACAGTAGTTTCAATATACAAGACAGCCAAAACAGGTATCGATAGGCATTTACAAGGTATTATCGTTTTATGTTGAAGAAAATCATACCTGTTCCGATCAGTGTCGGAAGTAAAAGTAAGGTTACCGTGCAACTGGGCCTCCGGGGGTAAGACATTGGCGCGAAAATGGTAGGTACGACCACGAGAGGGTAGGGGCCGATTCTCGTCAGTGGTGTTGGAGATTCGACATGTGAATCGACTGTCGTGTTAGAGGAGGAGTTCGTGGTCGTTTCGACTGTTCGGGCCGTATGTCGTGGTGGACGACGACGAGGCCGATGTGACGGTTCATGTGTTGCATAGTGTCACGGCAGTGGGGCCTGTTCTGTTTGCGACGGTGGTGGAAGGGCTAGCACATGGTCGGCCCGTGAAGGGGCGGTGGACGATGATTCTTGATCACCGTGTGGAGGAGAAGTCGAACGGTGCAAAGGAGATGGTATGGGTGTCAATAGCCCATCCGTCGGCCCGGTGGTCGGAGGTGCGCGTAAAGGGGATGATGTGGAGGGTTCGGCGACTTGTGCCGCAGTTGTGGAAGAAGAGGAGGAAGGGGAGGCCGAATGGTGCGGCGGTGATGGGGAGGGAGAGGGTGCGTCGGCCAAATCAATAGTTTGAGGGGCAGAGAGGCGGCAACAAAACGGCGGTGTGTGGTGGAGAGGGGTGAAGTTTCAGCGGCTATGGAGTTTGGGTGAAAGAAATTGGGAAAAAATTTTAGGTTTTGGGTTTTATTTTGTTGATAGGGGATGTTTGGATGCAGGGATAAGGGTGGTTGGCTGTAGGAATAAGGCAGTTTGGCTACAGGGATATGGCATTCTGGGCTAGAATAGTATCTGGAATAGAGGCTGTTTGGTACCGTGGATAGGGCTGTTTGGTTCCATTTTTCTGACTTTTCTCCTTTTTCTTAGTATTTTCGCTTCGTTCTGCCTAGGCAAAGAAGAGAAATTTATTAATATTCAGAAATAAAGTAATAAATAAAATACTAATAAAATGAAATAGAATAATAAATACTAATGAAATAAAATAATAAATACTAATAAAATAAAAATTAAGAAAAGTAAAAAAATAATAAAGGTTGGGTTGCCTCCCAACAAGCGCTTGTTTAACGTCATTAGCTTGACGCCTTAAACAGCTCTATGGTGGCTCCAAATAAATCTTTTAAATTGAGTGAGCTTGAAAATTCTCGTAAAACGGCTTCAACCGTTGGCCATTGACTATGAACTGCTATCTTGATTCATCACTTTCTATTTCAACCGCACCATGAGGGAATACTCCAGTAACAACAAAAGATCCTTGCCATCTTGATCGAAGCTTACCTGGAAATAATTTCAACCCAGAGTTATAAAGTAAAACTCTTTGTCCTACCGAAAAATGCTTCTGAGCAATTTTCTTATCATGAAACAACTTGGTCTTGTCTTTATAAATACAAGCATTCTCATAAGAATCATTGTGAATTTCTTCCAACTCTTGGATATTTAACTTCCTCGCCCTTCCTGCAGGGTCTAACTCCATGTTACATTGTCGAACTGCTCAATAGGCTTTATGCTCTAATTCTACCAAAAGATGGCAAGCTTTGCCAAAAGCAAGTCGATACGGGGTCATTCCAATTGGTCCTTTATATGCCATCCGATAAGCCCAAAGTGCGTCATTAAGCCGAAGACTCCAATCTTTTCGGTTGGGTCAAACTATTTTCTCTAAAATAGTTTTTATCTCCCTGTTTGAGACTTTGGCTTGTCCATTCGTTTGGGGATGGTATGCTGTAGCTATACAGTGATGAACTCCATATTTCGATAATAGTGCCTCCATGACTTTATTATAAAAGTGGGTGCCACGATCACTGATTAGGGCTCGAGGTGTGCAAAACCTGGAAAAAATAGTTCATTTTAGAAACTCCACAACAGTCTTGGCATTATCATTGCGAGTAGGCTTTGCTTCTATCCATTTAGAAACATAGTCCACCGCGAAAATTATATATACATTGCTAAATGAAGAAATAAACGGGCCCATGAAATCGATGCCCTAAACATCAAAGATTTCGTATATATGAATCGGGGATAGGGGCATCTGATTTTATTTAGTGATGTTACCTGTACGTTGGCATCTATCGCAAGACTTACAGAAGTTATATGCGTCTCGAAAAATTGTGGGCCAATATAGCCCGCATTCTAACACTTTATGAGCAGTTATTTTAGGGCCAAAGTGTCCTCCGAAAGCTTCAGCATGACAAAAATTAAAGATAGAAGTTACCTCAGTTTCTGGAACACATCGCCGTATCATCTGGTCTGAACAGTGTTTCCACATGTATGGGTCATCCCAAATGTAGTATCGAGCTTCTCGTCTAAGCTTGCCCCTCACGGATCGTGTTAACTCAGTGGGTAACAAGCCTGTGGCTAGAAAGTTTACCATATCTGCGTACCATGGGAGACGTGCCTCGGTCGAGAATAGGCTTTCATTAGGGAATTCTTCCTTAATAAGGACGTCATCAAAAGGTACCTTTATTCTGCTTAAGTGGTCAGCTACTAAATTCTCGCATCCCCTTTTGTCATAAATTTCAATGTCAAACTCTTGGAGCAACAAAATTCACCTAATGAGCCTCGATTTTGCTTCCTTCTTTGTGATCAAGTACCTAAGGCTGCATGATCAGAAAAAATAATTACTTTAGAACCCAATAAATAAGGTCGGAATTTATCTAAAGCAAATACAACGGCTAAGAGTTCTTTTTCCATAGTGATGTAGTTGCTCTGCGCAGCATCTAGGGTTTTCAAAACATAACAAATGACATGGGGTTCCTTGTTTATCCTTTGCCCTAATACAGCCCCTACACTGCGTTCGCTTGCATCACACATAATTTCAAACGAGTACTTCCAATTTGGCGGTTGCATTAGAGGAGCGGAGACCAACTTTTGCTTGAGTGTATCAAAAGCCTCCTTACACTTTTGGCCAAACTCAAACTTCTTGTCTTTCTGCAGCAACTCACACAGTGGTTCTACTACTTTCGAGAAATTCTTTATAAAGCGCCTGTAGAACCCTGCATGGCCAAGAAAAGAACGAACTTCTCTCACAGTGGAGGGTTAAGGCAAAGAATTTATAATGTCAATTTTGGCCTTATCGACCTCAATTCCCCTAGAAGAAATTATGTGACCTAGAATTAAACCCTTGTCTACCATAAAATGACACTTTTCATAATTTAAGACAAGATTGAATTCTATGCATCTACTCAAAATTATAGTTAGGTTTTTAAGGCAATCATCAAAATAATTCCTATAAACAGTAAAATCATCCATAAAAACTTCGATAATTTTTTCCACATATTCAGAAAATATACTCATCATGCATATCTGAAAGGTGGCCGGCACATTGCATAGACTGAATGGCATCCTTCTGTATGCAAATGTACCGAATGGGCACGTAAAAGTGGTATTTTCCTGGTCCTCCTGTACGACTAGAATTTGAAAGAAACCTGAGTATCCATCAAGACAACAAAAGTGAGTTTTTCCAGCTAATCTTTCAAGCATTTGATCTATAAAAGGAAGAGGGAAATGATCTTTTCTAGTATAAGAGTTCAACTTCCTGTAATCTATGCAGACGCGCCACCCATTTTATACTCGGGTAGGTACCAAGTCACCTTCAGCATTTTTCTTTACTGTCACGCCCGTTTTCTTGGGCATGACTTGCACCAGACTTACCCATCTGCTATCTGAAATGGGGTAGATTACATCAGCATCCAATAGCTTGATTATCTCTTTCTTTACCACCTCCATCATATTCGGATGTAGTCGTCTTTGCGCCTCCCGCCTCGGTTTTGTATTTTCCTCTAAGTAGATCCTGTGTGTGCCTGTCGAAAGGCTTATCCCTTGTAAGTCGGCAATTGTCCAACCAATCGCCTCCTTATGACTTTTTAATATTCGGACCAAACTTTCTTCTTCATGCGTGGAGAGTTTATTGGAGACTATGACTGGTAAGGTATTATTCTTCCCCAAAAATGCATATTTCAGATGCTCAGGAAGTGGTTTCAACTCCAACTCTGGTGCATGTATAACAGAAGGTAAAAGTTTAGTACTTGGAGATAATAACTCATTAACAAATTCAAATTCATCAAGCTTAGATTTATCATCATAAATTGACTCAAAATTTTCTTCCACTAAAGAGTCAATTATGTCGACGCAATTTACGCTCAAGATTTCGCTGGGATGGCTAATGGCATCGTAGACATTGAACTTCAAGATCTCCCCATCAAACTCCATCGTGAGAGTTCCACTTCGAACGTCGATTTTAATACTAGCCGTACTAAGGAAGGGTCGTCCCAACAAGAGATCTGAAGATCCGGGAGTACTATCCTCCTCCATTTTTATCACATAAAAATCTGCAGGGAAAATAAGTTCGTTAAATTTTACCAACATTTCCTCAAGGACTCCTTCGGGATGCACAACGGACTTGTCTGCCAATTGAATGATAACACCTGTTTTTGTCAAAAAACCTACGTTAAGTGATTCATAAATAGAATATGGCATTACATTTATGGAGGCTCCTAGATCACACATAGCCTTTTTAATTCCCAAATGACCTATTTTGCATGGTATTGCAGACATGCCCCTATCCTTACATTTTGCCGGCATTTTTCGCTGTAACACTGCGGACACATTTTCACCAACATTCACCCTTTCATTACCTGTTAATTTTCGCTTGTTGGTGCAAAGCTCTTTAAGAAATTTAGCATTCCGCAAAATTTGCTTGATGGCGTCCAACAATGAAATGTTGATCTCGACATTCCTAAATGTTTCGAGGATCTCCTTGTCCTCTTTACCCTTTCGATTCTGTTTGAATCGTTCTGGAAAGGGAGGTTGGATTTTAGGGAGTGGAGGTTTCGGTCGAACCTGTTCATCTTTTTTGGGTTTTTCCTGGGTGATTTCTTGGTCAAGATTCCTGTTAGGAATAGGTTCAAGTAACTTACCACTTCGCAGCGTCATTGCATTCACGTTTTACCTCGGGTTTGGTTCTGTTTGTGACGGCAGCTTCCCTTGAGAACTTATTTTCTCAATTGATATAGTCAACTCCCTTATGGATGCCTCAGTTTTCTGATGAAAATCAAGAAGATTAGCTGCTAATTTATTGACAAGAGCTTCTAGAGAGTTACATGAATTTTGCGGCTGTTGTAGAGGTCGGTTTTGGTATGACTGATTATACCGTGGATTAGCTCCATAACTCAAGTTAGGATGTTCCCTCCATCCTGGGTTGTAGGTATTAGCGTAGGGATCATATCGCCTCTGTGGTGGGCCAGGAAAATTTCCCACTGCATCTAAATGAGCCATAGAGTCATCATACAAACTGGAACATGTATCAGTTGTGTGCTCAGGTGTAGCACATATTCCACATAACCGAGCTGGTTTAGCTTTTTCTGCAACAAGAGAGCTCACGATATTAGTAAGTCTATCAAGTCTATCTTCTATGGAAGAATTACTTAGCCGGTGAACCCTTCTAGGGGGTTCAGGATTGGCTCGGAACTGCTGAGAATTTGCAGCCATTGTGGAGATCAGGTCTCTTGCTTGTTGAGGGGTTATATTGACCAACGCTCCTCCACTAGCGGCGTCTACCATATTCATCTCCATTGGTTTCAAACCTTCATAAAAGTACTGAAGGAGAGATTACTCTGTTATACCGTGTTGTGGGTAGCTTGCACACAACTTCTTAAACCACTCCCAATAATCGTAAAGAGTCTCAGCTTCTTTTTGCCTTATTCCAACGATCTCCCTTCTTAGCTCAGCTGCTCGAGATGCTGGAAAAAACCTATTGAGGAATAAACGAGATAAATCAGCCCAAGTGGTAATATATCTAGGGGGTAAATAGAATAACCATTCCTTAGCAGAATCTGCTAGGGAGAAAGGGAAAGCGCGCAATTTAATTTGATCCTCGGTTACCCCCTGAGGTTTCATGCTAAGACAAACCATATGAAATTCCTTCAGATGTTTGTGGGGATTTTCATTTTGTAACCCACGAAAAGTTGGCAGTATCTGGATTAAACCTGACTTCAGTTCAAAATTGGTATCCATAGTAGGATATGTGATGCACAATGGCGGTTGTTCTGCCGAAACTTCGGCCAATTGCCGAATTGTTTGAGCCATTGGTTGACGTGCTAAATTAGGGTTTTTATTAACCCTAGTTTCTGCTTCGTCATCGATTCTGATTTCTGGCGGTGGATTGCTTTGAGTCCCAACCACCGTTGACTACTTTTTCCTTAGCTTTGTTTCCTTGTGATTAGCTTTCGCAGTCTTTTCAATCTCTGAGTCAAACGCAAGAGTGCCTGGAGCAGATTTGGTCATAGAAAACAAAAAACAAGATTAGTATGTTGCCAGCCCCCGGCAACGGCGCCCAAATTTGATGCAGTCGTTGAAAGCATCAAAAATATCCTATTCTCTACAAAATAATGAAAAAGAACAGTAAAGGGGAAGTAGGTCAAATCCTCAGGGACCGGATTATACGAATGCTTGTTTCTTAAAATCCTGGGCAGAATCATGCCCAAGAAAACCTGCGTTCCTGAAAAAAATAAAAAATAACAGAATTAAAATTTTTGATCTAGAAACGAAAATAAAATAAAAACAGAATTGAGAAGTCGAATTGGAATTGCGAAAATTAAAAATAGGAAATAGAGTTAAGATAAGGAAATTCTTATGGGGAGATTCCAGCCTCAAGTTGCCTCGATCCACCTTGGGTTCAATCATTGGCTTTTAGATGGTCCTTCTCAAACCGAATAAGCCAGTTATAGTGGAAGAAGACGCCTACGACCACCAGCTTCAAGGATTTAGACTTCGATTTAATGGAACCTGACTCTAGCCAACAATCGCTCTTGTGGGATCATCTTATGCTAGATCAATGTTTCTCAATGGCGAATCCGACGCCATTTTGTCTATTGGGCTCGCCAACCTCTGACGCAGTAAGCTAACGAACCGACTGTGCAACCTTCTCAAAATATACAAAGTGGTCGTTCCTTGCACACGTTGAAAAGATCACTTTTTAAGGGACATGGACGGAAGCGTCAGGCCCATAATCCGAAGAAACGATGAATACCCTGTTGAGAAGGCTAAGTACGGATTCTAAAGCTCAAGAACCCTTTTTTGGGATTTTCGGTAACCTTTGGCTAGATGGGTTTTAGTGGCTCATGGTTATGGTGGAAAAGAAAATAAATATATAATAAAAATGGAAATTTTATTAAAATGAAATATGAAAAGAAAAAAAGACTTTTGGGGAGAGAGTGTTTTTTCAAAAGAAGAAGAAGCAACCATTTTGAGTCACCTCACC
Organism: Gossypium sturtianum; assembly: GCA_025698515.1. NCBI lineage: Eukaryota > Viridiplantae > Streptophyta > Magnoliopsida > Malvales > Malvaceae > Gossypium > Gossypium sturtianum. The sequence goes on from CM046947.1 coordinate 97,324,068, forward strand.
CCCTATTTATAGTGCTAGGGGAGATAGTTTAATCCTACTTAAACTCTCAAAAGATAAATACATTTAATTAAAAATAAATAAAGATAAAATCTTAAAATTAAATAATTCCTAATAATTATCTTAATATTAATTATCCTAATATAATCAAAATAGAGTCTAATAGAATAAAATCTCTTCTTTTTGTATTTCAACTCTTGTGTCCCCCATGCTTGCACTTTTGGCACCGACTTTTCCCTATGCCGCACATTAACTCATTTTATCTTTAATTTCACGCTTTTGGCCCTTAATTTCGCTTTTCCTCCAATTTAGTCCCTATAAGATAAAATATTATAAATAGCTCAAATTAGCAGGATCATACTCAGAATAAATACATAATTAATACATAAAAATACGTTATTCTAGAGTATTATCAATGATACACATATCATTAAAGCAACAATATTGTTCATTCCATATGCAACTCATGAATTCACAATTCATGTGTCTCAATCCATATTTCAATTCAATGTCCCATTGTCATTCTATAAACCATGCCATTTCAATATCAATTATTAAAATTTATCATTAATTTACCTCTATTAACACGACTCGGACTCAGAGGTATACATGGATCCAACCAAAACATACCAGTTTGGCACCCAGTGCCTCATTGGATAATTCGAAGTAATAAATTGACACTCAGTCTCATCGACTCGAAGTCAAAGAAATCCCTGAACTCTTCCAATCCTATGGCATGCCATCTATATCCGACTCAACCCGATACTGTTAATAGGGTTTCAATTCACTTTTCAAATGCAACAAATATTCAATATTCAAATTTCACATTAATCACAAATTCATATAAATTCAATTCAATATCAAAATGGCAATTACTTACCTCAATCACTTACTATAAACATTTAATCAAAATAAAACAATTAATATATAGATTCGGATTACAAAAATACAAACAGGAAATTCCGAGCTAATCCTCGTCGACTTTATCTTTTCCCTTTTTACTCGATTCTGGTACGACGTTAGCTACAGAATTAAAACAATTAAAATTTATTAATACAACACAATTCAATCTCATATTTAATATTTTAATTTTTACTCAATATTTACCTAAATTCCAATTTAGCCCCTAAATCGAGACTAATTTTATTTCTTCACAATCAATCTTATATTTTCATACAAATTCCACTTTAGACTAGATTTAACTCCCTAATTTCACTTAAATCCCTAAATTTTTAATTCACAATTTAGTCCCTAATACTCAAAATTTACAATTTATTCTACAATTCAATCATTTTTTCATTTCTAACTTAAAAATCTATCAAATTAATCCCTAATACTAAAATTATTCAAAAATAAAAATCACTTAAAAACTTAATAATTTCTAAAATTTTGACATGGGTCGGGTAGTATTTAATACCGAAATTCTAAAAATATAAAAATTACAAGAAAAAAAGACTAAATTGACTTACCAATTAAGCTTTAAACCCTTGAAACTCTAATTTTCCTTCTTTCTCTTGTTTCTTTCCTTTTTCTTTCTTTCCCCCTCTGTTTCGTTTTATCTTTCTCTTTTTCTATTTCTATTTCTTTTTCTTTTATTATAATAATATAATATAATATACATTACTTAAACATTAAGGTCTATTATTATAATATTATATATATATATTACCTTTAAATTTTTATATTAATAAACACTTATGCGGCCTCATTTAATGTAATTGACATAATTCAACTTTTACTTTTTTCTTTAATCTATAATTCAACTTTCACTCTTTATGCAATTTAGTCCTTATACCTAATTACTCTTAATTCATGCAAATTCACCTAACCAAAACCTAATTAACTACACAACTAGCTTCGTAAATATTCTTAATAAATATTTAAGAGTCTGTTTTACGAAAACAAGACCCAAAACTTCACTTTTTGATACCCATAACTATCGGGTTGTTACAGGGTCCCTACTCAATTTTGAAAATGAACAAATTGGTTTCTCTCAACAAAAATTTTAAAAAAAAATTCAATATAATTTTTAAAAATTTAAAAAAATTCCAAATTTAACTTTTTGTAAAAAAATAAAAATTCTAAAAAATATATAAAAAGGTAAAATAATAATCTCGTGGGTCTAAATAAGTAAATTAGCAATTCAAGTTTATCATATGAAAATATCTTATTTTTTCACTTAATTTACTTTGAAAAAGTTGTCAAATATATATGGTTTCAAATTTATATGCACTAAAATAGAATTAGTTATATGGTAATAAAATTTTAATTTGACATATTTAATTTTGTTAATTTAATTTAAATAATTTCACTAGAATAATTTGACAAAATTAAAATTTATGTATACAATTATACATTAAATGATAATTCATGTACAAAATTACAATTTTATTGATGCTCCAAATTTCATAATTAGTTATAATTTTTCCAAATAAAAAACAAACTCATAAGAATATCTCGTTTCTCATAGCTAGTATTGGAAGCCACGTACACAAAAAAAAAAAAAAAAAAAGCTCTTTCTTTTTTTTTTAACACAAAATAAATTTATTTTTAGAGGGTTTTTTTTTATTTTTTTGGTTTTTTAATAGAAGAAGTGTTTTCAACCTTTGTTAGTCAAAGAGTCGAGTTTTTTTCTTTTAAAAAAGGTTTAACCCTTAAATTTGTACATAGATTCTGCCATTTTTCTTATTTTAGTACCTAAACATTAATTTTTTTTATCGTGCTACATAAACTTTTTTTTCCGGACCTCTAAGCGAATATATTTTTTCTTTCCTAAGTTTGTGTGGAACAGATGTATTGACGTGGGCATCGATAATATATTGCATAAACTTTTCAAATGTTAACACAACTTTAAAAATTTTCATTATGTAAACTTTCATTGTGTAAAATTTTAATTCAATCATTATGCTTTAATTTTATTGCTTTTATTCTTTCATTCGATAATTTTATTGCTTCCAACAAATATTTTTGGCCCGCTTTTCAGGTCCGGGCCCAGCCCGGCCCAAAATATGGGCATGAAAAATTATCCAAGCCTAGCCCGACATAAAATTGGTAGGCCCGAACCCGGCCCAAGTCCAGCTCGGCTAATATTAATTTTTTAACTTATTTTATTAAAAATAAATTATAATAAATCAAATACATTTGAAAAAAATAAAAACAAATATTAAAATAAGAAACAAATTAAAAATGATACTAAAACAAAATACAAAAACATTAAAATTTTTCTACCAATTTTTTGAGTTTTTAGTGGTTGATGATGCCCAAAGATGTATTTCTTTTTTTATGTTTAATGTTCATTGTGCAAAGGAAAATCGCTGCACAAAATTTACTATGATTAAAAGATGTAATTTTTTTATGTTTAAGGTTCTTTTTTTTATTGTAAAGATCCTACTATATGTTATTTTTTATTGTAATTGTAAGTGTAAACGGCCCAAATTGCCCCGGCCCAAAATAAACCAAATAAAATAAAATTGGCCCAAAACCAAAAAGGCCCAAACAAATTTATTCCAGAAAGCTAGGGTTTCTGAAACCCTAGCTCCCCCCCCCTTTTTAGCGCCGCTCTCCACCAGCCACTAGGGCCTCCACTCATCCACCAGCGCCGCAGCACCCACGAGCGCACCACTGTCGGCCACCATCTCCTCCAACTGCTCCACTACCTGAAAACACGCAAAAGGGACAACAATAGCCGAAAATAAGGAAATCTATTGTATTTTATTCTTCAATATCGGTTATAAAAAAACCGAAGAAACAACATTGTAGGGGCTTTTTTTTTGAGAATCAATACAAAAAAAAAAACAGAGAATCACACAAGCATATAACGAGGAATCGAAGAGAGCAAAGGTGGATTTTCTATTTTTTCTTTTATTTCGAAATCATATACACAAACCCACTATTTATTTATTTATTTTTAAAAAACAGTATATGTATATAATATATCAAAAAATATAAAAAAAAGAGGAAAAAAACCTACCTTTTTGCGAATTCCGGCCACCGGAGAACGACGGTGGCGGACGACTGTCGGGTTCCTCGCCGGATTTCCCCCCTGCAGAGAAAACAAAGACAAGGAGTTAGCCTTTTTTTTTTTAAAACAAAAGGGAGAAATGATGTTTTTTTAAAGGATTTTGGCTTATATAGCCACAAGGAACGGCGCTGTTTTGACTGGCCTCCCCAGACGCCAAAACGACGTCGTTTTGGGGAGGCCGACCCGATGACCCGACCCATAACCAGAGGATCCGCGTGTTTTCTCTTAAAGGGATAATTTCCCTTTTGGTCCCTCCGCTCTTTTATATTCTTGCAATCAGGTTTTTAGTCGTTTTCAAATTTGCCCCGAAAGTTTATTTAGTTTGCAGTTTGGTCCCTGTGAAGACGCTGCGCTTTAGGAGAAGGGCATAATTTCTATTTCAGTCCCCCTCCTTTCACGTGCGTTTCAATAAAGCCCTTCCTTCTTTTATTTATTTCGAATTTGCCCCAATATTCTACTTTTAATTCAATTTTCGTCCCTTTTTTTGACTATTTTCGCTTATTTATTATTAAATTTTTTATATACTATTATACTTCATATTTAGCATTATATTTAATACTATATTATTATTATATTTACTATTACTATTATTACTATTATTATTTTATTATTATTACTATACTATTATTATTATTATTATTTTATTATTATTATTTATTATTATTATTATTATTATTATTATTATCATTATTATTATCATTATTATTATTATTATTACTATATTTATTTTTCCCCCTATTATTTATATTATTATTAACACCGTTTTATTTTAAATTTCTTTGTTATTGTTATTTTAACACTATCTTTTAATTTTGCTCTCGTCATTGCGTTCTTTATTGTGTTATCTTTATTCTTGTTCTCATCATTTCATGTAAATTGGCGATTCTGAATCGCGTCTCAACATTTTATGTGTTTGTTTCACAAAGGCAATATTCGTATGTTTGAGAAATTCAAAGAAATTGTGCTCAATCGTGCTGGGTGTGATTTTCTTTGTTTGACCAAACAAGTGGATATCCTTTCAAATTTTGTTTCTATTTTTTAAATAAGGTGATATTTGTGTATTTGGAAATTCGAAGAGATCATGCCCAATCGTGCTGAGTGTGGTTTTTTTTAGTATGACCAAATGAGCAAATACCCTTTCAAAATTTCAAAAAATGTGTGCTTGGAGAATTTTTGGAGATGATCTTGAATTCGGGGACTTAGATTATCATGTCCAATCGTGCTGGATGTGAGATTCTATTCCTTCGAAATAAGGGAAATCAAGTTGTTTAAAATAAAAAAAAAATAAAAAAAAAATTTCAAAATCTTTTCAAACTTTTCGACATTAGGACATTGATTAATCAATTTGGTACCAATTTAGGGCGTTGCGAGGGTGCTTATCCTTCCTCGCACGTAACCGACTCCCGAACCTATTTTCTTGAATATTCGTAGACTAAAAAAATACTGTTTTAGTAAATTAAATGTTTTATTAAAACAAAGGTGATCCGATCACACCTAATAAAAGGTCGGTGACGACTCCCCTTTTATTCATTTTCAAAACCCAAAGTCGAATCTCGCCTTTTCCCAAAAGAGTATGGTTTCGACAGTAAGTATGTAGACTATGCAGGAAAACTTCAAATCAAATGCCTGCAAAAGGGGGGCCTAAAACAACAGTTGCAATTCCCCTTATAGTCGACCATTAATATGAATTAAAATTCAAAAAGAAACCATTTGGTAGAAATGAAGTCAGACAAATGAAAGGTAAAGGTAAAAATTAATAAAGAATTATAAATAAATTATTTAATATATATTTCGGGCCGGGTCGGGTCGGGCCTGGGCCAAAAAGTTATTTCCCGAGACCCGGCCTGTTTTTTAAACGGGCCTAATTTTTTGTCTAAGCCCATTTTTTGGGTTTATATTTTTACCTGAACCTGCTCATTTTTCGGGTGGGCCTTCGGGCCGGGCCGGGTGGCCCAGCCCATGCTCAACTCTAATTCCTATTAGCTCAACCAATTTTAAATCCTTTTAAACTTTCGGTCTATTTGCATATTAGATATGTCTCCTTTTGAAATTAAATTTAAATAGCCCTTAAAAATATAAGAATAACAAAAAAACAAACTCTTTTCAATTTTTATTATTGTTTTAAAAACAATAAAATTTAATATATATATATATATATATAATTCTTATTTAAATTACTCAAATATACCCTTAAAAAATTTTCCTCAAGTTTTAAATAAGAATTTTTACTTGAAAAAATTGATCTCTCTCTCCAAAATTTTCCTCAAGTTTTAAAATATATCCCTTAAATTTTTTCTTAAGTTTTAAATACCTTTTTGGTCCCAACTCAATTTTGAAAATGAGGAAATATATCTCTCTCTCAACAAAAAGTAATAAATTTCAAAATAATTTTTAAAAACCCAAATATTTATAAAAATTCTAAAATTTATATTTTTAAAAATAAAAATTCTAAAGAATATATAAAAAATTTTAAAATAATAATTTTGAGTACCTAAATAAGTTTACATTAACGGTTCAAGTTTATTATACTAAAGTATCTTATTTTTCACTTATGCTTTGAAAAAGTTTTGAAATATATATGATTTGAAATTTACATGCTCTAAAATAAAATTATTCTATAAAAACAATATTTTAATTTGATATTTGAAATTTTTTAATTTAACTCGGATAATTTTATTCGATTCGATTCGACTCGTCTTGAACTTCATTTCACTTAACTCAATTTAAAAAAAAAAATATCAAAATCAAATTAGGATAATAAAATAAAACTCATTAATTAAATTTTTTTCTTTCATTTAATTTTACTCGATTGAATTGAATGTTAGATTTTTATTTGAAAGACTAAGAATGGTGGTTAAGGCATGTGAACAAGTATTTCCATAATAAAAGTAGTGAAATTGTTAGTTCACTTTTCTTTGCGCTCCCCAAAGAAATGAAGAAAAGAAGAGAGAATAAAGGGTTTTTTATTAAAGTAACCCAAATAAATTAATTAATTATCAAAATAATCCATCTTTTTAATTAAATAACGAAATAACCCAAAAGTTACAATAAATTTTGGTGGAGCCAAATTAAATGGCTCCACCAACTTGCCACGTCAGTATAGGGGATTAAAAAATATTTTTTTTGTGGAGCTATTTTGAATGGCTCCACCTGTATAAAGTACAAGAAAAATACTATAAAATCTAGAAAATTGGGGGCCTTTAAAATAATTTTCTAATTTTTGGTGGAGCCATTTGAAATGGCGCCACCAACCCTACTGACACTTTTTTTTTTAAATTTTGTATTTTTTTTACTTTTTTAGGTATTTGAAAAGTTGAAGGCCTAAAAAGCAATTTTTCCTTTTTTTGGTGGAGCCATTTGAAATGCCGCCACCACCCTCCTGACACCTTTTTTTTTTGGTTTTTTCTTTTTTTTTTTTACTTTTATATAATTTTCTTATTTTATTTTGTTTAATTAATTTATATTAATAATTTAAAAATTTTGTAATGTATATTTAAAATGTTTTATAACATATTTTTAAAAATTTTAAATATTATTTTTAAATAAATTTTTTAACTTTAGATATATATTTTTTAATTATTTTAAATATTATATTTTTTTACTTTTTCTAGTTTTTGAAAAGTTTAGGGGTCTTAAAAGTAATTTCCTTTTTTTTGGTGGTGCCATTTGAAATGGCGCCACCACCCTCCTACACCTTTTTTTTTTGGCTTTTTCTTTTTTTTTACTTTTTTATTATTTTCTTAATTAAACAAAATAAGAAAGAAAATAAAATAAGAAAATAAAAAAAAAGGGTTTAGGAGGGTGGTGGCGCCATTTCAAATGGCACCACCAAAAAAGGGAAATTACTTTTAAGGCCCCTAAACTTTTCAAAAATTAGAAAAAAATAAAAAATATAATATTTAAAATAATTAAAAAATATATATCTAAAGTTAAAAAAATTATTTGAAGAAAAGAAAAGAGAATAAAGGTGATAGGTTTCTTCACCACTTTAGCTAGTGGGACATTGCTAAATGAATTGAAGGAAAGAATAAAGATGATGACAAGTGGTCAAGCAAAGATTGTCGGTTTCTTCACCAGTTTGGCTTGAAGGACAGGCATCGTACTCAAAGAATGAATAAGGAATAATTTTAGTAGTGATGGTTTCTTCACCACTTTGGCTAGCCATTCTTGATGCTCTTACTTTTTTCTATTTTTAATTTAAGAATGGAAGGGAAGGAGGTGCATGCAGCTTCTCTAATATTAACACCAGGAAGTAAGAAATATGTATATAATTTCCTTTCAATGATTAGATAGACGGCTCCCATTATATCTCAGTTTCTATTTACTTTATCCGCACAACATCTGACACATTGCTTTTTCTGTCTAACTCTAAAATAATAATCGATATTTTAAGAGAAGAGATCTAGTTACACTCATATAAAACTTAAATAGTTTTGTGTCTTTTTATATGACTAATATTTTAATAATTTAATCATTGTATTTATTAATATAATTGTACTTATAATGCATGTAAATTTTTAAATCAATCCTATATAAATTGTGTTTGGGAACAATTAGAAAGTTTTTATTTTTTTCATAAAACAAATAATTATAAATTTTTCAGTTATCCATCACTAGCAACAGTGATCACTGGGTTGTGGATACCCTTTGAAGAGTTAAACGATTAGCTAAAAAATATGCTCCATTCCTATGCATGAAGATGAAACCTTTGGAAACATAATTAAGAAATGAGATGAACAATCACCATATTAATTATGGTAACCAAGTGTTGTATTTTATATATGAATCTTTAATCAAGAGAGGTTTTTTTTTTTCTTTTTAACTAGCAATCATATGAATACATAACAGACAATATGCAAGTTCAAATTTTATTGTTTGTGTTTTTATTTTAAAATTATATCTTTAGTTTTATATAAAGAAATTATGAAAAAAAATAAAAAAAATCTAAAATAATAATTAATATTTTAAGAGGAGAGATCTAATTACACTCATATAAAACTTAAGTAGTTTTGTATCTTTTATCTTTTTGTATGACTAATATTTTAATAATTTAACAGTTGTATTTATCAATATAAACAATAGATTAGCTATGTCGAAACCATTTTTTGGAAAAACAGAGGTCGACTTTGGTTTTGAAAATGAAAACGAAAAACTTGAGAGTCGCCACCAATCCTTTTTGATTAGGTGTGATCGGGTCACCTCGTAAAACAGTTGTTTTTAGTAAACAGTTTGATTTATCAAAACAATGATTTCGGTCTACGAAACTCAGAAAATGGATTCGGGAGTCGGTTACGTACGAGGAAGGGTTAGCACCCTCGATATGCCCAAAATTGGTACCTAATTGATTAATTAATGTCTTAATGTCGAAAATTTGAAAAGATTTTAAAATACGAATCATTTAGAAAATGTTTGGATAATTCGAATTGGATATCAAAATTCTCTTGTTCCGGAAAGATGAAATACCACATCCAGCACATTAGGACACGATGTTTCAACCCTCTATACCAAGGTCATTTCATGATTTCCGAATTTCATGCACTGCAATTTTAAAAGGGTATTCCACTATTTGGCCAAACCAAAAAACCGAAATCGGCACGATTGGGCATGATTTCTCGGATTTCCAAAACGCGAAATATCGCCTTATTCTTTAGAAATCCTTATCCCGAGGTAACTAAACGTCACATCCAATGAGTTAGGACACAACGTTTTTGAATTCCCGATGATAGGTTTTTTTATTCAGAACTTATTTACTTTAAAAGGATATTCTGCTATTTAGATTAAACGAGAAAAATCAAAACCCAGTAAGTTAGGGCACGACTTCTCGACTTTTCAAATACAGAATATTACCTTTTATGAAAAGAATCAATTCTGTATCGGGTAAAATGCAGCACAAATTTGTAACAAAATGTAGAAAATGAATTATGATGCTAGCAAGCATATAGAACAAATACGTTAAACACAAACGACAATAATAAGACGAAAATAGAAATAACTGAATAAAACCAATACGCTAAAAAAGATAATAAATAGAAAACAAAAGAATAATAAGCAAAATGAAAGTTTTACGAGACGAAAAGAAAAGAAAAGAAAAATAATAATAATAATGATAGTAGTGATAATGAAAATAATATTGATACATGAATGTAAGTAGAAATATGATAATAATATGAGTGAAAATAGAAGTATATATGTGAAATAATATAAGTATGAAAACTAAATAAATAATAATAGTATTAAACTAAGAAAATAAATATAGATATAAATATAGTAATAATAATAATAATACTAATATCAATAATAATGGTAAAGAAATAATAGTGACAAAAATAATGTTGATTAATAATAATAATAAATAGTAATAATAATAGACGATAGCAAAATAAATAAAATAATAATATAATAATGGTATTAATAATAAAATAATGATAATGGTAAATAATAATAATAATAAGGTTAATGGGATAATAATATCGAAGGCAATAATAATAGATATAGTAATAAACTTAATAATAGTAATATAGTATTAAATATAATACTAAATATAGTGTGATAATAATATAAAAAATTAATTTAATAATAAATAAGTGAAAATAGCCAAAAAAGACGAAAATTGGATAAAAACAGAGTATTGGGGCAAATTTGGAATAAATAAAAGAGGGAGGGGCCTTATTGTAATGTGCTGAAGAAGCGGAGGGACTAAAGTGGGTAATAACCCCTCTCTTCAAAACGCGCAGCATTGAGAGGACTTAAATGAGATCCAAATAAAAGTTCAGGGCCAGATTAAAAAAGAATGAAAACCTGATTGCAGAATCATAAAAGGGCGGAGGGTCTAAAAGTGCAATTAGCCCCTCTAATGAAAAACACGCGGATCGTAACAGCGGGTTGGGTCTGTGCGCGGGTTAAGCCAAAACGACGACGTTTTGGGCACTTAAAGCCAGCCCAAAACGGCGTCGTTTTGGGGGGCTATTTAAGGCCAATTTTTTTTAAAAAAAAATCATTCCAAATCCCATTTCAGAAAAAAATTCCCCCCTCCTTTTATTTTTTCTCTCTGCAGGGATGAGCTCGAGCGCTGCCCAGGTCACCGGACCGCCACGCGCCGCCGTCGGTGCTGCCAAACGCGGCGGACGAAAGATGAAAAGTCGACTTTTTTTCAGCAGTTTTTCTCAGGGAGTCTCTTTTCCTCCTTTTTTTTTATATATATGTATGTTTACGTTGAAAAAGAAAAAAGAAAAGGCTTCGAAAATAAAAGATCATACCTTTTTGGCCTCTGTTTTGTTTTATTTCTAGTGTTTTTCTCTGCCTTTTTTGTGTTTGAATCTTTGTGTGTTTGTGTTTGAAATCTCTTTGTATTTTATTGATCAAAAAAAGGTTCTTTGTTTTTTTACAATCGGTTTAGATTGGCCTTTTATAGCCATTTTTTACAACTTGTTTGCCATCATGATTTCTCTGTTCTTTCCTTGCAGGCAAATGGGCTGTGCTGAGCACAGTGGCGGTGGTGCAGGCGGTGTCAGGCTACTGGTCAGAAGACCCTAGGTGCGGCGCACCTAGGGTTTGGTTATTCTTTGTTTTTTTCTGATTTGGGTTTGGGCTTCTGGGTTTGATAGTTTGGTTAATTGGGTTGGTTGTAGAAATGAGCTGGAGCAATTGGGCTGTGGTTTAATGTGGGCTTATTTGGGTTTAGGTCTGATTTGTAATTGAGTTCTGGTGTTGTATTAGGTTTAGTCATTTGGGGTAATGGGCTGTAAAATAGGATTGTAGGCCCAGGCAGAATTGGGTTTGTACAAGATGTGCTACGTAACAATCGATTTAAACATATAAACAATCGATTTTAAAAGAAAAAGAATCAATATTTCACCATAACAATCGATTTTTGGGAGGGCTATAGTATATATACAAAGGGGGAAATTGAAAAAATCTTAAACCTTGGGGGGGCCATGACCCTCCTGAGCCTCTACTAAGCCCCATTGTTGCCTAGAATTATCCATAGTCTCTCCCCAACTCTTCAATAGGAGGATAAATATTTTTCAGCGCACTCGAACCTACATTATATTGCATAGACAACAATGTTAATACCAACCAAACTAGAACTTAGTTGGTATCACCATGCTCTTTTCAAATTTTTCTTGTCTCTAACTAATTTAATTTTTCTACCCACCAAAAACTTTTAAAATAAGGTGATATTAATTATTGCACAAATTAGATTTGAATAAATAGCTGTAACCCTAAGTCCATGTTTATTTTTTCCATGTTGAACACTTGTATAAGTTGAGGGCAAGCATATATTTCGACAGATTCCAAGCTCGAAAGTCCTTGCGCCAATGTGTTTGGCGATAAATAATTCAAGTTTCTACAACCTATGATCTCAATAGTTTTCAATTTTGGCCAGCACTCAGGATTATAATTCTTCATGTTCGAAACATGTATCTCACCATCAAAGAGTAACAATCTCAAAGGTGGTGGTTCAAAATGCACTAATGTTGTAGCAGAGATATTTGAAAAGAGATAAGTGAGTTTATGACATTCAATTATATTCACAGTTTTCAGACTCTTGGAGGTTAACACAATGAGTAGATCCTTTCCATATATCATCTCTAACCACAAACAAGTTAAATTTGAGAGAAATTCCTTTTAGATCATATATCAGTTCTCTCTCTCTCTCTTTACTTTGAACTTCTATGAGGTTAAGTTATGATTACTTATAAGGTTAATTCACATTTAAATCTACATATAGCATGCTTTAAAAATCTTTACTAAAATTTCAATAAAAAGTAATTATTAAAATAAAATAATTTATAAAAAATATATATAAAATAATATTAATTATCGAGAATATAGTACTCAATTTGATAATTATAGTTATAAAATTTACATAAGCTATTAGTAAAATATAAAATAAATTTCATTTTTACAAATATAAAAAGTTTCATAATAAAATATTCTAATTATATTTTAAGTTTTTAAGTTATTTGAACTTAAATGTTAATTCACAATTTAGTCTTAATTATAAAAAAGTATAAAAAAATTTAAAAAATGAAAAAGAAAATATAAATTTTAAATAGTACATATAAAATTATTTTAAAGATTTTTTGACTATCAACAGTATCTTCTACTTTGTTCTTTCTTTCATTCAATTAACGAAGTTGGAAATATCAATTAACAAAAACAAGAAAACACCATAAACTGGTACGATCTTTGTAGCAAAGAATAAGGCTACTAGAGTTGGTGTTGTCAACCAAACCATTATTCTTGGTTTATATATTTGTAAATTTTGAGCCTTTTTGAGAGTTTTAATTAGACATATGAAATGAACAATATATGAAAAGAAAAGGGGGCTATATCAAAAGAGATTGAATAAATAAATAAATAAATAACCTTTAATTTTTAGATTTTCACATTTTTTGTTGATGAGAAAATGAGTATGGGTTTATGAAAAAAGAAAGTAAGTATATATCATAAAAATTAAAAAACGTAAATATAAAAATATTTATGATCATTATTAAATATATTTAAATATATATTTAAATATATATAGAGATTGGGATTCAAATGCTGGGTAATTCAACTTCAACAAATCGATGGTATATCACTTTTTAAAGATGATTATACGCTTCTATTAGTTTTACCATTGATGTTATTGTAGGGGCAAAGCCAGGAAAATTTTTTGGGGGGCCGGATGAAATTTTAATTTTTTATAATTTATATTTTTCTAATTTTTAAAGGATTAAATTGAATTTTTATAATTTTAAAGGGGCCAAAGTGTAATTTTACTTTTACTAATTTAAAATTTTAAAAAAATTTAAGGGCCTAAATAATAATTTTACCTTTTAAGAGGGTCGGGGCCCATGCCAGCCCCCTGGCTTCGCCCCTGTGTTATTGTTTCTTGGTGTAATGTTTTTAAAGCCAATTTTTTGCTATTCGAGTTGTTTTTAAAAGGTTAAATATACTTTAAAATTTTGTTTTCTTGTCAAATCATTTAATTAATACAATTTAAGAGTTTGAAGGTTTAACTGAATATATTTTTATAAAGAGGATTAATTGATGTTCTTTACGAAAATTTAGGGATACAAGAGTTTAGAAGATATTTTAATTTTTTTAAAAATATTTGTATCAGTACATTGAAATACGGAAAAAAACCTTTTAAAAAATTAAAATTCGTTAGTGTTAGACATATTTATAATTAAGAATCCGAGTTTGGATGATATCTATGATTTTATAAAGGGAAGAATGTGTTGTGATGATGAATCCTCCTCCATAAAACAGAGTTCATATTGCAAGGGATGAAAATGTAAACAGTCAAAACTAATGGGGCTATAAAGTAAAAAAGATGACAAATACTGAACTATTTTTAATTTCCAAAATATCCCTCTTTGATTTGTTACTTCTAAAAATCACCCTCTTCCTCTTTCAAGTTCTGTTTTCCATTTCCAGGACTGGCATTACCCACCAATTTTCCTTCTTCCACAACAATGCAAAAGCTCCTTTCACGTCCACTCTCGAACCCCCCACAACACTCCTTCTCTTACTTCTTCTCCCACTCTGTTTCCAAAACCACTTACGACCCTCCATTTTCCCCTATTTCCAAACCCCCAAAACCCAAACCAAAGCCACCCGTCCCAACCCCAAACTTTAACCCGACTCCTATAAAGCCAAGCCTCCCATTTGACTTCAGGCACTCCTACTCTGAAACCGACCCGACACTCGAACCCATCGGGTTCCGAGAGCCAAAGAGGTTTTCTCCATTTGGACCTGGAAGGCTTGATAGGGAATGGACCGGTACTTCAGCGCCGGTCCGAGATGAAGTGGATAGTTGTTTGGTCGAAGAGGAGAGGATACGGGTTCTTGGTGACCCGCTTACAGAGGAGGAAATCGAGGAATTGGTTGAAAAGTATCGGCATAGTGATTGCGCTCGGCAAATCAATCTGGGTAATTCTGTTTTTTTCCCTCTCAATGTATGAATGGAAATATACTTAAAACCATAAATAAATAAAAAAATAGATGTAATTATATTTCAGATGTGAAAGTAAAGTAACCGTCTCCTGTTTTGGATAAGGGATGAAAATCATGTAAATTCCAAGTTTTGGGTTGAAAATGACCCGGTCTCGTTTTAGGATTCTAAGGGATTATGGAATAGTTCCTTATTAATCCATGTAGCTATAGCTTTGAGTTTGATGCCAGTGGCAAATGTTTCTTCTATATATCTCCATTAGACTTTCTCTTATTTGTTGATGGAACTTTTTGTTGATCCAACTTTTCATTGTCAGATTGGAATGAATGATGGGATTTAGAGAAGGCTTGACTGGGGTCTTGTTGGCAAGTGTTTCTTCTGAATTTACCTGCATTAGGCTTTCTCTTATTCATTGTTGCAGATTTACGTTGATCGGTCTTTTCGATAGAGAATTCAACACTTTGAGTCCGAGTAGCATAATAGATTTGAATGAAGGGTAGAAATGGAATGTTGAGAAGGTTTGTTTGTTTTGTGTTAGGGAATAATGGGGTCACACACAACATGTTGGATGACATTCATAATCATTGGAAGAGAGCTGAAGCTGTAAGGATCAAGTGTTTGGGAGTACCAACTCTTGATATGGACAATGTTTGCTTTCACCTTGAGGTTTGAACAAAAAACAATCTCTATTGTTTCTTTCGGAATCTCGGATTATTATTAGCTGATCTCGATTGTAGTATTTCTATAGGAAAAATCCGAGGGGAAAATCATCTACCGCCACATAAATATCCTCATTTTGTATAGGGGTCGAAACTATGATCCCCAAAACCAACCGGTTATACCTCTTATGCTATGGAAGCCTTATGCTCCTATATATCCGAAGCTTGTGAAAAATGTTGCTGATGGCCTGACGTTCGAAGAAACCAAGGAAATGAGAAATAAAGGACTCCACTCTCCTGCTCTTATGAAACTCAGTAAGTCAGACTATGTACGGTGTTGATGAGATGGTACTATATATTGTAACTTTAAAGAGTGCCCTCAGATACTTGTTTGCAAAATCATTGATTACAATAAATGGATTGTTCGAGTAAATACTGATGGTGAAATCTTACATTCAGCGAGGAATGGAGTGTATGTAAATGTAGTGGCCAGGGTCCGGGAGGCATTCGAGACTGAGGAGGTGATTAGACTAGACTGCACCCATGTTGGTACGAGTGACTGCAAAAGGATCGGTGTAAAGCTAAGGGTATTACTCCTATTTTCTCATTGTTTCTGCTGTTTACAAGAATTTTTAGTAGAAATGTTGATGTTCTCCAATCCAATACTAATTTTCCAGGTTTATTTCTTATTTCCTGTAAATGTAGGACTTGGTTCCTTGTGTACCTATTTTGTTCAAGGATGAACAAATTATACTCTGGAGGGGAAAGAGAGATCAGGAACGAAACTCAGACATTTCTGATGCCAACGAGAAATCTTCGGGTACTTAGTTTAGTTTCCGAACTGGAGATCTGATGCAGTAATGAATTGGGCTATCATTTATTTATGCTTCCAGGCCAAAGATTGTTGGATAGGTTGCTTGTTGATTCCGTTGCCTGGAAAAGCCATCGTTGCTGATGAAAATCAATGTACCAGTTCGTTTAAGCAACCTTATTGTCGTCACCTGTTTGCATTGGTGCATCCATCGTGTTATCGTGTTGCATTTCAGACGTCAGGTAGTCTGTTTACAAGTTTGTAATTGTCATGAAATTTAAAATCAGTCTTCATTTTTCTGGGAAAAAAAACCCAGTCTTCATAATATAAAAATAGAAGGTACACTTTTGGGAAGTTTGTTGCAAATATATCTTTCATTAACTGAAACAATGGAATGAAAGAATTTTTTGCACTAATCCCTTTATATTTGTAGCTACGGCTGACCTTTTGTTCTATATGAGAATCTGTCTTAAACACTTCTCCATTTGTAAAATGGTTTAATATGTTGTTTATTTGACAGTAATGCATCTTAAATAGTGTGTGATTTGAAATTTGGTCAAATGGTTTAACCCAATCTGACTAAGAATTCTTAAGAAAAATGTGAAATTAAACTGAGTGCTTGAAAATTGACGAAGATGCATGTGCATACATGTGAAAACTTGGAACCAGAAAATAATGTCAACTGAATTTATCAATTCGTCCTTGCGAAAACTTAATAATCTCACCATTGGGAAAGCTGAAGAAACTTGAGATTCTTTAACTTCCGTGGTTGTTATCTCGAGAGGGTGCCAGATGTGTTTTAAGGGAACTGAATAGTTTAAGATTGCTATATTTGTCCTACGGTGATGGGAAATGGACAACTCCACCGAAGTTTGATACAAAGGCTATCTAAACTAGAAGAGCTATATATCAGTGATTTCAGCTTCAGCGAATGGGCCATTCGAACAGGTGAGGAGGCAACCATTGCTAGCTTATTGGAGCTCGATTCATTGTCCCATTTAACAACATTAACGATGAAGGCTAATTCTGTGTGTCTTCCAAAAGATTTTGTCTTCCCACAAAGATACAAGATAACCATAAATGGATGTTTTGACTTCTGGTAACCAAGTTCAAGAAGCTTGAAAATTACAAGATATCCTTTAAGTGCCTTTAAGGAATTGTTTTGTAATATGGAATTTCTTGATTTGGATAATATTGTTGGTCACCAACATCTAGCTCCAAGCTTGGATCAATGGGGGTTAAGGGCTCAGATGTTTTAGGGACATTAAATGCCTCATTCATACAACAAAGGAGCAGGCCAACTATTGCATTATTTAATTTGACAGAATTGTTCATGGAAGAAATGATTTCTTTTGAAGAGCTATGTATTGGTCAGAATCTGAAAGGGTTTCTCTGTAAATTAGTGAAAGGGTTTCTCTGTAAATTAGAAAGGTTCACTGCAGAAGGTTGTGCTACGATGGTATCTGTCGAAACTAATTTTTTATCGGGTTTGGAAAAAAACGGGAATTGACTTTAAAAATATGGAGTCGCCACCAATCTTTTTTTGTTTAGGTGTGATCGGGTCACCTATAAAATAAATTTTGGTTTACGAATTTCCAGAAGAAAACGGGTTCGGGAGTCGGTTACGTGCAAGGAAGGATTAGCACCCTCACAACGCCCAAAATCGGTACCAAATTGATTAATCAATGTCCTAATGTCGAAAAGTTTAAAATGATTTTGAAATTTTGTTCTTTTTTTTTTTATGATTTTAAACAACTTGATTGAATATCGAGTTTCCCTTATTTCGAAAGAATAGAGTCTCACATCCAGCACGATTGGATATGACAATCTGAGTCCTCGAATTCGAGATCATCCCCAAAATTCTCCAAGCACATGTATTGAAATTTGAAAGAATATTTGTTCATTTGGTCAAACAGAAAAAACCACACCCAACACGATTGGACACGATCTCTTCGAATTTCCAAATACACAAATATTACCTTATTAAAAAAATATGAACAAAATTTGAAAGGATATCCGTTTATTTGGTCAAACAAAAAAAACCACACCCAGCACGATTGAGCGCAATTTCTTCGGATTCCCAAACGCGTGAATATTACCTTTATGAAATCCCTTTTTTTTTTTTTATGAATTTCAAAAGAAAACAAAGAAAACTAAAATGTAATGATGAGAACAAAACAACACATAATAAAAATGCAACAACAAAAAGAAAATTAAAAGATAATATTAAAACAATAATAACAAAGAAATTTAAAACAAAACGATGTTAATAATAATAAAGATAATAATAAGGATAATGATAATAATAATAATAATAATAATAATAATAATAACAATAACAACACTAATACTAATAATAATAACATATTAAATAATAATAATAATAATAATAATAATAATAATAATAATAATAAGACTAAAAAGATTGCAAAATAACTAAAGAAAAGGATCAAATTGCATTTAAAACAAAAGTTTGGGGTCAATTCGGAGTAAAATAAAAGGAAAGGGCCTATTTGAAACGCTTGCGTGAAAGAAAGGGGCTAAAATGGAAATTTATCCAGCCTCCAAAATGCGCCCGTTGCGAGGGCTAAATTGAAAACCAGGATAAACCATGTGGCGAGATTGAAAAGTAGAATAAGCTTAATTGTAAATGGATGAAAACGAGGAAGGACCAAGTGGGCAATTATCCCACTATGGTAAACACGCGGATCCCTTGGCAAAGCGGGTCGGGTTATTGCTGTCGTGAGCCAAAACGACGCCGTTTTGGTATCCGGACCTAAGGCACAAAACGGTGCCGCTTTCACTCTCCTATATATATCTATATTCTTTTTGAAATTTCATTTTCAACTTCAAATTTTAAAAAATTGAGAGAGAGAATTTTAGAATTCTCTCACCCCCTGTCTTGGTAGAGATCCACCACGGACCATCATGGCGACCGGCGCGCGCGTGGTGGTCGAAAAGTCGAAAGGGTGCTTTTGAAACCCTTTTAAAGGCGTGCCTAAAGATTAAGCCTTCTCAACCAGAGAGGCTAAAAAGGGGATCGTTTGCTCGCGTTTTAAGCCCAACTCGGGAGATTTTCGACGACGACGGGCGCATAAGCCAAATCGGTATTTTCGTCTCTTCTTTTTATTTTTGTTTGTAAATGCTTGAAAATAAAAGAGAAACAAAAGCAGATAATAAAAGAAAAACAAAGATAGAAAAACTGAAATCAACCTTGAGATTTTTTCTTGTTTTCTTTGATTCTTTTTTTTATTTCCGAAAAATCCCCCCTTTTACATTGTTTTTCTTTTGGTTTTTATAACCGAAATTGAAGGAGGAAAAGAAGAAAAATAAAATAAAATACAATAGATTTCTCCTTTTTTGCTGTCATTGTTTGTCTTGTTTCGCAGGCGTGGTGAGCAAGTGGAAGTGGGGGAAGCGGCGGTGTTGGTAGTGGAGGCCAGTGGAGAGCGGCACCTAGGGTTTCTGGAACCCTAGGTTTCTTCTGAAAATTTTTAGTTTGTGGGTTTATCGGGCCGTTTGGAATTGGGTTGGAATTTTGTAAACAAATTGGACTGTTTTATTTGTTTTATTGGGCCCGGGAAAATTATGGGTATTACAGCTGCCCCTCTTTACTCGTTGTCGTGCAACGGGAACAGAGCAAAGACTTTAAAAGGCCCAAATTTGCCCGGTCTTGCCGAGCCTTGATTTCTTTGGGTGTTCTTTTTTGTCAGGTAGCTTCAAACTCCACTGTAACTTGTTGCTTTGATCCACTCCACTGTTACTTCCGAGAGATAAGGTCTGTAGCTTCAATCCACTTTACCGTTCCGTTATATCTTCCGGGAGATAATATTTGCAATCTTTAGCCTATTCCACTGCTGGTCAAGGCAACAGGGCTATGGCTTAAATCACGTTCCACTATTGTTTAGAGACACAAGATTTGCCTTCGATCTCGTCCCACTACTGTTTATGGCGACAAGATCTACAATCTTCAACCCATTCCACCACTGGTCAGTGGCAATAGGACAATATTCAACCTATTCCACCGCTGGTCAGTGGCAATAGAACAATCTTCAATCTATTCCACCGCTGGTCAGTGGCAATAGGACAATCTTCAACCTATTCCGCCGTTGGTCGATGGCAATAGGACAGTCTTCAACCTATTCCGTCGTTGGTCGATGGCAATAGGACAGTCTTCAACCTATTCCACCGCTGGTCGATGGCAACAGGATGATCTTCACTAGTGTTGCTACATCGTCCTCTAGGGGACATATCCTGTAGACTTTTCAATTTGCTTCCTTACTATCTTCAGGAAGACTTCCATCTTCAATCTGCTCCACTATAATCTCTAGGGAACAAAATCTAAACTTTTCAACTTGTTTCCTTACTATCTTCAGGAAGATTTCAATCTTCAATCTGCTCCACTATCATCTCTGGGGAACAAAATCTGAACTTTTCAATTTGCTTCCTTACTATCTTCAGGAAGACTTCAATCTTCAATCTGCTCCACTATCATCTCTAGGGAACAAAATCTGAATTTGCTATACTGTTCTTTGAGGAACCTGTCCTGTAGAATGTGCTTATGCTTAAATAAATGGTGAGGATGCTATGATCAGAATAACTCAAATGCTCCTAACTACATGTGCTATGGATGGCATTTACCTGAATGCAGAATGTCATGAGAATGATGATTTTTTCCACAATGATTAAGATGCAATGATCGTAATAAATCGAATGCTCCTAATCTAAGGATATTATGGAGGACATTTGCATGAATACAGAATGTCATGAGAATGATGATTTTTTCACGATGATTAAGATACAATGATCGTAATAAATCGAATGCTCCTAACTAAAGATATTATGGAGGACATTTGTATGAATGCAGAATGTCATGAAAATGATGATTTTTTACAAAGATTAGGATGCAATGATCAGAATGAATCGAATGCCCCTAAATAGATGTGTCTTATGAATGACATTTGTATGAATGCAGAATGTCATGAGAATGATTTTTTTTTTTTACAATGATTAGGATGCAATGATCAGAATGAATCGAATGCCCCTAACTAAATATGTTTTGCATGAATGTAGAATTTCATGAGAATGATCCCCTTCTAACAGTTTAAGGTGGTCAACGCTCATTTGTTTATCAAGGCTATATCACTGGCGTCTTATGCTGCGATCTTGTTCGGCTAGCGTTCATGACAGAAAACCCGGGAAAACAATTATATCTTACCCAATAGATTTGTCCCACTGTAACTTCAGGGTTCATGTCATTGTGACTTAGGGGTATGAGATCTGAATCCTTTCATTCGTCCCACTGCGACTCCAAAACGTAGGATTTGTTTCTCCTTCAACCCATCCCGTTGCTATTCAAAGGTACAGGATCTGTATCAGCTTTCATCTATTGATCACTCTTCGGGTACCCAACCAGGTGTATATGCATGATGAATTTCCTTCGAGAATGATTTTGGGTTAACAATGCCCATTTCTTGTCAGGATTGTGTCACTGACGCAATACTTTGTCATTTTGTTCAATCGCCATTTTTGAAGAAAATCCGAAGAGATAACCTTATTTTGGACTCAAATATTCCCGACTCTTAAGCTTGGTGAATTCTAAACAATAATCCTGTTTCAGACTCCTGTATTATTTAGAGGTTTCCAGAATAATATGCGAAACTCCTTTCATGAAAGTATTATTAGTCCAATAATCATTATTTCAATGCAAGATGCTTGAAAAAAGTAATAATGATGGATGAAACGAAAATTTATTGGGAGCATAGCTTGAAACAAACAAGTTGATCAAAGCTAGCAAATGCAATGAAAAAGAAAGTTTATTTAGAGTTTATTTTGAAAAAGCAAAGATAGCAAACTTAAAATGGGTAAAATGGAAACTAGGTGCCCCAGATATCGCAGCCTGAGCTTCTCCGTTCAAACTTCTTGAGGACCATTTTAAGCTCAATATGTGTTTAGGGGATCCGGAGTACTTTGTCGATGCTCCAAGACGTAACATACCCTTTCATTGTTACTTCAAGCGTGGCAAGACTGCTGTATACCCCATTTTTTATCAAAATTTGACCTGCCCTTTTTGGGTTTTCAACTCAAACCCACTGTTGGTCTTAAAGCGCCCTTTGCGGGTTTTCGCCTTTGGCCTATCATTTTTTCTTTTTTTTTTTGCTGAATTTTTTTTATTTTTTTTTATGTTTTTGATTTTTTTGATTTTTTTTTGAATCTGAATTCTCCGGATTGGGCAAATCCCTGCCATCTATTTCGGTCGATATTCATGCTTCCCCAGAATAGGCCTTCTTCGCTGCATAAGTTCCTTCCTAGTTTGGCATCCGCTTTCTTCTGAAGTCCCTTTTGCATGGGAAAAATCTTCTTCAAAGCCCTATCATGAAATTTTCTAGGGCGAATCATTTTTGTTATAGGCCCGTGTCATTTGCCTTTAGTGCATTTGACCATGAGAATGGCTTTTAGCCTCTTTTCTTTGATCAAGTTCAGCTAATCATATTGGGATTTGATCCCTTCTGCTTCATCCTCCCTTAATTCTGATAAAATTTGGGCAGGATCTTGACTTCTATGAGATATATGTTGTCCCGGTGAGGGTCCTACCAGACGTTCAAAAAGCACAGATGCCAGTCTTCAAGAATCTCATCTTTTTTTGGCTATCCTCTTTTTCCTTTTTTGTCTTTTTTTTTTCTTTTTTTTTTCGAGAATAGGAATTAATGACTGAAGTGACTTTTACCATTTTAATGAAGTAACCGACATCAACGAGAATGAATCGATGTTGGCCAGAAGTTTTCGATAAGACGGGCTTGATAACATGCATGCCCCACATATAGGAAAAATGGAAGAGACACATAAGTCTTGTCTTCCTCAATTTGGCAATTACGGCATAACTGATGCAATTTCCTTTTTTGGTAAACCAGTAGCTCGAGCCTTTTGATTGGCCTAGCCAGGGTAGAACCATCAACATGTGATCTTCAAATACCCTTGTGGACTTCTTCTGTGATTTCCTTAGCTTTGACAGCATACTCGTGCCTCAGTAGTCCCAGTGTGTCTTAACGTGATCATACGAAAATATCTTTGAACTCTTGGAGATAACTCAATGATTCCTTGCCTTGTTCCTGCGGCAAGCTAAGCTTTCATCTTCATCTCTCTCGTAGTGTTTGCTGAGACTTCGTAAGGTAGGATCTACCATTCTTAACAATTTAGGAAATGCGTTGCAATCTCCGTCATCTTTAAAGTCTTTAGATCCCTCTAGACACGTATCTCACTAAAAAGGGAGTCAGTAACAGCGTCGCTCCAATCATTGATATCTGGGGATCCACTGTGTGTATGCAGGTAGAAAATCCAAAGAATAAATGATTCTAGGGGTGATTATTTGTATGATAATGAAACAATGCAGAGTATGAAATGTAAGGAATGAAAATAAAGATGCATTTTATTGAAACAACAATTTTGGACACAAGCCTATTTCACAAAAGGACTCCTATTGCCTCTAGGCTTAAAGCAACAAGCATGTTTTGAATATTATTCCAGATTAGCTAAAATATAGGGATCCCTTCCACAGTCCCATTGTTCAAAACACTCCTAAGTACGCAAGGGCTCAGAAAGTTTAATTCGTCGTTAATGTTCTGATTTCCCGATTCCGAAGATTTCTTCAAGGAAACGCACTCTCCTGCCCTATCCCAGTTTCAATTACTGCTTTGTCAGAATGATTCGGTCCTGAAAAATTATCGAAATGCACAATTCCCATGCTGATGAATTTTTCGACCAACTTTTTAAATGCAACGCAGTTATCAATTGCATGACCCGTTATTCCCGCACGGTACTCGCATTGAGCATTTGGATCATACCATTCAGGATATGGGGGCTGTAATGGTTTCCAATAGTAGTGAGGAGACACCATATGCGCATCAAATAAAATTTGATAGAGCTCCTTGTATGTCATCGGGACGGGTGTGAATTGGAGCCTTCTAGTGTTAGGCTTTGGGTTGGAATCCCGCCTAAGAGGGTCTTGATGACTGGTAGTCACCATCCCTAGCTGGTTTACTGTAATAGGCTCCAAATGGCCCTTACTCGTACTATCTGCTTCCTTTTCCTCCTTCTTCGGGGCTTTCGAAGTCCTCCCTCTAGTAACTAGGTTAGCTGGCATATCATATTCTCTTGGAATTCTCGCATTTGTTCCCGCATCTCTTGTTGAATTTTGTGTCAATTGCTCTTGCATCTGTATTTGCATTTTCTCTATTCTTTCCAACCTTTGTTCCATGTCTTCCTAAGTTAACTGAAATGATTCACCTAATTAGGGCCTTCTCATGAGATCTAATGCATGTGATGTAATGCAATGCAAATGCATGGTATGAATGCAAAAAGAAAAAGAGGCATTGATTATGAATTCAACTCCATTAAAAGCACTTTTCTAGAAAATACGTTTCTTTACATAAAACGGGTCGCATATACGGCATTGTCCTCATAGTCTAGGTGAAAGCACCAATACTCCGGATGTCATAGTCGTGTCCCGTGAGCTTTCTCAATAGACGTCTCTTTCTAGCTCCTTGCTGCTTGCTCATAATCTTCTGATGACTCCCGAGCAATCCTTGTCGGCTTGAATCTTCAAGTAAGGTCTTCTCTCGTTGTTTACCTAGACTATGTTTGGACGATCGCATTATAATCCACTTTATCAAGTAACACAATTTCTTATGACAAGCTCTTCTATTTAGCAATTGAGCACGAATGAACACCTCCTTTCTTTTGATGATGCAATGCAATGCAATCAAAACAGAAGAAAACACATTAATACAAGAGAAACAAACAAACACAAAAGAAAACACGTTAGTGCAAGAGAAATAAACAAACACAAAACACCTATTCAGGTGACCACTAGGGGTTTGGCGTGGCTCTATCTAGGCTAGGCTCTTAGGTCTCTCTACATGTGGTTTGGTTCTAACAGAAGGGTACCCGAACCAGCAGGTTCCTCGATCCTCACCCATTATAGGCTCATACGGATCGAGTTCGATTCAGGGGAATACATTTTCCTATGGCCATGCGGAGGTGAAAACCTCACAAAACCATAGGTACGGATGTATCCCGGAAGCAATCCCCTAGCCCATGCGGAGGTGAAAACCTCATGAAAGCATAGCTTCTCGCTCCCACTTAAAAGGTGTGACCACAACGGTCATGCAAATATGAATGCAGAAATATCCTATGAGACTCAACATTATAGCACCAACGAACACATAAAAAGAAACATGATTTTTTTTTCAAAACAATTTTCCAAATTTTCGACAAAAAGACAAAGAATAATCAATTTTATGGCCTGACTCTCTTATGTCCCCAGTGGAGTTGCCAAGCTATCGAAACCAATTTTTTATCGGGTTTGGAAAAAAACGAGAATCGACTTTAAAAATATGGAGTCGCCACCAATCTTTTTTTGTTTAGGTGTGATCGGGTCACATATAAAATAAATTTTGGTTTACGAATTTCCAGAAGAAAACGGGTTCGGGAGTCGGTTACGTGCGAGGAAGGATTAGCACCCTCACAATGCCCAAAATCGGTACCAAATTGATTAATCAATGTCCTAATGTCGAAAAGTTTAAAATGATTTTGAAATTTTGTTCTTTTTTTTTTATGATTTTAAACAACTTGATTGAATATCGAATTTCCCTTATTTCGAAAGAATAGAGTCTCACATCCAGCACGATTGGATATGACAATCTGAGTCATCGAATTCAAGCTCGAATTCAAGATCATCCCCAAAATTCTCCAAGCACATGTATTGAAATTTGAAAGAATATTTGTTCATTTGGTCAAACAGAAAAAACCACACCCAACACGATTGGACACGATCTCTTCGAATTTCCAAACACACAAATATTACCTTATTAAAAAATATGAACAAAATTTGAAAGGATATCCGTTTATTTGGTCAAACAAAAAAACCACACCCAGCACGATTGAGCGCAATTCCTTCGGATTCCCAAACGCGTGAATATTACCTTTATGAAATCCCTTCTTTTTTTTTTATGAATTTCAAAAGAAAACAAAGAAAACTAAAATGTAATGATGAGAACAAAACAACACATAATAAAAATGCAACAACAAAAAGAAAATTAAAAGATAATATTAAAACAATAATAACAAAGAAATTTAAAACAAAACGATGTTAATAATAATAAAGATAATAATAAGGATAATGATAATAATAATAATAATAATAACAATAACAACAACAACACTAATACTAATAATAATAACATATTAAATAGTAATAATAATAATAATAATAATAATAATAATAATAATAATAATAATAATAAGACTAAAAAGATTGCAAAATAACTAAAGAAAAGGATCAAATTGCATTTAAAACAAAAGTTTGGGGTCAATTCGGAGTAAAATAAAAGGGAAAGGGCCTATTTGAAACGCGCGTGAAAGAAGGGGGCTAAAATGGAAATTTATCCAGGCCTCCAAAACACGCCGTTGCAGGGGGCTAAATTGAAAATCAGGATAAACCACAGGGCGAGATTGAAAAGTAGAATAAGCTTAATTGTAAATGGATGAAAACGAGGAAGGACCAAGTGGGAAATTATCCCACTATGCAGA
The DNA here is from genome assembly GCA_025698515.1 of Gossypium sturtianum. Lineage (NCBI taxonomy): Eukaryota > Viridiplantae > Streptophyta > Magnoliopsida > Malvales > Malvaceae > Gossypium > Gossypium sturtianum. Next base: position 97,351,088 of record CM046947.1, read on the forward strand.
AACACGCGGATCCCTTGGCAGGCGGGTCGGGTTGCGCGGGTCAGAGCCAAAACGACGCCGTTTTGGCATCCGGACCTAAGGCACAAAACGGTGTCGTTTCACTCTCCTATATATATCGATATTCTTTTTGAAATTTCATTTTCAACTTCAGCCTTAAAAAAATTGAGAGAGAGAATTTTAGAATTCTCTCACCCCCTGTCTTCGGCCGAGAGATCCACCACCAGACCACCGCCGGCGACCGCCGTGCGCGGTGGTCGAAAAGTCGAAAGGGTGCTTTTCGAAACCCTTTTTAAAGGCGTGCCCAAAGATTAAGCCTTCTCAACCAGAGAGGCTAAAAAGGGGATCGTTTGCTCGCGTTTTAAGCCCAACTCAGGGAGATTTCCGACGACGGGCCGCAAGCCAAATCAGGTATTTTCGTCTCTTCTTTTTATTTTTGTTTGTAAATGCTTGAAAATAAAAGAAAAACAAAGATAGAAAAACTGAAATCAACCTTGAGATTTTTTCTTGTTTTCTTTGATTCTTTTTTTTTATTTCCGAAAAATCCCCCCTTTTACATTGTTTTTCTTTTGGTTTTTATAACCGAAACTGAAGGAGGAAAAGAAGGAAAATAAAATAAAATACAATAGATTTCTCCTTTTTTGCTGTCATTGTTTGTCTTGTTTTGCAGGCGTGGGGAGCAAGTGGAAGTGGGGGAAGCGGCGATGTCGGTAGTGGAGGCCAGTGGAGAGCGGCACCTAGGGTTTTTGGAACCCTAGGTTTCTTCTGAAAATTTTTAGTTTGTGGGCTTATCGGGCCGTTTGGAATTGGGTTGGAATTTTGTAAACAAATTGGACTATTTTATTTGTTTTATTGGGCCCGGGCAAATTATGGGTATTACAGTATCGACAGTTCCAATGGTAAAAAGTTTAGAAGAAGTGACTGTTGTAAGCAGTATTTCAGCAGGATAATCTTCAACATATTCAACAGGATAAGATGAATTTTTTTTAATCAAATTTGAGGTGCATACTGGAAGGGCCTACTGATCTTGTGAGCCTTCAAGGTCTGAAGTCTGTCTCAATAGGTAGTTACATTAAACTGCCATCTGTATTCTCTCCAGTGCTAACTCAAGGTCTTCTACAACTTGAAACACTTGAGATGCATGTCTGCCCTGGTTTGAAGCATGTTATCATAGACTAAACAGACTCTAATTCCTACAATCCGTGCCTGCCGAAATTAACAACTCTCAAGATCTCTTCTTGTGAGAGTTTGAAATATGTCTTTCCAATCTCTATGGCCCCAGATTTTCCAGATCTGAGAGAAATCAAAATTTCTAATTGTATTCAGCTAAAAATAATTTTCAGCCTTACAAAAGAAATGGATGGCAATGACATTTTTCTACCTCAGCTACAGTTGCTGGTATTTAAGAATCTAAGAAACTTGAGCACTTTCTGTCTGCCAAACTGTGTTATTATGCAGCTATCTTTGGAAATGTTAGAAGTTGAAGAATGCCTCCTATTGGCACCTTTTGTTATTCAAGACATGATGAGGGGTCAAATTAAGGTATTTTTGTTCTAATTTATGTTCTTTTGACATGCAAGAAACTGATGAAAATGTAATTAGCGGATTAGTTATAAATTATGATTAACTCAAACCGTGTATATTATGTGAGGCATTGTATTCTTTTAATGGTACCATTTTCTTTTCTATGTAACAGATTCTGTTCTAGCATTGAACTACACTAAACTATCTGACATAAATTATGGCTCTCAAAAGTTGGAAATGACTGTCAACCAGGCAATGGAGTTAGCTTCCAAGGGAGACACAGGTCAAAGCCTATGGAGTATTTAACAATTGGGAACTGTGAACAGGTGTTTCAACTTGAAGGTGGGTTCCTTGTCTCAAGTTTGGAGAAACTACATTTGAAGGATATGAGTTGCAAGTAATTTGGAAGGCTCCTAAACAAATAACAACCTTCCAAAATCTTACTCATCTCTAAGTAGTTGATTGCAAGAGACTGAGACATATCTTCACACCCATGTTTTCTCCAAATTTTCTGCAACTGAAAGAACTAAATTTGCGAAGATGTGATGAACTGGAACAAATCATTGCTAAGAATCGTCTGAATTAGAGCATGTATTCAGACATGAAGATGAAACAAACACTGTAATTAAAGAGGGTATGGTGCTTCCAAAGTTGAAGAGACTGGAACTCCTACAATTACCAAGCCTTGTCTGCTTCGGCCCTTTGGGTTATCACTTTATGTTCCCACGGTTCAATGTCACTACGGTCATGGAAAACTGCCCCAACATGACCATGTGTTTCACCGTTGATGTAAATAACTTGATGCATGCTCGAACACAGGTAAACGCCCTAATATATTTTCCTGATATGAGGATTTATGATGTTTTTTCTACAAATAAATAGAAAAGTTAGAACCTTTGCAATCAATCGATGATCATTTTCAACTTCATATTAGTTTCTTATTTCTTTTCATTTCAAGAAAATGACAAAAATAGAGGATAAAAGGGGTGTTGCAATGTGAGATTTGGGATGGTAATTGCAGACTTCAATAAATTTCTAATTGCTTACTGATATAATCAACTGGAATTTTGTTTTCATAGAATGATGAAAAGAATAATGCTCGACTGTCTAAAATACATGGAGACCACTTCCTAAATTTGGAAGATGTAAAACTCAACAATTGTGGAGTTGAAGAGGTGTTTCAGCTGAAGGGCCTTCCTCTTCCAACTACAAGCCATGATAGCATATGGAGTTTAGGGCTTTCAAATCCCCCGTGTCATGCTTTTAGAAAAGCACAGATGCCCCTATAGTGCACTAAGCCTTAAACATATAGAGTTTAGAGCTTTCTAGTCATTCTAATTAAATTATAGGGGTATTTTAAGATATGAAAGGTAAGATCATGTGAACATGGCAGGTGATTAGTGGTCATAGGGATACATTGTCATCGACCAATGTTATGTGTATAATCTGTTGATCGATCTCTTTGAACTTTGCTTAATAAAATTCATATGAATGAGTTGACTATCTAAACATATTGTCGGACTGCACTTTGTATGTTTAATTGCCACAACTTCATGAGCACTCATCATTGTAAGTGATTTTCTTGTAACTTCAAACTGACTTCAATTTTAGAAAAAAAAAAGCAAAATTTAGTTCAAATAAGTTATTATATGACATTTTGTTCCCTTACAGAATAATTAATTTTTTAAAACTCAAAACAATATTGAAAAGGTTGAGAACAAAATAATTTATTATTAAGTTGAAACAAACAAACTCTCAATATTTCAACAAAATCACATTCGGAAACTTCACAAAATAAAATTTATCCGGTTTTGGTTATAGTTTAACACACAAAAACAAATACATGACGCAATGGAATTTTCACTCGCACGCGAAAGCATACAATAAAAGCTACAACATAACTCTAGCTAGCTAAGTTATTAGTTTGAAGTAAGAGACGATATATCATTTTGCTTCACAGCTCCATTAAAGTAAGCTTTCATATCAGTTAGAAGCACAATTATCAACGCACTTGTTTTTAATAAAAAACATAAACACAGTGAACCACACTAAATTTTATTATTATATAGGAAAATTTAGAAAAGAAAAAAGAACTAAAAATTGAAATCGACATTTTATCTGCATTTAGTTGATATATTGAACTTATGATACTTCGAATCTTCATTTTCCATTTTGCATTCATGTCCATTTGGATATGGATATGCATGATCCTCTAAATATTTAAAAAAAACCTTAAAAAAAGTAAAAAAACTCGTGTTAGACACAAATTATATCAGAAACTTAACCAAAAAAATCCGAAAAACATAAACCTCCACCTATTGATTTATGTAACATGGCTTTGAAAGCTGCTCTAAAATCATCCATTCTTTCATGTAATGTGTGGTAGACTTCGACTGAACCTTTCACAACTCCAAAATATATCCTCATTGAAAATTGCATTTGAAACAGTGACAGCCTCTTCAATCGCATCTCCCTCGACCAATTGGGGTGTCTTAAAAAATAATTGAAGAAAAATTATAACTGAAATTTTAATCTCATGTCATCAAGGAAAAATAAGAAACATATATATACTTTATAAAGTGATATTTTTCAATAATTTACAAAATCAGTTAAGTAATTTAAGTAAAAATTTTGCATGTTATGTTATGCATTTTGTTGTAATTGTTATAACTACTCAAAATAAAGTAGGATTAAAGGGCTGCAGATCTATACCTTTGTTTTGCAATGCACAAATTCTTGTGAATCCATGAAGAAACAAGTAGTCAACTTAGGGCAATCACTTACTTTCAACTCTATCAATGCTGGTAATACAAAATGACATCCTTTGGGACAGAAGTGAATGAGACTTGGTAGTTTTTCAAGTCTTAGCCATTCTAATTTATCAAATTTCATCTCCTCTTTAACTTCCACTTCCAGTTCATCTTCTAATTTGAATACTTGTTCCAATTTAGAGTTCCCTATAAGTATGAGACTTTCCAGTCTTGGAAGAATAGGAACAGATCCAAAAGGAAATAGACTTTTCAAATTTTCACAGTTTGTAATAGTGATCTTTGTCAAATTTGGAAAGCTTATAGGTTGGAGGCCAATATCACCATTTGATGATGAAGAAGAAACTTGATCCTTGGCTAAAATGAGTTGTTCTAGTTCCTTACACCTCATGATTAAAAGAGTCTCCAAATGTGATAAACTGCGAGCCGTTGTAGGTGAAAATATATATCTTAGCTTCTTGCAATCACCCAACCTTAGAGTTGTAAGGTTCTCAAGGGTTACAACTTGAGCAAAATCTTTCCATATAATCTGCATTTCAAATAAATTCCACAAGTTCAATTTTTTTATCATTGAGAATGAGCACCCACCTTGAACTTGAAATATTTCTTCATGATTCCCAACCACTATACAATCTTCATTCAATACAGGCACATTAGTTTTCCGTATGATTCCCACTTTACTAAGATACATTTCCTGCAAATACATAGAAATGCCAATAAATGTCATAAAAACACACTAGAGTAAATGTTACCCAAAAGTGTTCATAATTTTACATATTCCAAGTAATAGTGAATCCTACTTTCTCTAATTTCAATGCTACATGTATCTTTGGTATTTTAAAGGATATATTCTAAAATTCCAATTAAATTATTTGAACGTGAGAGACCATTTCTTGATTTTACATTTTTATTTAAAGAGTGAATAATGAAATTCATTTACAAACTAAGTATAAAAGGGAAATGGATTATCGCATAAATTACGCAACATATCGATTTATTAGTTTGCTACAGTGTCAAAATTCATATACAAAATGCAAATAATCTAAATAATACCTCCAATAGTGGAGCTTGTACAATGAAGCATGAGAATAGTTGGCAATCGCATATCAGAAAAGTTTTCAATTTTGGCCAGCAATGGTTCTGCATGAATGAAGCAAATATTTGATATCATACAAAATATATTTCTTTAAATAAAATTGAGGAATATCATTTATAAAACATAATTTAAATAATCATTATCATATTACATAAATATAAAATATAAATAAATATATTAAAGTGTAACATCAATAGAAAATAAATATATAATATTTCTCTATTTTAATTTTTTCTATCTATATGAATTACTTAAAATATAAATATTATAGTATTTGATAATAAAAAATTTATAAATTAATTTGATGTACTTGTTTTTAAAACATATAATTGTTATTTAATTGTAAGTTAAATTATAATTTTTTTTATAAATTTTTTAATAGTTGTTATATAAAAGGTTTATGTTTAACTTTTTTTCAAATTTTTGTTAACCTTAAAACTTTTAAATACAGAATTACCTGAGGAACCACACCATCTTCCCCATTCTCATTTTGTTCCATCTTGAAGATTTGCATTAGTTGAGGGCAATCACTTATTTTGACAGATTCCAATGATTGAAGCCCTTGAGTCGAAGTGTTTGCACAAACATATTTTAAACTTTTGCAACCGTCTATCTCAAAAATTCTCAATTTGGGGCAGTAACAAAGAGGAGAGTCATTCTGCATATTTCAAACAAACATATTAATAAGTTATTTATTTTTAATATTATAAAGAACTGAGCAAATCAATATAAAGATAAATTATTAATTGAAAGACTTGATTAGATAAATTAACTATATATTAAACTCGAATACACATTTAAATTTAGAATTTAATAAATCACAATTATAACAAGGTAAAATATATATTAACTAAAAAACTTATAAATTGGTTAGACAAATTAATTATATATTAAACTCAGAATACACATTCAACTTTAAATTCAGTAAATCACAATTATAACAAGATAAAATATAAAAACATTCATTTATTTTAGTATACAAATAATAAGTTGGAACAAAAGTAGCATGGCTCTTGAACAACCAGAGGTTACAACGGTTTAGTTTAATTGACTTTCTTCATTCATATAGATTCAATTTATCTTTTTTTCTTTAAAAATTTTAAAAATATTATTGTCTAAGATATTTTCATTAATTTAAAATATTTGTTATTATATTATAAAAATATTAAAACCTAATTATAAATTAAACAAAAGATGGAATTTACATTGGCCTTTAGTTTTCTCGTATTGTTTTCATCCCTATAAAAAAATGCTATCAAAAAGTAAAAATAGTTAGCTAGATTAACAAAATGATTGGGAAGAATAGGCATCTCTACCTTAGTAATTTCTTCTTCTTGGGCAAAACCAATTACTTGCTCTAGTCCATTGCAATAGCTTATGTAGAGTTCTTCTATACACAATATACTCTGAGCAAGGCAAGGGGAGAAGATTGTCTTCAGTTTATCGCAAGATTTAATTGTCACAACCTTTAGTCTTGTGAAGCTTGCAATTGCACGATGGGATGGAGAAAGACCATAGCACAACCCTTTCAAAGAAACCATCATTTCTATTTTTAATTTCACCAAATTAGAGAAGGCAACAATTGACCCTTGATCTCTTGTTATATCAGTCAAAAATTCCATATCGACGCAAGAATCAAGGTCTAGAGAAGTCAACCCATTTAGTACCCCTATGCTTGGCAAAATGTTCTTCAATCCACTAACGTTCTTCAACTTCAACTCTTCCACATTGCAAAATAAATTTGTAAATGCACTCAATGAAGATGAGAAGTTTTCAATTCTCAATCTTCTAATGGTTAACCCCTCCTCAAAGATAACTTCGAGCCCACCTACAGCTATATTGTACCTTTCTAGTTTAGGGAACACAAAATCTTCTTGAGAAAATTGATTAGTAGAAAGGCGCAGTGATAGTGCAGTTAAACGAGACAATGAATTCAGCTCCAATAAGTTGATATTGTTTTCCTTTGTCACATGTAACTCTTGCAATGAAGTCAACCTATTATATTCATAAAAAAAAGTAGAATTAATTGTTAAATTATATGACACAATACATATTAGTTGGGGGCTTAAAAACAAAAATATGATGTGAGTCTTTTTTTTTTTTTTTGTTTGTGTTTCAAAGAACAAATTTTTATTTATTATGCGGAAAGATAAACACATATAATTTTGAAAACAATTGGATTTAAAAAAGGGTATTAAATGCTACACGTTTTTCTTTAGATGATCCTTATGAAGCTAAAAAAACAAGATTATATGACTTGAAAATATTTTTAAAAAGTAATAATTTTTTTATTTTTAAATTGATAAAATAAATTATTTTTTGATAAAATTTAAATATTGATTTTTTATTAAAATTAAATATTAATTATTTTTTTGGTATTAAACTTTGATTAAATGTGTATAAAATTTTGTTATAGTTAGATTGAATTGAAGTTTTTTTTTAAATAAAATTTTAATAAATACTGAACTAACATATTTTCCATTAAAACTTCTAAATAAATTGTTCAATAATTTTTTTTAATAAATTGGAATATTAATTATTTTTATTATTACTAAAACTAAAGTCATTTTTAATTAGAGCTACATGGAGGGTTTCTTTTTTTCAAATTAAAAATGTTTTTAAAAAGTAATAACTTTTTTTTTTAAAATTCTGGATGAATATGAAATATTAATGAATTTTAGGTTAGTCTTGTAAAAAAAAGATTTGAGTTTTAATATAGAAAATACAATGTGCATGTTAAAGTGCCTCATTTTCGTATCCTACTACCATTACTTAATTAATTAATACATTTATTAAAGTTTTCCATAATTATCATTACAGAATCTTAAATTCTTAAATTATGTATTTTTAAATTTGTTATTAAAAATAATTATTATAATATTTAAATAAATTTATTTTTTATTTATAACTCTTCCAATATTTATTTATTTTATTAAATGGTGGAATGATATTCATATATATATATATATCAACTCTAAAAGTATAATATTTTTACCTATTATATGTCAAGTTAACAAATAATTTAAAATTTATAAAAATATTCAAAAAATAAAAAATTTGAAATTCATACAATTAAAAAAATCATAAAATTTTCAAAAAATATAGCATGAAGTAAATATGGATTGCCATAATTGCTTTCATGTTTAAAAACTTAAACATTTTAGTTAGTATTTCTGTTAAAAAAATAATTCAACATTTTTTAAATGATTGATGCTCAAAATTGACTTTTTTAAAATATTCAGAACCAAATTTAACTAAAAATCGATCAAGAATTAAATTGATAAATGATGTAAATGTTAAGGACTACATTTTATATTATCCCTTAATTTATTAAGCTGTTTTTTAATATTTATTGCCTTCGACTATTAAAGTAATTAAGAAGAAAATAAATGATGTCAAACAAAATACGAATATGATAAAAAAGATTATTAAATCTGATGCACTCTTACCTTGATATCAACTCGGGGGGCAAATGGAATTCAGAAAATCCAAAACGAGAAGAAAGACGTAAATATTTCGATGTAGACAATTTCACTAATTCTTCATTTATCTCATCAATCTCAGTGCGAATCAATGACAGAATCTCAAGGCTTCTCATACTCGTCAGTGATGATGAGAAGTTTTCCAGCTTGCAATCCTCACACCACAAAGTTTTAAGATTTGGTAAGGAATTGAATCTTTTCAGTGAAAAATAGACTCCTTCGAGTTTTAGAACTTGGAGGGCTTTCATTTCTTCAAAAAATGTACTGGAAACCACTAGGAAATCACCCTTCCGCTCCCCCTGAAGAAACAAAGTCTTGAGCTTTGAAAATTCCACTTTGTCAGGAAAACTTTTTATGTTTCTACTACAATTCCATAAAGCGATTGCAGTATAACCTTCAAAACTTTCAACCATATCAGGCCATTCTTTCAACTTATCTCTTACCATGAACCTATTTTCTCCGGTTGATGTTAGCCAATGAGCAAAATCTCGAACCACATCATGCATTCTTATCGCTCCTGCAACGTCAGTTTCCAATAACAAGCCAGAATTTTGGAGTTTTTTTAGTGCTACCCCAATTTCATTCCTTTTAACTTCAATAGAGGAAGCATTAGGGAACAATCCCACTCCAATTCCACACACAATCAATATCTCAATAGGGATTTCAGCATCTTCAGGAAAAAGGGAACACAGTAAGAAACACATTTGGATGTCATTTTCCGTCATTTGGTTGTTGCCTTTCTTCAAATAATCGTAGCTAAGCTTAAGAGGCGTGAGGACACCTCCGAGAGCTTCTATATTATCCAAATGCCTTGAGTCCTTGAATCTCTGGTTTGCGGCTTTCCACCCATCTAAATTCTCACCTTTTAGAGCTTTTGCCACGGTAACAATTGCAAGAGGCAATCCCTTACATTCACCAGCAACCTCTTTGGCTACCTCATTCAAGGAGGAACAGTCATCATCTAAACCAGCTTGATATCTAAATAAAATCCATGCGTCGTCTTTGGATAAGATGCCAAGTTGAATTTCCTTCTGACACTTCATTTTACTGCAGACTTGCTGTTGACGTGTAGTCAGAAGAATTTTACAACCCTTGTGGTCATCACCGAATGGAATTCCGATACTCTTCAATTTGAATTCTTCCCAGAGGTCGTCGACAATTATGAGGATGTCCTTCTCAGCTTTCAATCTCACCCACAACTCTTCAGCTCTTGTGTCTTCGGTATTTGAACGAAAATTTAAATCAAACATCGCTGCAACTTTATGTTGAATTTTGTTGATGTCTGGATTTTGGGACATCTTAAACATCACAACTTTATCAAAGAACTTTTGTTCTCGAGCATGCTTCCCAACTTCTTCGGCTAAAGTTGTCTTACCAACTCCTGGCATTCCGTACAGTCCGATCATGTTGACAGCTTTTATAGCCTCCAAGATCTGGTTGAAAGCTGATTTTGAAGATTCAGAGACCATGAAATCCGTGGATGTGATGAACTCTATTCCTTGAAGAGAACGACGATGGCCCACCTGTGCAAAGTTATAAGTCTCTAAAAGTTTAGAGATAATAGGAGTCTTCTCGGCCAGTTTCTTACTCAAGCAATATCGCCAGCCCCATTTAGGGCACCATTTGAAACACTTGACGCGATCTATTTCATATTGCAAGTTCTGGGTTTCTTCCAGTTCTTGCTCAGCCCTTCTAAGCCAGTCCTTAACGTCCTCATAGATGACCTCAGTTTGATTTTTAGCGTCAAGGACATCGGTGTCCACCCTCTGTTTCCTCAATTTAAGTGCGTTTCGTTGATTCGTGAAATCTTGAACAATCTCTCCATAACAGAAAAAGTAACGGAGATAGGGTGATGCGTATGTCATTGCCTGGTTTGTCACATTTTCGACAGCAGCAGAGGCAACAGATTCGGCCATTTTTGTTGATAATCTGATGAGGATGAACAAAAACTATGGTTTTTAGTAAGAAGATCAGCAATTGTGACAAATAAAATCAGTATTTGTAGTAAAAAATGGAATGGAAGCTAGCAATTAAGAAGCTGCAATTATTGTTGTAAACCAAAGAGATTATTATTGAAGCAGCTAGAAATGACTCTTGAACTGACCTCTCTCTCTTTCTGTCTGTGAATACCAGAAAGGAAAAAGAGCTTGAGAGAGGTGTAAAAGATGAAAAGAGTTGATCTAGTGCAGGTAATAGAAAATAGTGAAGGCTAATAAATGGCATTCAACAAAAAGATGAAAAAAATATAGCAATACCTTCACTGAACTATCTTCTGCGCTGTTTCTTTTGGGAAGTGGAAATGAAGGTAAGAAGAAAGTGTGGTATTTAGAAAGATGAAAATATATAGCAATTCCTCAAAAGAAAGTAGGCAGGTTTATTTTCCTTAATTGAGAGAATACAAGAAAAGGTGAAAAGTGAAGAAGAAAGAGTGGAAATGATCACAGACACAGGTTTGAGAATTTGAAAGCACAAAACTTCGGATGAAGAAAAAACAATTTATAATGGTTTTGAACTTGGCCGAGTAGCCTAGTTGGGTGTATAATAAATTAAATTTTGTTCTCATGCATGTGATGTTCGGATTATATGTATGTTTGATAAAGTTGTTATTATTTAATTAAAAATGAATTATCAAGATTGTGGGAGACTGTAATAAACTAAATTGGTTTTGAATAAACTTATACTCAATTAAGTGATAGTCTTTGCGCACTTAATTTATTTTACCTAAAAGACGAATCATGGTGGTTAAGCCATGTGATGAATAATTAATTACGTAATCGGCCTTTGAAGACAGAAGAAAGACAACCATCGAAGTTTATGGAGTAGCACACATTTCAAGATTTTGTTTGTGTTATTTTATGAAATTTTTTTATTATTTTGGTCCATTACAGAGTTGGATGGATATACAGGGTAAATTATCCAAATATACCAAAAAAATTAAAAATTTACGGAATTGGGCTGATTTCTAGAAAATTTACGGAAAATGGTCATTTCCCATCAAAACACGTCCACGTCAGTGCGTTTTGAGGGGAAATGGCAGGAAAGCGCGTCCCCAAGGGCGCGCTTTGCCTCCAACGGTCAAAAGGCCCAACGGTCAAAATTTTCCCTATAAAAATCCTCCCAACCCTTTTATTTTTTCACACTTTAATCCTTCTCTCAATTTTCTCTCAAAGTCCTTGAAATTTATTCTCAAATTTTAAATAGTCCTTTACTATTTACAAAAAAGCACTTTTTAATTTTTTTAATATATTTTTTTTGGAAAATTTTAAAATTTTCGATCGTATTATAATGGCCGGGGAATTACTTCGTCTAGACAACAAGCACATCTCCGTCGAGCAAATGCAAATGGTAAGTTTTAATTTTAAGTTTTTGGCACCTGGTCACGATAGGCCGGGGGTTCAAGTTGGAGCCGCCTTTGATCAGTGCGTTGATAGAGAGGTGGAAACCCGAGACGCACACTTTCCATCTTCCATGCGGAGAGTGTACCATAACTCTGGAAGATGTGCAGTTGCAGTTGGGATTGCCAGTGGACGGGTCGGTAGTCACCGCGTTCGCAACTTCTGGTGATTGGATGGCCATATGCTACGAGCTTCTGGGTGCCATTCCGGATAAAATTCAGGGAGGTCGGATCGAGATGGCCTGGTTATGAGACACATTCCCAGAGCCGAATGAGGGTTCGACCTAAATAGAGCAAATACGGCATGCTCGGGCATACATTCTTCAGATAATTGGAGGCTATCTGATGTCAGACCTTTCTAGAAACCTCGTACACTTGAGATGGCTGCTGAAACTTGTTGATTTTAGAGCAGCCGGTGAATTGAGTTGGGGGTCTGCCGTGCTATCGAGGTTGTATCGGGAGATGTGCGGGCGGCGCGCCGAGTAAAGCGAAAATCGAGAGGTTGCCTATCACTCTGCGATCATGGGTATGGTTTCGATTTCCATTTTTACGTCCTCGACTCGACCACCCATATTCATTCCCACTGATAACGAGGTAAATTTAATGTTATATTTTACAATTATTACGTAGATTTATAGTATAATTGTATGCTAAAAATTTATTTAATTAGGTGGAACCATTCGGCGAGTCATGCTGGAATACCTACCTCACTTGAAGATATACGGCTTTTATTGGACCAACGGTCGGAATCACAAGTAAGTTTCGAATTTTGTATTTATAATTTAATATTTCGTATTTAGTGTCTAGTATTATGTATATAACTAATATTTTGGTAATGTTAATATAGTTTCAATGGACACCGTACGAGGATCCGGAAATTCGGGTAGTAATTCCGGAGGAGTTCTTGCGAAATCCGAACAGTTGGCACGTGAAGGTCCCGTTGATCACCTATGCGACCGTGGAGATGCACCAGTCAGATAGGATTCTGCCACAATTTAGATTCCGACAACCGGTTCCCGTGCCACCTGAGGTGCTCGATGATGAGCACAAAGTGGATTTACGACAGTTGCACATGGATTGGCCAAGATTTTGGTCAGTTTATATCGAGACGTGGGAGAACCGGTATGACTATTTACCTGACCGGGAATCAATCGTCGTTCGAGTTAGCGCGCGTGGCCGGAATACATGCCATGGTTTAGGATCCATGGTAAGCGTATTTGTTGTCGGAAGAAGAGAGACGGCGGCAACCGTCAACAAAGGAACGTCGGGGCCCTTAAATCCAAGGAGAAGGGGTGATGAGGCGGGGCCATCAACAACGCCAAACACGATTCTGGGCCCATCAGTTCGGTAAGCGGCACCGACATCTGACCTTTACCCTTTATGTCGGTGCGCGCACCTACCCCTTATATGTATCCTAACCCATATATGTTTCCTTTCCGATCCAGCTCGGGTTGGAATGCATGGCGGGTTCGAGTCCGTTCTCGACTACTCGGTGGCCAGCCGATCTTGAGGCCGTCGTCGCGTGAGGATCATAGGAGGCGCCGTCGGGGAGCACTTCTTTCTACCAGTCTCCTTCGCCATACGAGATTCAGACACCCCCGCCGTGGTTTATGCAAACACCTCCGAGGTCGTTATTTTATCAAGGTGGGCCATCCTCGCAACACCCACAACGGACCAGTCTGAGGAAGGAATCCCGCCCGAGGTTCCACGACCCGCGGAAGCTAGAAGAAGGAGGAATCCAGCGCGTAACCGCCAACCGCCCCCGTGTGGCACTGATTTCGACTGGCATCAACATTGATTCGGATCGGCTTTTTTATTTTTAATAAAAAATTGTTTTTTATTTGTGTTTGTAATTTAATTTTAATATCATCACTAAAATAGAAGTTGTTTATTTTTTTTGTATATAATTTAATTTGAATTTTTTTAATAAAATAAAAAGTTATTTTTTATTTTTTGTAAGTTAGTTTTAATATATTTAATAAAATAATAGTTGTTTAATTTTTTTATTATAATCTAATTTTAATATATTTAATAAAATAGAAATTGTTTAATTTTTTTATTGTAGTTTAATTTTAATATATGTAATAAAATAAGAAGTTATTTTTTATTTTTTTGCAATTTAGTTTTAATATATTTAATAAAATAAGATTTTTTTTTATTTTTTAATAAAATAATAGTTGCTTATATGTTTTTGTAATTTAATTTAATTTTTTTAAATTTAATTTTAAAAATAAATATCCAATATTTGAGGTGCCAGCAAAGCGTGCCCCTGGGGACGCGTTCTGTGCCACCACGTAGGCGCGCTTTGCTGAGGTGGCACAAAGCGCGTCCCCAGGGGGCGCTTTGCTGGCATTTCCCTTCAAAACGCGCTGACGTGGACGCGTTTTGAGGGAAAACGATCCTTTTCCGTAAATTTTCTAGAAATCGGCCCAATTCCATAAATTTTTAATTTTTTTGATATATTTGGGTATTTTACCCGGATCTACATCCCAATTTATTATTGAGCATCATTTTTAAAAAATAAATAAATAACTGCGGTTTCAATTAATACTTTTTGTTTTATGTTTTGTCTCAAACACATCACACTTATTTTGAATATCATGTATTTAATTATTTACAAACTTTTAAAATACTAAAAAAATAAAATAAAGAGTCGATTGAATTTTAACTCGATTGATATCGATATTATTGTTAATATAAGAGAATGTGAGCTTGAGTACGCTGAAAGGAAAAACTATAAATAATTTTAGATATTGGATCGAAAAATAAATATAATAAAAACATATAATAAAATTAATGTTAAAAAAATAAAAAAAACATATTTAAAATTTTGACTAAATATTTCGCAATAAGTTGTCAAATATATTTAAATAACAAAGGTAGAATAAGCCTAGAGTCACTCCACCCCTATAGACAAGCTGTTTAAATGAGTTTTTAATCTTATATTTTTTTGAATTTTTAAAATTTAATTATTCTAATTCTATTATTTTATAAATATAAAATTCATCTTTAAATTATTATTTATTTAGATATTTAAATTATTTATTTAGTCTCATTTTATCTTAACATATGCTGTCAAGCAATAAAAATATAACATGTGACATGTTTGTCAAATAATATACACTTTTTAAATAAGAAAATAAAAACAACAAATGTATTGAAGTCTTTATGAATAATATATAAAAACAAAAAATTAATACGACATTACACATATAATAATATCATATTGAATAAATGTTGACCCAACTTTAAAATTTTTCATTGGGTAGACTTCCTTTACATCATTGTGTACAATCATTTTTTTTTTGTAAAAAAAGAAAAAAAGAAAAAGAAGTGAAAGCAACAACGCCTTAAAGCGGATGTCTTTTATCTTCCACTAATTAAGGATATTTTAAATAAAAAGACTCCAAAAAGTAAGACTTCATCAAACTCTTATCTATACTTTTTAACTCTTAAATTCTATTATTAGTTTTTAAGTTGAATATTCAATTTTAAAATTTTAAATGGAAATTATTTTTAATACAATATTAGGTGTAGGAATGGGAGTAATACGATTCGAATTCGTATTGAACAGATGTTTAACAAGAGCTTTAACCGCCTCTCCATTCAAGTTAAGACTTCAAATGATAGTTGTTAAATTTATTAGGTTAAAGTCATTTCACTATAGTATTGCGATTGAGCTCTCCCTCATCCAATGATATAGTCATAAGTGTGTTACCCTCATAGGATATCATTAATCTCTTTGAGATAAATATGTTCTCCCAATATGATCTTATTTTATCTCATGATAACCATTACATCTTTCTTCATAAAAAGTCAATTACTATTAAAAGTAATCAAGCCGTTTATTACAAAGAAAAATGACTTGTGACAACGTTTACTTTTAATCTATTATGCAATGTCAATTAAAAGATATCATTTAATCATTTTTTACTATTGCCATTATCGATATTGTATTTTCACAATTCTTCAAATAGCATTTTGGTCAAATATAAAATATGGTTGAAGGGCTTCAATCCTTAGAATATGATGAAATATGTCGTTGTCCTCAACTAATACAAGCCTTCGACATGGAAAAAAGTAAGGATGGAGTTGGATTACAGTTACTTCTTTTCTACTCTTTTCATTTAAAATTTGTATTTTAATATTTAAAATAGAATTAAGGTCCTTAATTATTAGGGTTAGGCTACCCTATATATAGTGTTTAGCATTTAATTACGCGGTTAACAAGCGTTTCACCCTTGTTGAGGAAAAACTATCAATCCAAAATTTTAAAAAAACACACACACAAACACACACAAGTAGGGTAATAATATGATGATAATATGATAACATAAGGTAACACCTTCTGGACATAACAAAATTTAAATAATATGATGATAATATAAATAATTAACTTTGACTGCGATTTATAATAAGAAAATTTAACATAAGGACATTCTTTAGATTTTATAGACATAAGGTAACACCTTCTAGACATAACATAAGGTAACATAAGGACATTCTTTAGATTTTATAGAGATATATATGAGAAAATTTTAACTTAAATTCCTAATTTTGTCATGAAATCAACATATGAATTTTAAATTGATTCGCGAATAAATATACTAAATTTATTTAATACATGATTAAAAATTAAAATAATTAATAAATCTTAAATGAAATTCTGTAGTCAACTTGTGAATCAATCATTTCAAACACATCAATAAAAATAAAATAAAATAGAATTATAACAATAAACGAAGTATGAGCTGAATTAATGTATGACAAGATAACATAATCATAACATTAATATACAAAATAGAAATTATTGATGCGTAAAATATTATTTAAATTTAAATAATTTAAAAATAAAAAAAATTCGCAGATAATATTTTAAAAAAATTTAACTAATATGATAAATTATACAAAACATTTAATAAGGTGAAATATGACACATAACAGTTTAGATGACAATAGAAATTTTTCTTTAAATTAAACTAGAATGATAAACTATATGCCAAGAAAATATTAAGAAACTTTAGCTTTAAATATTTACTTATTTTATTAATTTAATCTAACATTTTTAAAAAATATTATCAAAATTAAACTTGAATATTTACATATTTTTATTAATTTAATCATATTTTAAAAATTCAAAAATTTATTATAAATATTGGAAGCCACATAGACATAAAATTTAGAAAACTCTTTTCTTTTTTAACACAAAATAAATTGAAGTGTTTTAAAATTCTATTTCTTAGGAGATGTTTTATTTTATTAAAATACTCTTAACAAATACTCTTAATTTTATTAAAATACTCTTAATTAAAAAAAAAATAAATTCACTAATTCATTCAATGAATGGAATCATACAATTCAGGAAAAAAATAACAAATACTCGTCGTAGATGAGGAAGGACAAGATCCATCAACATAACAAATGCGTTAGCCTCAGCATCAATAGAACACTATAACACGTTGACGATTGACTTTGTTACAACTCAAGCATGACATATCTAGAGTGATTGCAGGCACTTAACACGGTAAGAAAATTAGCCCCGGATGGTCTAAAGCGAGAGCAAAAATCGACAAAAGAATCGAGCATTCGTCAAACTATAGAGGACAACAACAAAATCATCCCTAAAATCACTTGTAAAACTAAGATTACATGCATAAGTAAGACTAAAAATCGTGCTACAAGACTAAAGATTTATTAAACAATAGAAAAACAAACAAAAAACATATAAAACTTAAACAATACGGGTCCAAATCGACTCGTGAAATCATTTATTATTCTGAAATATTTTCAAAACAGAAAAAATTAAGAAGCTAACGAAGAGCCACCCACTTTCTAAGAAAAACTACTGGTGGTTCATGGAGTTTTAGCGAACGACAAATATCGTCATCTATTCATCACAACTTGAAACACCCCACACCCGGCCCACGAGCCTGAACCGGATCTGGTATGTTCCTTAAATAAATCGGTTTTCAACGTTCTAAATGACTTAGAGAAAATTTGTGTAATTTAAAAAAAATTGTTTTGGGTTGGGCTTAATTTGAAACCTATTTAATAAATTCTGGAAATCCAACTTAAATAAGGTGACAAAATAATTTTTGGGTTTATTATTTTAAAAGAAATAAATTTACTTATCTTTAATCAAACATAAATTGTATCATATTCAAATAAAAATAAACAGAAATAAAGAAAATCCAATTGGGCCTTATGGCCTTATTACATCATTCAAACCCAAAATAAAGTACTAAAATTTCATAAAGTCCAAATTCCAAATAATTTCTTCAAGCGATGCATGGCCACCTTTAGCTCCTGCCGACCCGGTCCATTATCGCTCATCACACGAAAAATAATTCCCCAACGAGGGTGAGTCAACAGACTCAATGTGTACATAGTACTAATTTCCAACAAATCGGGCATACAAGTCATATCAATATCATGTTCATACAAAATAAAGGATGATGCAACCCAAATCCAAACCTATTTGTCCATCCGCTACACACCACCCGTACCAACCTGTACACCGCGGGGACTACTAAGTCGACCCTCCATCCGCTACACACCATTGAAGGCAGTCGCTGCAGTCGACGTGCTCATCGCCCACTTATGTTGTGTCATTAGACATTTGTATTCATTGGATGTAACGAAGTTACCACTTTTCACTTTATGTGACCGTAGTCACCACTTTACGTTGGTGAGACCGTAGTCATCACCTTCACTTTCTTCCTCCACAAATATCCCGAATGCCCCAATTATTTCATAACATATTTCACATACTTAATTTTCATTCATGTTACTAATCACATGTTCAAAATATATCACATTCACAATCCTATCAAAAGTAGGAAACGTGCACTGGTACTCCTTACCACATTTGTGGTGCTTAGCCACATTCACATACTGTTATTATATTTACATATCTAATGATTGCCATGCAATTTATTGAAAGTTAGTAAGAGTACACACCTTTTCGCTTAATAGTTTCCGTGAATTCTCGTAGAGCGATCTACCGATCTAGATCTTTCACTCCTATATTCGGCCATTAATTAAAACATATAAATAAACCTATTTGGTCTTAAAACCAAATCCTACTAGAAGTAGAATTACTTACCTAGTTGCCGAATTGATTTAATCAAGTCCCAACAGTTGCTAGAATTCCTCTTCCTTGAAATCGGCTAATACTAGGTATGTAACCATGTCGGCTTTTCGGTTTTTGAAATAATGGAAAACACTTAAACAAATTATGCCTTGGCCGAATATCCCTTACCTTATGATGGGATTCCAAATCAAGAGGATTCCTTTATAAGCCTGTTGAAATCCTATAACTTCGTGTTAGATTAGATCTAACTTTGAAAACGTGAATCATAATCTTTAACCACATATTTATATTTATAATCCTTACCTTAGATCCTTAGATTTCCTAAAGATCCCCTTTGATGTTGTGGATGATTGCCCTCTTTCTTAGAATCCACAAAGATTCAATTTTTAACAAGAGAACGGAGAAGAAAATAGAAGAAAAAGAGAGGGATTTTTGCTTAATGAAAATTCGACAGAGAGGGTTTTGCCTAGGAGAATTTTGCAGAGAGGAAGAGGAGCAAATGTTGATGAGTAGCCCTCCTGTCCTCCTTTTATAGCCAAAGTTATCAGCCTAGGAGTCCTTTACTTGGCCACCACTCCTCTTTTTGATAATATTATCTCTTTTATTTAAAAGATAAAAGCCTTTAATCCATCAATTATCTCCTCAATTATCTCATTAGAAAATAATCCTTTATTTATCTCTTATTATTCACATATTTATGTGAATAAAACTCCTTTATTTATCTCTTATTATTCACATATTTATGTGAATAAAACTCCTTTATTTATCTCTTATTATTCACATATTTATGTGAATAAAACTCCTTTATTTATCTCTTATTATTCACATATTTATGTGAATAAAACTCCTTTATTTCTCTCCTATATCCAAGTTTCCAAAATGTTCAATTTTCCATTTTTGGATCATTTCCAAAAATGTTTAGGTTTCCAAAAATGTCTAAGTTTCCAAAAATGTCCATTTCTATTTCCATTTTCATTTCCATCTCCATTTTCATTTCCATTTTCATTTTCATTTCCATTTTCATTCATTTCTAGGTTTCCAAAAGTATCAAAAATTTATTCATAATACTTAAGACTTGTCATTTCATACAATTGATCGAAAAATGCATAGGCCCTTCCTAGGATGTTACAGCTTCTACCCTCTTAAATAAAATTTCGTCCTCGAAATTTCCTAACTAAACAGATTGAGGGTATTCTTTGTCGCATTGTCTCTTTCCGGCTCCCACGAAGCTTCTTCCGATCCATGATTGCGCCATAACACCTTGACTAAAGGCACCGACTTCTTTTCGTAGTGCTTTCACGTCACGTTCCAAGATCTGAATCGGCTCCTCCTCGTAGGATAGATCCGCCTTAACTCCACTTCTTCAACGGTACCACATGAGACGGATCCGATCGATAGCGACATAGCATGGACACATGAAATACGTCGTGCATTTGATGCAACTCTGGTGGTAACTCCAATTGGTATGCCACCGCCCAACTTCGCTTGATGACTTGATAGGGCCCTATAAACCTTGGGCTTAGCTTCCGCTGCGACCGAACCGCATAACCTTCTTCCAAGGTGAGACCTTTAGAAACACTTGGTCTCCTACTTCAAACTCAATTTCTTTCCTCTTAAGGTCTGCGTGCGACTTACGCTTCATCGAAGCTTCTTTCAACCGTGCCGAATTAATTCCACCTTCTCCTCGGTTTTCGCCACTAACTCTGGACCCAAAACGCGGCGTTCTCCTAACTTTCGGTCCAACAAGTTGGTGTTCTACATTTCCTTCCATACAATGCTTCGTATGGTGCCATCCGAATGCTTGCACGATAGCCGTTGTTGTAGGCGAACTCGGCTAGAGGCAAGTAATCTTCCCAACTTCCTCGGAAATCCATCACTGACCTCTTAGCATATCTTCCAACACTTGTATAACCGTTCGGATCGCCCGTCTCGATTGTGGATGAAAAGCCGTAGTGAAGTCTAGCTTAGTGCCTAATGCTTGATGAAGTGCTTTCCAAAATCGAGACGTAAACCTTGGGTCTCTATCGAGAGATGATCGACATCGGTACCCGTGTAGCCTCACGATCTCCGCCACATATAACTTGGCTAACTTTTGAAGGGAATAGTCGATCCTCACGGGGGGATAAAATGTGCGGACTTGGTCAAACGGTCCACTATCACCCATACCGAGTCCTTCTTAGTGGGCGTAAGGGAAGCCCACTAACTAAGTCCATGGTAATTCTTTCCCACTTCCATTGGGAATCTCAATTGGTTGAAGCAATCTGATGGGACTTGGTGTTCAGCCTTTACTTGTCGACATGTCAAACATTTCCCCACAAATTCGAGTCACCTCGCTTTTGTGTCGACCACCAAAATTGTTCCCTTAGATCTCTATACTGACTTGATGCCTCGGGATGCATAGCATAAGGACTACCATGCGCTTCCGAAGAATCCTTTGTCTCAACTCCTTATCCTCGGCATACAAACCTTTTCCTTGTAGCACAAGACTCCTTCATCATTGACGCCATAATCCTTTAATCCTCCTTGCCGTACTTGCTGTAACTTAGTACTTAAGTCCTTATCCGCCAACCTGTCCCTCTTTCACCTCCTTCACCAAAGTTGGCTTGACTTGTAACTCGCCAACAAAGCCTTAGTCTTCATACAAACTTAAGTGAGCGAACAAAGCCCTTAAATCCGACACAACCTTCCTACTTAGGGCATCGGCTACCACATTCGCCTTGCCGGATGGTATTCTATCGAGCAGTCATAATCTTTCAATAACTCCACCCACCTTCGTTGCCTCAAGTTCAACTCCTTCGAGTCAACAAATACTTAAGGCTTTTGTGGTCAGGGTGTAAATTCATCGACCTTTCTCCATAAAGGTAGTGCCTCCAAACTTTGAGGGCGAAAAACCACCGCCGCGAGTTCCAAGTCATGAGTTGGGTAGTTCACCTCATGCGCCTTAATCGCCGAGATGCATAAGCGACTACCTTTCCTTCTTGCATTAGCACACTGACCTAACCACGTGTGCGAAGCATCACAATATACTACGAAGTCCTTACCGCCTCCATTTGAATTAACACCGAGCTTACACAAGACCTTTTAAGCTTTTCAAAGCTCTCCCATTGCTTATCCGTCCACACAAACGGTACTTCCTTCCTTAGTAACTTTGTCAAAGGTGCGGCTATTGACGAGAATCCTTCCACGAACCTACGTAATAGCTTCGCCAAGCCTAAGAAACTTCTCGATTTCACCACCGACCTAGGTGGTTTCCAATCCAACACTGCTTCGATCTTCCTAGGATCCACTCTTATTCCTTCCGCGGATACCACATGTCCTAGAACGCCACTTTCCTTGAGCCAAAATTCGCACTTGCTGAATTTGGCATAAAGCTTCTTTTCCTTAACACTTCTAACACAACTCGGAGATGCTCATCGTGCTCCTCCTCCGTCTTGGAATACACCAAAATGTCGTCGATGAACACCACGACGAATCTATCCAAGTAGGGTTGGAAAACCCTATTCATCATATCCATGAACGCGGCGGTGCGTTCGTCAACCCAAACGGCATCACCACAAATTCAAAATGACCGTACCTTGTCCTAAAAGCGGTCTTATGAATATCACCTCCTTCACTTTCGATTGATGATACCCCGACCTTAAGTCGATCTTTGAGAACACAAATGCCCTTTTCGGTTGGTCGAACAAGTCATCTATCCTTGGCAAAGGATACTTGTTCTTGATGGTCGTTTGTTCAATCGGCGATAATCTATGCACATCCGCATAGTTCCATCCTTCTTCTTCACAAAGAGAACCGGTGCTCCCACGGAGACACACTGGGTCGAATGAACCCACGATCCAACGACTCTTGGATTTGAGCCTTGAGCTCCACTAACTCCTTTGGTGCCATTCGGTAGGGGAGCGATTGACACAGGAGCAGTTCTGGTAGCAAATCTATTCCAAATTCCACTTCTCTATCCTGGGGTATTAAGGCAACTCCTCCGGAAATACATCCTCAAAATCCCTTATTGTTCTAACTCCTTGACACCTTCCTCTTCTCCTCTTAACGCACTCACGAAGGCTAAGAATGCCTTACATCCTTTCTTAACCATTTTCCCGGCCTTGAGGTCGAAACTACGTTAGACAAGTAGTTCCTCCTTTCTCCGATCATCACTACTACCTCATCTTCCGGGGTTCTTAGTTCCATACGTTTAGCCGCACAATCCAACACGGCTCGATGCTCTACTAGCCAATCCATTCCAAGTATAAGCTCAAACTCTCCAGAAGGGTAATTCCATTAAGTCGGCCAAAGTTCGCTTCTCCCGAATCTCTGGGGTACATTCCGAAAGATCCTATCTATCCTCACCGTTTGGCCTAAAGGGCTTACTACGCTTATCCGCCTATCGAAAGTTGAGTCTAGGCCTAGTGTTTCAACCACACTACATGCAACATAGGAATGAGTTGAGCCCACATCAATAAGAGCAAAATAGGGTTTGTCATGAATAAAGAACGTATCGGTTATAACATCCGGCACGTCTCCCTCTTCCCTCCGGCGAACCGCGTAAACCAAACCCGGTTGCCTTGCTTTGGTGTTAGCCGCACTCGGCCCCGAGCTCCACGGCTCTGCCACTACCTCTGTTGGCCGACCCACGACCTCTTTGAGGTCGGGCTGTCCGCCTCTACCACTGGTTAGCATTCCGAGCCTTTGGTTGGCTCTCATCTAATAGCTTGGGGCAATCCTTAATCATATGGTCCTTGGACCCACACTTGAGACATCGTCCCGCCTTTTTCCAACACTCTCCCCGTGCTTCCTTCCACAATGTTCACAAGGGCGAAATTGCCACCGTACAGCACTGTTGACTTTGTGGCCTGTCAACTCTTGGCCTCTTGTGGCCTTTTCCAGATGGCCCAAAACCACTTTTGGGCTTATTTTTACATCCACACCGCTTGGTGGCGTCCTTAATTCCCCTCACCACTTTAGCCTTTTCCACCAAGGCGAGAGAATTCCCGCTCCCGATGCGGTGCTATCAAAAGTCTCAAATCGTCCCTAAGTCCGTCCTCAAAACGAACACAGCGTTTATGCTCGCCGCCACTCTCTCGGGCATATCGGCTCAACCTCAAGAATTCCGCTTCATATTCGGTGATGACTTACTTCCTTGTACCAACCCCGTAAAAGCCTTCCTTTGCTCATCTATATACTGGTTCCCACATACTTCTTCCGAAATGCTTCCTTAGCATATTCCTGTGTCGAGATCTTCCGCCGTGGCACCGTCCCGAACGGTTAACCACCATTGATACGCTTCATCGTCGTAACAAAGGCGTCATCCCTTTCAACTTCTCCTCGGGGTCAAGTCGAGCTCATCCATGATGCGCTCGGTTGCTTCCAACCAAGACTCACCAGATCTCGGGTGCCACTCCCGATACTCCTCTAAACATTTCAGCTCCATTAGTGCGAGCCGCTCACAGTACGCAGACTTACGATTTTCTGAATTGTTTTCTGCACCACCACCAATTCCAAAACTCGCAAAGATGACCTGCGACACGGCATCTTCCTCATGCGAGCTGCTCGCCGCTCAACATTGACACCGGGGTGATGGTGGTGGTGGTATCTCATTGTCGTAACCTTGTCCCGATCTAACGGTCATCCTTCCTCTACCTCTTCCACGACGACCACGTCCTCTTGAGCTCATTATCGCGAGATCCGATTAAGGAATTTTATGTATTAGTATTCTTGTTTCACTTATTACCCGCGATGATATCTTATGAAGAAGAGTTTAAGAGTGGTTCTTTCGTATTCATACATGCATCTGATCTTGTATTCATTCATTCATCCATCAACAAATATGAACTTTCGTTCATTCAAAGAAACATTGTAATTCTTGTTGTTGTTTTCGTTATTTTGCTTTTCCACTACCAGGGGCATTTTCGTAATTTTATCCTCTGAGGGTATTTTCGTAAATTTTCAGAAATAAAAAGTTCCTGGTGATTTTGACGAAAGTATTTTGGTACTTCTAAAGTTCCGGGAAATTTTGGAAGAATTTTGAAATCCGAGGGTATTTCGGTAATTTTTGATCTCGTGGGTATTTTGATAATTTTTCCAAAAATCAGGTAAATTTGTAAAATTTATTAAGTTAGGGATATTTTCCAAGATTGTAAAACATTGAGGGTTCCTTTGAGAGTTACACTTTTCAAAGCAATGATATTGTAAAAATTTTAGAAATCGGGTCGTCGTTTGGTAATTTTGTAAGTTAGAGTAATTTTGTAATTTTCCAAAATCAAGATAGTTTGATATTTTACAAATTAGGGTTTTTTGAACATTTGATAAAGTAATGAAATTTTGTTAAAACTATGGGTGGTTTGGTCATTTTATAAACCAAGGGTATTTTTTTATATAGAAAAAGCGGCTAAGTCCCTTTCGGGTTTTATTCTTTGTGTTTAGCCTATGGTGAGCCCTCTTGGTCGTGGTGAACCAAAGCTACGCACTGTGCAGGATTCGAATGAAGAGGAGGTGAGTCACGTGTGGATCGCTTAAATACCAAGCTCTCACCGACCTTTCTAGACATGCGCGCATGAAGTTGCCACACCACCGAGCCTTACGAGTTAGGGCGAACCGAAGCTACGCACTGTAGGATTCTGCGAAGAGGAGGTGAGTCACTAGGACCGCTTAAATACCAAGCTCTTAGGATCCAATCCTAGACATGCGCGCATGGGTTACCACACCCTAGCTCGGTGACTTAGCCATAGGTTTGTTTAGTGCATTAAGTCTTATGTGGTTTTGTGTTTGAGTAGTCTAGTCCTAGGGTTCAAGTTCCTATCATTCTATTCTACGTTCCATGCCTGTTTCTACCCCTTATACAGTTCATAAATCACGAATCACACATAATGTTAGGGGTACTTTACTGGTGGATCATGGTCTCGGAGACTTAGGTGCCATGCCATAAAACTCGCTTATTTCAAAGAAATTCATTTGGGCTCGAATTGAAAACGTTTTGGGCCCGAGCCCACAGCCGAGAGTTTTAAAGCGGGCTCGATACCAATGAAACACCCCACACCCGGCCCACGAGCACAACCGGATCTGGTATGTTCCTTAAATAAATCGGTTTTCAACGTTCTAAATGACTTAGAGAAAATTTGTGTAATTTAAAAAAATTGTTTTGGGTTGGGCTTAATTTGAAACCTATTTAATAAATTCTGGAAATCCAACTTAAATAAGGTGACAAAATAATTTTTGGGTTTATTATTTTAAAAGAAATAAATTTACTTATCTTTAATCAAACATAAATTGTATCATATTCAAATAAAAATAAACAGAAATAAAGAAAATCCAATTGGGCCTTATGGCCTTATTACATCATTCAAACCCAAAATAAAGTACTAAAATTTCATAAAGTCCAAATTCCAAATAATTTCTTCAAGCGATGCATGGCCACCTTTAGCTCCTGCCGGGCCGGTCCATTACCGCTCATCACTGAAAAATAATTCCCCAACGGGTGAGTCAACAGACTCAATGTGTACATAGTACTAATTTCCAACAAATCGGGCATACAAGTCATATCAATATCATGTTCATACAAAATAAAGGATGATGCAACCCAAATCCAAACCTATTTGTCCATCCGCTACACACCACCCGTATTCAACTTTGTACACCGCGGGGACTACTAAGTCGACTCTCCATCCGCTACACACCATCGGAAGGCGCCGCTGCAATCGACATGCTCATCGCCCACTTATGTTGTGTCATTAGACACTTTGTATTCACTTTGGATGTAACGAAGTTACCACTTTTCACTTTATGTGACCGTAGTCACCACTTTACGTTGGTGAGACCGTAGTCATCACCTTCACTTTCTTCCTCCACAAATATCCCGAATGCCCCAATTATTTCATAACATATTTCACATACTTAATTTTCATTCATGTTACTAATCACATGTTCAAAATATATCACATTCACAATCCTATCAAAAGTAGGAAACGTGCACAGGTACTCCTTACCACATTTGTGGTGCTTAGCCACATTCACATCTTTGTTACATATTTACATATCTAATGATTGCCATGCAATTTATTGAAAGTTAGTAAGAGTACACACTTTTTCGCTTAATAGTTTCCGTGAATTTCGTAGAGCGATCTACCGATCTAGATCTTTCACTCCTATATTCGGCCATTAATTAAAACATATAAATAAACCTATTTGGTCTTAAAACCAAATCCTACTAGAAGTAGAATTACTTACCTAGTTGCCGAATTGATTTAATCAAGTCCCAACAGTTGCTAGAATTCCTCTTCCTTGAAATCGGCTAATACTAGGTATGTAACCATGTCGCTTTTTCGGTTTTTGAAATAATGGAAAACACTTAAACAAATTATGCCTTGGCCGAATATCCCTTACCTTATGATGGGATTCCAAATCAAGAGGATTCCTTTATAAGCCTGTTGAAATCCTATAACTTCGTGTTAGATTAGATCTAACTTTGAAAACGTGAATCATAATCTTTAACCACATATTTATATTTATAATCCTTACCTTAGATCCTTAGATTTCCGAAAGATCCCCTTTTGATGTTGTGGATGATTGCCTCTTTCTTAGAATCCACAAAGATTCAATTTTAACAAAGAGAACGGAGAAGAAAATAGAAAAAAGAGAGGGATTTTTGCTTAATGAAAATTCGACAGAGAGAGGGTTTTGCCTAGGAGAATTTCGAGAGAGGAAGAGGGAGCAAATGTTGATGAGTAGCCCTCCTGTCCTCCTTTTATAGCCAAAGTTATCACCTAGGAGTCCTTTACTTGGCCACCACTCTCTCTTTTGATAATATTATCTCTTTTATTTAAAAGATAAAAGCCTTTAATCCATCAATTATCTCCTCAATTATCTCATTAGAAAATAATCCTTTATTTATCTCTTATTATTCACATATTTATGTGAATAAAACTCCTTTATTTATCTCTTATTATTCACATATTTATGTGAATAAAACTCCTTTATTTATCTCTTATTATTCACATATTTATGTGAATAAAACTCCTTTATTTATCTCTTATTATTCACATATTTATGTGAATAAAACTCCTTTATTTCTCTCCTATATCCAAGTTTCCCGAAATGTTCAAGTTTCCATTTTTGGATCATTTCCAAAAATGTTTAGGTTTCCAAAAATGTCCAAGTTTCCAAAAATGTCCATTTCCATTTCCATTTTCATTTCCATCTCCATTTTCATTTCCATTTTCATTTTCATTTCCATTTTCATTCATTTCTAGGTTTCCAAAAGTATCAAAAATTTATTCATAATACTTAAGACTTGTCATTTCATACAATTGATCTGAAAAATGCATAGGCCCTTCCTAGGATGTTACACAACTTGTGAAGACAACAAAGATACTACAAAATAGATCTGCAAACTGAAAAAGAGAGAAGACATGTGGCATGATTAAGAAGAATAAAGCTCCTCGAAACTGGTCGAATAGATCATCAATCCTCGGCAAGGGGTACTTATTCTTAACAGTCAGTTTATTCAATTGCCGGTAATCGTTGCACATACGCATGGATCCATCCTTCTTTTTCACAAATAACACCGGTGCTCCCCATGGAGACATACTAGGGCGAACGAACTCTCGATCTAGTAACTCTTGAATTTGAGCCTTAAGCTCCACTAGCTCCTTCGGTGCCATTCTATAGGGAGCGATGGACACCGGAGCTGTACCCGGTAGGAGCTCAATCACAAATTCAACTTCACGGTTTGGAGGTAGTCTAGGTAGTTCATCGGGAAAAACATCCAGAAAATCTTTGACTGTTTTGATATCTTTAACAGACGAAACCTCATAATCAAAAACATCGATGTAGGCTATATACACCTCACAACCCTTACGAACCAACTTCTTGGCCTTCAGGGCAGTAATCATATTTGACAAATAATTCCGATGTTACCCTATTACCACCAGCTCATCACCCTCCATAGTTTTCATTACCACTCGTTTAGTTGCACAATCCAAATTCACTTGATGCTTAACCAGCCAATCCATGCCCAGTATTAAGTCGAATTCTCCAAATGGAAGTTCCATTAAATCTGCCAAAAAGATGGTCCCTTGAACCTCCAAAGGTACATCTCTGAACAATTTGTTTACCCTAACTGACTGCCCTAAAGGACTCAACAAAGTAAACTCACTCACAGTGGTCTCAACCATTAAACCCAAAGTCTCAGGCACCGAATATGCTATATACGAATGCGTAGACCCAACATCAGTCAGTGCAGTATAAGGTACATTATAGATAAAGAACGAACCAGTAATAACATGCAGGCGTCTCGCCTCTCGGCGATGTGCAAAGATAAACCGTAGCCGCCGCCTCCAAAGATGACCAACACCTCTGCCCGATGCTCCATGACTATGGCCCGTACCATTTCTATCTCTGGCCTAACCACAGCCTCTCGGTGGCTGCTAAACACCTCTCGGTGGATGAACAGTACCCTGACCTGTAACTTGCATCTGCTCGGGCCTCCGTGGACAATCTCTGATACGGTGCTCTAATGATCTACACTTCAAACATGCCCCAATCCTTTTCAAGCACTCGCCTTGATGGCGTCCACCACAGTCAACACATGGCTGCGGTCCAGTAGTTGCGTTAGGGGCCCCAATTCTGACCGGCCCATCCACTCTAGCTTTTTTTCAGTCTCTGCACGGAATTTGGGTCTCCGAATCTCTCTTATTCCTACTTTTTTCTCGATTCTGCCGCTTAGTGCACTTCACCTCCTCGGCGATCTTCGCCTTATCTACCAGTGTGGCAAAATCTCGCTCCTTCTGTGGAGCTATCAAAACTCTCAGACTATCCCTGAGCCCGTCCTTGAAATGAATGTACCACTCATATTCAGTTGCCACCATCCCACGTGCATAGCGACTTAATCACAAAAATTTAACTTCATATTCAGCCACTGATTTATCCCCCTGAGTCAGATTTAGAAACTCTCTCCTCCGGGCATCCACATAACTAACGCCCACATACTTTTCTTGGAAAGCAGTCTTGAAGTATTCCCATGTCAATCGGACGGCCTGAGTACCCTCTTCAACTGTAAGCCACCACTGATAGGCTTTATCTCGTAACAATGACACCACACCTTTTAGTTTCTGTTCGGGGGTGCAGTCGAGGTCATCCATGATCCTCTCTGTGGCCTCAATCCAATATTCAGCCACGCTAGGGGCAACTTCAGCAATACCCCTAAAAATCTCAGCCCCATTAGACCGAAGTCGTTCCGTAACTGACCCACGGCCCACAATACCAGTGTTGGGCCCAACGACCCTCTCTAGAATTCGCAACA
Organism: Gossypium sturtianum; assembly: GCA_025698515.1. Lineage (NCBI taxonomy): Eukaryota > Viridiplantae > Streptophyta > Magnoliopsida > Malvales > Malvaceae > Gossypium > Gossypium sturtianum. Next base: position 97,381,732 of record CM046947.1, read on the forward strand.
TAGTTTGGGACAATGCATCATCCCCAGTCGCTCGATCGTGAGACCCAGTCTTAGTCACAGGTGAAGCCGGTGCCTCTCTAGCTTCAGCGTTAGGCATGTGGCCCGATGACTAAGACCCAGCTTGAGCACCTCTACGGCCTCTGCCACGGCCTCTCGTACCCCTTCCACGAGTACATCTGGTGCTTATTATCTATTTGCGTATTATCTGTTTTTAACAAGTTTATGTATCAGTTTATAGTTCCAGTGTTGTTTAATAGATATCTTATGTAAAGTAGTATCAGTATTTAAGAGTTTGTTTTCGCAGAACACAGTCTTACTACAGTCTCAGTTTTCCCTAAACAGAATATTTCAGTATAGTCTACTATTGATAATAGTATCCATATTTCACTTTAAGCAAACAGAGGTTTCAGAGGACATACAATATCGGCGCCGGAGATTTAGTGTACCACACATCAGTAAAATTATTTCAAAATACTTCCAAATTTCTTGGAACAGTTCGTTTTGAAAATTCTGAGTTTTTAGAAGAAACCCAAAAACCACAGTCAAGTTTGCAACCTGGCTCTTATACCACTAAATGTAACACCCAAACCCGGCCTAGACGTTATGGCCGAGTCTGGCGATATCACATTGAAGTGTTTTTCAAAACATACTTCCATTGGAAAAACCCGCTCTATATTAATTCTCGTTTATGATCATAGCGGACATTTAAGGGTATTTTGTTCATTTAAAACTCAAGTTATTTTTAGCAGTTTGTCGATCATATTATTTTGTTGCTATATTTAAAACAATGTTTGATGCGGAAGCTTTTATCGAATGTTACGAAAACGTGGTGTTTTGAAAAATATTTCTTTTGAAAATCCGCGTCCTACTTCTTTCAGATATGAATTAAATAAGTAAAATCCCAAATTAAAAGTTAAAATTTAAAGAGGCCTTATTACATAACCAAAAACCCAAATTAAATTTATTAGAAATAAAACTCAAATATAAAAGCAGGTGCGATTGTGTGGCCACCTCCAAATCCCTCGCAGCACCGATCCGCCTAATACTGGGGATTACCTATACAGATAAACAGAGATGTAACATCCTGCACATGTTCTAGCTTTATGGTTTTTAAAAGCTTTGATATTTTGTTATTCATTTCTTCTTATTGCCGCCCATAAGCACTCATGCCTTCCATTACATCCCTCCTTCAATTGTATATTTAAGTAAAAACCCAAAAGCATCCCACCTTGTGCCCATGCTTACTTTCAATTTTCTATTTTTTTATTCACAAAACCAAATTCCATCATTTTCCAATCACATGCTTGCCGTCCAAGTGCTTCACCAAATTTTTTTTTAGCTTGAGTTCCACATTATCCCACAAAAGTATGGGCATTAATTTGTCAGCTTCCATACACCATGTGCCGCCCCAAGCATGCTCATCTCTTTTGTCTCTTTATTGAATAGTTTAATACAATTCCTTGTGGCCATTTTCATCCATGTCTCTCCAATTTCATCTTAAATTAATCCATGCTTCTTGCACTAACATCACTTTTCACGCATGGAGAATAAATTGGGGAACATATTGGCACAAAAAGGGGAAAGTATGGTTGGCAAATTTTGACCATTTGGGTCATATATGGGGACGGTATTGAGTGTTAGGGGAGGGGAATCGAATTTTTTCTTGGTGTTTTGGTAAAGATTAGTGTTTGTTATGGTCAAATTCCTTTATGCAACTTTTATAACAATTTCTCTTCTCCCTTCAAATTTCCTTCTTGCCGAATCCTCAAATTTGAGTGTGCATATTCTCATCTTTTCTTTCTTCTTGTTGCCAATTGTACACCAACCATTGAAACCGAAATTTTTCCTTTCATCTTTCTTGAAAATCAATCTAGTCAAACATCTTTCTTCTTATTTCTTTTCTTTTTCGCAAAACCCTTCAAGCTTCTCTTATATTCTAATCCTTTCACCATAGCCGAATATTGTGCCCATTATTCCTCCATAACCAAACTTTTATCCCTTCTCTATTTCTTCTTCTCATTCGTATTAACACTCATTTATTCATCAATCGGTAAGTGTTCTTCTCAACATTTCATTTTCTTTCTTTTAATGCCGAATCTATGTTTTGGTTCGGGATGGTCATTTTGACCGAGACCATCACCTTATTCTCTCTCAACAAGATCTTTTTCTTCTTCGTAGTGATATAGTGGGAGACCGAACGTCATTCTAGCCTTAAGTCGAACGGAGAAATCGGATCCAATATTAATAAGGTAAGGAGTTCTTATGGATTATTGATATTATTCAATATTCGATTGGTTGCTAACGGAGTAATAATTTGAAATAATCGACTATATGTTTTAGGGACAAATCACTCAATATATTCTACCTTCGGACATAGTGGTAAGTGATTCAAGTGTAAGTGATACGAAATCTTTTGGAAATTCGAGGCTAACTTTTGGTTGGTATTGTTCTAGGTCAACGACGAGTGGTTCGTTAGGAAATCGAAATCAGGTGTGTAATCCCGTACCTTCCGTATACATATCTGAAATGGTGTGTAATCTCACACTTCTCTGAAATTTTGTATGAAATATGCTGTTAGTCGGTCAAAATACCAAAGAAAACCAAAAATTGGCATCCGTGATCACTTGGGCGTGCATATGATCGTAGTGGTAATCGTATTTTGTAATAAAACAGTTTCAGTTAAAAGCAGTGACGTGTTTTTGAAAAATCACAAAAAATAGGATAAATGGAATTAGAAAGTTAATAAGATATCAAATTAAAGCATACTGTGTCTATTTTAATATGGAAGAAACGGAGAAGGAAAAGGAATTTTATATTCTGAGATATCTTAATTTTAGTGAGACTAGTTCTGATTAACTTCGGGGTTCACTGATATGTTTTGGAAAAATCATATCAAATTGTACAAAGAGAATTATGGGTTATAATACATATGTATGGATTCCTTAGAGAGCCTATTTTCATTATAACCAAGTGGGATCAATATATGAAAACCGTATGGCGGGATATTTGAAATTAAGTTAAGAGAGGTCAAAATCATTGGACAGTGAAACAAGGGAAACTTTAAGGAATAAACTGTACTAATTGGTTAAGCCAAAAATTCTGGAAAAAATTGTAGTAAGAAGATATATGAGTCTAGTTTCAAGGAAAATTTATGATTTAGATTTTGAGCTTCCTAACTCAAGTTATAATCAATTTAGTCAGTACGACGCAGATGGACAGTTGTAAATTTTTATGCCCAAATTAGTAGTTAAGTCTGGATTGCGAAATTACCGAATTACCCTTAGTGTGTACTACTCACACGCCTTCTTTGATATTGTGTTATTAACTGAAATGGCCGAAAGCCAAAATAACTGATATGATGGATTAACTACCCTTAGGGGTAAGGTTGGAGACACTAGGTAAGTTCTTCGTTAATAATATGGCTGTTAATATGCATTTATGTATATTCTGATGTTATGCATGTATGAAATATGATCTGCTTTATACTATGATTTTGGTTGCATATATATTGTGCATAATGAAAAGAGCATGGGCTCGGGATTGAATGAAGGAGGGGAGAGAATCGGTGACTACGGTCACGCAGTGACTTTTCACACGCAGTGGTCTATACCACAGTGGTTGAAACCACGAATAATCTAATTAGTGACTTATCTCGGTGGTCAAGTACCACAGTGGGTTGGCCCCACGTATGCATTATTTATCAGAGATCGTCACGGTGGTCTACGACCACAGTGGGTTGGCCCTACGAGTACATTATAGTGACTACGGTCACGAGTGACTTTCGTCACGAGTGGTCTAAGTACCACGGTGGTTGAAACCACGAATAATCTAATTAGTGACTTATCTCGGTGGTCAAGTACCACAGTGGGTTGGCCCCACGTATGCATTATTTATCAGAGATCGTCACGGTGGTCTACGACCATAGTGGGTTGGCCCCACGAGTACATTATAGTGACTCTGTCACGAGTGACTACGGTCACGAGTGGTCTAGGACCACGGTGGTCATGAACCATAGTGGCAAAATGCCACGGGTGTTTTGGATGGAGAGCTATTCTGGGATGGGTAGCATTGCATGCACATAACATGATCTGTACTGAGTGGGCTAAGGCCTAATTTACGTTACATGGGGATTACACACTGAGTTCTTGTAACTCACCCCCATTTCTCTTAACCCTTGTAGGTAATGCTTGATGATATGGACTTGGGCTATGGATGACTCGAGGGAGGCCATACTTCAGAAATGGTGTTATTAAATTTTAAATTTCTATTTCCGTTTATTTTATTACTTTACTAATTTGGGTTAAATGTTGTAATAAGGCCTCTGGACTATTTTTATTTTGCTTTATGGTCGGGATGTTTTATTATTTTTCTTAAATTAATCAAAAAGGGAATTTTCGAAAAACTTAAACAAAGTTTTCGGGAATGGTAGTAATAATGTTTTTGCAAGGGAATGATTTTTAATAAAATACATTTTGAAAATAAGTAAACAAAATTTGAGGTTTTGAATAGCAGAAAGTTTTAAATTCTTTAAGAAGAGTTTCTAATGAAAACATGGTTTTTGAAAAACTCATCAATGTGACATGCCAGATTCGGGCCTAACTTCTAGGCCGGGTTTGGGGTGTTACAAGAGAGGTGAGTTTACGAAAACTCAGTGTGTAACCTCATGTAAGTAAATAACTAATCATGCCTTAGGTAAGTACAGTCTGGGCCTAAGCCCAAATCAATAACAGTTCAGTTCAGTGGGGCCTTAGCCCATTATAGTATCAGCATCAATGTGGGCCTTAACCCATTTCAGTGATAGTAACAGTTTAGGAATGCAATCAGAAATCCTAACCATCCAGCCTCTACACTACACTCCGTCCAGCCCAACACTCCATGTGGGGATAAAATCACCCACCTATCCCTACACTCCAAAAACTAGCACCGGCCATGCACTAAGCGAGATTTGCAAAGCAGGTTGCCGAGACTGATACACTTTCTCCAATCATAATAATCCCATCCCCATGCAACATACCATACATGGATGCAACATATATATATCGTGGCATGCTCATATACAGTCATACATAACATAAAGCATACAATCAATTAATATCATAGGGGCATAATAGTCATTTTACCATAGGGGCATAACGGTTATTTTATCAGTTTGGGTCTAGGTATACTTACTGACCCATCAGTAGGTCCACAATCGTCTCGGGCGACCCTTGCAACCTTAACAGTCAAACAGTGAAAATGGGCCCAATGCTCATAATGCAGTCCCATATGGGCCCACACCCGTGTGGCCCACATAGTCCAAAATTGTCTCGGCTATGTAAATTACACAGCTTGGCCCAATATTTCCCACACGTTCGTGTGGTTTACCTGTGTGGGGCTAACAAGCTCGTTGGGCCTACACGGCCCATTTTGGCCCAACGTGGCCCCAAAATGGCCTAAGACCATGAAACCGCTCATGGTGGCCTCAATAGTCAAATGCCCACATTTTATGCATTCAGATTACCACACGAGTGAGTGCACACTCGTGTAGCGTCAATTGTCATATATTTCGACTTTTACCGGTTTACGATTTGGGTAGTGTTTGCACACCTGGTTACGAAAATAGCGCACTTAGTCCTTGAGCCCTCCAAATCTAAGTTCCAAAACATAAAAAATCGATTAGTTGTAAGACCAACAAATTTAAAACAACTCTACTCGACCCACTTAATCGCTTTATTGACATCCACTTACCTCGTTTGAACAACCGAGGCCTGTCCCACTTAAACCGTCGAAACCGAAAGATCACTAATTCTTGCAATTCAATCGAACCCTTATTAACCAATATTCGTATGAATAGTTTGAACCCAAGACTTCTCAGACACTCCCAAACACACCCAAATCAATTAACCACTGAAGTAGACCAGTATTTGTGTTACAAACATACAAAAATAAAAATAAATACCTAGATTTTAGGGCGTTACATAATCCCTCAGGTAGGTTAAAATTTTATTACTATGAAGTCGGCGAAGAATTAACGAATAGTTTAGAATAATGTGATGATAAAGGAACAGAGGAAGGAAAAAAGGATCATTTTATTAATATAAAGATGTTTTACAAAGAAAAGTATAAGGAAAAATAGGACATCTCAGTCTTCTCCTTGGACAGACTAGTTGGTAGGTTTGATTAAAGTATTATCTGGTTAGGAGTGATCTTTGAGGTTTTTCCCCACAGTCATAGAAACATCTTCTACATCCTCAACTTCGTGTATAGTGGGTAGGGGAGGCAGGGACAACAAATTGTTTCCACTCTTCCTAGAAGGTCTCCCACCCCTCATGCCTAGGATTGTAAACGTTGAAGATGATGGAGTCAGTGGAGATACTCTTCAGGCACCCGAATTCTACCTTACTAAAGTTAAAAGGACATGCGGTCACTTGGGCGTGTAGAATTAGGCTTGCTCTTCACTCTAGAAGAACCTTTATGAGATTTTTCTGTGTATCTTCTTGATATTTACTAAGGGTCTCTATCTGTTATTGGCGCAGATGTTTCACATCTACCTTATGCGTCTCTTCTTGAGCCTTGGACCTCCCCTTGGAGATAGATATATCATTCTCTAAGCAGCTAATCATATCCTTAAGCTGATTGATCTCAATTTAAGCATACCCATATTTGCTCTTTAGAGTTGTGAGCTGGGAGAATAGTCTCGCCATCATGCCACGAGTATTGGTACTTTCGGCGGATATCGACTAAGGCGTCTTCTTTAGATTTTACGGACTGCTCTAAATCTACCATATTTTGTTTATGGCACTTGCTAGCCTCCCTAAAAGCCTCAACTCAAAGGTTGTGCCCAAGAGATTATATTTTTGAGATTTGAGCCATAAGGAGAAAGGGGTCCTCATAAGATTCAGAAGAAAGGTAGGAACAAAAGGCATCCCTTAATTGTAACGGCAACAGATTTAGCTGCTGCTCAATGATCAAGTTGAGAATAGTAGAAAAAGATGTAGACTTTATGAAGTTATGCTAAGGGAAGTTGTTGCCCAACCCCATGGGAATGATACTTTGTGATGAAGAATGAAGAGTAGATAGTTGGAATAGAGGAGCTGCCCCTAAGGGATTCTCGGATAAAAAAGGATCATCACTTTGTCTAGGAGAATGTGCCAATTGTAACAAGCTCCTCACTTAGTTGGGGCCTCGTCGAAGGTGGGCATGTACTACTAGGATCTTAGACGCCACAAGCTAACCTAATCCTCTTTCTGGATGATGACTTACTCGGTGACACAGCGGTGGCCTTGCACTAGCCTTGAGATCTAAAGGGAAGAAATATTCATTCCTTAAGGAGAAGAATGTATCAAAGACCCTGCATCAGTAACAGATGGATTAGCTTGGCGAGAAGATATGAATGTCTAATTTCTCGGGCATAGTTTACAAATACAACAAAAATAAGAATGGATCAGGAGTTGTCACTATCCATAATGATAAGGTATGCCTCTTAAATACCAAAAGGTATGACACTTGATTATTAACAGTAAATCATGATTATTCAATGATACATTTATTGAATAATTATATTTATTGTTAAAATATGTAAGTATCCATTTAGATAGTTGTATCTCTATGAAGAGACATGAGAACTTCTATCAATAGGAGTCAAAATTGATTTGTTTGGAACATAAAAACACATCAAGAGTTGAAAAAAAAGAGTTTCTTCTCCACATTCTAATATTCCTAGATTGTTTATTTATAGAAATAGATACTCTTGCTATGCTCTGTTCTGTTCAATGCTCAGTGGGTTGTTTCAATCAATGCAAAATGCTAACAATCATTGGGCTTTATTGTACTCGAGGTTCATTGCCAGTAACATTATAGGTAGGGGCGAATAGAACCTTAAAGAAAATGGCAGTGATATACGCCTTGAAGCTTTCATTAATTTCTCATGAGTTTATTTTATCCCCACACACCAACAACCTTCAATATTTAGATTATTAATCCATCTTAAAAGCAAAAGCTTTAATTCATCTTGGTCTGTCCAAATTTCATCAAATCAATTATCATTAATACAAGGATACATAAGACATGAAGTTAACTTATATATTTTTAGATTGCATATCTCAATATACAAACTTAGTAGATCACATAAGAATTCTTGAAAAATAATCTTATTTGATTCAATCTTTTCTCTAATTATAAACACGGAATTATCTATAAAAAATTCTCAAAAAGAGACGAACAAACCATTAAAATATTTTATTCAAATAATCAAAATTGTCACTTCCATCAACCACTTCCAAAAACATGCCTATATATTTGACTATCTATGTAAAAGAAAAAAGAAATTATATATTTGACTATGAGAATCATGACTCATCATAAATATACTAGAGTTAACAAAATAATTTTGTTAACAAAATTATATATTAATTATATATTTTATAAGTACATAAGTTTTACACGTTATTATTTATAATTAATTATGTTAAGTGGTTAGTAAATGATGGTGTTGATTGAGATCGTAAAATAACTTGAACCTGTGGGCCACAGCCTGGCACTTACACAAATTGTTATTTACTAAATCTGAAACAACAATGGTTCATAACTCTATAATTTTTAATAGTCTACCTCTTGTGTAATCCCTTATAATATAATTTAGTACAACAAGAATGGGGAAAGCCTACCCCCATCCAAAATTGTCAATGTGGGGCTCCAAAATTGTGACCTTCTTGAGAGTTTCTAACTTTTCCACAAATAAATTACAGGTAAGGTTGTTTAGACGTTTATTAATTTATATAAGTTTTACAAAATTATAACAAAGACTTATAAGATAAAAGATATATCATAAACATACTTATATGACTCACACCAAATTGACATTATATATTTTTTAAATACCTCTTAAATTTTAATGATATTATATATATTTTTAAAATAATATATTAAATTTTAACAAATTTAGGTAACTTTTATACTTTTTTTAATATTGTTATATATATATATATATATATATTTAAAATTGAGTTTTAAAAAATTAATTTTATTATTTATATTTTTTGAATTTTTATTTATATATTTTTTAAAATTTTTATAATCAAGACAAAATCGACAATATGTATATATGTCGAGGGTTAATCCATCTTAAAAGAGGAAGCTTTAATTCATCTTGATCTATCCAAATCTATCATTAATACAACGATACAAAAGACATGAAGTCAACTCATCAAATCAATTATCAGTAGATCATATAAGAATACTTGAAAAATAATCTTATTTAATCTAATTTCTTCTCTAATGATAAACACAAAATTATCTATAGAAAATTGTCAAAAAGAGACAAACAAACCATTAAAATAATTTAATCAAATAACCAAAATTGTCACTTCCATCAACCACTTCCAAAACATGCCTGAACACTAACACTTTGAACTCATTGCACTACTTCGAAGCTAAGGCTATGAATGTAAAAACAAAAAGGAAATTATATATTTGACTATTGTAAGACTCATAATTTGCCCGGGGCCATTAAAGTCCCAACCCAAAATTGAAGCCCATTTTTACAACCCCTACCCAACAGTATATCCAAATTTAACACTACCCAACAGCCCAATTATAAGACCTAGCCCAATACCCCAAATCAGAAATAGAAAAAGCCAAAAAGAAACAAAACCCTAGGTGCGCCGCACCTAGGGTCTTTCACTGTCAGACCCTCTGCCAGCCACCGCCTGCTGCCATCGCCCATCCACTTGCACCGTCGCTTGCAACAATAAATAGAAAAGACAATATATTAGTCAAGTTGTAAACAATGGCTATAAAAGCCAATCTAATTTCGTTGTAAAGGGGGGGTTTCTCTTGGAAATAAAACAGAGAGATTTTGAATGCAAAATAACAGAGATTAATGCAAAGATTCGAGAGATAGAAACAAAAAAAAAAAACAGAGAGTCATTCTTCAAATACCAAATCAAGAGCAATAGACACATAAGACTAAAGGAATAACCAAAATCAAAAATCGAAGAGGTGATTTTATTATTTTATTTTTTTTTATTTTCATATATACATATAGTATAAAAAAGAGAGAAAAAAAAGTTACCCTTGTCAATCGCCGAAAATCGACAATTTTTTGGATTTCCGACCACCGTGTACGGTGGCCAACGCCGGCGCCGGCTACGGAGCCCACGGCGGCGATTGGCCGGACACTCGCTGGAGACCCAGGCCCTGCAGAGAGAAAAAGAAAGGGGTTAGGGATTTTTTTTAAAAAATAGCTGAAAGAAATGAAATTTTTTGGTTTTTTTAAACTTATATAGGCCATGTAAAACGACGTCGTTTTGGCCGGCGTCCATAAGCCCCAAAACGACATCGTTTCAGGCCTCCGACCCGACTACCCGACCCGCTCCAGGTAGGATCCGCGTGTTTTTAACGAAGGGGGAATTTACGCGCGCAGTCCCTCCGCCTTTTCAAAATTTTGCAATCAGGTTTTCAATTTTTTTAATTTTGCCCCAAAATATTAACGCAGTTTTAAATTTAATCCATTTCAACGCTGCGTTTAAAGGACTCAGGTAAATTGCGCTTCTCGTCCCTCTACCTCGCGCGCGTGCTACGATGTAGTCCTCCTTTTTTATTTGTTTTTGAATTAAGCCCCAAACTTCTGTTTTAAATTCGATTTGGTCTCCTTTTCAGTTATTTTGCAAATTTTTTGTCATCACTATTATTTAATATATTATTATTATTATTATTATTATTATTATTATTATTATTATTATTATCATCATTACTATTATTACTATTATTCATCTATTTTTATATTTATGTATTTCATTTGTTGTTTTTATTATTAGTATTTATCTTATTATTATTATTATTATTATTATTATTATTATTTAGTATTTTTATCATTATATTATTATTACTATTATTATTATTATTTATATGTTAATATTTTTGTATATTATTTCATTTATTAATTGCCACCATTATTACCGTTATTATTATTATTATTATTATTTTTATATATCATCATTGTTATTTTATCATTATTTTCTACTACTGTTAATATACGACTATTATCATAATACTTTCATTTTATCACTACCTATATTATTATATTTATTTTGTCATTATTATTAATATTTTAGTAACACTCGTATTAGCATATTATTCGAATTTCATGTCATTATTTTATTATTATTATTCTTTTCACGTGTAACATCGTATTTTCATGTTATCATTTGTCATACTAATTTTTCTCGATGCATCAGGCTTTTAAAATAATCGATATTTCGTATTAAAGATTTGAGGAATTGAGCCCTAACTTACTGGGTTTCGGTTTTTCTCATTCAATCTGAATAACGGAATATCCCTTTTAAATCGCAATACAAGTTTTGAATAAAATACTTGTTCTCGGAAATTCGAGGTATTGTGCCCTAACTTACTGGCAATGATACCTAGATACCCCGAGATAAGTTTTTAAAATAAAGGTAATATTCCATATTTAGAATTTCGAGAAATCGAGTCCTAATTTACTGAGTTCCGATTTCTCATTTGACGAATAATGGAATATCCTCTTCAAACTTAAAAGTCGAGTTCTAAAATCAAAAGGCAAGCTCAGTTTCGGGAGTCCGAAGTGTCGCACCCTAACTTACTGGGTATGATACTTTTACCTCTTCGAAATGAGAGGGTCTTATCATCCATCTCGATTTGTTCAAGTCTTGAAGATATAAAAGAGGATTGTATTTTCGAATCTTTTTAAATTTTCAACATTAGGACATGATTAATCAATTAGGTACCAATTTTGGGCGTATCGAGGGTGCTAACCCTTCCTCGTACGTAAACGACTCCCGAATCCATTTTCTGAGTTTCATAGACCAAAATCGTTGTTTTGATAAATCGAGCTATTTATTAAAAACAACCGTTTTACGAGGTGACCCGATCACACCTCAACAAAAAATATTGGTGGCGACTCCCGTTTTATTTTCGTTTTCAAAACCAAAGTCGATTCCCGTTTTTCAAAAAAAAAAAGTTTCGACAACTATGAGAATCATGACTCATCATAAATATATTATGATTAACAAAATAATTTTGTTAGGAAAGTTGTCTATTTAATTATTATATATTTTATAAGTAAATAAGTTTTACACGTTATTATTTATAATTAATTATGTTTAAGTGGTTAGTAAATGATGTTGTTGATTGTGATTTGAACTTTATTTTGACGTCCCTAATATAAACTACAATCAACGTTTTTCTATTCCCAAAATCAGATGAGTTTTTTTAAACTATATATATATTGCTGTACTAAATAATATTATATAAAGGAGAAACGTACCATCAGCCACAGCCTGGCACTTACATAAATTATTATTATTTACTAAATCTAAAACAACAATGGTTGAGGGTGCTAATCGGGCAGATGCAAGGCAGCCAGCATTTGTGTATACGGCTAGACATAAAGAGGATCGCGATGCAGCAGACGTGATAGCAGATACTTTTATTATTAATGTGATTTTTACTTTGTATTACCTAATAGTATATGTCATGTGAAATGTCGTCTGTAATCCCTTCTAATATATATATACTTGATCAACCTTCTAATATTATTTAGTACATCAAGAATGGGTCAGCTATGGAGAAAGCCTACCCAACTACACCTATCCAACTTGCAACTTAACAACTTAATAAACAATTAAGTCAATTAAGTTGCATACATCTAAATTGAATATTTTATTTATATTTTTCAATGATAAATCGAAACTTATTGAGGGACTTGTATTTAGTGATAATTATGAAGACAAACCTTCGGATTTATTGTTATCCTTCCCTTGTATTTGTTGATAATTATGAAGACAAACTTTTCCGCTGCATGACTAGGTAAATAAGGGTTGAATAAATATGTTTCTGGAATTCAACTTTGGGCAAAACAATCATTACAATCATCCAGTTTTGAAATTAAATTGTATCTTTTGAAAATATGTTAAATTTTTCTTCAAAAAATTAAAGTAAATGTTTTAAACAATTGTTTCCAAACTCCAGTAGTTTTGCGAGGCCATTTATGTAGCCAATATAATTTTCTGAATTCAGTCTTAATGTTTCGGTTGGGTTGGAGAAATTACATAAAAAAATAACACGCTTTTCTAAATAATTAAAATTTAACCTAAATTTCTAATTTTTTCCTCAAATCGACATACACCTCTAATTTTTTCAAGTTGATATGAATTCTACATTGGTTTGCGAATAAACATGCAAAACTTATTTAATACATGATTAAAAATTAAAATAATTAATAAATTTTAAATGAGATTCTATAGTATATTGTGAATCACTCATTTCAAACACGTGATTAAAAATATAATAAAATAAAATAGAATTATTATAATAAACGAAATATGAGCTGAATTAATGTATATTACAAGATAAATAATTAAAAAAATTTAAAAAAAAGTGAATAATGGTGTTTAAGGCAGCAGAACCAATATTTGCATATTTAAAGTGGTTCACACCATAAAATGGAGTTTACTATTATCTGCGCTCCTCAAATAATAGAAGAAAAGAATTACTTATGGAGATTGTGGGTTCCTTCACCACTTGTAAGGCATTGTTGATGAATTAAGCACGCTCTCACCTTTTATTATTTTTATTATTTTTATGATGAATAATTAATTATCAAGATTGTTCAGTGGATGAATTATTGACTTTTTATGGTGAATTATTAAGTATGAAAATTCTTCACCACTTACCGGCATCGTTGATGAATTATTGATGCTGTTTTAACCTTACCTGCATGCTTTGCTTAGTTATGGTGTTTAAATACCATCTTTTCTATTTTATTATTGGCTTTCCATTTATCCTAACATTTGACATAAATTCTGTAATCTGTCGTCATTCTACATTATGAATTTATTTTTTCTATTCCAATTCCCACAAATTTAATCTTGCATTTTACAAGTTTTAAAAGCATATATTTAAGAGTGAATAAAAGCAAAATATTTACTTTTTTATAGCAGGAAATTTAAGAAGCAATTTAATTCTTCACCTCTACCTAGTGTTCTCTGTCCTCGGCTCATACCATGACCAGCCCTAGCCGGTCCACGGCCCATAGGTTGCTGCTGCACTACCCTCTGAGGCTGGACAAAACCCGGTCCCGTAGCTTGCATCTAATCAACACGATGTGGGCAATCTCTAATCCAATGATTTAATGACCCACATCGCAGACAAGCCCCCAATCTCCTCCAACACTCGCCTGGATGACACCTACCATAGTCACTACAAGGCTAAACCCAGTAGGAGCAACTGGGACTACCACTCTAACAAGCCCATCAGGTCTGGCCTATTTCTTAGGCATCTGAGTAGAACTAGAGGGCTCTGAATCCCCCTTATTCTTGCCTCTCTTTCGGTCTCTATTCTAGCGCTCCACGCAATTAACCTCTTCGGCGATCTTCGCCTTATCCACTAAAACAGCAAATTCTCGCTCCCTTTGCAGAGCAATCAATACCCTCAGACTATCCCTCAAGCCATCCTCAAAATGAACACATTTCTCATACTCGGATGCCACCATGCCTCGAGCGTAGTAGCTCAGTCTCAAAAATTCAGCCTCATACTCGGCCACAGTCTTATCACCTTCCGAGAGGTTCATGAACTCATGCCTACGAGCATCAACTTAGCTCGCGCCCACATACTTTCCCCAGAAGGTAGTCTTGAAATAGTCCCAGTTCAGACGATTCGGTTGAGTACCCTCTTCAACCGATAACCACCATTGATAAGCCTCGTCGTGAAACAAAGAAAGTGCACCCTTCAGTTTCTACTTAAGAGTGCAATCGATGTCGTTAATTATCCTCTCAGTGACCTCCAAACATTACTCGACCACAATAGGGGCGATTCCTACGACGCCCCTAAACAACTCAGCTCCATTAGACCAGAGTCATTCAGTTACCAACCCACGGCCCCCAGAACCAGAATGAGGTCCAGCGACCCTCTCCAACACTATTAATGTAGCTTAGGACAATGCGTCGTCCCCAGCCGATCGGCTTTGAGACCCAGTCTTAGCAGAAGGTGTAGCTAGAGTCTTGCTCGTATCCAAATTCAGCATACTGCTTAGAGAGGAAGACTCAGCTCGAGTCCCTTTACAGCGCCCGCCACACCCACGGATACCTTAACCACGTGTTCCACGTGCGCTCATCGTAGTTTGAATTTATCTACATTATAAAATTTTATGCATCAATTCCAGTTTTTATTAGTAGATGTTTTATACTTCAATTATCAGAAGTTCAGAAGTATTTCAGAGGTTTTAGTCTCTAACTAACTTAGTATAGTTTCAAAGAGTTCTAACTATAGTATTTACTAAGTTCAGAAATACTTACAGGATCGGCGCCGGAGACTCGGTGTACCACATACTTGCTCAAAATGAAACAAAATTTTGTTTCATTACCAAAGCTGATTTTTAGCGGCACTTATCGAAAATTAAACCGAGAATATTTCACAATGAGACCCTAGAATATTGAAACAAAAGTGAACCCGATCACTTACCAATAGCGAGTCGAGAACCCAACCGTTCAAAAACTGCAGAAGCCCTAATCGCTACTTGATTTCCACCTAATTCGAAAGAACCAAAACATACCCTTTTCAGAAAACTAACTATGAATGAGAGGAATAGGCAAAATAATTACTTACCGAATCAAGCGGATTCACTTGTCGAACAAGGTGGAAGCGCGAAAGAAATCAAAAGAGAGGAGGAAGAAAACAATGAAAATTCGGCAGAGGAAGGATGAAAAGATCAGAATGATGGAAGAAGTTTGGGGAAGAGAGAACATAATTTCCTTTGGATGAACTGAAATTAGCAAAAAGATTTTGATAAAATCCTGAAACCCCTTAATTTCCTCCCTCTACTTCCACTACACATCCACTACCCAGTGTCCTCTTCCAACACAACTCTAGCCAAATCCTTAAGCAAAACTAATGCCTACGCTCCAGCATGGATTTGAACTCAAGACCTCATGTAATCTAACACCCCATCTAACCACTAGACCCACAGGCCCATTCTGTTATCTACTTACACACTTTAACTTATAAGCCTAGGGCTCTATTCACAAAAGTACCAAAATTTACCCAAGTTAAGACTTGAACTTGGGACTTCCCAGACACACCCAAACACACCCAAATCATTCAACCACTAAAGCAGATAGGTATTTGTGTCTTGAAATTACAAAAGCTAAAATTAGTGAAAAAACGGGGTGTTACAAATGCTGTTATCCCTGACCTTGATGAGGTGGCAGAAAAAGAAAGGGCAAGGAGAGAACTGCCAAAGCAGTTAGAGGACCGATGTAAATGGCTGGAGGAAAAATTCAGAGCCGCGAAAGACGTTGATAGTCAGCATAGAATTGATGCTAAGAACCTAAGTTTGGTCTCAGATCTAGTGCTTCCCCACAAATTCAAGATGCTAGAATTCGAAAAGTACAATCAGACCAGTTGCCCCGAAGCTCACATCACTATGTATTGTAGACGAATGACAAGGTATGTTAACAATGACCAACTGCTAATACATTGCTTCCAAGATAGTCTGGTGGGAGCAGCATCCAAATGGTACAACCAATTGAGCCGTACTAAAATTGGTTCTTGGAGGGACTTAGCACAAGCGTTCATGAAGCAGTACAGTCACGTGACGGATATGATCCTTGATAGAATTACTTTGCAAAACATGGAGAAGAAACTGAGTGAGAGTTTCAAGCAATATGCACAGAGATGGAGAGAAATTTCCATACAAGTTCAGCTGTCGCTCCTAGAAAAAGAAACTACGATGCTCTTTATCAACACCCTAAAAGCCCTATTCATCATTCACATGATAGGAAGCGCTACGAAAAGTTTTTCAAACATAGTGATGACTGGTGAAATGATTAAGAATGCGATAAGGAGTGGAAAGATAGATGCAGAAGAGAGTAACAAAAGGTCAACCTCGAGAAAAAAGGAAAATGAGGTGAACAACACGAGTACATATAATAAATGTTACTTAAAATTGATTACGGTAAATCAGCCAAGAGTGCAGGAGTCTGGCACAAAGCAAAACACTGAGAAGCTCCAATTTACCCCAATCCCAATGAAATATCGGGAATTGTATCAAAGTTTGTTTGATGTACACGTGGTGTCCCCTTTTTACCTAAAACTATTACAGACTCCATACCTCAAATGGTACGATGCAAACGCTCAATGTGACTACCATGCAGGAATTTCGGGGTATTCAATAGAAAACTGCATTGCCTTTAAGAAAGTCATTGGAAGACTTATTAAAATGGGTATTGTGAAATTTGATGATACACCTAGCGTCGAAAATCTGCTACCCAATCACACTGAGGATGGAGTAAATGCGATAAATAGAAAGGTGGGGAGAAGAATCAAGATCGATATTGTGAAAGTAAAAATTCCTTTGAGACAGGTTTGGATGAAGATGGTAAAAAGGGGCTGAGCATATCAGATCCTGAAAGGAGTTGTGACAACACGAGGAACTACTGTGAGTTCCATTATGAAGAGGGGCACAAGATACAAGAATGCGTAGAATTCAGAGCCTTGGTGCAAAGCCTGATGGATAATAAGGAACTAGAATTCTATGAATATACTGAAGACCCGGATAGAATGTTCAGAAATGGAAGCATTAATGCCATACATGAAGAAATCACTAAAAGGGGGACCATGTCAGATATCCGCCCTTACGAACCTGGGAGTGTTCTGAATAATTGGACTGTAGAAGAAATTCCTGTAGTTTTTAGAGCTTATACAGAGTAATGTTCAAAACACACTTGTTGCCTTAAGCCTAGAAGCAATAAGAATTCTTTTGTGAAATAGGCTTATGTCCGAAAATCATTATGAAATACATATTCGATATCATTTCAAGTAAATATCCTCTCATTCTTTTAGATTATTTCATTCTTTCTATACAAATAATTATGTTAGATTCTTTCATTCCTTGGACCTTTGTTCCAAATCATTCTTTCATTTCATTCATAAGCATACCATAAGAATAATTATTCTTAAAATTATTCGTTCTTTGTATATTCCTTTGTACCTACAACAGGTCCCCGGATATCAATGACATAAGTAACGCTGCTAGGGAATTAGAACCTCCTTTTGAGGAAGACATGTGTTTAGAGGGATCCCAAGACTTTGAAGATGACACTGTGGCTTATCTCCGGACTTGTTAAGAATGGTAAAACAAGAGGAAAAGAAAATTATACCTCATGAAGAGACAGTAAAAAGTGTGACCCTGGAAGAAGGAAAAGTAGTGAAAATTGGAACGTGCATAACTGAAGAAACAAAGCGAGACCTCGTAGATTTACTTCGAGAATTCAAAGATGTCTTCGCGTGGTCATACCAAGATATACCTGGGTTAAACACTGACATTGTTGTACACCGTCTCCCATAAAAGAGGATTGCAAGCCAGTTCAGCAGAAGCTTCGGAGAATGAGGCCTGACATTATGCTAAAAATAAAAGAGGAAGTCAAAAAGCAGTTTGATGCTGGATTTTTGCAGGAAGTCAAATACTCCGAATGGGTAGTCAACATTATGCCTGTCCCTAAGAAAGATGGGAAGGTACGAATGTGTGTAGATTATAGAGACTTAAATAAGGCCAGCAATTTCCCCTTGCCTCACATTGATACTCTAGTAGATAATACGACAAGCTATTCACTATTTTCCTTCATGGATGGCTTCTCGGGATACACTCAAATAAAGATGCATCCAGAAGACATGGAAAAGACTACCTTCATAACCTTGTAGGGTACATTTTGTTATAAGGTGCTGCCATTTGGGCTGAAAAATACAGGAGCGACATATCAAAGGGCCATGGTGACCTTGTTCCATTATATGATACACAAAGAAATCAAATTTTATGTCGATGATATGATCGCAAAGTCACGAACAGAAGTGGAACATATCCAAGTTTTGAGGAAGTTATTCTTGAGACTGAGGAAATACCAATTAAAACTCAATCCCACAAAATGTACTTTTGGAGCTAGATCGAGAAAATTGCTAGGCTTCGTAGTCAGCGAGAAGGGAATCGAGATTGACTCAAACAAGGTACGGGCTATACAAGAATTGCCTCTGCGGCGCACTCAAAAAGAAGTTTGAGGTTTCCTTAGAAGGTTAAATTACATTGCTCGGTTCATTTCACAATTAACTGAGAAATGTGATCCCATATTTTGTTTTCTTAAGAAACACAATCCAGGCGTGTGGGATGATGAATGCCAGAAAGTTTTTGATAAGGTTAAATAGTACTTGTCAAGTCCTCCAGTATTGTCACCTCCATGCCTAGGTAGGCTATTAATCTTGTATTTGACAGTGTTTAGCAACTGTATCGGATGTGTGCTGGGTCAACACGATGATTCGAGAAGAAGAGAAAATGCGATATACTACCTCAGTAAGAAATTCACTGAGTGTGAAATGAGATATTCGCCAATTGAGAAATTGTGTTGTGCCTTGATTTGGACAACTCGGAGGTTGAGGCAATACATGCTATACCATACAACATTGCTAATCTTGAAGCTGAACCCTCTAAAATATATGATGGAGTCAACTGCTTTGAATGGAAGGATGGCTAGATGGCAAATTCTGCTCTATGAGTTTGACATAGTTTATGTGAGCCAAAAAGCTGTGAAGGGAAGCGCAGTAGCAGATTTTCCGGCCAGCAGAGCTCTAGAAGAGTATGAGCCTCTGAACTTTGACTTCCCCAATGAAGAATTAATATATGTTGCAGCTACTGAAGAAGACGCTACAAAAGATCACCTTTGGAAATTAAACTTTGACGGAGCATCAAATGTTGTAAGTAATGAAATTGGGGCAGTCTTGGTATCCCCAAATGGTGATCATTATCCGTTCACGTATAAATTAGACTTTGATTGTACAAATAACATGGCAGAATATTAAGCATGTATCATGGGACTTCGTGCCGCCATAGAACGCAAAATTGGAGCACTGGAAGTATATGGAGATTCTGCACTGGTGATTTACTAACTGAAAGGTGAATGGGAGATAGAAGACCCTAAATAGATCAATTATCAAAAGATAGTTTTAAGGTTAATTGAGGAGTTTGATGATATTTCTTTCAATTATCTCCCGCGAGACGAAAATCAAATAGCAGATGATTTGGCTACTTTGGCTTCCATGATTAAAGTGAGCAAACAATGGGATATAAAACCCATTCAAATGAGTATTTACGAGGCCCCAGCTCATTGTTACAACATGGAGGAGGAAGAAAGAGATGATCACCCTTGGTACCATGATATATTACGATACGTAAGAAATCGTGACTACCATGATCAGACAACCGAGAATGATAAAAGGACGTTGAGAAGACTAGCTTATGACTATATCTTAGACAGTGAGATCTTGTACAAAAGAAGAAAGGATCAGGTATTATTGAGATGTGTGGACGCTGTTAAAGCTGAGAAAATTCTAGAATAAGTCCACGAGGGTGTTTGTGGAATACATGCCAATGGTTTCACAATGGCTAGACAAATTATGAGATTTGGATACTATTGGTCTACCATGGAGGGAGATTGCATCAATTATGCTAAGAGATGTCACAAATGCCAAATTTATGAAGACAAAATTCATGTACCTCATTCTCCTTTGCATGTTATGACTTCTCCATGGCCTTTCTCTATATGGGGCAAGGATGTCATCGGCCCGATCTCGATAAAAGCTTCAAATGGGCATCGGTTCATCTTCGTAGTCATTGACTATTTCACCAAGTGGGTAGAGGCTGCTTCATATGCCAGTGTTACTAAGTCGGTAGTCAATAGATTCCTAAAAAAAATGTCGATATGGAATGCCTGAGAGGATCATATCCGATAATGCATTTAACTTAAACAACAGCACGATAACGAATGTCTGCAGTCAATTCAAAATCAGACACCACAATTCATCGCCGTATCGCCCAAAAATGAATGGTGCAGTGGAAGCAACCAATAAAAATATTAAGAAGATCGTGGGGAAAATGGCTGAAACTTATAAAGATTGGCACGGGAAGTTACCATTTGCTCTCTATGCTTATCGAACATCTATCAGAACTTCCATCAGGGCAACACCTTTTTTATTGGTTTATGGAATGGAGGCGATTTTACCCATTGAAGTAGAGATACCTTCCCTTCGAGTTTTGTCAGAGCTAAAGTTAGATGAAGCAGAATGGTTCCAGTCTCGGTATGATCAGTTGAACTTGATTGAGGAAAAGAGGCTAAGGGATATCCATCATGGTCAGATGTACCAAAAAGAAGGATGCAAGCTTATGACAAAAAGGTTCGCCCAAGAGAATTTCACGAGGGAGACCTGGTATTGAAAAAGATCTTCCCCATACAAAAAGATTTCAGAGGGAAATGAATGCCAAATTGGGAAAGACCTTATGTAAAAAGGCTTTCTCTGGAAGAGCACTGATTTTGACCGAAATGGATGAGAAAAACTTGTTCAATCCTGTAAATTCGGATTCAGTCAAGAAGTACTATACTTAAAAAGGAAAGAAGTCCAAAGTGAAAACTCACAAAGGGCGCTTTGAGACATTCTCTAAAAAAAACGGATAGGCCAAGGTGAAAACCCGTAAAGGGCGCCTTGAGACCAAATGGGTTTTGAGTCGAAAACCCGAAAAGGGCGACTCAAATTGTGATCAAAGATGGGATATGCGGTGATCTTGTTATACCTGAATTAAGAAGAAGGAGAGATGTTACGTCTTGGGGCATCAACAGAGTACTCTTGATCTCCTAAACACATATTGAGCTTAAAATGGTCTTCAGAAAGTCCGTACAGAGAAGCTCAGACTGCGATATTGGAGGCACCTATCTTTTCCCCTCACTATTTCGTATTCCAGCAATATTTGCTTTCTTTAATTAACCCATTCTTTTCAGATTTTGTTCCTGATAAATTTCAGTTTTCTCCATCATTATGATCATTTTCAAGCATTTTGTATTGAAGTAATGATTAATGGACTAATAATACTTTCACAAAAGGAGTTTTGCATATTACTCTGGAAACTTCTAAATAGTAAAGAATCTAAAACAAGACTATTATTTAGAACTCACCAAGCCTAAGGGTTGGAAAAATTTGAGAAGGAAACTTTAAACAGTGTCCATTTCTTCGAACTTTCTATCAAAAATATTGGTTGAACAAGAAGACAGGATATTACGTCAGTGATACAACCTTGAAGAACAACGAGCAATGACAACCCAAACATTAAAAAATAGATCATTCTCATGACATCCTGCATTCATACAAATATCATCCATAACACATTTAGTTAGGAGCATTCGATTCATTCTGATCATTGCATCCTAATCATTATAGGGATTGTTCTCATGACATTCTGCATTTTTTGCAAATATCATCCATAACGCATTTAATTAGGAGCATTCGATTCATTCTAATCATTGCATCCTAATCATTATAGGGATCAATCTTATGACATTCTGCATTCATCAAATATCATCCATAACACATTTAGTTAGGAGCATTCATTTCATTCTGATCATTGTATCCTAAGCATTATGCATAAGCATAAGTCCATAAATCGATTCTACAGGTCATGTTCCCCAGAGGACGGTGTAACAAGATCAGTGAATCCATAAATCTCATACCCTTAAAGTTGTAGTGGGATGGATTAAAGTCAAGATAGCGAATCTTATTCCCCTGAAGTTGCAGTGGAGCAGATTAAAGCTACGAATCCACAAGTCCTATACCTCTGAAGTTGCAGTAGGTCGGATCAAATCCATCATGGCGATTCTCATCTCCCTGAAGTTGCAGTGGAGCAGATTGAAGCCATTACCCTTATCTCCCTGAAGATGTAGTGGAGCAAATTGAAGATAGCGAATCTTATTCCCCTGAAGTTGCAATGGAGCAGATTAAAGCTACGAATCCACAAGTCTTATACCTTTGAAGTTACAGTAGGTCAGATCAAATCTACCATTGCGAATCTCATATCTCTGAAGTTGCAGTGAAGCAGATTGAAACCATTACCCTTATCTTCCTGAAGCTGCAGCGGAGCATACTGAAGACAGCGAATCTTATTTCCCTGAAGATGCAGTGGAACAGATTAAAGCTACAAATTATGGCGAATCTTATCTCCCTGAAGTTGCAGTGGAGCAGACTGAAGATAGCGAATCTTATTCCTCTGAAGATGCAGTGGAACAGATTGAAGCTACAAATTATGTTGAATCTCATCTCTCTAAAGTTACAGTGGAGTAAATTAAAGCCACCAGCCTTATCTCCCTGAAGTTGCAGGGGAGCAGACTGCAGATAGCGAATCTTATTTCCCTGGCGTTGCAGTGGAGCAGATTAAAACTACAGATTACGGCAGATCTTATGTTCCTAAAGTTGCAGTGGAACAGATTGAAGCCATAAGTCTTATTTCCCTGAAGTTGCAGTGGAAAAGAATAAAGTTACAAATCCTATAACTCTGAAGTTGCAATAGGTCAGATCAAATTTACCAAACCTTATCTCCCTGAAGTTGCAGCGGAGTAGACTGAAGATAGCAAATATTATCTCCCTAAAGTTACGGAGGAGCAGATTGAAGCTACAAGTCTAATTTCCTTGAATTGGATCGAAGTGCTAGTTCCTACACCCCAGAAGATGCAGTGGGATGGAATGAAGCTACTCGAAGAAGAAAGGCACCAAAACAATTAGAGACTCGGTGAGGCCGGGTAAAATTGGTCCTCTTTAAAGTCTTTGCTCCATTCTCATTACACGACAACGAGAAAAAAAAGGGGCAGCTGTAATTGGCCCAATTTGCCCGGGCCCGATTAAAACCAAATAAACCAAAATAAAAAAACCAAATAAAAACCATTAATAAAATTCCAAAACCTACAGTCCATCTTTTTACAAACATCAGGGTTTGATGGCCCAAATTACATCTGACCCGAGCCCAAATTTGCAAACCCACTACCCAAATGCCCAAACACTAACCTAAGCCCAACTACCCTAGCCCAATTAACCTAAAAAAAAAATCAGAAAAACCCCAAAACCTTCTAGCCAAAGCCAGCGCCACAACAGCCAAGTCCCTTCTCCATGCGCGCTACCACGTCAACTCCTCCGTACGGTGGTTTCACCTGCAAAGGACAAACAACAAATGACAGCAGAGAAATAACGAAAATATAAATTTATTTTTTTTCATTTTTTGGCTATAAAAACTGAAGGAAAATCCTATGTATCTTCTTCCTTTTTTTACACACAACATACAATCAATACAAAAAGAAAGCAAAAAGCATATCAAAAGGTCTTTTCTTTTTTTTTTAAACTGTTATATACATACATAGATTGCTATTTCTTTTTTTAAAAACTATACATAGATATTAAAATAGAGTAAAAAAAGAAAAAAATACCTTTTTTAGAGCTTCGGTCGCCGTGCACGGCGGCGCCGACGGCAGACCACGACGGTGGCCGATCGAAACTCTCACCGAAAATCGCTGAGGGAAGAGAAAGTTGAGAGTGTTTGAAGTTGTTTTTTTTTAATGTGGTAAAAATGAATTTTTTGTCAAAATTTTAACATTTATAGGGCATGTTATACAACGTCATTTTGAGCCCTATTCCCAGGCGCCAAAACGGCGTCTTTTTGGACAGGATCCGCGGGAGACCCGACCCGCTACCACAGGATCCGCGTGTATTCTATTAAACGGGCTATTTGCGCAATAGATCCTTTCGCTTTTGCGGCCTATCACAATACGATCCTCTTTTATTTTTGATTTCTGCCTAAAATTTTCTTTTGTTTCAATCTGGTCCTTAGGCCATTTAATTGCGGATATCAGAACGGCGTCGTCTTGGTGATAGGGTATAATTGCCCAATCGATCCCTATGATATGTCATGTGTTTTAATCCGATCCTTGTTTAACCTTTTTTAATTTTATTTTTTATTATTTTACTCAAAATTATTTTGTTTTATTTCATTAGGTTATTTTATTTTATGTATTTTCTACTTATTATATATTATCTCTTATATTATATGTAGTTTTGACTTCATTTTAATTTAAAATTCATTGCATTTTAATTATTTTATTACTTGGTTAATTTTTTTTATTTTATTCGTTAGGATATATATTATTTATTTTGTTCTACTACATAAATGTACATGTTTTCTATTTTAAAATTTACTATATTATTATTTTTTAATTGTTTTGTTATCTATCTTTTGCCTATATATATATCCTCTGTTGTATATAGTTTATTTTATTTTTTATTTCATTTGTATAAAGTCTTATTTTATTTCTTAGTTTTCATTTTATATAGATTTCTAAACCATTTACTTCCTCTCTTTTTTCTCACTTCTGTAAGATCTAAATTTCGTTTTTTCATCATTTCATCATTATTTTCATGGTTAACCATAGCATTGCCATCACATTATTGGTGTCATTAGTCATTTTATGTTATAATATTCCTTTTGATTGTTTGTATTAGTACTGAATTAGTACGTTATGTAATTCTCTAGAAGTGTTCCTTTTGTTATTTGTATATTGTAATTTATTGGTGCAATGATTTTATTCACAAACCATCGTTTTAAATAAAAAATGGATTTCGATTTATTGCAATATTCTAGCTCAAAATGTTTTCATGGTGGGGTAACGCTCGGGACTTAGGAGCTTCGAGAAATCATATCCTAACTTACTGGGTTTCGATTTTCTCGTCGAGTCTAATGAGCCAATTATTTTTAAATCAAAGCATAAGTTAAATAAAAACTTATTCTCGGGAATTCAAAAATGTTGTGTCTTAACTTGCTGGATGTGATATTTTGTTATCTCGAGATAAGGATTTCTAAAAACAAAGGCAATATTCTATATTTGGAATTTTGAGAAATTGTGCCCTAATTTACTGGGTTCCGATTTTTCATTTGACCCAAATAACCCAATATCCTTCTAAAATTTAATTGCACGAGTTTTATGCAACATCTTGAATTTTTGGGCCTATGCGTTTAGGGTGTGGATGTGTTCAAAGTGTTAATTGAAGTATTAGGGGTCCAAATTGGGCTCAGAATGTGGTCAAGGCCTTGGTTAAATTTTCTGTTTAATCATTATAGGGTTTAGAGATAGTATCTGGGGTTTAAATGACATAATGGGCTTGTGGCTCAGTGGCAAAATGGCACCACTAAGAGGGAAGGGGGTTGGTGTCAATAGGCAAGGGGAGAGGCCAAATTAGTGGCCGTTTGGAGCCCATGTTTTTGGCCCAAATTTGACACTTATAAGGAGGAGTAGGTTGGACGGCAACAAGGCTATTATTTAGGGGATTTTATTGTTTTAATATGTGGATAATTAAAGCTGATAAAGGAGGGAAGAGTTGGAGATAATTAAGCCTCTTTTGGATGGGTGTTTTGATAGGGATAAGGGATAGGATGAGGATCTATCAGGAAGGCTAGTGTTGGCCGAAAATCAAACACAGGAGAGGGGGAAAAATCGGTTGAGTATAGGCTAAAGGTGTGCTGAAATTTCTATAAATAGGGGGGGATAGCTCATCAATTCCGGCATTTGAACCCTACCCTTTTCTTCTCTTTCTGTGTCGAAATCCTCAGTCTCCCTCTACAATTTCTTTTCTTTAATTTCTTCAAAAGCTGAAACCTCTCCCTTCACTCTCTTTTCCATTCTTTTCCTCTTGTGCTGATTTCTCAAAAAAGTCGAATTCTCCCTACCCATTTGTTTATCTTTTCTTCCATTCACTAAAAGCCGAAACTTCTCATTCAATTCTTCTAAAAAGCCGAAAAAAACACATCTACTTCATCTTTTCGGGATTTTCTTAAAAGTCAAAATTCCTAGATCTATACTCTTCTACGCTTTGATCTTCTTCTAGGATTGCCGAATCTTTCTGCAAGAGGGGGTAGCCGAAATCATCTGTAGAGGTAAATGTTGATTTGTGTATTCTTTTTCGGCTTTTAGAGACTCTAGCCGAATGGCTATATAGGAACTGATCTTGTGTTCTTCTTCTTTTTGCGGCATTCCGGGATTTGAAGGGATTCAGTCGCTTAGATTTCTAAGCCAGAAATCAGTAGAACTCGAATCGTATTACTTTCGGGATTTCAAGGTAAGGAGATTTGTTAATTTAAACGTGTAAATTCGGGTAAACACTAACCCTTGGCCGAATACAGGAGAGGCCTTATATTCGCGTTCTTCCGACTTTTAAGCAAAGTTGTAGACAAAGGGTAGTAGATCCGATTAGTGAGGTATCGACATAGAGGGTAGTCTTACGCATTAATCAGGTGTGTAACACTCTCACACCATTTAGATTGCTTGATTAGTATGTATAAAAATCTGTTATATTCTGTATATTCTGTAAAATGCCGAAATACCGGCATGGCTGTTGAAAACCCGAAAAGGGGTAAAGGCGAATCACCAGGTTAGTGATCTCTGTCATTCTAAAGTGAATGTTTCTGCTGAGAAGATATGCTTTATATGTATGCCAATTTCTATGTATGCATGGGGTTGGGTGATTGATGAAAGGGGAAGTGTTCTGTTGTAGTGCCTTTTGCCATGATCTATTGTAGTGGCTTTTGCCATGATCTGTTGTAGTGGCTAATGCCATGATCTGTTGTAGTGGCTATTGCCATGATCTGACGATGAGCCGCATGACGGCCATCGATGGTGTGTAGCGGAGTGGGTTGATTGTAGAAATCCCCAATGGTGTGATTGGCAGGTAAGGGTGGTGTGTAGCGGATGGAAACCTAGGATTGGGTTGGGTTTGCATATTTTCTTATATATTATACTCTGTTATCTGTCTTGTGGGGCTAAGGCCCAATCTGATGGTGCACGAGGGTTGCACACTGAGTCTCGCGACTCACCCCTTTATTTAACATCTTTCAGGTAGCACCTAGTGCACCGGACCGGGCCGGAGAGGAGCGCAAGGTGGCCATGCAAGAGATTATTTTGATTCAGCAAAAGACTTTACCAGTTTATTAATTTTTAATATTTTCAGTTAGTGGGTTTAAATTTCATTGTAATAAGGCCATGGGCCACTAGCTTTATATGTTCGTTTGTTTTGGGCTTTTATTATTACTAGGCATCTACATTTTTTTTTTCTCTCCTTCGTTTTAATTAAGTTAAAGCATGTATTAAATTTTGGTTTTTAATTCATAAAGGCATTTAAATGAAAATTCATATCTTTTAAAAATTATTCAACTATTTATTTCCCCGAATAAAATGTTAAAATCAAGAAAAATATTTTCCAAAAATGCGACATGTTTACTAAATCTTCTTAGTGACATGCCAGATCCGGTCGTGGTGTTTGGGCTGGGTTTGGGGTGTTACAAATTGGTATCAGAGCACAGTTTAAAACTCAGCTTTTGGGGTTTTGGGCTCAAAACATTTTCTAAAAATAGGTTTTTTTTTAAAACATGTATATTTATAAATCATAGAGGAGGGTTTTCTCAGTATGGCACCTGCGTCTCCGGCCCATGTCCACCAGGTAAGTATTCTGAACTCACGGAGTGTTGTATATGTATGTAGGCTTGATGGGCTTTAAGGGACGTAGATTATTTCAATTAGGACTTGATGGACTTTAGGCTTAGCTTAAAACAACTTTCTAAATCTCATAAGACTTAATCCATACAAACAAACCCGTGAACAAATCGCAAGGTTAGGGTGTGGCAACAGGCATGCGCATGTCTAGGATTGGATCCGGAAGAGCTTGGTACTTAAGCAGTCCTAATGACTCACCTCCTCTTCGTTGGAATCCTACCTGGTGCGTAGTGACTGTTCACCCTAACCGTGAGGACTTGTTAACGGGCCAAAACCTATGATTAAAACCCAAAAGGGACCAGCCATCCTATTTTGCAAAATACTCAAATTACCCTGATTTATAAAATGACCAAATTACCCCTGATTTATAAAATGACCAAAGTACCCCTGATTTGTAAAATGACCAAAGTACCCCAGATTTCAAAATTACCGAAATGCCCCCAAATTTCAAAATCACCGAAATACCCCTAAATTTTAAAATTTTCGAAATACCCCCAGATCGCAAAAATTACAAAAATACCCTTATTTCACAAAATCACCCAGGGAACCCTAATATGGGAAATTACGAAAATACCCCTGTAGGATAAATTATGAAAATACCCTTGGGTAGTGAAATGACGAAGATATCCCCTACATGCTGAATGTAAGTTCTTGGATGCTGCTTGTATGTTAATACTTGATGACTGAATGTATGTGCTCCCTAGAACTAGGAGATGTGAACTTGAGACTGAATGGTAGTTATAATTACGAATTCGAAAGAACCACTCTTAAAACTACTACTCATAAGACTGTTCGTGGATAACCAGTGGAAGAAACCTAATAATTCATAAAATTCTTAATCAGATAAATGCCAACCGAAAGAATGAGTACAAGGGGTCGAGGACGTCCACCGCGTGGTCATGGTAGGGGTAGGATGACCGTGTAAGAACCAGTAGGGTTTGGCCACGGGTCAGGAAACGAGAAGCCAGATATGCCGGCTATGGAGGGAGAATCTTGGGACCAGGCAGCCGGAGATGATGCGGTATCTCAGGCGATGTTGCGGGTCCTTGAAAGAGTTGCTGGGGCAGGCACGGGTGTAGGAGCTCGGAAATCTGTGCCTGAACGACTCCGAGCCAACGGAGCAGAGATGTTTAGGGGTGTTTCTGGCATAGCCCCTAACACAGTTGAGTATTGGTTAGAAGCGAGTGAGCGCATAATGGATGACATTGACTTCACTGTAGATGAGAAGTTGAAAGGGGTCGTGTCTCTCCTTCGAGACGAGGCTTACCAGTGGTGGCTCACGGTAAAGGAGGGTACTGCCGCAGACCGGATTGATTGGGACTTCTTTAAGGAGTCGTTTCAGGGAAAGTACGTTGGGGCTAGCTATGTGGATACGCAGAGAAAGGCATTTCTGAACTTGGTACAGGGAAGTAAGTCTGTATCTGAGTACGAGGCAGAGTTTCTGCAGTTGAGTCGTTACGCTCGATGGATTGTGGCGACTGACTATGAGCGTTGCGTACGGTTCGAGGATGGACTAAGGGATGGGCTAAGGGTATTAGTAGCACCGTAGCGGGAAAGAGACTTCGCGGTCTTGGTTGAGAAAGGTAAGATATCTGAGGAGGTGAAGGGGACTGAGAAGCAGAATAAGGATAAGGACCAGAATGAGAATAAGAGAAATTTAGAGCCGTCAGGATCATCTGGAAATTTTCAGAAAAGTTCTAGGTCTGATGGGCCAGCTCGTGTTCCGACGGGCCAGAATCGGTCATGTCCTTCGTGTGGTAAGGTGCATTATGGGGAGTGTAGAAGGAGAACCGATGGATGCTTTAGGTGTGGATCCACGGAGCATATGATTAAGGACTGTCCACAGGTAAATCAGGCACAGACCAAGGGACGGGGTTCTGATCAGGTTGGGAGAGGTGGTCAACCATTACCAAGGGGTCGTGGTCAAGCCAATGGTGGCAATGGCACAGGACATGGTCGTCGAGCACCAGGTGGAGGTCCAGGTTATCTTGGCGAGGCGGCCCGGCTTTGGTCTATGCACGAGACGTCGCCAAGGGGACGAGGACGCGCTCGGATCACGAATACCGGTGCGTACTCTATCATATTATCCTAAGTGTTTCTTTTGGCTTTAGAATTAGAGTTCGCAACGAAAGCATAGTGGTGAGACTTGGGTAGTATGATTAATAGTTAGTTGGAAATTTCGAGGACGAAATTTCTTTAAGGGGGGTAGAACTGTAACATCATGAAATTTTGGGCCTATGCGTTTAGGGTGTGGATGTGTTCAAAGTGTTAATTGAAGTATTAGGGGTCCAAATTGGGCTCAGAATGTGGTCAAGGCCTTGGTTAAATTTTCTGTTTGAGCATTATAGGGTTTAAGAGATAGTATCTGGGGTTTAATTGACATAATGGGCTTGTGGCTCAGTGGCAAAATGGCGCCACTAAGAGGGAAGGGGGTTGGCGTTAATAGGCAAGGGGAGAGGCCCAATTTATGGCCGTTTGGGGCCTATGTTTTTGGGCCAAATTCGACACTTATAAGGAGGAGTAGGTTGGATGGCAACAAGGCTGTTATTTAGGGGATTTTATTGTTTTAATATGTGGATAATTAAAGCTGATAAAGGAGGGAAGAGTTGGAGATAATTAAGCCTCTTTTGGATGGGTGTTTTGATAGGGATAAAGGATAGGATGAGGATCTATCGGGAAGGCTAGTGTTGCCAGAAAATCAAACACAAAGAGAGGGGAAAATCGGTTGAGTATAGGCTAAAGGTGTGTAGAAATTTCTATAAATAGGGGATAGCTCATCAATTCCGGCATTTGAACCCTACCCTTTTCTTCTCTTTACGTGCGAAATCCTCAGTCTCCCTCTACAATTTCTTTTCTTTAATTTCTTCAAAAGCCGAAACCTCTCTCTTCACTCTCTTTTCCATTCTTTTCCTCTTGTGCTGATTTCTCTAAAAAGCTGAATTCTCCCTACCCATTTGTTTATCTTTTCTTCCATTCACTAAAAGACGAAACTCCTCATTCAATTCTTCTAAAAAGCCGAAAAAAACACATCTAGTTCATCTTTTCGGGATTTTCTTAAAAGTCAAAATTCCTAGATCTATACTCTTCTACGCTTCGATCTTCTTCTGAAATTACCGAATCTTTCTGCAAGGGGGGTAGCCGAAATCATCTGTAGAGGTAAATGTTGATTTGTGTATTCTTTTCCGGCTTTTAGAGACTCTAGCCGAATGGCTATATAGGAACTGATCTTGTGTTCTTCTTCTTTTTACGGCATTCCGGGATTTGAAGGGATTCAGTCGCTTCGATTTCTAAGCCAGAAATCAGTAGAACTCGAATCGTATTACTTTCGGGATTTCAAGGTAAGGAGATTTGTTAATTTAAACGTGTAAATTCGGGTAAACACTAACCCTTGGCCGAATACAGGAGAGGCCTTATATTCGCGTTCTTCCGACTTTTAAGCAAAGTTGTAGACAAAGGGTAGTAGATCCGATTAGCGAGGTATCGACATAGAGGGTAGTCTTACGCATTAATCAGGTGTGTAACACTCTCACACCATTTAGATTGCTTGATTAGTATGCATACAAATCTGTTATATTCTGTATATTCTGTAAAATGCCGAAATACTGGCATGGTTGTTGAAAACCCGAAAAGGGGTAAAGGCGAATCACCAGGTTAGTGATCTCTGTCATTCTAAAGTGAATGTTTCTGCTGAGAAGATATGCTTTATATGTATGCCAATTTCTATGTATGCATGGGGTTGGGTGATTGATGAAAGGGGAAGTGTTCTGTTGTAGTGGCTTTTGCAATGATCTGTTGTAGTAGCTAATGCCATGATCTGTTGTAGTGGCTATTGCCATGATCTGACGATGAGCAGCATGACGGCCATCGATGGTGTGTAGCGGAGTGGGTTTATTGTAGAAATCCTCAATGGTGTGATTGGCAGGTAAGGGTGGTGTGTAGCGGATGGAAACCTAGGATTGTGTTGGGTTTGCATATTTTCTGATATATTATACTCTGTTATCTGTCTTGTGGGGCTAAGGCCCAATCTGATGGTGCACGAGGGTTGCACACTGAGTCTCTCGACTCACCCTTTTATTTAACATCTTTCAGGTAGCACCTAGTGCACCGGACCGGGCCGGAGAGGAGCGCAAGGTGGCCATGCGAGAGATTGTTTTGATTCAGCAAAAGACTTTACCAGTTTATTAATTTTTAATATTTTCAGTTAGTGGGTTTAAATTTCATTGTAATAAGGTCATGGGCCACTAGCTTTATATGTTCGTTTGTTTTGGGCTTTTATTATTGCTAGGCATCTACATTTTTTTTCTCTCATTCGTTTTAATTAAGTTAAAGCATGTATTAAATTTTGGTTTTTAATTCATAAAGGCAATTAAATGAAAATTCATATCTTTTACAAATTATTCAACTATTTATTTCCCCGAATAAAATGTTAAAATCAAGAAAAATATTTTCCAAAAATGCGACATGTTTACTAAATCTTCTTAGTGACATGCCAGATCCGGTCGTGGTGTTTGGGCCGGGTTTGGGGTGTTACATTTTAAGAGTCAAAAGACAAGCTTAGTTTCGAGGGTTTAAAGTGTTGTATCCTAACTCACTGGGCAAAACATTTTACTTCTTCGAAATAAGCGGGTCTCAGCATCCAATTTAATTTATTCAAGTTTTTCAACAAAGAGGGTCGTATTTTTAAATCTTTTCAAATTTTCGACATTAATACGTTAATCAATCAATTCGGTACCAATTTTGGGCGTTATGAGGGTGCTAATCCTTCCTCGTGTGTAACCGACTCCCGAACCTGTTTTCTCGAATTTCGTAGGCCAAAATAATTATTTTAATAAATCAAAATGTTTTAATGATTAATCTCAAGGTGATCCGATCACACCACAAAAAAGGATTGGTGGCGACTCCATTTTCGTTTTTAAAGTCGACCCCGTTCTCAACAACAACAAAAAATGGTTTCGACATGGGCCACACAGGCATGTGGGCCCAAACTCTGAATTTTTTCCCTACGGCCGTGTTAGCTATATGAATCAAATGTTGCCTTTCCATAGGGTCCATATTGTAACACCCCTAACCCGTATCCGTCGTCAAAACAGGGTTGTAGAGTGTTACCGGGGCTTACAAAACAATTACAGATAATTCATGTTAAATACTATTCATTTCTGAAACTAGTCATTTTGTCGCTTGAATGGACCCTTGAGGCCCAATATAAATATTGGAATTGAGTTGGGACTAAATCGGGAACTCAGAGAACTTTTCATGAAATTTCAATTTTTTTCCTAGATACAGGGCACACACGCCCGTACTGCAGGCCATGTCTGATCCCGTGTAACTCTCTGACTTGTGCCACACGGCCAGCCACACGCTCGTGTACTAGGCCGTTTGATTAATTTAATTTTTAAAAATTAAGTGCAGGTTTCACACGGCTAAGACACACGCCCGTGTTCTAGGCCGTGTATCACAAACGACTGAGACACACGCCTGTGTCTCTGCCCATCTACCCAATTTTGAGCATTCTGTTTCTAAATTTTAAGGTGCAGGGGACACACAGCCAAACCACATGTCCATGTGCTAGACCGTGTGTCATACACAGTCAAGACACAACCCGTGTGGAAAAAATAAGGCCATTTTCTAGCCTTATTTCTCACCCAAACTTTACCATCAACTATCAAAACACTTGCATACTTAAATCAACCAATTTCAAGCATTTAACCAATCAAAACATCATCAACAGGTAGAATATAACATTACTTATATTCATATAACCAAATTTACCTTTTTGTTAAGGCATATACTTTACTTTAATTTAATCTAACCATACCATACACATATATGTATTAACACGATGTAACTTTGTAGTAATATATCAAATCCAACATCACTAGCCATACCAATAGCTAGATTACAAACATTCATTTTCAAGCCATCATTTGGCTAAGTTAACCTATACATGCCATTATACCAAAATAAGTTGATTGCTTATACCAAAAGAAGCTAGTAGATAGTGTGATGATGCTCCAACCGATCTCCAACCTTTGCGAGCTCTCAAACACTATAAAACAAAGAAAATAAAACCTAGTAAGCATTTAATGCTTAGTAAGTTCGTATAACAGGAAATAAAATTACCAATCACATTCATTATAATTAACTTATAATAACATGCTTCCCATCAATTTGGAAAATTTGCCTAATCACCTATACTCAATTAAGCAAGTTAGTCACAATATTCACATATACATCAAGTAAGCATAGATGAGCTCATCATGTTACAAACTTTCAAGTAATTCAAAAGTATCCGAGACATCATTTTCTTAATCTCATAATTTCTCACGTCAATAGTTTTATCCGTTGAATTATTGAAATATCGATGGATACTCAGGTAGTACACACAAAGTGTACAAAACTGTAAGCCGTCAACTCATAGTCAGGGGTACCCAATAGGGCACATAATCAGGGAGCACACTCTCGAACCACATATCAGGATGCTCAGATTATCCATGTAACTATGTAACAGGACACTTATCTGGGCTAAACAGGAAACTCATAAGAGTTTTACTCAGGGAGCTCATAGAGCTTAAAAGATAACTCCGAAGAGTTAATATCAGGGAGCACCAGATAAGGTAACAGGAAGTTCAAGTGAGCCATGTCAGGAAGCCCATAAGAGCTTATACCAGGACGCTCACGTAGAGTTGTGTTTGTGTCCGCATTATATGTTGGATCACAACCGATCGAATCATGTAACAGGACGCTCATACAGAGTTGCGGTAGTGTGCAACACATGCAAGATCACTACCGATCAGGATGCTCGCAGGAACTATATACCAGGATGCTCGGGAGGAATTTTATCAGGATTACTTGTCCGAGCTAAATCTTGTCTGCAGCATATGCAGGATCACATTCAATAGGGGAATTACATATATCCATCAAATTTCATTATTCAAACGGAACTTAAAATTTATTCAAGCTATATCGGGCATATAATTTATTTCATACTTTAAACATTTATAATTCATACAATCACATAATACATTCAATACAAGCTTATAAACGAACACAATTCGATTACACGAACTTACCTTAGTAGTCGTTCGTACAAGAAATTCTACTAATCCGAAACTTTTTCTTTTCCTCGATCTAGCTTCGAATTTGAGTTGTCCAGATCTATATAAATGAATTTAATCATCAATTTATCACATTTCATATTCAATTGGATTTAATTTACACCCTAGGTAAAATTACCATTTTGCCCCTAAACTTTTCATTAATTTTAATTTTATCCCTAGGCTCAGAAAATGAAATTCATGCAATTTAATCCTTATTCCAAGCCTAACCAAAATTTTAGTATAACATTTACAGCACATGTATTCCAAAAAATTTAGAATTTTTCTTCAACTTTCACATCTTTACAATTTAGTCCTTAAATCACAATTTCATCAAAATTCACTGTGTAAAAGTTGTTTATTTATCAATAACCTTTCATTTTTTACCATAAATTTCAATTTTTCAGCAAATTCATCCATGGTAAAGTTTCTATACTTTGATAACTTTCAAATTAATCCCCAAAATAGATAGATTAGACTATCTCAATCTCAAAAATATAAAAATTACTAAAAACGAGACAAGAAAACATACCTAATTAAGCTTTATTAGTTTCTTTTCTCTCTCCTAGGGTTTCATTGCAAATTTTTGGGGATAAAGATGATATAAAATGATATTATTTCTATTAATTATTTATCATCCATTAATTTTTTCACTTTCCAATTTAGTCCTTACTTTTTTCTAATTTTTCATGGATGATTCATCAAAAATATCTACTAACTTTTATTTAATGGTCTAATTACCATATAAGGACCTCAAATTTTAAATCCATAGCTATTTAATCCTTTTAGCTACTAGAATTCAATTTTTACATTCTATGCAATTTGGTCCTTTCCAGAATTAAGCACATAATCGATAAAATTTTCTTATCAGAATTTTCATATGACATTCCTATCACAATGTAGACCATGCAATAATATTCAAATAAATTCTTTTCGGCTCAGATTCGTGGTCCCGAAACCACTGTTCTGATTTCACTGAAAATGGGCTGTTACACGTATGGTATAAATTGGTCTATAAATCCTTATTTCTGATACTTTGTTAGAGTTAAATAATATTTATGTATGCATGAGTAATCTATTATTGGTGATAGCATGATCTATCAGATGCTAATATTATTTGATTCTGATGTGAAAAACATGTATGCCATACGTGTATCTAATGTCTGTTTAGTTCTGCATGTGTATTGGGGTGAGAGTTATGGTTATGGAGGAAGTGTGGGTAGTTTAATGTATCTGTTGTATTTGGTGGCTCAACTATATGTATATATTTGTTTCTGGCGTATTACCACCCAATGATCTGGTAGCTAGATTGAAAATATTCTAAAAAGTGACATATCGTCACTTAGTGGTGTGTAGGGCTGGATGAGTATTTAGTACCTTAAATGGTGTGTAGGGATGGTCGGAGATGGTGTGTAGCATATGGGGGTAGGATTTTAATATGTATCTGATATGCACTGATTCTATTACTGCTTATGAAATATGTCTGATTGGTATCTAAATGCAAGTCTGAAATCGTATCTGTAATAACCAATTTTTGCCCGACCCATTTCCCAAATTAAACCCACTAAAAACCCAATTACAAAACCCTTTTCATAAACCAAACTAAAACCCAAATTACAAAACCCAAAAACCGGCCCAATTACAAAGCCAAAAATCTAGCCCAATTAAAAATGGCCCAAATGACCCAAAGACAAAAAATTTTTCAGAACCCTAGGTTCGCCCTCTGCTGTGACCCCCCACTGCCCCCTATGCGCCACCAACGTCGTTCCCCACCAGTGCCGCAGCCTCCATACGCACTTGCCTCTGTCGGCCCTGTAAAAATGGAAGCCAATGCAACAACAATAAAAAAAGGAAATATTGTATTTTATTTTTATGTTTCTCAGATTTATAAAAGCCGAATCTGAAACAATGTAAAGAGGGGGGATTTTTTTTTTGGGGAATCAATCAAGATAATACAAAAAGAAAAACTATCAGCCCAAAGCACTTGCAATGAGAGATTAATAAGAGTATACAACAGACAATCGAAGGAAAAAGCCAAGAGTTAAGGTTGATATTCCTTTTTTTTTCTATTATCCTTTTTCGAAACTACATTTATAAATTCATTTTATTTATTCTCTTCTAAAAACAGTCTATATATATGTATATATAATATCAAAAAGAAAGAATATTTCACCTTTTTCGACCACCGTGCGCGGTGGCCGACGACAACTTCGGCGACGGAGACGCGGCGGCGTTACGCTGGAATGCCCTCCCCCCTTTTTTCGGATCTGCAGAGAGTGAAAGAGAGAAAGTGAGTGAGTTTTTTTTTAAAAACAAGGGAGAAATGAATCTTAAGAAAAATTTTCGGCCATATATAACTATGTGAAACGACGCCGTTTTGGCCGGCGTCCAAAAGCCCCCAAAACGACATCGTTTCATCCCAATCCGACCCGCTCCAGCCTAGGACCCGCGTGTTTTTTATCGAAGGGGCTAATTGCGCTTTTAGCCCCTCCGTCCTTTCATATTTTTACAATCAAGTTTTCCGTTTTTTTAAGATTTTCCCCTTTAATTTCAATCCGTTTTTGTTCTGGTCCCGAATTAAGTGCTGCGTTTTAAGAATGCGGGAAAATTTCCCTTTTGCTCCCTTTGGTTCTTTCGCGTGTGTAAATAAGTCCCCTCGTCTTTCTTTTATTTTAAATTTTCCCCGAAATTTTGTTTTTTGTTGAATTTAGTCCTTTTTTGTTATTTTTTTATTATTTCGAACTTAGCTAAAACTCCCTATTATTATTATTATTATTATTATCATTATTATTTCCATTTTTACTTTCATTTATTTCTTATCATCCGCTTATTAATGTCATAGTATATTATTAACTTATTATTATTAATGTTATTAGTATTACTATTATTATTATACTATTATTGTTTCTACTTGTATATATACTTATTATTATTATTATTATTATTACTATTATTATTATCTATTCTATTTTTCATCACCATTATTATTACTATTATTATACTATTATAATTTCTATTATTACTACTATTGTATTATAACTGGTGTATATTCCTCCTATTAGTATGATTATTATTACTAGTGTGTTAATATTATTATTGCTATCTATATTATTATGTTTATTTATTGTTATTAATATTTCTGTTATTTCTTTTCCTGCATAACCCCGTATTTTCACTTTATTATATGTCACATTATTTTTACCCAACACACCAAGTTTTCAAATAATTGATGTTTCGCATTAAGGATTCGATATGATCGAGCCCTAACCTACTGGGTTCTGATCTTTCTTATTCAATCTGAAATACGGAATATCCTTTTAAATTGCAATCAAACTTTGAATAAAATACTTGTTCTCTAGAACTCGAGGTGTGGTGCCCTAACTTACTGGCCACGACATCTAGACGTCTCGAAATAAGTCTATTTTTTTTAAACGAAGGCAATGTCCTTTATTTGGAATTTCGAGAAATTGAGCCCTAACTTACTGAGTTCTGGTTTCTCACTTGCCAAATAACGGGGTATCCTTCTTGAACTCAAATTTGAATTTTAAAGTCAAGAGACAAACTTGGTTTCGAGAGTCCAAAAGGTTGTGCCCTAACTTACTGAGTACGACATTTTATCTCTTCGAAATGAGCATGTCTTATCGTTCATTTTCAATCTGTCCATTTTCTTTTAATAGAGGATCGTATTTTCAAAACTTTTCAAATTTTTCGACATCAAGATAGTAGATAATCAATTAGGTACCAATTTTGGGCGTATCGAGGGTGCTAACCCTTCCTCGTGCGTAACCGACTTCCGAACCTATTTCTCTGAATTTCGTGGACCAAAATCGTTGTTTTGATAAATTGAATGGTTTATTTAAAGCAACCACACCTCAACAAAAAAGATTGGTGGCGACTCCTGTTTTTATTTTCAAAACCCAAGTTCGATTCCCGCCTTCCCAAAAGGGATGGTTTCGACAGCTTGGCGACTCCACTGAGGACTTTCGAGAGTCGAGCCGTAAAATTGATTATTTTCTATCTTTTTGTCGAAAATTGAAAATTTGATTTGAAAAATTACGATCCTCTTATGGCTTTCGCTTGCGTCATCTCATTTGATTGCTATGGTTTAAGTCTCGTAAAATATTTCTGCATCATATTGCATGACCGCTGGGTCACACCTTTAAGTGGGAGCAAGAAGCTACTCCTTCGTGAGGTTTTCACCTCCGTGCAGGATAGTGAATCACTTTCAGAATACATCCGTACCTATGTCTTCGTGAGATTTTCATCTCCGTGCAGCCATAGGGAATTGTATTCCCCTGAACCGAACTCGGTCCGTATGAGCCTATAATGGGTGAGGATCGAGGAATCTGCTGGTTTGGGTACCCTTTACTTTAGAACCGAACCACATATAGTGAACCTTAAGAGCCCACCTTAGGTAGAGCCACTGCCAGATCCCTAG
Source organism: Gossypium sturtianum (assembly GCA_025698515.1). NCBI lineage: Eukaryota > Viridiplantae > Streptophyta > Magnoliopsida > Malvales > Malvaceae > Gossypium > Gossypium sturtianum. The sequence goes on from CM046947.1 coordinate 97,421,670, forward strand.
TAGTCACCTGGATAGTTTTCTGTGTTTGTTCATTTCCCTCGCACTAACGTGTTGTCTTTTCTATTTTTTCATTACTCTTGTGCTAACGTGTTTTCTTCTGTCTTGATTGCATTGCATTGCATCATCAAATAAAGGAGGTGTTAATTAATATTCGATTACTAAATAGAGGAGTTTGTCATAAGGAAATGAACTTCTTGATAAAGTGGATTATAATACGGTTGCCCAAATATAGTCCAAGTGAATAACGAGAGAAAGTTGATAGTCCACAAAAGAATACAAGACTTTGCCCGATGATTCAAGCCAACAAGGATTATTCAAGAGTCGTCACGTCTTGACTTTCTTAAAGAAGCTTATGAACAATCGCAGAGGATAAACGAGGGAAGAGGTACGACCTGAACCAAGCTACAAAGAGCTAGAAGAGGTGTCTACTGAGAAAGTTCACGGGACATGACCATAACACTCGGATACGAAGGAAAAGATTAGTGTTTTCACTTGGACTATGAGGACAAAATCGTATATGCAATCCGTTTTATGTAAAGAGCTTTATTTTCTAGAAAAGTTCTTCTAATGGAATTGAATTCATAATCAGTGCCTCTCTTTCTTTTTGCATTCATTCCATGCATTTGCATTGCATTGCATCATCTTAGAAATGAGGTGTTGATTCATATTCGATTGATAAATAGAAGAGTTTGCCATAAGGAAATGTGTTACTTGATAAAGTGGATTATAGTACGGTCGTCCGAACATAGTCTAGGTAAACAATGAGACAAGACATTGCCTGAAGATTCAAGCTGACAAGGATTGTTCGGGAGCCATCATAAGATTATGAGCATCGCAGAGGATAAGTGAGTGATAAGGTACGACCTGGACCAAACAACAAAGAGCTAGAAGAGATGTCTGCTGAGAAAGTTCACGAGACGCGACCATAACATCCGGATACAAAGAAGAGGATTTATCTGAAGATTCAGGCCGACAAGGATTGTTCGGGGGTCACTAGAACATTATGAGTATCGCGGAGGATAAGTGAGTGATGAGAAACGACCTGGATCAAGAAACAAAGAGCTAGAAGATACGTCTATTGAGAAAGTTCACGGGACACGACCATAACAACCGGATACGAAGAAGAGGATTAGTGTTTTCACCTAGACTACGAGGACAAGGTTGTATATGCGATCTATTTTATGTAAAGAAACGTATTTTCTAGACAAGTTCTTCTAATGGAATTGAATGTATAATCAACTCCTCTTTTTCTTTTTGCATTCATTCCATGCATTTGCATTACATTTCATGCATCCGTATTACATCATATCACATGCATTAAAACTTATAGGAAGACCCTAATTAGGTGAAATTATTTCAGTGACCTAGAAAACATGGAACAAAGGTTGGAGAGATTAGAGCAAAGACAAATGCTGATGCAAGAGCAGTTGGCCAAAATTCAACGAGACATGCAAGATCAAATGAATGTGATGCGCCAGTTAACCCAATTACTAGTCGAAAGACTTGAAAAAAGGAGTGGCCCTGTGGTCGGCAGTGCGGATGATGGTGAAGAAATTGTTTATTCCCCGATAAATATCCTGGCTCAACCAGACGTACAGTCACAAAGGGAACCCGTCATTGATAAACCCCAAGGTCACACTAATACTTCGACCCTGTTGGGCTCGTACTTAAACTCTGAAGATGATCAAGCCAAACCGATTATTCAAACAGTTGCAAAAGAAGGGAGAGAGATAACTTTGAAAGCCCCGAAGAACGAGAAAAAAGAAGCAAGCAGTACGAGTAAGGGCCATTCGGAGCCTATTACAGTAAGTCAGCTAGGGATAGTAACTACCAGTCATCAAGGCCCTCTTAGGCGGGATTCCAACCCAAAGCCCAATCCTGAAAAACCTCAATTCACCCCTATTCCTGTGTTGTATGGAGAGCTGTACCCGAAACTACTAGAAAAACAATTAATATCCCCACATTATGTGGCACCCCTGAAACCTCCATACCCAAAATGGTACGATCCTAATGCTAGTTGCATGTACCATACTGGAAACCGGGGGCATTCTACAGAAAATTGTCTAGCCTTTAAAAGAAGGGTTCAAGGTCTTATCGATACAGGCATTTTACGGTTTGATTGTACTAGTAATGTGGCTGGAAATCCGCTCCCTAACCATACTGAAGGGAACGTGAGCGTGGTGACAAAGGAGATGACGCAATTAAAGATGTCTCAATGATACGCCTTTGTCCTTCTGGATTCATTTGGAACAATTGGACTGCTGTGGATCTTCTTGTAGTTTCTAAGTCCTCTCCAGAGTAATGATCAATGTTAACTCTCCTTTTAGTGTGCCCTTAAGTAATAGTGGGATCCTATTGTAAGAACTTATGTTTGACTTTTATCATTTGAATGAATATTAATGGAGATGCATTTTGTCATGGTCTTTTCATTCTCATTGGCTTCATATTTATTCCCTCTTCTCATAGCCTGTCCTTACATATATCTCATATCATGCCATAGTACAATGTTTGTGGGTTCCAATACCTTGATGCTCCTCTATAGTTTTCTTTTCCATTCACCTTTCAGGTCCTCGGATATCAACGACGTGAACAATCCCGTTACAAGTCCTAAAATCGATTTCGAGAAAGCTATTTGTTTGGGAGAATTCGAAGCTGAGGAAAATGCTGAAGATTGTGTCTAATCCCCTGATTTACTAAGGATGATGGAATGAGAAGATAAACAAATTCTACCCCATCAAGAATCTGTTGAGACAGTAAATTTGGGAGATGAAGAAAAGAGGCAGGAAGTGAAGATTGGGACCTCCATTTCAGAGAACACCAAACATGACTTGATCGCCTTGCTTCATGAGTACAAAGATGTATTTGCATGGTCGTATCAAGACGTGCCAGGATTGAACGAGAATGTAGTGGTCCATAGACTCCCACTGAAACCAGAATGCAAACTCATTCAACAGAAGCTAAGACGAATGAGACCTGAAATACTGTTAAAGATAAAAGAAGAAGTAAGAAAACAATTTGATGCTGGCTTCTTACAAGTCTCTAAATATCTGGAATGGGTAGCTAATATAGTCCCAGTACCGAAGAAAGATGGCAAAGTGCGAATGTGCGTAGATTATCGCGATCTGAATCGAGTAAGCTCAAAAGATAATTTTCCCTTGCCACACATCGATACATTGGTAGATAACACAGCAAAACATTCATTCTTTTCTTTCATGGATGGATTTTTGGGTTATAATCAGATAAAGATGGCCCCCGAGGATATGGAGAAAACTACATTCGTAATAATGTGGGGAACGTTCTGCTATAAGGTAATGCCATTCGGATTGAAGAATGATGGGGCAACATATCAGAGGGCAATGGTGATGCTATTCCATGACATGATGCACAAAGAAATAGAAGTCTATGTCGATGATATGATTGCCAAATCTCGGGGGGAGAGAGAGCATGTTGGGAACATCAGGAAATTGGTCGAAAGACTAAGAAAGTTCTAGCTGAAGGTTAATCCAGCCAAGTGCACATTTGGGGCTACCTCGGGAAAATTACTAGGCTTCATTGTCAGTGAGAGAGGTATTGAGGTTGATCCAGATAAGATAAAAGCCATACAAGAACTACCACCTCCACGGACACAAAAAGAAGTCAGAGGATTTTTAGGGAGGTTGAACTATATCGCTCGATTTATTGCTCAGCTTACCAACCAATGTGACCTAATTTTTCGACTCCTTCGAAAACACAATCCTGGAGAATGGAACGAGGAGTGTCAAATGGCTTTTGACAAAATAAAACAGTATTTGTCTAACCCCCCGGTGTTAGTACCGCCAACTTCTAGGAGACCATTAATATTGTATCTAATTGTGTTTGATAACTCAATGGGTTGCGTACTGGGGCAACATGATGAGTCAGGCAAAAAAGAAAAGGCGATTTACTACCTCAGCAAGAAGTTCACAGAGTACAAAACAAAGTACCCGTCAATTGAAAAATTCTGTTGTGCTTTGGTCTGGGTAGTTCGAAGGCTCAGACAATATATGTTGTATCATACGACATGGTTAATTTCAAAGCTGGACCCAATAAAGTACATGATGGAATCAGCTGCACTCTCAGGAAGAATTACACGATGGCAGATCCTACTATCGGAGTACGACATCATCTATGTGAATCAAAAGTCGATAAAAGGGAACGACAGAGGAATACGAGCCATTGAGATTTGATTTCCCAGATGAAGACTTGATGTGCATTACAGAAAAAGAATGTGAGTCGTCAAAAGAGAAATCATGGAAGATGAGCTTTGATGGTGCATCAAATGCATTGGGACATGGGATTGGAGCAGTCTTAGTGTCACCAGAAGGGAATCATTACCCATTCAATGCCAGATTAAATTTTTCTGTACCAATAATGTAGCGGAATATGAGGCTTGCATCATGGGACTTCTTGCAGTAATTGAATGAGACATCGAAATCTTAGAGGTGTACGGAGACTCAGCGCTGGTGATTTACCAAATCTGTGGAGATTGGGAAGTGAGAGATTCGAAATTGGTCAAATATCGCGATCTCGTGGTAGAGCTGATCAAGGAATTCAAAGAAGTAACTTTTAATTAATTCCCACGAGAAGAAAACCAATTGGCGGATGCCCTAGCCACTTTGGCTTCAATGTTCAAAGCAAACCGAGAAACAGAAATAATGCCTCTCCAAATGAGCATATATGAGGTCCCTGCACATTGTTTTAGCATTGAAAAAGAAGCAGATGGACAGCCATGGTTCCATGATATCTTAGAATATGTCAAGAATCAAAGGTATCCCGAACAAGCAAATGAGAATGACAAAAGAACAATCAGAAGAATGGCGGTGGGATTTGTTCTTGATGGGGATATCCTATACAAAAAAGGAAAAGATCAAGTGCTCCTGAGATGCGTAGATGCTGTTGAAGCCAGAAAAATACTTGAAGATGTCCATGAAGGAATTTGTGGAACGCATGCCAATGGTTTCACTATGGCCAGACAGATTATGAGACTCGGTTATTATTGGCTGACGAGGGAAAGCGACTGCATTAGTTACGCCCAAAAGTGCCACAAATGTCAAGTTTACGGCGATAAAATTCATGCAGCACCTTCGCCCCTTCATGTCATGACTTCCCCGTGGCCTTTTTTTATGTGGGGCATGGATGTTATAGGGCCAATTTCCCCAAAGGCTTCTAATGGATATCGATTCATTTTCATGGTCATAGATTACTTCACAAAATGGGTAGAAGCCGCTTCGTTTGCTAATGTAACGAAGACTGCAGTTTGCAGGTTCTTAAAAAAGGAAATCATATGTCGATATGGTTTGCCTGAGAGAATCATTTCGGATAATGCTTTGAATCTGAACAACAAGATGATGAAAAAAGTGTGCGAGTAATTTCAAATAAAGCATCATAATTCCTCACCCTATCGTCCAAAGATGAACGGAGTGGTAGAAACTGCTAACAAAAATATTAAGAGGATTATTGGGAAAATGACCGAGACATATAAAGATTGGCACAAGAAGTTACCATTCGCTTTGTATGCATATCGCACATGTCTATGGACATCTACGGGAGCAACTCTTTTCTCTCTGGTCTATGGAATGGAAGCTGTGCTGCCCATCGAAGTTGAGATCCCCTCTTTACGAGTCTTAATGGAGTCTAAACTAGAAGAATTGGAATGGGTTTGAGCTCGATATGACCAACTAAATCTTATCGAATAAAAACACTTGAAGGCAATCTGTCATGGACAGATGTACCAGAAGAGAATGATCACGGCCCATGACAAGAAGGTGCGACCAAGGGAATTTCGCGAGGGAGAACTCGTACTAAGAAAGATTCTCCCAATACAAAAAGACTTTCGAGGAAAATGGACACCAAATTGGGAAGGGCCATATGTTGTAAAGAAGGCTTTCTCGGGTGGAGCTTTGATTCTCACTGAGATAGGTGGGAAAGAGGTACCAAATCCAGTGAACTCAGATGCTGTGAAGAAATATTATGCTTAAAAAAAGAGAGAGAAAAAGAAAAAAGATCAAGATGAAAACCCGAAAAGGGCGTCTTGAAAAAAAAAGAAAAAAGATCAAGATGAAAACCCAAAAAGGGCATCTTGAAAAAAAAAAGATCAAGATGAAAACCCGAAAAGGGCGTCTTGATAAACAAAAAGGTTTAGGATGAAAACCCGAAAGGGCGTCCTAAGGAAGCATATTTGGGATTAAATAGCAAGGGCGATTTGAACAGGGAGTCAAATGGCGAGATTATGAGATTTGAAGCAGACTCGGAAACTCAAAATCTCCTACACAAGAAACTTTGCTCGAAAAGATCCAGGATGAAGAAACGTGGAGAAGTTCATGCATTGGATATCTAGTGCATTTACAATAATTGAACCTACTTTCCCTTTTATAATGCTTTCTTTATTGAATTATTCCTCGTCAATTTTCTTTGCTTGTTGCTTTTGAAATAAATATGGGTGTGAGGTATCCCTTTCATACTTACTTTGCCATTTTCATGCATCTCGTGTTTGGTTCATTTTAAATGATAAATAGTGAAATGACATACTCTAAATAAAAGGAATGTTGAACATTACCTGGATGAAAATTTGGTAAGTACAAGAGCCTCAAAGCAAGGACAAAGTTTAACAGGGGGCAAAAGGGCGATATACGAGAAACACAGATTACTCGTAAAGCTTGAGGACGAATACAAAACCTGAAAGGAAAGTCAAGAATCGAAGCAATGAATGCAGGTCATCATGAAAGTCGTAACGAAAAGAGATATATGACAAACAAACCCAAGGCGAATGACATGATCATGTAGGCATAAAAGCATTTAAGACAAGCACGAGCATATCATGATAACATCACGCATGACACATACAGGTACGCCAGTAAAGCAAGAAGTTTTGACGATAGCTGTACCGAACCAATGAAAAAGAAGACATCCGAGTTCCACCAGATGATATGTTTTGAAATTCTGTTTTTCAAAAAATCAACTCATATTGCGAGAGGTGAGTTGAGCCTCAGGTCGCACGCTGAGGTATTTTCAATTTCTATTTTTCAAATTCTGTTTTTCAAAAATCAACTCATATCGCGAGAGGTGAGTTGAGCCTCAGGTCGCACGCTGAGGTATTTTCAATTTCTATTTTTCAAATTCTGTTTTTCAAAAATCAACTCATATTACGAAAGGTGAGTTGAGCCTCAGGTCGCACGCTGAGGTATTTTCAATTTCTATTTTTTCAATTTCTGTTTTTCAAAAAATCAACTCATATTGCGAGAGGTGAGTTGAGCCTCAGGTCGCACGCTGAGGTATTTTCAATTTCTATTTTTCAATGTCTGTTTTTCAAAAATCAACTCATATTACGAGAGGTGAGTTGAGCCTCGGGCCACACGCCGAGGTATTTTTCAATATCTATTTAAAAGTCAACTCATATTGCGAGAGGTGAGTTGAGCCTCAGGTCACATGCTGAGGTATTTTTTAATTTTTGTTTTTCAAAAAAATCAACTCATATTACGAGAGGTGAGTTGAGCCTCAGGTTGCACGCTGAGGTATTTTCAATTTCTATTTTTCAATTTCTGCTTTTCAAAAATCAACTCATATTACGAGAGGTGAGTTGAGCCTCGGGCCACATGCTGAGGTATTTTTCAATTTCTATTTTTCAAAAATCAACTCATATTATGAGAGGTGAGTTGAGCCTCAGGTCGCACGCTGAGGTATTTTCAATTTCTGTTTTCAAAAAAATCAACTCATATTACGAGAGGTGAGTTGAGCCTCAGGTCGCACGCTGAGGTATTTTCAATTTCTGTTTTCAAAAAAAATCAACTCATATTACGAGAGGTGAGTTGAGCCTCAGGTCACATGCTAAGGTATTTTTCAATTTCTGTTTTAAAAAAAAAAATCAACTCATATTACTCGATGTGAGTTGAGCCTCAGGTCGCACGCTGAGGTATTTTCAATTTCTATTTTCAAAAAAAAAATCAACTCATATTACGAGAGGTGAGTTGAGCCTCAGGTCGCACGCTGAGGTATTTTCAATTTCTGTTTTCAAAAAAAAAATCAACTCATATTACGAGAGGTGAGTTGAGCCTCAGGTCACATGCTGAGGTATTTTCAATTTCTATTTTTCAAAAAATCAACTCATATTACGAGAGGTGAGTTGAGCCTCAAGTCACATGTTGAGGTATTTTCAATTTCTATTTTTCAAAAATCAACTCATATTGCGAGAGGTGAGTTGAGCCTCGGGTCACACGCTGAGGTATTTTCAATTTCTGTTTGTTCCCAAAAAAAAAATCATCAACTCATATTATGAGAGGTGAGTTGAGTCTCAGGTCACACGCTGAGGTATTTTTCAATATCTGTTTTTTCAAAAAAAAATCAACTCATATTGCGAGAGGTGAGTTGAGCCTCAGGTCACACGCTGAGGTATTTTTCAATCTCTGTTCTTCAAAAAAAAAAAATCAACTCATATTGCGAAAGGTGAGTTGAACCTCGGGTCGCACGCTGAGGTATTTTCAGTCTTCTTGAAGATAGTAAGGAAGCAGTTTGAAAAGTTCAGATTTATTTCCTTGAAGTCCCTGTGGAGTAGATCAAAGCTACGAATCTCTTCTCCCTGAAATCACATCGAAGCTGATCGAGGTGCTAGTTACTATGCCCTTGAAGAAGCAGTGGAATAGGTTAAAGATTGGAAATATTATCTCCTTGAAGATATAACGAAACAGTGAAGCGGATCAAAGCAACAAGTTACAGTGGAGTTTGAAACTGTTTGAAGAAGACGAGGACCAATAAGTCAAAGCCCGCCAAGACCGGGCAAAATTGGTTCTTCTATTGTCTTTGCTCTATTCTCATTTCACGACAATGAACAAAGAGGGGCAGCTGTAATAACCAATTTTTGCCCGGCCCATTTCCCAAATTAAACCCACTAAAAACCCAATTACAAAACCCATTTTACAAACCAAACTAAAACCCAAATTACAAAACCCAAAAACTGGCCCAATTACAAAGCCCAAAATCTAGCCCAATTACAAATGGCCCAAAGGACCCAAAGACAAAAAAATTTTCAGAACCCTAGGGTTCTGCCCCTTGCGCTGCAGCCCCACTGTCCCCTGTCTGCCACCAGCATCGTTCCCCACCAGCGCCGCAGCCTCCATGCGCACTTGCCTCTGTCGGCCCTGCAAAAATGGAAGCCAACGCAACAGCAATAAAAAAGGAAATATTGTATTTTATTTTTATGTTTCTCAGATCTATAAAAGCCGAATCTGAAACAATGTAAAGAGGGGGGATTTTTTTTTGGGGGGGAATCAATCAAGATAATACAAAAAGAAAAACTATCAGCCCAAAGCACTTGCAATTAGAGATTAATACGAGTATACAACAGACAATCGAAGGAAAAAGCCAAGAGTTAAGGTTGATATTCCTTTTTTTTTTCTATTATCCTTTTTCGAAACTACATTTATAAATTCATTTTCTTTATTCTCTTCTAAAAACAGTCTATATATATGTATATATATAATATCAAAAAGAAAGAATATTTCACCTTTTTCGCCATCATCTTGTGGTGGCCGATTTACAACTTTTCACGACGGAGACGCGGCGGCGTTACGCTGGAATGCCCTCCCCCCTTTTTTCAAATCTGCAGAGAGTGAAAGAGAGAAAGTGAGTGAGTTTTTTTTAAAAAACAAGAGAGAAATGAATCTTAAGAAAAAAATTTCGGCCATATATAACTATGTGAAACGACGCCGTTTTGGCCGGCGTCCAAAAGCCCCCAAAACGACGTCGTTTCATCCCAATCCGACCCGCTCCAGCCTAGGATCCGCGTGTTTTTTATCAGAGGGGCTAATTGCGCTTTTAGCCCCTCCGTCCTTTCATATTTTTACAATCAAGTTTTCTGTTTTTTTTTTTAAGATTTTCCCCTTTAATTTCAATCTGTTTTCGTTTTGGTCCCGAATTAAGTGCTGCGTTTTAAGAATGCGGGAAAATTTCCCTTTTGCTCCCTTTGGTTCTTTCGCACGTGTAAATAAGCCCCCTCGCCTTTCTTTTATTTTAAATTCGCCCCGAAATTTTGTTTTTTGTTGAATTTAGTCCTTTTTGTTATTTTTTTTTATTATTTCGAACTTAGCTAAAACTCCCTATTATTATTATTATTATCATTATTATTTCCATTTTTACTTTCATTTATTTCTTATCATCCGCTTATTAATGTCATATTATATTATTAACTTATTATTATTAATGTTATTAGTATTACTATTATTATTATACTATTATTGTTTCTACTTGTATATATACCTATTATTATTATTATTATTATTATTATTATTATTATTATTATTATTATTATTAGTATTATTATTACTATTATTATTATTATTATCTATTCTGTTTTTCATCACCATTATTATTACTATTATTATACTATTATAATTTCTATTATTACTACTATTGTATTATAACTGGTGTATATTCTTGCTATTATTATGACTATTATTACTAGTGTGTTAATATTATTATTACTATCTATATTATTATGTTTATTTATTGTTATTAATATTTCTGTTATTTCTTTTCCCGCATAACCCCGTATTTTCACTTTATTATATGTCACATTATTTTTACCCAACGCACCAAATTTTCAAATAATTGATGTTTCGCATTAAGGATTCGATATGATCGAGCCCTAACCTACTGGGTTCTGATCTTTCTTATTCAATCTGAAATACGGAATATCCTTTTAAATCGCAATCAAGCTTTGAATAAAATACTTGTTCTCGAGAACTCGAGGTGTGGTGCCCTAACTTACTGGCCACGACATCTAGACGTCTCGAAATAAGTCTTTTTTTTTAAACGAAGGCAATGTCCCTTATTTGGAATTTCGAGAAATTGAGCCCTAACTTACTGAGTTCTGGTTTCTCACTTGTCAAATAACGGGGTATCCTTCTTGAACTCAAATTTGAATTTTAAAGTCAGGAGACAAACTTGGTTTCGAGAGTCCAAAAGGTTGTGCCCTAACTTACTGAGTACAACATTTTATCTCTTCGAAATGAGCATGTCTTATCGTTCATTTTCAATCTGTCCATTTTCTTTTAATAGAGGATCGTATTTTCAAAACTTTTCAAATTTTTCGACATCAAGATAGTAGATAATCAATTAGGTACCAATTTTGGGCGTATCGAGGGTGCTAACCCTTCCTCGTGCGTAACCGACTTCCGAACCTATTTCTCTGAATTTCGTGGACCAAAATCGTTGTTTTGATAAATTGAATGGTTTATTTAAAGCAACCACTTTTCAAGGTGACCCGATCACACCTCAACAAAAAAGATTGGTGGCAACTCCTGTTTTTATTTTCAAAACCCAAGTTCGATTCCCGCCTTCCCAAAAGGGATGGTTTCGACAGTATCTGTTGTTTTTATTATTATAAGTTACACACTAAGCTCGAAAGCTCATTTTCTATTTATTTGATTTCCAGGTAATCCTTGTACATAGGACGGGTTGGTGTAAAGGGAGCTCGGTTAAACACTTTTAATTCGTTTCATCAAGAATGAATTTGTGCTTATCACAGTTGAAATCTATAAGCAAGTTTTGTTTCAGTTCTCAAAAGTTATCCTCATTTAATTTATTCTCAGTAATAATGCTAATAAGAAGAGTAGGAGATATTTTTGAACTGAAAAAAAATAAAGATATACTAATTACTATCCTTGTATTAAGTAAATATTTTCCATTTCAACAACATATCAAGAATACAGTATGAAGCATGCGTCTTGTATTAAAACCTTGAAAAAAACATTTTTCCGTTGCTACGATCATTCTCACTCCTATCAACCATGTCGCCTTGGGGTCCCATGATTAACTAGCAAGAACATGAATTACATCCAATCAGTTCATGAATCTTAATTCTTAAGACTCTACATGAACTAACGACTGTTTAACATTTGACCAACATCTCTAGCTTAAATATCATTTCTTAGGAAACTATTTAATAAGAGATGATTTTGAGTGTGTAACCATTGACTCAACACCCATCATAAGCATGTTTTCAATTGTGAGTCATCTTGCGACAATCCCTCTGAAAGTCATGCAGGACTAGTTGTCCTTAAAAGGAAATCTCATCTAGTGAACTCACAGACAAAGTTTACCTTGGGGTGCGGCCAGGGTAGTAGGAATCGGCCCGAAACTTTATCATGCTATCACTTAGGGACCATGAATGGAGGTCATAGGTTTGTTCAAGAACCTTATCTCACTCAATATTTTAAAAACATGCAAGGTTTTTTTTATCCTGAATTTCAAGAATGATCATACAATAGTCCCAGTGGCATTCTTACCTAATCTAAATGACATGCTTCTAATATTTGCATGGGATGCTATGGCAATTTTATAATATTCACATTTATTCACAAGAATCAATCAATCATAAAAAAATTTTGATTCTCTAGAGTTTTTCTTTTAAGGGAAAAATCGAAGAAGTGAATGTGAACCGTGCACTAGGAAGGGTCCCAGGAAAGAGAGGTGAGTCAAATTTGACCACTTAAAAACCAAGCCTTTCCTATCCAAAGCTAGTCCTAAACATGCACCTTCTCATTACCACACTTCTCACGGTAATTGAATAACCTAAAAAAGTGAATAGAATAATACAACACATATATTTTCCAATTACCACATTTCTTATTTTTAAATCGATCAATTGTGGATCATCTCATATATATATATATATATATATATCACAATTACATAAGATAAATATTATAAACAATTATAAAATAGATATATAAGATGATAGGTAATTAAAATAAAATTGCCAACCAAGGTTTCCATGGTTCTATTTATAGAAAATAAATGGAAAAAAATAAAATTACATAGTTTTTCGCCACAAGGTATTCCTCGGGTCTTCAACTGCCATCACTCCATGTTCTCTTCATCATGGACACCTTTTTGGAAAAATTACATTTAAGTCTTATGTCCCTTTCCAGATCACAAGAATTCTATGAATTTAAAAAAATAGCCCTACATGAAGATGATAGTCCACGGTCTATTTCCTAAGAACCACAACCTCGATAATAAAAAAACAATTTATAATAAATTATATAATATCGCATCCATTCTCATATATAACTCAATATATGCATAAGATATAAAGAATGCCACTCTCTATGTAATCAAATCATTTAACAAAGAAGTGAAATTTATTTTGATTATCTGTTTATACTTATAGATAGAGCACAGCCTGGCTCTGTTTATATAATAGACATATATACCATTCACAATCCAGGCAATTATATATAACATTAATTTAGCCAATCATGTAATGGATTCTAGCATTTTCCATATTATCAAGGACTTAATTGAATAAAAAAAACACTAAAAAGTAGTTTGAAAACCATTCAGGGATTAAACTCAACAAATCATAAAATTCTAGGTAAAATTGTAAAATAAGGGCACAACGCTGTGTGCAATGCCTTAAGCCATGCGAAGGGGTTACACGGCCGTGTGACAGACTATGAAAATGTGGATCATGCAAAATCAAGGTATAAGGGAGACACAGCCGTGTGGAGGGTCAAGGGGACATGGTCGTGTGAGGGGCCGTGTGACCCACACACCTGTGTGGCCCTATCATAGGCTCGATTTTTCCCTGATTTGTCGGGATCTTGAGCGATGTTCCTCACGTTCAAATCTAATCCAAGGTCCCTAAATCGGGTCCTTCAAACGAAAATTATACAAGAGTTAACATTTGTTTTTAGAAGTTGCGGTCAATAAGGTAGGGATCATCGAAACACCAAACCATCCGATGTAAAGATGGTTTTCAGTGCTGGTTATCCAGTTACAGAAGCAACCCCATAGGCTTTCGCGTCTATCTAAAATTACAGTCATGGTAAAATCTTGGTTTATTTAATCATCAGGGACTCCCGAGCGCACAAATTCTCTAGAACTAGATAATTGAAGGCTTTCAAGATAAAATTTATTTATTGCTTATTTATTACAATTAACCCCCTATAATTTTGGGTGTAACATTTTCAATCCTATTAGGTTGAGCAAATAGATAGTGAAGTTCGAAACCAAAAGTATTGTCAATGTTTCAACCTCATGTGGGCCAATTTTGAACATTACTGGCATTGCCAAACATTATAAAGGAATTAGAAAAAAAATATAAAAAAATAAATAAAAAAAGTTTTATCTCCAGAAATATGGCATTGTCATATTTATCTCCCAACAAATTCTGATAGGTTTTTTTTTTATAAAAAGAAAGAAAGGTATATTTTTAAATTTTTGGAAACTTTCCATATATTTTTTCTGATTTTTTTATTTTTAAAAAATTTTTCTGAATTTTTTGAAATTCTTTTGTATTTTCTCTTTTTCTTTTTGTATTTTTATCTATTTCTGAAGAAGAGAAGTATTTTTTTTTAATTTTTGAGAATTTTATATAGCTTTCCATTTTTTTTTGTTTTTATTTTCACTTTTTTGGTATTTTATGTATTTTTAAAAAATAAAAGTAAATAGTTTTTAATTTTTGGGATTTTGATTTTGTATATTTTTTATTTTAAAAAACTTTGAGAAATATTTTTTTTTTTTAGTTTTTATGTGACGCGCCCCTAGCATGTCACTTCGTCCAATTCCTATTTTCTTAAAATAAATTAAAAAAATAGGCAAAGTGATAAATAATTGGAATGATTACCATTTTAAAAATAACATAATTTAATCTAATAAATTTAACGATATCATTAGATCATGAATGAAATTTTAAAATTTAAAAAATTAAAAATGAAAATTAATTAAATTAAAATATAAAAATAAAAATACAACTTACACATAAATTGATAACAAAATTTAATTATCTAAATTATAGAAGAATTTCATCAAGTCTTACATTTTAAAACTTATGGGAGTTATTTTATTTTAAAATATCATTAATTAGTGGAAGACGAAGACATCCATTTTGTTGGAGTTATTGGTTTCACCTTTTTTTTTTGTTTATTTATTTTATTTTTATTTTTAGAATAAAATAATTGTTGAAAAAAGACACCATGATGTGGAGGAAGTTTTTTAAATTCAAAAGATAAGCATTAAGGATAAGTAAAAACATTGAAAATGGGTTTTGGTTTATTATTTTATTTAAAATCTTCAATTGCTTTGCCATCTAAATTTTCGGGAAAACTCTTTAAAAATTCGAAATTGATTTTGGAAAACTCTTAAGAATGATATTATATCAAATTTTTAGGGTTCTACAAAATTAGGAACGAGATTGCTTACTGATTTCGGCACGTTAGAGATGAATTTCGACGGTGTTATGCTAAAACTATATGATGAACGGATTGAACGAGATGAAATTCGAGTTCAAAATTTAACAATAAATTTCCAAGAATAAATTTCAAGCAAAAGATTATGAAAATTTTATGAATAATAAAAGTGGGAGAATAAAAGAAAAAGATGCATTTAGAGAAGAGAGAAAAAGAAATTCTAATTAGGTTTGAAAAGATAACCAAAATCCTATTATGATTAAGAAAGGAACCAAATGACAAGATTAGGCAAATTTTAGAGGGCTGTTTTGGAAATTAAACCCTCCAACCAAAAATTAAAACTGTAAAAAGTAAGGTTTGAACCTTAATTCTTTTAGTGATTTTCTTAAGCTCTCAACCAGGTTTAATTCATAGTGAACTTGGTAACTTAATTATATATACCTATTTCGGTCTCAACTTACCTATTCTTTATTAGCTTATACATTTACTCAATTTTTTTTCTTATTAACTTATTTAACTTTATAGTTTTTAATACTATCCTATTTTAATTTGTATACATAGTCAAGACTCACTATTAATATTTTAATTTATTTGACCCGATCCCAACTCAATTAAAACACATTATTTTCAAATTAAATCTCATAATTAAGTTTCGTTTTAAATTAATAAAATAAACCCTGATTATATGATTTTAATACTTTACCCTAATTTTACTATTCGTTTCAACCTCATAATTTAATAATCCGATTCTTCTAACCCCTATATTTTTGAGACGTTACATAGATAGTCAGCTTATCATGCTTCACTTTTAGTGAGAAATATCATTGGATTAGATATGTAAAACCATTAAAAATAGAAGCGTAAGCGTAATAATATGTTAATAATACTTGTTAAAAGAGAAAAATGCCCACTTATCAAAGTTCTCAACATTTCAATCTATTGATGGATGTCTTTGAACTTCGCTTAATAAAATTCATATGAATGAGTTGATTATCTAAACGTATTTTTGGACTGCACTTTTTATATTTAATTACCACACACTTCATGCAAGGAAAGAGCACTTAACATTGTAAGTGAATTTGCTTCTAACTTCAAACTGAATTCAATTTAAAAAAGAAAAAAAATTAAAAATTTGGTTTAACATATAAAAACAAATACACTATGCAATGGAATGTAATTTTCACTTGTATGCAAAAGCATACAATAAAAGCTTCAACATACTATGATGAGCTAAGGTATTAGTTGGAAGTAAGGGAGGATACATCCTTTTGCTTCACAACTCCATTAAAGCAAACTTCTACACTAGTTAGAAGCACAGTTATCAACACATCTGTTTTTAACAAAAATAATAAACATAAAAACAAATGAACCTCACTAAATTTGATTATTACATAGGCAAATTTAGAAAAGAAAAAGGAACTAAAAATTGAAATCTACACCCATGTTTTTACCTGCAATTAGTTGATATATTGAACTTAAGATACTCCGAACCTTCACTTTTCATTTTGCATCATGTCCCATACATGTTGTATGTTTGGATATGAATATAAAATTATGATTTAGAAAAGGTTTAGTAAACTCGTAATAGACACAAATTATATCAGCCACTTAACTAAAAACATCCGAGCAACATTGCTCCACCTATTGATGTAACATGGCTTTGAAAGCTACCCTAAAATCATTCATTCTTTCATGTAATGTGTGGTAGTTGACTCTCACCCCCACCATCAGCTCCAATCTATATTCTCGTTGAAAATTGCATTTCGAACAGTGGTAGACTCTTCAACCGCATCTTGCTCAACCAACTAGGGTGCCTTAGAAAACAATTGAAGGAAAATTTATGACTGAAACTTTAGTCTCATGTCATCAAGGGGAAAAAAAAAGAAACACTTATATACTCAAGGAATTTAAGTAAAAATTATGCATGTTATGCCTTCAGTTGTAATTGTTAGAACTACATAGAATAAAGTAGGATTAAAGGGTTGTAGGATATATACCTTTGTTTTGCAATGTACAAATTCCTGTGAATCAATGAAGAAATCAGTAGTCAACTTAGGGCAATCTCTTACTTTCAACTTTATCATTGCTGGGAATACAAAATGGTATCCTTTGGGACAAAAGTGAATGAGGCCTGGTAGTTCTTCAAGTGATAACCATTTTAATTTATCAAATTTCATCTCCTCTTCAGCTACCACTTCCACTTCATCTTCTAATTCGAATACTTGTTCCAATCTAGAGTTCCTTTTAACTATGAGATTTTCAAGCTTTGGAAGAAAAGGAAAAAATCCAAAAGGAAAGAGACTGTTTAAATTTTTACAATTTGTAACAAGGATCCGAGTCAAATTTGGAAAGCTCATAGGTTGGAGGCCAGTATCACCATTTGATGATGAAGAAGAAACTTGATCCTTGGCTAAAATGAGTCGTTCTATTTCCTCACACCCCTCGATGAAAAGATCCACCAAATGTAATAAACTGCGAGCCATCATAGGTGAAAATATATATCTTAGCTTCATGCAATCACTCAGTGTTAGAGTTGTAAGGTTCTCAAGGGTTACAACTTGAGCAAAATCGTTCCATATAATCTTCACTTCAAATAAATTCCTCAATTTCAATTTTTTTATGCTAGAGAACGAGTACCCGCCTTGAACTTGAAATACTTCTTCATGATTCCCAACTACTATACGATCTTCATTCAAGACAGGAACATCAGTGTTGCATAATTGGCGGCTATTTCCCACGTTACTAAGAACCAATTCCTGCATACACAGAAATCATAATAAATGTCATAAAAACACACTAGAGTAAATGTTACCCATAAGTCTTCATAATTTTGCATAGTCCAAATAATAGAAAATACTTCTCTAATCTCAATGCTACATGTATCTTTAATTTTTTTAAAGGATATATTTTTTAAATCTAAATCTCTAAAATATCAACCAAATTATTTAAACACGAGGTCATTGCTTGATTTTACATTTTTATTTAAAGAGTTATCAATGGAGTTCATTTACAAACTATGTATAAAAGAGGAATGAATTATCATATGAACTAAGCAACAAATCAATTTACTGATTTGCTATAGTGCCAAAATCCATATATAAAATGCCAACAATCTAAATACCTCTATGAGCTGAGCTTGTACAATGAAGCATGAGAATTGGGGACAATTTGACACTACTAAATCCTGCAGAAAGGGCACGTTAAGTAGAATGTGATCACCAATCACATCCCTTTCTTCTGTCGAACTGAAGACTTGTAGTAGTTGAGGGCAGTTCTCTAGGTAAACAGATTCCAACAATGGAAATCCCTGAGATAAAGTGTTTGCAAACACATATTTCAATAGTTGGCAATCCACTATCCGGAGAGTTTTCAATTTTGTCCAGCAATGATTCTACATGAATGAACCACATATTTAGATATTATACAAAATATATTTATTTAAACAAAAGTAGACATAATTGAATTTTTAAAAAATTCTTTACCAAAACATATGAAAAAGAAATAAATTGATCTTTGAATGTACCAATTATAAAGAGATGTATTTATTAATGATTCAATCCATTCCATATGCACCTCAATTCCGCCAATGATATCAATATTTATTAATTAAATTTATCAAGATTCTTGTCATCAAATAATATTTATTAGGTAGAACTAACCACTACCCAAATAAATTCATTCTACAATAATATCAATATATATTTATACAAACACTAGTTTTAATATCTCACATAAATTATCAAATCAAAATATGGTAGCCTTGCAAAAAGAAATCATATTATGGTAAATTAATTTAATAAATTTCTAAAATATAATTTAATTAATCATTATTATATTACATAAATATAAAATATAAATAAATATATTAAAGCGTAACATCAATAGAAAATAAATATATAATATTTCTCTATTTTAATTTTTACTGTTTATAATTATACATGAATTATTTAAAATATTAATATTATAGTATATTAGTATTTGATAATAAAAAATTATAAATTAATTTGATATACTAATTTTAAAAACATATAATTGTAATTTAATTTTTTTAATTATAACTTTTTATATTTTTAAATAGTTGTTATATAGTATGTTTATGTTCAATTTGATTTAAACCGAATAAAAATTTGAATTGAACACTACAATTCAAATTAATTTTCAATTTTTTGAACTCTTTGCTCAGCCTTAAAAATTTAAATACAGAAGTACCTGTGATCCAAGTTCAGGAAGCACAATATCTTGTCCATTCTTATTTTGTTCCATGTTGAAGACTTGTATAAGTTGAGAACAATCTCTTATGTAAACAGATTCCAAGAATTGAAGCCCTTGAGTCCAAGTGTTTGCACAAACATATTTTAAACTTCGGCAAAATTCTATGCGAAGAATCTTCAATTTCGGCCAACAACAAAGAGGAGAGTGATTCTACATGTTTCAAACACGCATCTTAGTAAGTTATATATTTTATTATAAATAAATTGAGCATATCAATATAAAAACATATTATTAATTGAAAGATAAAATATAAAAACATGTATATGCTGCTTAGTTTCTTTTAGCGTACCAATGGTCAGATGCAGAGGGTGTCTACCCAAAAAAGCAACAAGCTAACTCAAAAAACTAGGGGGATTACAGTTGTTTATAAAACACAATCAAAATAAATAAACAAATTAAAATTATTTTTTATAATTAGGAATGGAGAATAAAATTATTTGAAATTGAATTTAAGCCTTCAATATAATAATTTTGTTATTAGACTAAAACATTGTTAGCAACTTAAATGTAAATATTTATTTTAAATTATAAAAATATTGGAGCATTATTATAAATTAAATAAAAGCTAGAATTTCCTTCTATATAAATAATTACATTCTTCTATCATGTAAATTATGTTGAAGTCAAACAAACCTTATAAGTGGGCAATCCATGGGCAAAAATCAATGTGGCATGAAATTAATTGAAGGCTTATCCATAAATAAATAAAATAAACATAAAATGAGAGAGGTGGCAATTGATGAGGTGGTTTTTGAGCCTATAATAAGGTTTCATATATTTGTGATATGAAGAAAAAGAAAGGGTAAGAAATGAAAGAAATGTGCTTGAGTTTGTATGCACGAGAGTGGAAACATGAAGAGTGAATTGTGAGTGTATAACTAGTGGTAACTAGAAATTGAGAGAGGGGAAAATATATTTGTATTTTGTATAAGTGTATTTGTTTTGAGTAATAAAAGTTAATTTCCTTAGTCACTACTACACTTCCAATAAATGGTATCCAAGTTACATTCGTGTCCTTATCACAAGGAGATGACAAACAATCAAACATGATTCAACCATAGATAGAATCACAAACCAAATCAAAGTTCATGATCCAAGGGTTTGTCTTGGGCAATTTCAAATCAATCCAATCTCCAAAAGATAATCTCCTAAGTGATATGATTCTCTATAATGGTCTAGATATCAAACATGGACTCAATCATAGCCCATAAAAGTCGTTCAATAAGTTGCCAATATAATAAATATGGAAAAGGTCGTTCAATAAGTTGCCAGTATAATAAATATGGAAAAGGTCTCCATATCGATTTAGTGCTCTAGGGAATGAATACTTCCTTTGACACTAAAATGTGAGTTTCATATTTTTTAACAATATCAAACTGACCTTGTAAGTTAGCAATCTAAAGGTAGAATAAAGTGGCATGGAATTTATTAAAGGCTTTTCTATAAATAGATAAAATCTAAATAAAAATGAGAGACAACAATTCATGATGCATTTTATAAGCCTATAAATAGGTTTCATATATATGTGATATGTATAAGCAAGCGTGTGAAAGAGAAGAAAAAGAAAAGAGTATGAAACAAAACAAAGGTGTGTGACTTTGTGTGCATGAGAGTGGAAATAAGCATTGTGAGTGTATACCTAGTTGTAGGTAGTAATTGAGAGGGAGAAGAAAACATATTTGTATTTTGCATTGGTGTATTTTTTTTTAGTAATAAAAGTTAATTTGTTTAGTGGCCACAATGCTTCTAACAAACCAGATGCACACAAATAATATAAGAATCAAAACCAATCTAAACTCAATAAATATCGAACCAAGCACTTCAATTTGGTTTTTGGTTTTCTTTCAATTTGTCTCATCCCTGAAATAATGCTATAAAAAAGCTAAAACAATTAAGAAGATTAAAAAAATTGGAGAGAATAGGTATCCCTACCTCAATAATCTCTTCTTCTTGGACAAAACCAATGACTTGCTCTAATCCATCGCACCAAGTTACATCGAGTTCTTCTAGATGCAGCATACTTAAAGCTAGGAAAGGTGAGAAGATTGTTTTTAGTTTATCACAGTCCCCAATTTTTACAACCTTTAATCTTGCGAGGCTTGCAGTTGCATGATGTGATGGCTCTAATTTCCATATGCTCTCCAATTTCGGCAATGAATATAGTTCCAATATTGTTAAATTTGAGAGCAATGGCATCTGACATTTCACTTTTTCAGAAAGTTTCTCCATTTGAAATATCACTTGTAACTCCTTACAATCTCTGATGATCACTTGCTTAAGATTTTGCAAGAACCTAGTCGGAGAAAGACCATAGCACAACCCTTTCAAAGAAACCATGTTCGCTACATTTAATTCCACCAAATTAGAGAATACACCAATTGGCCCTTGATCTCTTGTTATATCAGTCAAGAATTCCATATCCTTGCAAGATTCAAGCTCCAAAGAAGTCAACTCATTTACTCCCATTTTACCTATGCTTGGCACAATGTTCTTCCGTCCACTAATATTCCCCAACTTCAACTTTTCCACATTGCAAAATAAATTGTTAAATGCACTCAATGAGGATGAGAAGTTTTTAATTGTCAATGCTCTAAAGGTTAATGACTCTAGATATCTAATATAGTCATTTACAACTATAGCGTACCTTTGTAGTTTAGGGAGCATAAAATGTTCTTGAGAAAAATGATTAGTAGAAAGTCTCAATGATACTGCAGTTAAACGAGACAATGAATTCAACTCCAATAAGTTGATATTATTTTTGCTTCTCACATGTAACTCTTCCAATAAAGTCAACCTATTATATTCATAAAAAAATAGAATTAATTGTCAAGTTATGTGACACAATACAGATTGGTCGAAGACCAAAATAAAAACTATCATGTGAGTCGAATTTTTTATGTTTAAAACACATTTTTATTTGTTATGCAGAAAGATTAAATCATATAATTTTGAAAAAAAAAAAGTTAAATGCAAAAATAATTTTGACAACATAAAATCATATAATTACTAAAGCTAAAGTCATTATTAAAGTGAGATTACAGATTATTCATAACACATATTTTAAAATATAACTAATAGTCAACAAATAAACTATTTTATCTTTATATTTTATTAAAAATATTATTTATTTTAATTACCAGTAATATTGTATTAAACTTCATTAATTTTTTATTGAATATGTCATATTTATTTTTTATATCTTCTTTAATATATAACTTAATCATAGTCCACATATATTTCTTGCTAACATTACACTTTTATCTTATATATCAAGTCAACAAATAATTTAAAATTTATAAAAATATTTAAAAATAAAAATTCAAAATTCAAAAAATATAAAAATATAAAAAAATAGCATGAAGTAAACATGGATTACCATGCTGGCTTCCATGTTTAAAATTTTAACATTTTAATTAATATTTCCGTCAAAAAAAATAATTCAACACTTCTTAAAATGTTGATGCTTAAATTTAAAATTTTTTAAAAGGTTAAGAATCAAATTTAGCTAAAAGAAATAAGTGCTAAATTGATAAATAATATAAATATTAAGAGTTAATTTTTTTTTTCAAATTAACTTATTTTTTAATATTTATTGCATTGACTATTTGAAATATCTATTAAAGCAAATAATAGAAATATGATAAAAAAGAAATTAAATCTGATGCACTATTACCTTGATAGCAGGTTGGGGGGAAAATTGATTTCTTCTTCCTCTTCAACTTCAACAAATAATGATTTCAGTGCAGACAATTTCACTAATTCTTCACTTATCTCATCAATCCTAGTCTCAAACAATGCAAGAATCTCAAGGCTTCTCATATTTGTCAGTGATGATGAGAAGTTTTCCAGCTTGCATCTAATACAGCACAAAGTTTTAAGATTTGGCAAGAAATGGAATCCTTTCTGTGAAAATACATTTTCGAGGAGTAGAACTTGGAGGGCTTTCATTTTTTCAAAAAATGTATTGGGAACCACTAGTAAATCATCCCCCGCTGCCCCCTGAAGAAACAAAGTCTTGAGCTTTGAAAACTCCACTTTATCAGGGAAATTTTTTATGTTACTACTACAATTCCATAAAGCGATTGCAGTATAACATCCAACCATATGAGGCCATTCTTTCAACTTATCTTTTACCATGAACCTATTTTCTCCGGTTGATGTTAGCCAATGAGCAAAATCTCGAACCACATCATGCATTCTTATCGTTTCTGCAACATCAGTTTCCAATAACAAGCCAGATTTTTGGAGTTTTTTTAGTGCCATACCAATTTCATTCCTTTTATCTTCAATCGAGTAAACATTAGGGAACAATCCTACTCCAATTCCGCACTTAATCAATACGTCACTAATGATTTCAGCATCTTCAGGAAAAAGGGAACACAGTAAGAAACACATTTGGATGTCATTTCCTGTCATTTGGCTATTGCCTTCCTTCAAATAATCGTAGCTAAGCTTGAGAGGCTTGAGGACACCTCCAAGAACTTCTTCATTATCCAAATGCCTTGAGTCCTTGAATCTCTGATTCACGGCTCTCCACCCATCTAAACTCTCACCTTTTAGAGCTTTTGCCACGGTAACAATTGCAAGAGGCAATCCCTTACATTCACCAGCAACCTCTTTTGCTACATGAGTCAAGGTGGAACAGTCGTCTTCTAAACTAGCTTTATCTCGAAGTAAAACCCATGCTTCGTCTTCGGATAAGATGCCAAGTTGAATTTCCTTCTGACAGTTCATTTTAGTGCAGACTTGTTGATGACGTGTAGTCAGAAGAATTTTACAACCCTTGTGTTCATCACCGAATGGAATTCCGATACTCTCCAATTTGAATTCTTCCCAGAGGTCATCGACAATTACGAGGATTTTTTTCACGCCTTGCATACTCCTGAATAGCTCTTCTGCTCTTCCTTCTTCTGTATTTGAATGAAAATTTAAACCAAACATCTCTGCAACTTTATCTTGAATGGTTCTGATGTTTGGATTTTGGGACATAGTAAACATCACAACTTTATCAAAGAGCTTTTGTTCTCGAGCATGCTTCCCAACTTCTTTGGCTAAAGTAGTTTTACCAACTCCTGGCATTCCGTGCAGTCCGATCATGTTGACAGAATTTATAGCCTCCATGATCTGGTTCAAAGCTGATTTTGAAGATTCAGAGTCCATGAAATCCGTGGATGTGATGAACTCTATTCCTTGAAGAGAACCACGATACCCCACCTGTGGAAAATTAGAAGTTTCTAAAAGTTTAGAGATAATAAGAGTCTTCTCTGCCAGTTTCTTACTTAAGCAATATCGCCAGCTCCATTGAGGACACCATTTGAAACGCTTAACGCCATCTATTTCCTCTTCGAAGTTCTGGGTTTCTTCCAGTTCTTTCTCAGCCCTTCTAAGCCAGTCCTCAACGTCTTCATAGATGACCTTAATTTGCCTTTTAGCCTCATCGACACGAGTTTTCACCCTCTGTTTCCTCAATTTAAGTTCCTCTCGTTGATTCCTGAAATCTTCAACAATCTCTCCATAACAGAAAAAGTAACGTAGATAAGGTGATGCGTATTCCTTTGCCTGGTTTGTCACACTTTCGATAGCATTAGAGGCAACATATTCGGCCATTTTTGTTGATAGTCTGATGAGGTTGAACAAACACTTTGGTTGTTAGTAAGAAGATTAACATAAAGACAAATGAAAGCAATTGTGAATGCTTGCTTAACTAACAGTAGTAGGAATCATCAATGGATTTGATTTGCAAATTACTTTGCCTTTAAATCAGTCTTTCTAAACCAACGAGAATGGAAGCTACCAATTAAGAAGCTGTAATTATTGTTCAAAACCAAAGAGATTATTATATTTGCGTAGAAAAAGATGATTTTTGTAAAAGCTAGAAATTATTCTTGAACTTACGTCTCTGTGATCTGATCACCCTTGAATACCAGAAAGTAAATAGAGCTGTAAAAGATCAAAAGAGTTGATTTATTGCACGTAATAGAAAATTGTGAAGGCCAATAATATGAAAACACCAACACAAACTGAATGGCATTCAACAAAAAGATGAAAATATATAGCAAGGAAGATGAAGTTTCATGAGGAGCAGTTCCTCAAAACTTACCTTCACTGAACTATCCTCTGCGCTGTTTCTTTTGCCAAGTGGAAATCAAGGTTAGAAGAAAGTTTGCTTTTCAGAAATAAAATAAAGGTTGCAGGTTTTTGTTTTGTTTCCCCCTTAATTGAGACAATACAAGAAAATGTGAAAACTGAGAAACAAATAGTGGAAAAGATCAGAACCACAGATTTGAGAATTTGAAAGCAAAAACAAATTTGTTGACTTTGGATGAAGAAAAAACAATGGGAAGTCGTTGGTTTAAGTTGAAAGTTTTCTTCATCATTAATTTCACTTGTTATTTAGTGGATGGCAAATAAAGACTCTACTTTTTACCCACCTTTCAAAGCCTGCTCCACCACATGCCCTTTTCCCTCCTCCAAATGGTACCAAGTTGTTTGCTATTGCTTTGCTCCCAGCGTTCTTTATCTATATCTATATTTACAAATATGCCCTTCAGAATTTTTAAAATTATTTATTCAATTCTATTTTTTAAAACATAATGATTTATTCAGTCCTTCAACTTCACGAAAAAAGTTGTTTTAACATTTCTTTTAATTTACGCCAGTTTTGACCCTTAAATTTGTATTATTTGTCAATCCCCAAAAAATGGATAAAAAAGTTAACATTTGTTAACTTTGCTAATATGGCATGCCACATAAACAATTAATTAATTATTTAAAAATCATTAAAATTGTTAAAAAAAGTATAAAAGATATATTTTTTTAAAAATTTTTAATTTAATATATTAGAAAAATATAATATCAATTATATACTTTAAAATTAAGCATCTATCTTCAAATGAAGGATATAAAAAATTGAAAGTTAATATATTTTAATAAAAGATTATAAATTATCAACAACTTTTTAGTCTAGTGGCAAGAGTATTAGGTTCTAGGTATAAGAGCTTCGGTTTAATCCCAAACAACCACTACCCCACATTATAAATGTCGTAACCATTTTTGAAAGCAGGAAAAGACAAGGTCGACTCGCGTTTTGAACAAAAGAATATAAAACGTGGAAGTCGCCACCAATCCTTTTTGGTGAGGTGTGATCGGGTCACCTCGCAAAACGGTTGTTTTTAATAAACATTTTGATTTATCAAAACAACGACTTTGATCTACGAAACTCGAGAAAATGAGTTCGAGTCGGTTACGTGCATGCGAGGAAGGGTTAGCACCTCGTCACGCCCAAAATTGGTACCAAATTGATTAATTAGTGTCTTAGTGTCGAAGATTTGGAAAATTGAAAGAATTGAAATATACGATCCCTCTCTTATAGTGACGTTAAAAATTTAAAGAAATCGAAAATATATGCCAAATTTGTCTAGTCTCAAGGTAAAACGTTGTACCCAATACGTTAGGACACCGCATCTTGACCATCGAGGCTAAACTTGCCTTTTATTCAAAAATTATGAATTTAATCAAAAGGGTATTCTGTCATTTAAAAGGGACGAGGAGATCGCAAACCCAATACTTTAGGGCACGATTCCTCGAGCTTCTAAATACAAAACATTGCCTTGGTTTAGAAAGTCTTATCTCGGAATAACGAAACATCACATCCAATGCTTTAGGACATGACCTTTCGTATTGTTGAGAATACGCTTTTTTGTTTAAAAAATGTAATTGTTTTTTTTTTTTTGATTTTTTTTTTTAAGGGTACTCGGTCGTTTAGATTAAACGAGAATGATTGCAACCCAATACTTTAGGGCACAATCTCTTGAGTCTCTAAATACCAAACATTGCCTTTAAAACTTAGACGAAATCGATGGTTTACGAAATGTATTTTATTGGTGAACGGAGGTAAAAATATTACTAATAATAATAATGATAATAAAGATAATCATAATAATAGTAAAAATGAAAATAAAAATAACAAAAGTGGTAATAATAAAAACCATAATAATAGTAATAATAACAATAGTGATATTAATGATAACAAAGACAATAATAGAAATATTGAATAATAATGATACCGATAACATTAATAAATAAATAATAATAAATAAATAAATACGAGTAAAAATGAAAATAATAATAATAGTAATGGTGTTAGTAATAAAAATGAAATAACAATGGTAATAATAATAAAATAATAATAATAACAAATACAATAGTAGTAATAATTATAAGATTAATGATAATACTAATAATAATAATAATAATGAAATTAATAATAATAATAATAATAATAATAATAATAATAATAATAAAATGTTAAATAGTAAAAATAATGACAAAAATTGCAAAAATAAAAAAACTGGGTTTAATTACATGGAAAACGGAAATTTGGGGGCCAATTCAAAATAAAATAAAAGGGAAGGGCCTATTCGAAACGCGCGCGAAAATCCAGGGGACGAGGAGCGCAAATTTCCCCCAAGTGTTTAAGCGCAGCGTTTAGAAGGGACCGAATTGGACACGCGGAGGAAATAGAGGGGCGCGCGCATAAATTCCCCATTTTTTCAGCAAAACGCGCGGATCTGGTGGAGCGGGTCGGGACCGGTCGGGCCAAGGGCGAACGACGTCGCTTTGGGGCTTAAGGCGCCGCCAAAACGGCGTCGTTCGATCGCTATTTAAGCCCCAAATCGAAAAAAAAATCATTTCTCACCCCCTTTAAAAAAAAATTTAACTCTTTTTTTTTTTCGCGGGAGAGGAGTCAGGCGATTTCGGCCGTGGGTTCC
Source organism: Gossypium sturtianum (assembly GCA_025698515.1). Taxonomy (NCBI): domain Eukaryota; kingdom Viridiplantae; phylum Streptophyta; class Magnoliopsida; order Malvales; family Malvaceae; genus Gossypium; species Gossypium sturtianum. The sequence goes on from CM046947.1 coordinate 97,449,916, forward strand.
GTCATTGGCGTTGTCGCTCCGACCACCGCGCGTATGTGGCGGAAAAGGTAAAATTTAGAGTATTTTTTATTTTTTATCCTTATATGTATATATATGCATTTGCATGTTTGCGCAAAAAGGGATTCGAAATGAAAGAAAATAAAAATTTTAAAAGTTAAAAAAAATCACCTTCTTGACCTCTGTTTCTGTTTTGTATTATTTCGTAGTGTTTTGATGTCCTGTTTTTGTTTGAATCTCTCTATTCTCTTTTTATTGATTTCAGAAAGGAAAAAAAAAAGGTTCCCGTTACAAAGAAGTTAATCGGCTTTTATAGCCTTTGTTTCTTTACACTTTTGCTACTTTCTGTCTATTCCCGTTTAATGTTTGCAGGTCAGAGGAGGGTCGGTGACCGACTCTGTCGATGTGATGGAGCGGTGGCTTCGGCAGAGGAGTAAGGTCGAGCAAGTGGGTAGGGGCGCACTAGGTTCGCTGCGCCACTTGTGTTAGGGGCTAGGGTTTTGGTTTTTCTTTTACGATTTGGCATTGGGCTAATTGGGCTGGTTATTTGTAATTGGGTTTGGGTTTTAAAATGGGTTTTTAATTTGGGTTTTATTTCTTTGTTGGGCCCGGGCAATAATTGGGTTCTACATTTGCCCCTCTTTGCTCATTATTGTGTAACGAGAATGGAGCAAAGACTTTCAAAGGACCAATTTTGCCCGGTCTTGTTGAGTCTTGACTTCTTGGGTGCTCTTCCACGAGATAGCTTCATTCTGTTCACCGCATCTTGTCGCCGATCCATTCCACCGCTACGCCAGAGAGATAGGACCTATAGCTTCAATTTGCTCTGCTGCGACTTCGAGAGGATGAGACTTGTTTATTTTAAATCGCTCCACTTTGCAACTCGGGGATAGATTTACATCTTCAACTGCTCCATTGCAACGAGGGGGTAAGGTTTGTAATCTTCACTTATTCCCTCTGCTGGCCAAGACAATAGGATGATGGCTTAAATCATGTTCCCTCTTGTTTAGGGGGACAGATTTGCCTTCGATCTTGCCCCACTCTTTGGTTAGGGCGACAAGATCTACAAATTTGACCTATTTCACTGCTTTGGTCGGTGGCAATAGGACGGTGGCTTAAATCATGACCCTACTATTTAGGGAGGCGAGATTTGCCTTCGATCTTGCCCCACTCTTTGGTTAGGGGCGACAAGATCTACAAATTTGACCTATTCCTTTCTTGGTCGGTGGCAATAGGATGGTGGCTTAAATCATGACCCCTACTTTGTTTAGGGAGGCGAGATTTGCCTTCGATCTTGCCCCACTCTCTGGTTAGAGGCGACAAGATCTACAAATTTGACCTATTCCACTTGCTTTGGTCGGTGGCAATAGGACGATCTTCAACCTATTCCACTTGCTGGTCAATGGCAATAGGAAATCTTTTACCTATTAAGCTTTCTTTGGTCGGTGGCAATAGGATAATCTTCAACCCATTCCACCATTTGGTCGATGGCAATAGGATAATCTTCAACCTATTCCACCGATGGCGATGGCAATAGGATGGTGGTTTCTCCGGTGTTGATACTCTGTCCTCTAGGGACATATCCTCGTAGACTTGGTTTCATATGCTTGTGTTTATGCCAAATGATTAGGATGCTATGATCGAAATGAATCTAATGCTCCTAACTAAATGTACTATGGACTACACTTGCACGAATGTAGGTGGTCTTTCTACAATGATTAGGATGCAATGATGAGTCGAATGCTCCTAATCGAATGTGATGATGTATGAATGTAAAGCTAAATGATCCCCTTTTAATGGTTAGGGTTGTCCTTTGCTCAAATCTGGTCCATCAAGGCCGCGAGACGAGCGTAATTTTAAATCTTCTCGTAGTCATGAGCTATGATTTTAGACTCCTCTTTCTCGAGCGTTTCCAACCCCTAGGCGTGTTGGTTCTAAACAATGATCTGTTTGAGTTCTGTCTTTGTTTAGAGACTTCCAGAGTAATAGGCAAAACTCCTTTTATGGAAGCATTATGGGTCCATCGACCGTTATTTCAATTGCAAAAGCAGTTTTAAAAAAACTTAAATGATGAATATCAATGAAGAATGGAATTGGATTAATCAACAAAAGCAAACATGATTGAAATACAAAAATGAGTGAGAAGGAAAAAGGTAGGTGCCCCAAATATCGCACTTTGAGCTTCACTATCCAATCTTTCGAAGATCATTTTGAAATTTGAATGGATGTTGGGAGATCTGCGGCGCTCTGTAGATATCCTGAGGCGTAACATTCCTCCTTTTGCCAGTGCAGGAGAATGTAAATCGTCACACATTTCGTCTTTCGTTTGAATTTGAGCCGCCCTTATCGGGTTTCGACTCAAAGCCCCTTTGGTCTCAAAGCGCCCTTTACGGGTTTCGCCTTGGCCTCTCCGTTTTTTTTTTTTTTTTTTTTTAGAAAAGCGCCCTTTGCGGGTTTTCGCCTTAAGACTTTTCCTTCTTTCACGCGTAATACTTCTTGACCGAATCTGAATTTACGGGATTTGATAAGTTCTTCCCATCCATCTCGGCCAAGATCAGAGCTCCTCCAGAGAAAGCCTTTTTCACCACATAAGGTCCTTCCCAATTAGGCATCCATTTCCCTCTGAAATCCTTTTGTATGGGGAGGATCTTTTTCAAAACTAAGTTTCCTTCGTGGAATTCTCTTGGGCGCACCTTTTTGTTGTATGCTCGCGTCATTCGCTTCTGGTACATCTGACCATGACGAATAGCTTTCAACCTTTTTTCTTCAATCAAATTTAACTGATCATATCGAGCCTGGATCCATTCTCGCAGCCGTCCAACTTCGATTCGCAGACAAGACTCGAAGGGATGGAATTTCAACCGATAGGTAAAAGCGCCTCCATCCCGTAGAGACCGGTGAGAAAGGAGTTGCCCGGTGGAGGTTACGACCGACGTTCGCAGTAAGCAAAAAGGGCAAGCGGTAATTTCTCGTGCCAATCCCTGGTAGGCCTCGGTCATTTTCCCAACTATCCTCTTGATGTTCTTATTAGTGGCCTCTCGCCCCATTCATCTTTGGGCGATATGGCGATGAATTGTGGTGTCTGATCTTGAATTGCCCACAGACCTCTGCGATCATGCTATTGTTCAAGTTTAACGCATTATCGGATATGATCTTCTCGGGCATTCCATATCGACATATGATTTCCCTTTTTAAGAACTTGCTAACTGCTGATTTTGTCACATTGGCATATGAGGCGACCTCTCTACCACTTAGTGAAGTAATCGATTACCACGAAGATAAACCGATGTCCATTAGAAGCTTTTGGCGAGATTGGCCCAATGACGTCCATGCCCCACATAGAAAAGGGCCATGGGGAAGTCATAACATGTAGAGGTGAAGGTGGTACATGAATTTTGTCCGCATAAATTTGGCACTTATGACACTTTTTAGCATAATCAATGCAATCTCCTTCCATGGTAGGCCAATAATACCCGAATCTCATGATTTGCCTAGCCATCGTGAAACCATTGGCGTGCGTTCCACAAACACCTTCATGGACCTCTTCCAGGATTTGCTTAGCCTCTGCGGCGTCCACACACCTTAATAGCACTTGATCCTTTCTTCTTTTGTATAGGATTTCTCCGTCCAAGACATAGTCACACGCCAGTCTTCTTATCGTCCTTTTGTCATTCTCGATCGCTTTGCTCGTGGTATTGGCGATTCTTTATGTATTGCAAGTATATCATGATACCACGGACGATCCCTTTTTTTCTCTTCTTCTTCGACGTTGTAGCGAGTGGCGGGGCCTCATGAATGCTCATTCGGATAGGTTTCATATCTTCTGCTTTGTTTAACTGGACCATGGAAGCCAAAGTGGCTAGAGCATCAGCCATTTGATTCTCGTCTCTTGGCAGATAATATGTTGAGGTAAGTTTTGAAGTCACTTGTTAAGTGTTAATTAGAAGTGCTTACTTTGATGATTTCGGGAAAAGCTCAAAAAATTACACTAGTGACTTAAAGTAAGAATATAATCCGCTTCAATTAAACTTCTAGCTGTTTGCGAGGGTTCTTCAAACAAATGAATTTATGTGGAATTAGTCGTCATACACTTGGCCATATGATTAGCTACTGTGTTTTGCAACCTCGGAATATGACAAACAATGACCTTCCAATTTCGACTCAATAAATGATGGATAAGACACATTTCAGTTAAATGACTATCTGCAACTCCACCAACTAAAGTCAATTCAACTAAGAGAATATTATCATATTCCACTTCCAACTATGCAAATTTAATTTCAAAATTAAATCCTTTTAAACAACTTTCCGTGATGTTTGAATTTATTCAAATCAAGTAATTAAATTCTTTAAATTATAGAGAATGAATCAAGATCACATTGAAGGTATTATTCAAGGATCAGTCTCTAATAACCTAAATCGCATTTATTTTTATTAGTATATTATATTCTACTATTGTTTTGAATGAAAGACCAAATCAGGAATAAATTTTGATTAAGTTCCAAGGTTTCTAAAATTATGTATTTGCATTTAATGAAGAAAATTCCATCTCTAATGTTCCAGAGCGTAGACTTTCCTATTCTGAATTGCTCGAAGATGGCGTATTGACTTCGCAAGTGTGGGAGCCAGGCGTGGCAGGCAGGGCACACCAACCATTTATAAAATGTTGAATTAATAATGGTAAGATTATATTTCAATCTCTTCAAAAATAATAAAATTTGATGTAATCATTTAAAATTTATAAAGATATAGATTATTAAAATAGTGAAATTATATTTTTATTATCGTAAAAAAATACAATTTAATTTCGATCCCAACAAAAAAAAATTCTGATTCTGTCATTATAGGTAACGTTGTTTAGATGTTAATAATTTAAACAAGAAATGTCAATGTGGGGCTCCAAAATTGTTGAGAGTTTCCACCATTCAATATAATTTTTTGGTAAAAAAAAAATAGTTTAAAGCGAAAAACTTAAAAAATTACACTAGTGAATCAAAGCAAGAACATAATTCGCCTTAATTAAACTTCTAGTTAATTGTGGGGATTCTTCAAACCAATAAATTTTTATGGAATTAGTTGTCATACACTTGACCATATGATCAACTACTATATTAAAGATATTATTAAAGAATCAATCTCTAATAACCTAATTCACATTTATTTTTATTAGTATATTATATTCTACTATTGTTTTGAATGAAAGACCAAATCAGGAATAAAATTTGAGTAAGTTCCAAGGTTTCTAAAATATGTGTTTGCATTCAATGAAGAAACTTCCATCTCTAATATTCCATGGGCATAGACTTTCCCATTCTTAATTGCTCGAAGATGGCGTATTGACTTCGCAAGCGAGGGAGCCAGGCGTGGCAGGCAGGGCACGACTATCAGTTATAAAATTTTGAATTAATAATGTCCCTTCAAAAATAATAAAATTTGATGTAATTATTTTAAATTTATAAAAATATAGACTATTAAAATAATAAAATTATATTTTTACTATAGTAAAAATATAAAATTTAATTCCAATATCCAAAAAAAAATTCTGACTCCGTTCGATGCAAATAACGTTGTTTAGATGTTAATAATTTAAACAAGAAATGTCAATGTGGAGCTCCAAAATCGTTGAGAGTTTCCACCATTCAATCTAACTTTTCCTTGGCATTTATTTGAGGAGTCTTCGTCTATCATCATATTCTTATCCATCGCTAGTTGGGGGATGAGACATTTAAAAATGAAGACACTTTCCAGATTTTTTTCCACAAATAAATTACAGGTAACGTTGTTTAGACGTTAATTATAATTTAAAAAATAATTGTGAATGTAATTGTTGAGAGTTTCCACCATTTAATCCAACTTTTCCTTTGCATTTATTTAAGGAGTCTTTCGTCTATCAGTTTCTTATACAAGACAAATCTTTAATTCCACAAAATAAAACTTAAGGTAGTCAAGATCACATTCACATTATATATATTTTTAATATCTCTTAAATTTTAATCGCATTATATAGTTTTAAATAATATAATATTTTTTAACAAATTTAAGTAACTTTTATAGTTTTTTAAATATTCTATATATATATATTGAATAGTTTATATCTTTTTAAAAAAGTTAATATTTAAATTTTAAAAAATTAAAATTTTTAAAATTTTAATAACCAAGACAAAATCAACAAATTGCATAAATGTTGAGAGTTAATTTTGTTATTTCTTCTAAAAAAATTAGGATTAAATTAACAAAATATGTAAATATTGAATGGACCAGCATTTTCTCATGTGATCATAGACTTTTTAACTATGGAGTGACTACAACAAAAAGTGAATAAAATAATAAAAGAGAATTTGGTAATCAATTATATTAGATAACTGAAATGGTCAAACCACACAACACAATAGTTAGATAAAAAACAATGAACTCGTATCAACATCTTTTTTAGCCAACTCATCTGCCCAGCTATTAGACTCCCTAGAAACATACATAAAATTGATAGATCCAATAGCATTCACCAGAGTGTCTACATGTTTAAATACTTTCGCAAAATTCCATGGTTGAATACTCGGGTTTGAGCACCAAGAAATAGAAAGCATGGGATCGGACTCAATGACAAGGTCTTTACACCCAACCCAACCAGAATTTGCAAAGATCTCCAAACCATTCTCAATGGCCAACAATTCAGCGTTTGCAGCGTATCCCTCACCCATCTGACCCAAACACAAGGCTAGAACACATCCATTCTTGTCCCCAAGTACTCCTCCAATTTCAATCTTTCTGGGACAGCCTCTAGAGGAGCCATCCATGTTAAACCTTACAAAACCAATTGCAAGAGGTCGCCAATGGTTCGAGTTGTGAATGAATAAAAACAACACTCCAAAGGCTTATTCCACCAACAATCTCCCTGATAAATGCAACTTTAATCTAGAAAGGAAGTGAAGCTTTGTCAAAAGCAAATGTTCACCCAATGGCAACAATTTCCCTCTAAAGATCAACTCGTTGCGAGCCAACCAAATCGACCAAATTCCAGTCGCAACGCAAATTAACCAGTGTTACTTAGCTTTTCCATTTAAAAATAAACAAAAGCTCTCCAGCAAGAGGCCATCCAAGGATCAATTTAGAAAATAGTACGAAACAGAAATGGAGAAGAGTTCACTGGAGAAATAGGAGAAAGAAATAGGAAAGAATGAGGAAGAAACAGCACGAGAGAAGAAAGAGAAGATTTTGAGAAAACTTGTCCTATAATTTCATAATTGTTTCAACCATTTGTTTGGTGGCTAAATAGCAAAATTAACAGACTCATGACAGATGTGTCATCCAGCTAATACGACCTGTTTCATTAAATTGTTCTATAGGTTGCAAAACACACCGTTTTGCACCATAGCCTTCCCCACCCAGTCAAAGCGCCCCGTTTTATTTAAATACATTGAAAAGCATGATTACATATTGAAATTTGTATAAACAGAAATTAACAGAATTTTAAAAATGGTAAATGGTTGTTGAATTTTTTTTTCTCGTTCCATAATAGAAAACTTGTAAAGCCCCGCCAAGCACTGAACTACATAAAAAAAGAACCTGAAAAAAGAGCAAGAATAAACCAAGCACTGAACCATGGGCAAGGCAACAATTTAGGTTCAAACTCCATCCCCTTTTGCACAAGAAATATTTTGCTGGAAGTCTCTCTAATATTAACATCCACAAAGAAACATTGCAAATTGGGAGGTGTTTTTAATCTCAAAATGCATTCACCAATCCATCATCTTCAACCTGTGGAACATTTGATAACAAATTATACAGTTTAATAACTGAAAACTTGACGACAAAGTAGAATTCCCATATAAGTAAATCCTTTTTCGAAGGAACCTATAACATACAACCCACCAACACTTTAAGATCATCAAGCACCTTAACCTCCTTTTCTAAACAACCCCCTTGAAAAGTAATGTTCCCAATTATTATGCAACCAAGAAGAATTGATAGAATAGTCCACGACCTTCGCATATTTATCATTTGCCAGTCAAAAAAGTCTTGGGGCTCCTTTGGTTTAGCTTTTAATGTCAGTGTGGTGTAGTTGGGGTAGATAATGGCCACCAACCTCACTGATATGCTGTTTGGTTCAGCATCACAGTTCAGTCAAAATTGATTTCAACGACGCTGATATGCTGAAAAGTGGCTAGAGATTTCAGCAGCAATTAGACCCACTGGGGCAGTAGGTATTTTTAACAAATAAAAATATCCATACTTTCATTTATTATTTTACCATTTTATCCTTGAAAGTTAAACTAATTTCTTTCCCAACCTTATTTGTTTTCAGATTTGGGAACAAAATAACCATTTTGTTTTTCATATTTGAGAACTAAAACAGTGATTATTGCTGGTTTCTCTCCTCTTTACAAATAATACAATTTTCACTCAAATTCATAATTTAGCCGGATGAAGTATATATTAACAGATTTACTTAAAATCTAGTTGGCACTTAAAATCTAGTTGGACTGCCATGTAAGATTACCGTTAGGGAGATAACGGAACTGAACGGAAGAGTGATCACTTCGTAACAAAATAATAATGTAAGTGACTAAAACGTAACATTTCAAACATAAGTGACTAAAATGTAACATGAAGCAAACAAAAGTGACTATTTTTGTAGTTTACCCTTGTTATAAAAGAATATTTAACTATAAAAAATTAAAAATAATTATCATTTTATCTAATAAATAATTTAAATTGATTATATAATTCATTAAAATATTTATAATAAAATATTGAAAGATACATTTTAATATTTTATTAAATGAATTTATAAATTCATATATATTTTAATAATTTTATAAAAGTAAAATAATTTAAAAAAAACTTCTATTATATATCAATTCTAATATGATGTCTTTAATAGTCATTTTTTTCTCACCTCACTGCTACAGCTACGTTTGAATCTAAACATACGCTCCACCATTGTTTCCAATCTCACTGCTACAGTATTCAATCTCACCGCTATAATAACTAATCTCACCGCCGCCGCTGTTTTTAACCTCACCAGAAATAAACACACATTCAAACTAAGCCTTGAAAAGCACACCCTTAATGGCCTCTCCCCAGAATCAAACCAGAATCTTTAACTCTTTTTTTTTTTGGTGAATTATAATAACAGGACAAAGCCCTTACAACAAACGCGACTAGCGCGATTCGAACCCAGGCCACACCTGAAGCGGTGAACACCCGTAACCACTGTTGCAATACATGGGGTTCGAATCTTTAACTTTTAAGATAGCCAAAGGAAGTGCCTCCGCCGCTAACAAACATAAAAAATTAAATAAATAATCACCTTGACGCAATCCCCTTGCTTAGAAAATTCCCTAATTGGAGAGCCATTAATAAGCAACGCAATTCTTACCGTCGAGACACACTCCAAGATCCATAACCTCCATCTCTATCCAAACCCTATTGCATTCATTAACTCGCTCTCATGCCATGTTTTACAATTAATTCATCACAAATTAAATATAGAAATAATTGTAGAGAAAAACCCTCCAAATATATGAAAAACTGCCTCCAATTTTTATTCTTTGTTTTCACCAGCAACTTCTTCAGAGCATGCAAATCCTATTTTCATAAAAGAAAACAAATATCACTATATTTCTTCTTCTTGCTTCCTACTTATTTTCTCCATGTCTTGACCAATTTGTTCAAGCAATCAAACAATCTTTATAATATTTTATATTGTTATTTCTGCTAACACTAAACTTGGTTTAGCCCCAGGATTTTGAAGATTAAAACTTTATGAAGAACACCTTTATATACAGAGCCAAAACTTTATATACAGGCTTTCAAGTCTACAACTTGGAAGATGGCTCAGTAGTGCAAGTTGATGAACAGCTAAACCAGCTCTGTTACCATAAAAAAGGATTTTTCTTTTATTGTAATTTAAATGATTACTTTAAAAAAAATACCAGTAAACTCAAAATAATTGTAAATGTTTTTTTTCTTTTATTATATGTGGTTTCTTAAAAACTCTTTCTTGATTAATTTATCAAAGTGATCACTTTATTGCTTAAAAATTCTTCAATAATCTTTTTGTTAGAAGAACTTGATTGAGTATTCATAAATTGAATTAAAACAATTATTGATTTGTGATTTCTTTATCATTCATTTTTGTACTCTTAAGAATATCAAAACTAGAAACATATAAGATTTATACAATAAATATTTTTCTTTCATTTATTTCAACAAGTATTGACATTTACATGTTTGATTTATTGATATTTGAAGTTGAATAAGTATTCAAATTTAGTTTATTTGCTTTTATTTCAATTATAATAATGTTTTCATATTGATATTCTCAACGATTAATATGTTCTAGAAGCCTCATTTGTAGAATATTTATCTCTTTATGTGCTAATTAAGATTTCTGTAACCAAGTCATATGATGGATGATGATAAATAATATAATGAATACTGCATGAATAAATTTTGGGTTTTTAAATAATTTGTTTAATCATGATTTATTGGTTTCGAGTTGAATGAGTACAAACATTCAATATTGATATTTATTGTTACTTTTCGTAAATTGTTCATATTTAATAGTTCTGAAGTTTTGAGTATTAGAGTTAAAAAGTTATTAAATTTATTTTTTATTGATTTTTACACCTTTAAATTAATAATATTTTATGTTTGAGTATTTAAGTTCGAATTTCATTACGTATAATTTATGTGTCGATTTTCTTGATTAGTTAGTTTGATTTGAAATAATTATTTAATTCATTGATTATAATTGAAATTGTTGCCAAAATTTATTTTGAATAGTGGTTAAAGTTTCTATGATAACACGAATTCAAATCATATCATCTCATTATCTTTCTCTTAATATTATAATAATAATAAATTAAAATTAAAACTATTACTTATAAATAAAATATATGTTTTTACATCACATTCCTCAATTATGCATGCTTTAAACATGCAAAACCACTATGCAATGTGGTGGCCAAAGTTAAAAGTTATTTCCTAAGAAATTGCCCCTATGCTTCATTGTGCAAGCTCACGATGAAGGTATATTATGATAAACGTCGATAATAATAATATAGCGGTAACAAAATAATAAGAAAAGAAAATAAGAACATACAAATTTTATGTAGAAAGACTTTCAAGAAAAAATTACGGGCAGAGGAGAAGAAATTCATTAATATTGAAAAACAAATGATACAAGAAGAATGTAACATCCCGAAATTGGGCCTAGTAGGATTGGGCCCATTGGGCCTTGGGCATAGGAGTGTTTAAAATTTTTGAGAAACAAAAGAATGACATTATTTCAAGTTGGACTTATTAAGAAGATGATTTTAGAAAGTTACGGGGTTCTATGAAGTTTCGGGTTCATATTGGGCATTAATGAAAGTTTGTGTTTAAGCCTATTAAGGAGAGATAGTAAGAGGCATCAAAGCTTATGGAAATAAGTGAGTAAATTGTTAACATAAATGAACTATTGGTAAAGAGGTTATGGCATCAAGTGGAGAGCATGGAGGGAAGGGTTCAAATCCCATCTTTTGCAAATTTTGGATTTATTTTTGTGTGCTCTTCCAAGTGTCAACCATGACATTATTAAAGGAAAGAAATAAAAGAGAAATATAATGATGGGATTTGAAAAATAAGGGAGTAGGTGAAAACAAAGTTAAATGATGGGATTTGAAAGGCAATGGAATAGGTGAAAAAAATTACCAAAATACCCTTGGAGGGTAAATTATCGAAATACCCCTGGGTTACAAAATTACTGAAATACCCTTGGAGGGTAAATTACTGAAATACCCTTGGGTTGCGAAAATTACCAAATTGCCCTTGGAAGGTAAATTACTAAAATACCCTTGGGTTGCAAAATTACCGAAATACCCTTGGAGGGTAAATTACCGAAATACCCCTGGATTGCAAAATTACCAAAATACCCTTGGATTGCGAAATTACCGAATTATCCTTAGTGGGTAAAATTACCGCTATACCCCTATGGGTTGATTGGCACGACTGTGTGCGTATTCTGTTTATCTGGTTATGACGGTAATCTATTTCATACATCATTATGAAATGTGCTTTGCATACATGACATACTGCATGGGTTGGGATATGTAATTGGAGGAAGTGATTGATTTTTAGGGTCGCACGAGTCACCCAAGATGACTATGGACTCATCGATTTGATTTGTTAGGGTCGCACGAGTCACCCAAGATGACTGTGGATTCACCGATTTGATTTTCACTCACAGATTTGATTTCACTCATCGATTTGATTTGTAGGGTCGCACGAGTCACCCGAGATGACTGTGGACTCATCAATTTGATTTGTTAGGGTCGCACGAGTCACCCCAGATGACTGTGGACTCACCGATTTGATTTTCACTCACAGATTTGATTTTACTCATCGATTTGATTTTTAGGGGCACACGAGTCACCCGAGATGACTGTGGACTCATCGATTTGATTTTTAGGTTCACACGAGTCACCCGAGATGACTGTGGACTCACCGATTTGATTTTCACTCACATATTTGATTTCACTCATCGATTTGATTTTTAGGGTCCCACGAGTCACCTGAGATGACTGTGGACTCATCGATTTGATTTGTTAGGGTCGCACGAGTCACCCAAGATGACTGTGGACTCACCGATTTGATTTTCACTCACCGATTTGATTTTTAGGGTCGCACGAGTCGCCCAAGACGACTGTGGACCTACCGAAGGCTCTAAGCCACTTATAATCTGGCAGCTCGGCTGCATTCTTGTTGTGTTGGCGGGGTGGGTTTACTGATGATCACCCACAGGTGTGTTTGGTTGGTACGAGTGGTGTGTAGCGGGTGGATTATTAGGATTGGGTTGGGAATTGCATTACATTATCTACATTATCATGTTTATATGGGCTTCGGCCCAGTTTGTTTCTGTATGGGTCTCAGCCCAGTTAACGACCGATTAGGGGATTACACACTGAATTCTCGTAACTCACCCCCTTTCCTTTAACCTCACAGGTAATCCCCAGCATTAGAGGATTTGGAGCTGCGGAGGACTCGTTGGTGGCCATACATCGGAATACTTCTCCAAAATTTTTAGTAAATTTCTGTTTAGCTTTATTTTAAGTTTATTTTAATTTGGGTTTGGTTTTTATAATAAGGCCATTGGAAATTATTTTTCTTTGAATTACCATTTCATTTATATTCAAACTATAAACGATTAAACTCAGATTTTTATAAAACGATAATAACTGCTTCTTAAAATATTATGTTTCCGCAATTCACTAAATTTGATTACTATTATAAACAAAGTTTTTTAAAATGGTAGTAATAATGTTTTTGCAAAGGAATTATTTTTAATTAAATATATTTTGAAAATAAGCAAACAAAATTTGAGGTTTTGAATAGCAAAAAGTTTTAAATTCTTTAAGAAGAGTTTTTAATGAAAACATGGTTTTTGAAAAACTTTTCAATGTGACATGCCAGATTCGGGCCTAACTTCTAGGCCGGGTTTGGAGTGTTATATTTAAGTGGTATCAGAGCTCAGTTTGCAAAACTCGGCTATGGTTTGGGTTCAAAAAAAATGTTTTCCAACGCTGTTTGAATTATATGTTTTAAAGGAAGTATGGCACCACGAGTATCCGGCACCAAGTCAAGTAAGTATATGTTACCATTTTATGATTAGGATTATTGTGATATGACCATAGAAATACTCTAGAACTTTTGGCTTTAGGAGTAAAAACTATAGAGATTGACACTCTAGGATGTGATTTGTGAAAACCACTTCTACTCTTATACGCTATAAAACATTGTTTCATAAACACTGAAATAGTATACTGATTCATAAAACTCATAATAAGATTAAGTCGACATTAGTGAACATGAATGCTAGAAGGCATGGACGCGATAGATGTGGACGTGGTAGAGGCCGAGGTGCTAAGGCTAGATCTTCAGCATCGGGGCATGTTTCCGAAAGGGAGGCGCTGGCATCGCCAGTGGTTGAGACGGGATCTTATGATCGAGCTGGGGTTGATGAGCTAACTCAGATAGTTAAAGAAGTATTTGAGGAGGTTAAAAGAATCAGTGAATCACTTCGAGTTGAGTGTGTGGACTGTAAGAAGAAAAGAGGTCGTGATTCTTTTGGGTCGCAGTGTCGTTCCGTAAAGCATGTCAAAGCACGTCCAAACTTTTTGGTTTGCGATTATTATAGAAGGCGTCATCCGGGAGAATACTGGAGGAGGTCAGGAGCATGTATGAGATGCGGGTCTAAGGAGCATAAGGCTCGGGATTGTTTTATCACCATCAAGTCAGGTATGTTTTGGTTGGATGTGATGATTGAGTGTAGAATAATTTTAAGTATAAGTGGCAGATGACTGCTTGCTTCTGTGGTTAGATGTTTGGTTGTGAAAAAGGATTCAAGATTATGTTAAAAGTACATTAGTGTTATTAAGATCAGAGTGCGCAGCGAAAGCATAGTGATGTGATTTGAGCGGTACGTTTAGTAGTTGATTGGAAATTTCGAGGATGAAATTTTCTTTAAGGAGGGTAGAATTGTAACATCCCAAAATTGGGCCTAATGGGCCTTGGGCGTAGGAGTGTTTAAAATTTTTGAGAAACAAGAGAATGGCATTATTTCAAGTTGGACTTATTAAGAAGATGATTTTAGAAAGTTACGGGGTTCTATGAAGTTTCGGGTTCATGTTGGGCCTTAATGAAAGTTTGTATTTAAGCCTATTAAGGAGAGATAGTAAGAGGCATCAAAGCTTATGGAAATAAGTGAGTAAATTGTTAGCATAAATGAACTATTGGTAAAGAGGTTATGGCATCAAGTGGAGAGCATGAAGGGAAGGGGTTCAAATCCCATCTTTTGCAAATTTTGGATTTATTTTTGTGTGCTCTTCCAAGTGTCAATCATGACATTATTAAAGGAAAGAAATAAAAGAAAAATATAATGATGGGATTTGAAAAATAATGGAGTAGGTGAAAACAAAGTATAATGATGGGATTTGAAAGGTAATGGACTAGGTGAAAAAAAAATACCCTTGGAGGGTAAATTACCGAAATACCCCTAGGTTGTAAAATTACCGAAATACCCTTGAAGGGTAAATTACTGAAATACCACTGGGTTGCGAAATTACCGAAATACCCTTAGAGGGTAAATTACTGAAATACCCTTGGGTTGCAAAAATTACCAAAATGCCCTTAGAGGGTAAATTACTAAAATACCCCTGGGTTGTGAAATTACCGAAATGCCCTCGGAGGGTAAATTACCGAAATACCCCTGGGTTGCGAAATTATCGAAATACCCTTGGAGAGTAAATTACCGAAATACCCCTGGGTTACGAAATTACCGAAATACCATTGGAAGGTAAATTACCAAAATACCCTTAGATTGCGAAATTACCGAATTACCCTTAGTGGGTAAAATTACCGCTATACCCCTATGGGTTGATTAGCACGACTGTGTGCGTATTCTGTTTATCTGGTTATGACGGTAATCTATTTCATACATCATTATGAAATGTGCTTTGCATACATGACATACTGCATGGGTTGGGATATGTAACTGGAGGAAGTGATTGATTTTTAGGGTCGCACGAGTCACCCGAGATGACTGTGGACTCATCGATTTGATTTTCACTCACAGATTTGATTTCACTCATCGATTTGATTTTTAGGGTCGCACGAGTCACCCGAGATGACTGTGGACTCATCGATTTGATTTGTTAAGGTCGCACGAGTCACCCCAGATGACTGTGAACTCACCGATTTGATTTTCACTTATAGATTTGATTTCACTCATTGATTTGATTTTTAGGGTCACACGAGTCACTCGAGATGACTGTGGACTCAACGATTTGATTTTTAGGGTCACTCGAGATGACTGTGGACTCACCGATTTGATTTTCAGTCACAGATTTGATTTCACTCATCAATTTGATTTTTAGGGTCGCACGAGTCACCCGAGATGACTGTGGACTCATCGATTTGATTTTTAGGGTCGCACGAGTCACCCAAGATGAGTGTGGACTCACCGATTTGATTTCACTCATCGATTTGATTTTTAGGGTCGCACGAGTCACCCGAGATGACTGTGGACTCATTGATTTGATTTGTTAGGGTCGCACGAGTCACCCAAGATGACTGTGGACTCACCGATTTGATTTTCACTCACCGATTTGATTTTTAGGGTCGCACGAGTCGCCCAAGACAACTGTGGACCTACCGAAGGCTCTAAGCCACTTATAATCTGGCAGCTCAGCTGCATTCTTGGTGTGTTGGCGGGGTGGGTTGACTGATGATCACCCACAGGTGTGTTTGGTTGGTACGGGTAGTGTGTAGCGGATGAATTATTAGGATTGGGTTGGAAATTGCATTACATTATCTGCATTATCATGTTTATATGGGCTTCGGCCCAGTTTGTTTCTGTATGGGTCTCAGCCCAGTTAACGACCGATTAGGGGATTACACACTGAGTTCTCGTAACTCACCCCCATTTCCTTTAACCTCGCAGGTAATCCCCAGCATTAGAGGATTTGGAGCTGCGGAGGACTCGTTGGTGGCCATACATCGGAATACTTCTCCAAAATTTTTAGTAAATTTCTGTTTAGCTTTATTTTAAGTTTATTTTAATTTGGATTTGGTTTTTATAATAAGGCCATTGGAAATTATTTTTCTTTGAATTACCATTTCATTTATATTCAAACTATAAAAGATTAAACTCCAGATTTTTATAAAACGATAATAACTGCTTCTCAAAATATTATGTTTCCGCAATTCACTAAATTTGATTACTGTTATAAACAAAGTGTAAATACCCAATTTTGCCCGGGCCCATAAAACAAAACAAAAAACCAATAAAAAAAATGTGTCCTTAAACAGTTCAGATTACAAAGCCCAAAATTACAAGTTAACACCCAAAAACACAATTGCCAATCAGATACCCATTACCCATTAAACAACCTAGCCTAACTCTTAAATTAGTGGCCCACTTACACCCCAACTAAGACCCACTATTGAGATGGCCCAAAAGGCCCAAGACCAAACAGAAATCAGTTGGCCTAGGGTTTTCTGAAACCCTAGGCGCCGCAAGAGACAGTATCTCAATCGTCGCACCGCGAGCTTCAGCCTCGCACCATCAGCCCCGGATCTGCCGCTTTCAGCGCCGCAGCACCAACCTTCCATCGCGCCGCGATTCGAGCGCGGATAATGCCCTATCATCGCCGAATGCCTCGTCAACCTGCAAAGAAGGAAAGGAATAAAGCAGCAAATACAACGGATTGTATTTCCTTTTCTTTTTCTTTTTTCGGGTTTTAAAAACCCCTGTAAACATGTAATGGGGGACGGAGACGGAGAATAAAAAAGGAGACATACATAGATACAAACAAATACTCAAAGGCAGAAAGCATAAAAAATATTCAAAGGAATAAAATACATAGGTGATTTTCTTTTATATATTATTCTGTTTTTATTTTATTTTTTTTTACATATATATATTTGCGCATATAACTATTTTTTTAAAAAAAAGTATAAAAGGGAAAGGGGTTACCTTTCGACGGCAAAATTCATGGTTCGGCCTCCGGCCATCAATGGCGACGACGCGTGAGGCGCGTGGAGGAAGTTGCTAGAGGACTGGCGATCAGAGGCTCGGAGAGTTTCAGAGGCTTTCTTTAGATTTTTTTTAAAATAGTGTCAAAATGATTTTTTTTTGAAGTAAAACTGATTTATATAGGAAAAGGAAAACGGCGCCGTTTTGGATTAACAGGATCCGCGCGTCGACCCGATATCCAGATGAGGATCCGCGCATTTTTTTAAATGGTATATTTTACATTTTAGTCCTTCCGTAATTTAATTAATTTTAATTCAGTCTAATTCGCATTTTTATTTATTTTAAAATTAGCCCTACAGTTTGTTTTGGTTCCAATTTAGTCCCTAGGTCCGTTTTAAAGGTAAAATCGGAACGACGCTGTTTTGTAAAAAGGTTTAATTTTCACATTAGTCCCTATAATTTAACGCGTATTTAAATTTAGTCCTTTTATATTTATTTTAATTGCTATTTTAATCCCTTTTATTTATTTTTATTGTTATTTGATCCATATTTCTTTATTTATTTTTTAAACTTTTTTTTATTATAATATTATATTGTTACGCTAAAATTTTTATTTTAATCTATTAATAGTGTAAAATATATATATATATATATATATATGTATTTTTATTATTTTTATACTTAATTTTTATTATATATATTATTTTACTTGCTTAATAATTTATATATTATTATATTATTATATTATTTAATATATTATATTTTGTATACTATATTTTATTATGTTACATTTATATATTATTTCTGAAAATTTATTTATTTTATATAAAATTTATTTACATTATCTAATTTATTTTATTTATATTATTTATATCATGTATAATTAATGTATTACATATATGCATATATTTTCATTATTTATTATTTTATTTAATATTATTTTCATTACGTAATTTTATATATATATATATATATACGTTTTCTTTTATTTTATAAATTATTGCATGAAAAGTTCATATTTATTTAGTATTTTTAATTGTTTTGTATATATTGCTTTATATATTTTATTTAACTATGTAATATCCTTTTATTTATTATTTTATGATTACTATAGTGTAGTTATCTTAGTTGTATTTTTATATCGTATGTTATTGTATTATAATTATTTTTTAATATCTGTGTATGATGGTTTATAAATGCAATATTGTCACATGATTATTATTTTAAAATAAAAAAATACATTTTTGCCAAAATTAATATTTTTTTAAAGTTTTTTAATAAGGCAATGTTTTGTTATTTAGAAATTCGGGAAATAGTGCCCTAACGTGTTGGGTGCGATTTTCTGTTTGACTAAATAACTAAATATCCTTTTAATAAGTTTTATAAATCATGAGATGACTTTAATTACGAGGGTTTAAAAAATATCGTGTCCTAACGTGTTGGATGTGATGTTTATATTCTCTCGGAATAAAGATATCTCAACTTTTAAATAAAAAACTTATTCTTGAGAATTCCAAAATATTGTACCCCAACTTATTGGGTGTGATGTTTTGCGTCTGGAGGTAAGAATTTTCTAAAATAAAGATACACCTAGCTTCAAAGTTATAAAATACTGTATCCTAACTTATTGGATGTGGTATTTTTATTTCTTTGAAATTGGTAAGTCTTGGTTTCACTTCTAATAAGGGATCTTATTTTTATACTTTTAAATTTCAAACATTTGGACATGATTTTATTGATTAGGTACCAATTTTTGGGCGATAAAATGTTTTACAAGGTGATCCAATCACACCTAGGTAAAAAGGGATTGGTGGCGACTCCCATTTTATTTTTAAAGTCGATCCCCATTTTCTAAAACCCGATTGTTAAAATGGTTTCGACACAAAGTTTTTGGAAATGGTAGTAATAATGTTTTTGCAAAGGAATTATTTTTAATTAAATACATTTTGAAAATAAGCAAACAAAATTTGAGGTTTTGAATAGCAAAAAGTTTTAAATTCTTTAAGAAGAGTTTTTAATGAAAACATGGTTTTTGAAAAACTTTTCAATGTGACATGCCAAATTCGGGCCTAACTTCTAGGCCGGGTTTGGGGTGTTACAAAGAGTTTAAGAGTTGAAATCAAAGTTAAATAGTAGAAGTATAGTTCTTGTTTTTCCCTTGTATATATGTCTGTAAGTTTTTAGTTGGATAAGAAAAATGCAAAAAGAAACGGCATTGTTTTTATATCTTTGGCAACTGATATATATATATATAAACTGATATATATATATATATATATATATTCAAAACACAATTGTTTGCTTAATTATTTTGCAAAGACATAATTAGTGGTTAATCCTGAAGGCTCAGATTTGTTTCCCCTTCTAGAGTCAAGTTGATTTATCAGTGATTTGATCGGCTGTTGTTTGCAATTTCGGACAGGCACTGCTTTGAGTTCAGGTAGTCAACAGAAAGTTTCCATAATTTCTTCTTCAATTTTGGTTGATTTGTCAATGATATTCCATTTCCATGAACTAACTAAAGGCCTCTTTTAAATTTCGGATTCTCAGGAATGACGAATCTTGGTCTCTCTTTTGCTTCTAAGATGACTGAACACCTGGTGTTACCGGTAAATCATCATCTTAGTTATGTGTTTCGTTTTGCTGGTAATGTTAAGGATCTTAGGCAAGAGACTGAAAAGCTGATAGTCACACAAGGGTGTTTGGAAAATGATAATAATGAAGCTGTCAAACAAAGTGAAGAAATTGAGAAAAATGTGGAGGACTGGCTTACAGAAGCAAACAAAGTTCTCGAAGATGTGAAAATTCTGGAGATTGAAATTGATGAAAATAAAAGGTGATTCAATTGGTGTCCAAATTTGTGTTGGCACTATTAGTTAAGTAAGAAAGTAGCAAAGAAGAAGCCCATTGTCCTAAGCTTTCGATCATAGAGTTATTACCATCAAAGGATTTTAAGCCATCAAAATCCTTGGAGAAAGCTTTTAATCAGATTATGGAGTTGCTGAAAGATGATGATGTGAGCATGATTGGATTGTATGGGATGGCTGGTGTAGGCAAGATAACCTTGGTAAAAGAAGTTGCAAATGAAGTCGAAGTAATGAAGCTTTTTGATCAAACTTCTTTATTATCTTCAAATGGTCTTCGATGACAAATAAGCTTTCCTAACTTGACAAAAATATGGATCATTAATCGCAACAAATTGAAATGTGTCCTTCCTTTAAGTGCTTCTCTCTGTCTTCCAATACTCAAATAGCTCAAAGTGGAAGAATCGTCTGAATTAGAGCATGTATTCAGACATGAAGATGAAACAAACACTGTAACTGAAGAGGATATGGTGCTTCCAAAGTTGAAGAGACTGGAACTCCTACAATTACCAAGCCTTGTCTGCTTTGGCCCTTTGGGTTATCACTTTATGTTCCCACGGTTCAATGTCACTACAGTCATAGAAAACTGCCCCAACATGACCATGTGTTCCACTGTTGATGTAAATAACTTGATGCAGGCTTGAACATAGGTAAACGCCCTAATATCCTTTCCTGATACGAGGATTTATGATGTTGTTTTTTTTCTACCATTAAATAGAAAAGTTAGAACCTTTGCAATCAATCGATGCTCATTTTCAACTTCATATTATTTTCTTGTTTCTTTTTCATTTCAAGAAAATGACTGAAATAGAGGATAAAAGTGTGTTGCAATGTGAGATTTTGTAACATCCCGAAATTGGGCCTAGTAGGATTGGGCCCATTGGGCCTTGGGAGTAGGAGTGATTAAAATTTTTGAGAATAAGAGAATGACATTATTTCAAGTTGGACTTATTAAGAAGATGATTTTAGAAAGTTACGGGGTTCTATGAAGTTTCGGGTTTAAGTTGGGCCTTAATGAAAGTTATTGTTTAAGCCTATTAAGGAGAAATAGTAAGAGGCATCAAAACTTATGGAAATAAGTGAGTAAATTGTTATCATAAATGAACTATTGGTAAAGAGGTTATGGCATCAAGTGGAGAGCATGGAGGGAAGGGGTTCAAATCCCATCTTTTGCAAAATTTTGGATTTATTTTTGTGTACAACCATGACTTTATTAAAGAAAAGAAATAAAAGAAAAAGAATAAAAAAAAAAGAAATGGGAGAAAAAGGAATGATGGAGAGTGATTTGTGGAAAAAGGAATGATGGAGAGTGATTTGTTGAAAAAGAAAAAAATATATAATGATGAGATTTGAAAAGAATGGGGTAGGTGAGAAAAAAAATGCATGGAGGGTGTAATAGCCCGATTTAGGGGATAGTCGGAATAGTGATCTCGGAATCACTAAACCGAGGATAGAGAAATTTATTTTTTATGTTATTCTATGTGTTATAACATGTTTATAAACATGCATGAAATTTTTGGTGTCTCAATTTTAGCGATTGAGGGCTTAATTTCGAAAAAGGACTAAATCGCATAAAGTGCTAAAGTTTAATTTTATTTGCTAGAAGTGCAAAATAGCTATGGATTAGAAATTGGAGGTCCCAAATGTACAATTTGGCCTTGTCTAAATGAGTAGGCCGGCCATAAAAAAAAATATAGGGACAAGGGCATTTATTTTGGTCAAAATTGGTGGTATTGGTAGGTAAAATGAATAAAATAAGATGATATAAGCAAAAGTTATCATCTTTTCTTTTATTCTCCTTCACCAACTGAAAATATCAGCCATGGGAGGGCTTTGAAAGCTTGAAAATTTCAGCAAATCATTTTCTCTTCAAGTAAGTGATTTTGATGGCTTTAGTTGATAATTTTTGTATTTTTGGAACCCCCAAAGCTTAAGCTAGCTAATGAGTTGTAATATGGTTGAGAGTCTAGGAACTTGCCATGAGAGATTTTATGCTGGTTGCAAGGTCTCAAAATACTTTATCAAAGGTTCAATCGAAAACCTATCCCTCGTAATAGGTGACTCGGATTTTTGGTGTCGCGGAGAGCATCGCGTTACGGATTCCGAATAAGGTGTGTAATCTCATACTCTTCCGAATATACGTTTGAAATGGTGAGTAAATCTCACATCTCTCTGAAATTTTACATGAAATATTCTGTGATTCGGTAGAAATATCAAAGAAAACCGATAACCGGTATCCGTGATCACTCGGACGTGCGTATGATCGTAGTGATAATCGTATTTTGTAATAAAACAGTTTGGGTCAGTGGCAGTGACGTGAATTAGAAAAATCATGAAAAATACGATAAGTGGAATTAGAAAGTGAATGAGATATCAAATTAAAGCTTACTGTGTCTATTTTAATATGGAAGAAATGGAGAAGGAAAAGGAATTTTATATTCTGAGATATCTTGATTTTAGTGAGACTGGTTCTGATTAACTTCGGGGTTCACTGTTCTGTTTTGGAAAAATCTTATAAAATTGTACAAAATGAATTATGGGTTATAATTGATATGTATGGATTCCTTAGTGAACCTATTTTCAAAAGAAACAAGTGGGAGAAGTATATGAAAATCGTACAGTAAGATAATTGAGATTAAGTTAAGAGAAGTCAGAATCGTTGGACAGTGAAACAAGGGAAACTTTAATGAATAAACTGTACTAAATGGCTAGGCTAAAAATTCTGGAAAAACTACAGTAAGAAGATACATGAGTCTAGTTTCAATTAAATTTTACGGATCTAGATTTCGAGTTTTCTAACTCGAGTTATAGCCAATTTAGTCAGTATGACGCAAATGGACAGTTTAAATTTCTATGCCCCAAATTACTAGTTAAGTTTTAGTTGCGAAATTACCCCGTTTGGGCCTAAAATGGATTTGGACCCAATAGTTTCGTAGAGACCGAACTAGAGTTCTGTATCACTTGAGGCGATAGTAGATCTTCGGAAACACCGTTGAATATGAAATTACCGAATTACCCTTGGTGGGTAAAACTACCGAATTTACCCTTGGAAGGTAAATTACCGAATTACCCTTGGTGGGTAAAACTACCGAATTTACCCTTAGAAGGTAAATTACCGAATTACCCTTGGTGGGTAAAACTACCGAATTTACCCTTGGAAGGTAAATTACCGAATTACCCTTGGTGGGTAAAACTACCAAATTTACCCTTAGAAGGTAAATTACCGAATTACCTTTGGTGGGTAAAACTACTGAATTACCCTTAGAGGGATTATTACCGAAATACCCCTGGGTTGTGCAATTATTGAAATACCCCTAGGTTGCAAAATTACCGAAATACCCTTGGAGGGTAAGTTACTGAAATACCTTTGGGTTTCAAAATTTATCGAAATACCTGTGGAGGGTAAATTACCGAAATACCCCTAGGTTACGAAATTACCGAAATACCCTTGGAGGGTAAGTTATCGAAATACCTTTGGGTTTGAAATTATCGAAATACCCGTGGAGGATAAATTACCGAAATACCCCTGGGTTGCGAAATTACCGAAATACCCTTGGAGGGTAAGTTACCGAAATACCTTTGGGTTTCGAAATTATCGAAATACCCGTGGAGGGTAAATTACCGAAATACCCATTGGTTGCAAAATTACCGAAATACCCTTAGAGGGTAAATTACTGAAATACCCTTGGGTGGCGAAAATTACCGAATTACCCTTGGTGGGTAAAATTTATGAATTACCCTTAAAGAGTAAATTACCGAATTACCCTTAGTGGGTACGATTACCGAATTATGAACCCCTAATGGGTCGAATTACGAAATGTCCCTATGGACCAAACTACGAAAATACCCTTTATGGGCCAAATATTATATTTGCTATATGGGCCAAATGTGATATTTGTTATATGGGCCAAATGTTATATTTGCTATATGGGCCAAATGTGATATTTGTTATATGGGCCAAATATTATATTTGCTATATGGGCCAAATGTGATATTTGCTATATGGGCCAAATGTTATATTTGCTATATGGGCCAAATGTGATATTTGTTATATGGGCCAAATGTGATATTTGTTATATGGGCCAAATGTGATATTTGCTATATGGGCCAAATGTTATATTTGATATATGGGCCAAATGTGATATTTGTTATATGGGCCAAATGTGAAATTTGCTAGATCGATTAATGGGCCAAATTTTCTAGATTGCTTAATGTGCCAACTTGTGTTATGGGCCTTATGTTGAAATTATTCTATGAATATTGTTATGCTTTGTATATGCATACATGGTTGCATGGGTTGGGATAATTGATGAAGAGAAGAAAGGCCTGTTGGCAAAATCTAGTTCGGTGGCTCTGCCACAATATGAAAGGCCTGTTGCCAAAATCTAGTTCGGTGGCTCTACCACAATCATTTTAAAAGGCTTTGTGCCATGTTATAAAAAAAGGCTTTGTGCCATGTTATAAAAAGGCTTTGTGCCATGTTATAAAAAGGCTTTGTGCCATGTTATAAAAAAGGCTTTGTGCCATGTTATAAAAAGGCTTCGTGCCATGTTATAAAAAGGCGTCGTGCCATGTTATTAAAAGGCTTCGTGCCTACGTTTTAAATGGCTTTATGCCTGCGATTGGTGTGTTGGCGGGGTGGGTTGACTTGATCCCCACAGGTGTGCTGGTTGGTACGGGTGGTGTGTAGCGGATGGAAATTAGGTTTGGTCTGGGATTTGCATATCATATGCATATTATATACATGTTATTATGTTATAATTGTAATGGGCTTAGGCCCAAAATATTGCTATGTGTGTTCCTACCCAGTGGATGATGGTAAGGGGAGTACACACTGAGTTCTTGTAACTCACCCCCCCTTTCTCTTAACCTTTTCAGGTAATGCTCAGTGACGTGGACTTGGGCCATGGATGACTCGATGGAGACCATACTTCAGAAATGGTTTATTTGGACTTCAGACTTCTTTCTTGTTTATTTTATTACTCTACTATTTTGGGTTAAATGTTGTAATAAGGCCTAAGATTTTCTTTCAAAATGCTTCTGCAACTCTATTCCCAAACATCCCATTTTCGTAAATTGTTTATTTCAAATATGTTTTCACAACAAAAAAAGGTCTTTAAAGATAATTACGTTTTCAAGTAGATAACAATTGCTTAAGTGTTTTGGGTTTTAACAAAGAGGCCGTAAATCTCGAACAAGTTTTTAACAATCTCAAAGATGGTTTTAAAAAAAAAAAAAGAAAACTTCCATGTGACACGCCAAATTCGGGCTTAACTTCTAGGCCAGGTTTGGGGTGTTACAGATTTGGGATGGTAATTGCAGACTTCAATAAATTTCTAATTGTTTACTGATATAATCAACTGGAATTTTGTTTTCATAGAAGTTGAGTCTTCATGATGAAAAGAATAATGCTGGACTGTCTAAAACACAGGGAGACCACTTCCTAAATTTGGAAGATGTAAAACTCAACAACTGTGGAGTTGAAGAGGTGTTTCAACTGAAGGGTCTTCCTCTTCCAACTACAAGCCAATAACTCAAATGTTACTGCTCAATTCTTTTTAATCTTTGATTTGAAGGGTCTTCAACTCCTTAGTAGTTGTACCCCTGTTTCCATCAACTGAAACTGAAATATATTATTGAGCTAAGCCTTGAGTATAGTTTAGGGCTTTCAAATCTCCTGTGTGATGATTTTAGAAAAGCACAGATGCCCTGGAATTGCAGTAAGCCAACATATGGAGTTTAGGGCTTTCTAGTCATTCTATTTAAATTATAGGGGTATTTTAGGATATGAAAGGTAAGATCATGGGAACATGTCACGTGATTAGTGGTCATAGGGATACATTGTCATCTCCACCAATGTTATGTGTATAATCTGTTGGTTGATCTCTTTGGACTTTGATTAATAAAATTCATATGAATGAGTTGACTATCTAAACATATTGTTGGACTGCACTTTGTATGTTTAATTGCCACACACTTCATGCAAGAAAAGAGCACTCAACATTGTAAGTCAATTTGCTTGTAACTTTAAACTGAGTTCAATTTTTTAAAAAAAAAGCAATATTTAGTTCAAATAAGTTATTATGTGACATTTTTTCCCCTCCAGTATAATTAATTTTTTTAACCCTTAAAACAATATTGAAATCGCTGAGGAACAAAATAATTTATTATTAAGTTGAAACTAACAATCAAATTTTCAATAGTTCAATCAAATCACCTTTGGAAACTTCGCAAAATAAAATCTATCCAATTTTAGTTGTGGTTTAACACACACAAACAAATACATGACTATAACTAATTAAGTTATTAGTTTGAAGTAAAAGCTGCAACATAACTATAACTAATTAAGTTATTAGTTTGAAGTAAGAGACGATATATCATTTTGCTTCACAACTCCATTAAACCATTAAAGTAAGCTTTCATTCCAGTTAGAAGCACAATCGTCAATGCACAATTATCAACGCACCTGTTTTTAACAAAAATAATAAACATAAACACAAGTGAACCACACTGAATTTGATTATTACATAGGCAAATTTAGAAAAGAAAAAAGAACTAAAAATTGAAATCGACAACCATGTTTTTACCTGCATTTAGTTGATATATTGAACTTATGATACTTTGAATCTTCATTTTTCATTTTGCATTCATGTCCATTTGGGTATGGATACATATGATCCTCTAAATATATAAAAAATAAAAAACCTTAAAAAAATTAAAAAAACTCGTGTTAGACACAAATTATATCAAAAACTTAACCACAAAAATCCGAACAAGATAAACCTTCACCTATTGATTTATGTAACATGGCTTTGAAAACTGCTCTAAAACCATCCATTCTTTCATGTAATGTGTGGTAGTTGACTTCGACTGAACCCTCGACGTCTCCAACATATATCCTCATTGAAAATTGCATTTGAAACAATGACAGTCTCTTCAATCGCATTTTTCTCGACCAATTGGGGTGTCTTAAAAAATAATTGAAGAAAAAATATAACTAAAATTTTAATCTCATGTCATCAAGGAAAAATAAGAAACATATAAATACTTTATAAAGTAATATTTTCTAATAATTTACAAATTATTTACTTAAAATTTATTAAATTTATTATCTTTAAAGTATTAAATTTATTAATATGCTACCAATTGTTTACTAATATATTTTAACAAAATCTTCAATATGTAAAAGCAGATGTTGAAAATTAATTGGAGTAAACATATTAATACAATTCTTAATTTAAAAACATGTTGGCCTTATAAATACATGTTACTTGATTTAACCTAATAAATATTGTATTACACAGCTTAAAGTATAAATGCATTTCAATTAATTGTAAAACTAAAAAAGGAGTGCACTTTATAGCAGCTATATTAATTGGACAATGATGTCAGTTTCGCCATCATTGAGTAGTATTTACACCTAGGCAACTATAAATGCCAAGCCCTAACCTCTACTCAAGTACTATGACCTCTCTTATACATATTTATACTTTATAATCATTTTCAATCTTGTTTCTTCTATTCTAAAATGTTGATTTAGGCATTAGTGAGTGTTAGGAGCATAGGCTCCAGTGCCTCTTAGCTCAAACCTGTTGTATACTTCACCAACTATAACTTAGTCCACCAACTATAGAATCAGCTTACTCCATTTTCTAAACCCAACAAAAATGACATCAACCTATGCCGTTATATGCAAAAAACCAAAGAGCTAATTTGAAAATAGTTTGGTTTGATTTGCTTAAAAAAATAATTAATATGCAATATTCCTGTAAATTAAAGGGTTGCAGAATCTATACCTTTGCTTTGCAATGCACAAATTTCTGTGAATCAATGGAGAAACTAGTAGTCAACTTAGGACAATCTCTTACTTTCAAATCTTCCAATGCTGACAAGACAAAATGATATCCTTTGGGATCGAAGGGAATGAGGCTCGGTAGTTCTTTAAGTGATAACTTCCTTAATTGATCAAATTTCATCTCCTCTTCAGCTACCACTTCCGATTCATCTTCTAATTTGAATACTTGTTTCAATTTAGAATTCTTTTTAACTTTGAGACATTCAAGCTTTGGAAGAACTGGAACAGATCCAAAGGGAAAGAGACTTTTCAAATTTCCACAATTTTTAATAGTGATATTTGTCAAATTTGGAAAGCTGATAGGTTGGAGGCTAGCATTTGATGATG
Organism: Gossypium sturtianum; assembly: GCA_025698515.1. Classification (NCBI taxonomy): domain Eukaryota; kingdom Viridiplantae; phylum Streptophyta; class Magnoliopsida; order Malvales; family Malvaceae; genus Gossypium; species Gossypium sturtianum. The sequence continues at coordinate 97,478,477 of CM046947.1, forward strand.
ATGATGAAAAAATTTGATCATTGGCTAAAATGAGTCGTTCTATTTCTTCACACCCATCGATGGAAAAATTCACCAAATGTGATAAACTACGAGCCATCGTAGGTGAAAATATATATCTTAACTTCTTGCAGTCTCTCAAAACTAGTGTTGTAAGGTTCTCAAGGGTTACAACTTGAGCAAAACCGTTCCATATAATCTGCATTTCAGATAAATTCCTCAAGTCCAATTCTTTTATTCTTGAGAATGAGTACCCACCTTGAACTTGAAATACCGTTTCATGATTCCCAACTACTATACAATCTTTATTCAATATAGGCACATTAGTTTTCCATATGATTCCCACGTTACTAAGAAACAAGTCCTGCAAATACAAAGAAATGCCAATAAATGTCATAAAAATACACTAGAGTAAATGTTACCCACAAGTGTTCATAATTTTACATATTCCAAGTAATAGTGAATCGTACTTTCTCTAATTTCAATGCTACATGTATCTTTGGTATTTTAAAGGATATATTTTGAAATTCCAATCAAATTCTTTGAACATGAGAGGCCATTTCTTGATTTTTCATTTTTATTTAAAGAGTAAATAATGAAATTCATTTACAAACTAAGTATAAAAGGGAAATGGATTATCGCATAAATTACGCAACATATCGATTTATTAGTTTGATGCAGTGTCAAAATCCATATACAAAATGCAAATAATCTGAATAATACCTCCAATAGCAGAGCTTGTACAATGAAGCATGAGAATAGTTGGCAATCATATATCCAAAAAGTTTTCAATTTTGGACAGCAATGGTTCTGCATGAATGAAGCAAATATTTTGATATCATACAAAATATATTTCTTTAAATAAAATTGAGGAATATCATTTATAAAACATAATTTAAATAATCATTATCTTATTACATAAATATAAAATATAAATAAATATATTAAAGTATAACATCCTTAGAAAATAAATATATAATATTTCTCTATTTTAATTTTTCTATCTATATGAATTATTTAAAATATGAATATTATAGTATTTGATAATAAAAATTTATAAATTAATTTGATATACTTATTTTTAAAACATATAATTGTTATTTAATTGTAAGTTAAATTATAACTGTTTTATATATTTTTTAATAGTTGTTATATAAAAGGTTTATGTTTAACTTTTTTCAAATTTTTGTTAACCTTAAAACTTTTAAATACAGAATTACCTGAGGAACCACAACATCTTCCCCATTCTCATTTTGTTCCATCAAGAAGATTTGCATAAGTTGAGGACAACCAATTATTTTGACAGATTCCAATGATTGAAGCCCTTGAGTTGAAGTGTTTGCACAAACATATTTCAAACTTTTGCAAAACTGAATGTTAAGAATTCTCAATTTCGGGAAGTAACAAAGACGAGAGTCATTCTGCATATTTCAAACACACATATTAATAAGTTATTTATTTTTAATATTATAAAAAACTGAGCATGTCAATATAAAGATAAATTATTAATTGAAAGACTTGATTAGACAAATTAACTATATATTAAACTCGAATACACATTTAACTTTAGAATTTAATAAATCACAATTATAACAAGATAAAATATATATTAACTGAAAGACTTACAAATTGGTTGGACAGATTAATTATATATTAAACCGGAATACACATTCAACTTTAAATTTTAATAAATCACAATTATAACAAGATAAAATATAAAAAAATTCATTTATTTTAGTATACAAATAATAAGTTGGAACAAAAGTAGCATGGCTCTTGAACAACCAGAGGTTACAACGGTTTAGTTTAATTGAATTTCTTCATTCATATAGATTCAATTTATTGTTTTTCTTTAAAAAAATTTAAAAATATTATTGTCAAAGATATTTTCACTAATGTAAAATATTTGTTATAATATAAAAATATTAAAACCCAATTATAAATTAAACAGAAGATGGAATTCACATTCGTCTTTAGTTTTCTCGTATTTTTTTCATCCCTATAAACAAATGCTATCAAAAAGCAAAAATAGTTAACTAGATTAACAAAATGATAGGGGAGAATAGGTATCTGTACCTTAGTAGTTTCTTCTTCTTGGGCAAAACCAATTACTTGCTTTACTCCATCGCAGTAGCTTATGTAGAGGTCTTCTATACACGACATACTTTGAGCAAGGCAAGGTGAGAAGATTATTGTCAATTTAGGGCAATATTCAATTGTCACAACCTTTAGTCTTGAAGCTTGCAATTGCACGATGGGATAGAGAAAGACCATAACACAACCCTTTCAAAGAAACCATGCTTCTTATATTTAATTCTACCAAATTAGAGAATGCAACAGCTGACCCTTGATCTCTTGTTATATCAATCAAAAATACCATATTGTTGCAAGAATGAAGCTTCAGAGAAGTCAACTCATTTAGTACCTTTTTACCTATGCTTGGCACAATGTTCTTCAATCCACTAACCATTCTCAACTTCAACTTTTCCACATTGCAAAATAAATTGTTAAATGCACTCAATGAGGATGAGAAGTTTTCAATTCTCAATTTTCTAATGTTTGGTACCTTCAGAATGCTCATATAGCCATTTACAACTATAGCGTACCTTTGTAGTTTAGGGAACACAAAATCTTCTTCAGAAAATTGATTAGTAGAAAGTTCTAGTGATAATGCAGTTAAACGAGACAATGAATTCAGCTCCAACAAGTTGATATTGTTTTTGTTTATCACATGTAACTCTTGCAGTGAAGTCAACCTATTATATTCATAAAAAATAGCATTAATTGTTAAATTATGTGACACAATACATATTGGTTGGGGGCTTAAAACAAATATCTCATTTTATTTTTGTTTCATATGTGTTTAAAAGAACAAATTTTTATTTATTTTGCGGAAAGATTAAAAGATATAATTTTGAAAAAAGTTGGATTTAAACAAGGGTATTAAATGCTGCACGTTTTCCTTTTGAAAAGCATGAAAATGAAAATATAGATGATCCTTGTGAAGTTGATGAAACAAGATTATGTGATTTGAAAATTAGAGCTACATGGAAATCTTTTTAAAAAGTTATATAATTTTTTTTTTAAAAATCGTAGAGTGAATATGAGAAATTAATAAATAGGCCTAAAGAGTTTTTCATAATTATCTTTGAATCTTAAATCCCTAAATCATGTATTTATCTCGTGTTAAATATATAGAATATATTCCCCTTAATTGATTAAAATATTAATATGATATATTACTCTTACTATTACCATTACCATTAAACTCGAATTCCTTAATTGATTGCTTTTATTAAGTTAAATAATAACAATTTTTTATTTTTAAATTAATAAAATAAATTATTTTTATTAAATTTAAATTATTGATTTTTTATTAAATTTAAATATTATTTATTTTTATTGCCAAAAAAGTTAAAGTCCTTAAAGTAAAATTCCTTAATTGCCTCTTTTTATTAATTGTGTATAAAATTTTGAATTTTTTTAAATAAAATTTTAATAAATACTGAACAACATATTTTCAATTAAAACTTCTAAATCAATTGTTCAATAATTTTTAAATAAAATGGAATATTAATTATTTTTATTATCGCTAAAACTAAAGTCATTTTTAAAGTGAAATTTTAAATTTTTTTATTAATTTTTATGTTTACATTAATAAATTTAAAATTATTCATTCTCCATTGCTTTTTTATCCATAACATATATATATGTATATATTAAAACATAAATTTTAACTATTTTATCTTGATGTTTTATTGAAAATTTAAGTCTTTATTGTATAAACTTCCTTAGTTAATTTTTATTGAATATTTTATATTTATTTTTTATATCTATTTTAATATATAACTTAACTATAGTTAATAAATTTTTTTATTGTGGTGACAACTTACATGTCAATCCATGTGTACTTCATGTAGATATTACATTGTTTATCTTATTTGTCAAGTCAACAAATAATTTAAAATTTATAAAAATATTCAAAAAATAAAAATTCAAAATTCAAAAAATATAAGAAATCATGTTTAAAAAGTTAACATTTTAGTTAGTATTTTTGTTAAAAAATAATTCAACAATTTTTAAAAGGTTGATGCTCAAATTTGACTCTTTTTCAGGACCAAAGTTAACTAAAAACAGATAAAGACTGAATTGATAAATGATGTAAATGTTAAGGAAATTAGCCTTAATTTATTAAGTTGGTTTTTAATATTTATTGCGTTTGACTATTTGAAATATATATTGTGATATCTTCACGTGTTAAAACTAGTATTCTAAAATAAATAAAAAATACCAATTAAAGTAATTAATAGGAAAATAAATGATGTGAAATATGATAATAAAAAGATAATTAAATCTGATGCACTCTTACCTTGATATCAACTTGGGGGGGAAATTCATTTCTTCTTCCTCTTCCTCTTCCATACGGCAGCGGCTAGAAAGACGTAAATACTTCAGAGTAGACAAATTCACTAATCCTTCACTTACATCATCAATCTTAGTGCCAAACAATGAAAGAATCTCAAGGCTTCTCATATTTGTTAGTGATGATGACAAGTGTTCCCACTTGCAATTAAGACAAAACAAAGTTTTAAGATTTGGTAAGGAATGAAATTTTTTCGGTGAGAAACTGATATTATGTAGATATAGAACTTGGAGGGCTTTCATTTCTTCAAAAAATGTACTGGAAACCACTGCTAAATCATCCCCCTCCTCCTCCCCATAAAGAAGCAAAGTCTTGAGCTTTGAAATATTCACTTTTTCAGGAAAATTTTGTATGTTACTACTACAACGAAATAAACCGATTGCAGTATAACATCCTGAACTTTCATCCATATCAGGCCATTCTTTAAACTTATCTTTTACCATGAACCTATTTTCTCCAGTTGATGTTAGCCAACGAGCAAAATCTCGAACCACATCATGCATTCCTTACGTTTCTCCATCATCAGTTTCCAATAAGAAGCCAGATTTTTTGAGTTTTTTTAGTGCTCCAACAATTTTCTTCCTTTTATCTTCAATCGAGCAAACATTAGGGAACAATCCTACTCCAATTCCGTACATAATCAACTCCTCAATAAAGACTGCAAATCTTCAGGAAAAAGGGAACACAATAAGAAACACATTTGGATGTCATTTCCCGTCATTTGGTTATTGCCTTTCATCAAATAATCGTAGCTAAGCTTAAGAGGTTCGAGGACACCCCCGAAGACTTCATCATACAAATGCGTTGAGTCCTTGAATCTCTGATTTGCGTATCTCCACTCATCTAAACTCTCACCTTTTAGAGCTTTTGCCACGGTAACAATTGCAAGAGGCAATCCCTTACATTCACCAGCAACCTCTTTGGCTACCTCATTCAAGGAGGAACAGTCATCTTCTAAACCAGCTTGATCTCTAAATAAACCCCATGCTTCGTCTTTGGATAAGATGCCAAGTTGAATTTCCTTCTGGCACTTCATTTTACTGCAGACTTGCTGTTGACGTGTAGTCAGAAGAATTTTACAACCCTTGTGGTCATCACCGAATGGAATTCCGATGCTCTCCAATTTGAATTCTTCCCAGAGGTCGTCGACAATTATGAGGATGTCCTTCTCAGCTTTCAATCTCACCCACAACTCTTCTGCTTTTCCTTCTTGGCTACTTGTTTCAAACTTTAAACCAAAAATATCTGCAACTTTACGTTGAATATTCTTGATTTTTGGATTTTGGGACATGGTAAACATCACAACTTTATCAAAGAGCTTTTGTTCTCGAGCATGCTTCCCAACTTCTTTGGCTAAAGTTGTTTTACCAACTCCTGGCATTCCGTGCAGTCCGATCATGTTGACAACTTTTATAGCCTCCATGATCTGGTTCAAAGCTGACTTTGAAGATTCAGAGTCCATGAAATCTGTGGATGTGATGAACTCTATTCCTTGAAGAGAACGACGATAGCCCACCTGTGCAAAGTTAGAAGTCTCTAAAAGGTTAGAGATAATAGGAGTCTTTTCGGCCAGTTTCTTAGTCAAGCAATATCGCCAGCCCCATTTAGGACACCATTTGAAACACTTGACGCGATCTATTTCATCTTGCAAGTTCTGGGTACGTTTCTTCCAGTTCTTGCTTAGCCGTTCTAAGCCAGTCCTCAACTTCATCATAGATGATGTCATTTTGCATTTTAGCCTCACCGACGCGAGTGTCCACCATCTGTTTCCTCAATTTAAGTGCCTATCGTTGATTCGTGAAATCTTGAACAATCTTTTCATAAGAGAAAAAGTAACCGAAATAGGGTGACGCGTATTCCATTGCGGGGTCTGCCACAATTTTGACAACAGCAGGGGCAACAAATTCGGCCATTTTTGTTGATAGTCTGATGAGGATGAACAAAAACATTGGTTTTTAGTAAGAAGATTAACATAAAGAGAAACAAAAGAAATTGTGGCAAACAAAATAAGTATTTGTAGTAAAAAATGGAGTGGAAGCCATCAAATAAGAAGCTGTAAAAATTGCTGTAAACCAAAGATATTATTATTGAAGAAGGTAGAAGTTACCTCTCTTTGTGTCTGTGAATACTAGAAAATAAATAGAGGTTGAGAGAAATAAGTAGGTGTAAAAGATGAAAAGAATTTATTTAGTGCAGGTAATAGAAAAATAATAATATTAAAACTGAGAGCACGTTTTAACCTTCATATCACAAATAAATAAATAATTAATGTAATGCAAATAATAACACTCAATCGTAATTACTCTTCCAATTATATTCATTCTAAATAGGAGCTATAATTTGTATGTAAAATACCATCATTTTCTTTCAAAAACAATTTCTCATAAAGAAATCCTAAAAAGGATTACATTCTCTTCAACATATTTTATATTTATTTCTACATTTTCGATTATAGATTGGATGCTTTTAAGTTCCTATAGAACTTGAGTTTGTGTGCTCTCTAAAATGTTTAATGAAAAAAACCGAGAAAACTAATGAATGGAGAAAGGACACTCTTCGTTTGCCCCTTTCATGTTTGATTCTACTCGACTTAATCAAATACTCATCCTAGTTATTTTTCTAGTTTGTTCAATCTTTAAAATAATCTATAAACTCATTAATTAAGACGGAGCTTGTATGAAACCTTTTTTATGAAAAATAAAATCACAAGTGATTTAAAATGACTCCAACCCAACTGACAGAAATTAAAGAAGGCCAATAAATAAAAGGGAGATCCACTCAACAAAAACATGAAAATATATAGCAATGAGGAGCAGTTCCTCAAAACTTACCTTCACTGAACTATCCCCTGCGCTGTTTCTTTTGCCAAGTGGAAATCAAGGTATGAAGAAAGTTTGGAATATGGAAGCAAAAAAGGAAATGATGAGAAACACAGGTTTGAGAATTTGAAAGCAAAAAACAAAGAGTGGAAATGATGAGAAACACAGGTTTGAGAACTTGGAAGCAAAAACAAAGAGTGGAGATGATGAGAAACACAGGATTGAGAAGTTGGAAGCAAAAAACAGATTGGATGAGGAAGATGAATGGGAAGTGGTTGGTTTAACTTTTAAATGTTTTTCTTCATCATTTGTTATTCACAAATAAAGACACTACTTTTTTTATTTAATTTCATAAACCAAATTATTGTTCATCATTCTTTTCTTTATTATAATACAATTATCATTATTTTTATTACCATTAAAGTCAATGTCTTTGTTAATGTTTTGTTTTAGTACAAATATTAATTATTTTTATTTATTTTAATTACCGTTAGCATTGAAGGTTTTTTTAAGTAAAATAGAGTGTTACAATATGAATTCTAATTGATTTACCCATAAAAATAAATAAATAAATCGCTCGGATAAAAATTTAAAAGAAATTAAAATAATTTATAAAAATCCAAGAAAATTATATAAACATATAATTTATAATTTATAAAACTATTATGATAAATTATATAAAACATATAATAAGGCAAAATATGATAAATAAGAGTTAAGAGTTAAAAAGATGAAAATAGAAAATTTTCTTTAAATTAAACTATAATGATAAACTATACACCAAGAAAATATTAAGAAACTTTAGCTTTAAATGTTTACTTATTTTATCAATTTAATCTAATATTTAAACTTGAATATCTACATATTTTATTAACATCACCATATTTTAAAACCTCAAAAGATTGATTATAAATATTAAGGTTGAATTTCAAAATGTTGTACAAAAATTAGTTGCAATTTGATTGATGGTACAAAAATTAATTTAAGTGTTTTAAAAATTTATTTCTTAGGAGATGTTTTATTTTGTTAAAATATAATATTCTTAACACTGACTTCCCTTTCAAAACTATATTTTAAAATATTCTTCATGTAACTGATTATATCAAGTACTTGTTTTTAGAGGCGTATAAAATTTAATTTGATTCAAAAAATAAATTTCGAATTAATTTAGAATTTTTAGTCAATTCGAATAAGAAATTTGAGTTTTTGAATTTGAATTGAGTTGAATTTTTGCAATTTGAATAACTTGAATAATTTAAATAACTCAAATAACAAATGGATAAAAATACCTTTTAGTCTCTACTCAATTTTAAAAATAAATAAATTAATATCTCTCTATACAAATTTCAAAATAATAAAAATAATTTTTAAAAATCCAAAGACAATTAATTGTGGTTAACCCAGCAGAACATATAATTAAATATTTAAAGTCCTTAAACTGTTAGTTGACGTCATTAATTTGAGTTTACTTTTCTTCAACTTATAACCTTAGCAATTTTAACTTCAACTCAAATAAATAATTCAAATTTTGAGTTCAAGTCAGGTTGGTTTTATAATTTGAATAACTTGAATAATTCAAATGATTTAAATAATAGATTGTGGAAATACTCCTTGGATCCCTACTCAATTTTGAAAATGAACAAATTGGTCTCTCTCTCAACAAAAATTTCAAAAGAAATCAATATATTTTTTAAAAATTTAAAAAATTTCAAAATTAACTTTTTGAAAAAAATAAAAATTCTAAAAAAATATATAAAAAGGTAAAATAATAATCTCGTGGGTCTAAATAAGTAAATTAACGATTCAAGTTTATCATATGAAAATATCTTATTTTTTTTCACTTATTTTGCTTTGAAAAAGTTTTCAAATATATATGGTTTCAAATTTATATGCACTAAAATAGAATTAGTTATATGGTAATAAAATTTTAATTTGATATATTTAATTTTTTTAATTTAACTCGAATAATTTTAATTTGAAAAGTGTCGTATGGACACTATGAGGTGTGTAGGGCTGGGTGGGTGTTTTATACCCCACATGTTGTGATAGGATGGTCAAAGCTGGTGTATAGAGGATGGGGGTAGGATTATATATATTTGTATATGTTCTACTCTGATATGACTCTAAATTTGAATAAGATGTATGCTTGTATCTGTTCTACTATGTGATTAAATTTGAAACTCGATTTTTTTATGTGTTACACACTGAGTTATAAAAACTCACTTTCTGTTTGTATGATAATTTTAGGTAACCCTCAGACTTAGGCAGGTTGGTACGACGGGATGTAACAGTCCAAAAACGACCCTAATCGGAAAGGTGGTTTCGGGACCACGAAATCCGGATTAAAATATTAATAATAAATTTTTATTTATTTATTTCTCTTTTACTTCTAATTTGATACATACGGTATGTGTTTAAACATGTTTTAAAATGATGAGCTAATTCGTTTATTGGATGCTTAATTTGAATCAAGGGATTAGATTGTGTAATGGTAAAAGTAGCTTATATTTAAAATAAGGGATTAAATTGAATTGATTCTTCATAAAGAGACTTGCATGTCAAATAAACAAATTTTCATGCAAGTGGACGGCATCATGATTAGCATGTATATTATATATTAAAATTGTTTTAGTTAGTGGCATTTTTATTATATTATAATATGAGTTGAGTAAAGAAATAAAAAAAAAAAAGGGAGAAAGAAGTATCATCTTCTTCCTTTCATTCACACACCGAAAATTGAAGAAAGAAAATAGAAGGAGAACCCTCATTTTGTTCGGCCATTGCATGCTCCATAAGGTTAGAAATTAAATATGATCCTTGTGATTTTCTTATAGTTTTGAGTTAACTACCTTGCATAATTACAAAATCATGTGGAAATTTTTAGTATGAAGCATGTTCTAGATTCGACCCTTATTGAATGTTGATGCTTTGTTGTGGTTGATGGAGGAATAGGAAATTTATGCTTGAAAGTTACATGGTTAAAGTATGAAAGTTCATACAAAAAGGAGTGGGATGACTTAATTTTCGAAAATAAATAGTTGAAGGGTTGCTTTGCTAAATAAATAGGTTATATGGAAGTATAATGTCCTTAGGGAGATTCGGCCCTAAAGAATGTTGGGTTAATTTCGAGTAATTTATGTATATTGCATTAGGGACTAAATTGTAGATATTATAAAATTTAGGGTAAATTCGTAAATGAGCTAAATTATGTGTTATGGATTAAATTGAATGGAAATGATTTTTGAAAGAGCTTAATTGAACTTGTATAGATCAAGGTTCAAAGGAAAAGGGGTTGGACAAAGGAAAGGCTAAAGTAAACGAATAGCCGGGACACTCGAATTCATCGACCACCGAGGTAAGTTTGTAAGCAATTAGGTTTAATCGAATAATATTTGAAAATGAGAAGTATACGATTTGCTAATGAATTATTAGTGGAATTGCCGAATGAAGCATGGGAATATTAAAATACATTGGTTGAATGGAGTCTATTATATGCATGTAAGTATGTGTATATATTGACTAGTTGAATTAAGCATATTGAAATTGGTTTCTCTTCAGTTGACGAATTTGATGTGGATTGGGGTTTAACATTTATGTTAGCTGAATGTGTGGATGATTTCTAGGTGATAATCGGTAGCATTGGTTTAGATAAACAATTGTGATTTGAGTAGTAGTAGTTAAATATGGATATTGGAAATAGGTGATGGAATTGAATAGTTATTTTAGCATATATATACAGGTGTGGCCGAATGTGATATATAAAGTGATAAAAGATAGAAGTTGTTTGAACTTTTAATTGTAGGGGTATATATATATATGGATGAAATTGAAATCATATGCATATATACTTTTGATGAGAAAATGAGTCGGAAGGCACTATGTGTGCGAAAATATATTCACCGAGCACTGTGTGTGCGAGATCGGTTGAAAGGCACTGTGTGTGCGGAAAATTAATCACCGAGCACTGTGTGTACGATATCGGTTGAAAGGCACTGTGTGTGCGGAAAATTAATCACCGAGCACTGTGTGTGTGATATCGGTCAGGAGGCACTGTGTGTGCAGAATTATAATCACCGAGCACTATGTGTGCGAGATCGGTAAAAGGTAATAATAGAGGCAATTATTAAAAGTAAATAAAGACGTCAGGAATGTTTGGCGAATGGTTCATCATTTTAATGCGAATTTAAGTAAGTTAATTTAAATTGGCTATGAAGCATGTGACTATATGGTTACTTCGATTTTTGATTTGGGATTGAATGAATATGGGATTGATGAATGTTAGTTTTGGCTACATGTTGATAGATTGAATTATTCTATAGTTAGTTTGAAAACTAAAGAAATGATGTAATGCATATTTGTGTACTTTACCTTCTTGCTTAAACTTACTAAGCTATCTAAGCTTACTTGGAGTGTTTATTTCTTGGTGTTTAGATCTTGAAGTCGCAGCTTAAACTCGGGAATCCCGTCGAAGTCAAGCACACTATCAACTTTGGTACTCTTTTGTAAATGAACTTAATATTATGGCATGTATAAGCTAGCTTCCCTAGAACAAATTTACATGTTATTTTGCAAATGTATATACAAATGCCATGCGAAAATGGCTATATTTCTATGCTTGGGAATGAATTGGTTATGCTTGATTATGTTGTTAGCATCTATGTATGTTCGGTCTTGATATAATCTTAGTATGGAAATTAAATTCTTATAATCTTAGTATGGAAATTAAATTCTTGTTTTTTTTTTATGTAAGTTATGAGTGAATTGTATTAAGTGATACGTACTAAGTTAAATCAGGTATGTTCTAGCAAAAATAATATATAAATCATCAAGTGCCGAATGTAATATGGGAATTGTAATAGGACATGTCAAATAGGATATATGATCATGTACTTGTGGTGATTTATATTACCCTTGATCTCTTGATATATCCATAATGGTATATAAGCATAACCATTGATGTGTATACACAAGATGGCTAATTGTAACATGGCGTAGAATTTTAAATTTATGGAGAAGGCGAATGGGAATAGTATCATGTATGCAACTAATGTTTTAATGATTATTTGATTGATATGAATTGAATGGGTAATTGGTTTGCATATGGATTGGGTGTATATCATTGCAAATGGTTTTGGTTAGGTCGATGAATGAGCATTGAGTAGACGTATATGAGTTGATAGCATAGCATGGAATAAAATGCCTAGCTTGTACGTTGACTTCTTGTTGTATATTGAAGTGTTTTGCATTTATGAAATGTCTTAAAATTTTAGCTTAGTGTCATGGGTGATAAGGGACTTAGTTGTAAGTCAAATGCATGATACTTGGTGGTTAATTGTAAAATCTAGTAAGAGTTAGTGGCATTATAGACCTAAAGGAAAAATTCAAAAATGTTTGGATGTTGGTAATTTAGGTATGATATGTTTCGGCCATTGCTATTTGAAAATGGAAAAAAATTGATTTCCTACTCTTTATTAATGTTTCGGTGATCTGCGTTAAGTTTTGTAAAGCATAGGTTTGAATGTACGGTTGGAAGTAGAAATTATTGAATGTTGTTTTTACTTAATAGTTGAGTTAGTAATGCCCGTAACTCTAATCCGGCGTCGGACACGGGTTAGGGGTGTTACATTTTATTGGTATCAGAGCTACGGTTTAGTCTGTTCTCGGACTAATGTAGTGTGTGAAAGTCTAGCTATACATGCCATTATTTACAATGTGATAGTGTGATGACTTCTGACAGCGAAATGTATTTTGTTTCTTTTATATAGTAATGGATCCGGATCCCGAGCGTGCAGTAGCTGATGATGTCGAGAGTGTGGCGCCTGCTCCCGTGCAAGGGACCGTGTCGGAAGAATCTCGACCTGCTGCGAGTGGCCCAGACGAGAGGGTAAAGCAGGCCTTCCATAATATGATGAGTGATTGGTTCAGCCATTACTTACGAACCACTTCGGCTGTTCAACCATCCCTAAATCAGAATGTTCCCCCCGTAACACCAATTGTACCTCCTATTGCCAATCCTGAAAGAGTATCTAAACCTCCTATTGATCGCATAAGAAAACACGGAGCTCAAGAGTTTAGAGCCGAAGATGGCGACGATGCTGAAAAAGCTAAATTTTGGCTCGATAATACTGTCCGTGTTTTTGATGAGTTATCTTGCACACCCGATGAGCGCTTGAAGTGCGCCATATCTTTATTACGAGATTCTGCCTACTACTGGTGGAATACTCTCGTATCTGTTGTCTCGAAAGAGAGAGTTACCTGGGACTTCTTTCAGGCAGAGTTTCAAAAAAAGTACATAAGTCAACGCTTCATAGACTCCAAGCGTAAGGAATTTCTCGAGCTCAAGCAAGGCCGTATGACTGTGTCTGAATACGAGCGCAAATTTGTGTGACTTAGTCGCTACGCTCGCGAATGTGTATCTTCTGAGGCTGTTATGTGCCGGAGATTCGAAGATGGTCTGAATGAAGACATAAAACTCCTGGTTCGCATTCTTGAGATTAACGAGTTTGTTGTACTTGTGGAGAGAGCTTGTAAAGCTGAAGAATTGGGAAAATAAAAACGGAAAGCTGAAGTCGAATCTAAAGATTTTTGGAAGAGATCCGCGAGTAGATTTACACATATGGCAACAAAGAAGACTAAGAACGATGATAGTCGACCCAAACCCAATACTGGGATTTCTATTCGTGATCGGCCACCAATGAGTTCTCGAGCTACATCAGTGGCTAGTGTCGGCAATGCTCGATCGAGCAAACCTGAATGTCAGCAGTACGGTAGACGACATTTCAGAGAGTGCTGGGGTAAATCTTTTAATCGCACTTGTTACCAGTGTGGTTCGCAAAATCACTTCGTCCGGGATTGTCCGGAGACTGTTGAGAAGGGCACTACTTAGAGCGCGAGACCGAGCAGCACTACAGCTAGAGGTAGACCAGCTCATAGTGGAGGAGGTAAGAGCGGTGCACAGAGAGGGACTTCAGATGTGGTTATCCGAGCAGATACTCGTGTACTGGCTAGAGCTTATGCCATCCGTGCTAGAGAGGAGGCCTCATCTCCAGACGTCATTACCGGTATTTTTACTCTCTTTGATACTGATGTAACTGCTTTGATTGATCCCGGCTCTACTCATTCATATGTGTGTGAAACATTAGTAGTCAGTAAGACTCTACCTGTTGAGTCTACTGAATTTGTGATTCGGGTTTCAAACCCCCTGGGTCGATGTGTATTGGTGGATAAAGTGTGCAAGAACTGCCCTTTGATGATTCGAGATATGTGTTTTCCGGCTGATTTGATGTTATTACCTTTCGATGAGTTCGACATCATCCTCGGTATGGATTGGTTAACCACTCACGATGTAGTAGTGAATTGTAGACAAAAGACTATTGATGTGAGGTGTCAGAATAACGAAATACTTCGGATCGAATCTGCAGATTTGAAAGGGGTATCAACTGTGATATCCTCATTATTAGCTCGGCAGTATTTGAGAAAGGGTTGCGAGGCTTATCTGGCATATGTGATTGACAGCAAAGTAACAGAAAAGAAGATTGAATCGGTACCTATTGTTTGTGAATACCCAGATGTGTTCCTAGAGGAGTTACCGGGATTGCCACCTATTCGTGATGTGGAGTTTGGTATTGAGTTGCTGCCAGGGATCACCCCGATTTCAATAGCTCCGTATAGAATGGCACCTGCAGAATTAAAAGAATTGAAGGCTCAGTTGCAAGAATTGACCGATAGAGGTTTTGCTCGACCAAGTTTTGCTCGACCAAGTTTTTCTCCCTAGGGTGCGCCCGTTCTTTTTGTGAAAAAGAAAGATGGAACATTAAGAATGTGCATTGATTATTGACAACTCAATAAGGTGACAGTTAAGAACAAATATCCTTTGCCACGCATTGATGATTTATTCGATCAGCTGAAAGGAGCCACTGTGTTTTCAAAAATTGATCTGAGATCTGGATATTATCAGTTGCGAGTTAGAGAATCAGACGTACCGAAGACTGCCTTTCGAACAAGATACGGACATTATGAATTTTTGGTGATGCCGTTTGGGCTCACTAATGCCCCTACGATTTTTATGGACTTGATGAATCGAGTTTTCAGATCGTATCTAGATCAGTTTGTAGTGGTATTCATAGATGATATGCTGATCTATTCCCGAGATGAAACCAAGCATGCAGAGCATTTGAGATTAGTACTACAGATTTTGCGTGAAAGACAATTATACACGAAATTCAGTAAATGTGAGTTTTGGTTGAATGAAGTTAGCTTCCTGGGGCATGTTATTTCAGCATCGGGTGTTCAGGTTGACCCGAGTAAAGTATCAGCCGTACTTGAGTGGAAACCCCCGCGGAATATATCTGAAATTCGTAGTTTTCTGGGACTTGCTGGATATTATAGACGCTTTGTGAAAGGGTTTTCCATGATAGTAGCTCCGATGACAAAACTGTTACAAAAGGACGTGAAATTTGAGTGGTCTGAAAGGTGTCAGAATAGTTTTGATCAGTTGAAAACTTTGTTGACGGAAGCCCCGGTACTTGTTCTAATATTTAGTGATGCATCTTTAAATGGACTCGGTTGTGTATTGATGAATGAGGGTAAAGTCGTAGCCTATGCCTCGAGACAATTAAAACCGCATGAGAGAAATTACCCGACACACGACCTTGAGTTAGCTGCGATAGTCTTTGCCTTGAAGATATGGCGTCACTATCTTTACGGTGAGAAATGCCACATCTACTCGGATCATAAAAGTCTAAAGTACTTAATGACTCAAAAGGACCTGAATCTGAGGCAGCGATGATGGTTGGAATTATTAAAAGATTATGAGCTTATAATTGATTATCACCTGGGAAAGGCTAACGTGGTTGCTAATGCGCTTAGCCAAAAATCACTATTTACTTTAAGAGCGATGAATGCGGACATGGCTATTGTCAAGGATGGTGCGATCATTGCTGAGCTGAAGGTGAGACCAATGTTTGAGCAGCAGATTCGAGAAGCTCAAGAAGTTGACAATGCTTTAAAAGCAAAGAAAGATCTTTGTGGTTCGAATGCGGATTCAGATTTTTGGATAGTTGCTGAAGGATGTCTATGGTTCAAGAATAGGATTTGTGTATCGAAGAACCTTGAGTTAATTGGAAAGATTTGTAATAAAGCTCATAACGGTAGGTTGTCGATTCATCCGGGTAGCACAAAAATGTATAACGATCTGAAACAGCATTATTGGTGGCACGGTATGAAACGAGACATCTCAGAATATGTGTCGAAGTGTTTAGTGTGCGAACAAGTAAAAGCAAAACATCAAGTGCCATCGGGACTACTTCAGCCGATTACGATACCTGAGTGGAAATGGGACCGAGTCACTATGGATTTTGTATCGGGTTTGCCTTTGTCGCAAAGCAAGAAAGATTCAATCTGGGTCATTATTGATCGATTGACAAAATCGGCTCATTTTATTCTAGTACGTACGGATTTCTCACTTGATAAGTTGGCGGAGTTATACGTATCACAGATTGTACGGTTGCACGGAGTACCAATTTCTATTATATCAGATAGAGATCCGAGGTTTACATCGAGGTTTTGAAAGAAACTGCAGGATGCTTTAGGTACTAAGTTGCACTTTAGTACTGCTTTTCACCCTCAATCAGATGGTCAATCCGAGCGTGTTATTCAAATACTTGAGGATATGTTGAGATGTTGCGTCCTTAAGTTTGGGGGTATATGGGAACGATACTTACCTTTAATTGTATTCACGTATAACAACAGCTTTCAATCAAGTATCAAGATGGCACCCTATGAAGCTTTGTACGGTCGTAAATGCAGTACACCTCTATATTGGACCAAACTAAGTGAAGGCAAGATACACGGGGTTGATTTAATCAGGGAGACGGAGCAGAAAGTTAAAATAATTCGAGAAAGTTTGAAAGCCGCATCGGATCTCCAAAAGTCGTACGCAGATCTGAAACGAAAAGATATAGAACTTCAAGTGGGTGATCGAGTATTCTTAAAGGTATCGCCGTGGAAAAAAAACTCAGATTCGGTCGTAAGGGAAAACTGAGCCCGAGGTTTATTGGGCCGTACGAAGTTGTGGAGCGTATAGGGCCGGTTGCATACAAATTAAAGTTGCCATATGAACTAAATAAAATCCATGATGTTTTCCACGTGTCAATGCTCCGACGATACAGATCTAACCCTTCTCATGTGATTAATCCATCTGAAGTGGAAATTTAGCCTGATATGACGTATGAAGAAGAACCAATTCGCCTCTTAGATCGTGAAGAAAAAGAGTTGCGAAACAAGAAAATATCTTTGGTTAAAGTACTATGGCATAAGCATGGGGTAGAAGAAGCAACTTGGGAAACCGAAGAATCAATGAAGGGACGTTACCCACACCTTTTTACTGGTAAGATTTTCGGGGACAAAAATTTCTTAAGGGGAGGAGAGTTGTAACAGTCCAAAAACGACCCTAATCGGAAAGGTGGTTTCGGGACCACAAAATCTGAATTAAAATATTAATAATAAAATTTTTTTATTTATTTCTCTTTTACTTCTAATTTCATACATACGGTATGTGTTTAAACATGTTTTAAAATGATGAGCTAATTCGTTTATTGGATGCTTAATTTGAATCAAGGGATTAGATTGTGTAATGGTAAAAGTAGCTTATATTTAAAATAAGGGATTAAATTGAATTGATTCTTCATAAAGGGACTTGCATGTCAAATAAACAAATTTTCATGCAAGTGGACGGCATCATGATTAGCATGTATATTATATATTAAAATTGTTTTAGTTAGTGGCATTTTTATTATATTATAATATGAGTTGAGTAAAGAAATAAAAAAAAAAAGGGAGAAAGAAGTATCACCTTCTTCCTTTCATTCACTCACCGAAAATTGAAGAAAGAAAATAGAAGGAGAACCCTCATTTTGTTCGGCCATTGCATGCTCCATAAGGTTAGAAATTAAATATGATCATTGTGATTTTCTTATAGTTTTGAGTTAACTACCTTGCATAATTACAAAATCATGTGGAAATTTTTAGTATGAAGCATGTTCTAGATTCGACCCTTATTGAATGTTGATGCTTTGTTGTGGTTGATGGAGGAATAGGAAATTTATGCTTGAAAGTTACTTGGTTAAAGTATGAAAGTTCATATAAAAAGGAGTGGGATGACTTAATTTTCGAAAATAAATAGTTGAAGGGTTGCTTTGCTAAATGAATAGGTTATATGGAAGTATAATGTCCTTAGGAGATTCGGCCCAAAGAATGTTGGGTTAATTTGAGTAATTTATGTATATTGCATTAGGGACTAAATTGTAGATATTATAAAATTTAGGGGTAAATTTGTAAATGAGCTAAATTATGTGTTATGGATTAAATTGAATGGAAATGATTTTTGAAAGAGCTTAATTGAACTTGTATAGATCAAGGTTCAAAGGAAAAGGGGTTGGACAAAGGAAAGGCTAAAGTAAACGAATAGCGGGACACTTAATTCATCGACCACCGAGGTAAGTTTGTAAGCAATTAGGTTTAATCGAATAATATTTGAAAATGAGAAGTATACGATTTGCTAATGAATTATTAGTGGAATTGCCAAATGAAGCATGGGAATATTAAAATACATTGGTTGAATGGAGTCTATTATATGCATGTAAGTATGTGTATATATTGACTAGTTGAATTAAGCATATTGAAATTGGTTTCTCTTCAGTTGACGAATTTGATGTGGATTGAGGTTTAACATTTATGTTAGCTGAATGTGTGGATGATTTCTAGGTGATAATCGGTAGCATTGGTTTAGATAAACAATTGTGATTTGAGTAGTAGTAGTTAAATATGGATATTGGAAATAGGTGATGGAATTGAATAGTTATTTTAGCATATATATACAGGGGTGGCCGAATGTGATATATAAAGTGATAAAAGATAGAAGTTGTTTGAACTTTTAATTGTAGGGGTATATATATATATGGATGAAATTGAAATCATATGGATATATACTTTTGATGAGAAAATGAGTCGGAAGGCACTATGTGTGCGAAAATATATTCATCGAGCACTGTGTGTGCGAGATCGGTTGAAAGGCACTGTGTGTGCGGAAAATTAATCACCGAGCACTGTGTGTACGATATCGATTGAAAGGCACTGTGTGTGCGGAAAATTAATCACCGAGCACTGTGTGTGCGATATCGGTCAGGAGGCACTGTGTGTGCAGAATTATAATCACCGAGCACTGTGTGTGAGAGATCGGTAAAAGGTAATAATAGAGGCAATTATTAAAAGTAAATAAAGACGTCAGGTATGTTTGGCGAATGGTTCATCATTTTAATGTGAATTTAAGTAAGTTAATTTAAATTGGCTATGAAGCATGTGACTATATGGTTACTTCGATTTTTGATTTGGGATTGAATGAATATGGGATTGATGAATGTTAGTTTTGGCTACATGTTGATAGATTGAATTATTCTATAGTTAGTTTGAAAACTAAAGAAATGATGTAATGCATATTTGTGTACTTTACCTTCTTGCTTAAACTTACTAAGCTATCTAAGCTTACTTGGAGTGTTTATTTCTTGGTGTTTAGATCTTGAAGTCGCAGCTTAAACTCGGGAATCCCCGTCGAAGTCAAGCACACTATCAACTTTGGTACTCTTTTGTAAATGAACTTAATATTATGGCATGTATAAGCTAGCTTCCCTAGAACAAATTTACATGTTATTTTGCAAATGTATATACAAATGCCATGCGAAAATGGCTATATTTCTATGCTTGGGAATGAATTGGTTATGCTTGATCATGTTGTTAGCATCTATGTATGTTCGGTCTTGATATAATCTTAGTATGGAAATTAAATTCTTATAATCTTAGTATGGAAATTAAATTCTTGTTTTTTTTTTATGTAAGTTATGGGTGAATTGTATTAAGTGATAGGTACTAAGTTAAATCAGGTATGTTCTAGCAAAAATAATATATAAATCATCAAGTGCCGAATGTAATATGGGAATTGTAATAGGACATGTCAAATAGGATATATGATCATGTACTTGTGGTGATTTATATTATCCTTGGTCTCTTGATATATCCATAATGGTATACAAGCATAACCATTGATGTGTATACACAAGATGGCTGATTGTAACAAGGCGTAGAATTTTAAATTTATGGAGAAGGCGAATGGGAATAGTATCATGTATGCAACTAATGTTTTAATGATTATTTGATTGATATGAATTGAATGGGTAATTGGTTTGCATATGGATTGGGTGTATATCATTGCAAATGGTTTTGGTTAGGTCGATGAATGAGCATTGAGTAGACGGGTATGAGTTGATAGCATAGCATGGAATAAAATGCCTAGCTTGTACGTTGACTTCTTGTTGTATATTGAAGTGTTTTGCATTTATGAAATGTCTTAAAATTTTAGCTTAGTGTCATGGGTGATAAGGGACTTAGTTGTAAGTCAAATGCATGATACTTGGTGGTTAATTGTAAAATCTAGTAAGAGTTAGTGGCATTATAGACCTAGAGGAAAAATTCAAAAATGTTTGGATGTTGGTAATTTAGGTATGATATGTTTCGGCCATTGCTATTTGAAAGTGGAAAAAAATTGATTTCCTACTCTTTATTAATGTTTCGGTGATCTGTGTTAAGTTTTGTAAAGCATAGGTTTGAATGTACGGTTGGAAGTAGAAATTATTGAATGTTGTTTTTACTTAATAATTGAGTTAGTAATGCCCGTAACTCTAATCCGGCGACGGACACGAGTTAGGGGTGTTACATATATATCTAATTGGGAATTAAAAAGATTACGATATTGATATAAATATTATAAACATAAGACAGGTCCGGCCGGGCTCGACTTCAAGCCTGGGCCCGACTTACTTTTTAAACGGGCCTAATTTTTTTGGCCAAACCCTCCAAAATTTTGAGTGAACCTTCAGATCAAGACGGGTAGCCCAACCCAGGAATAGGTTTATTCATAATACAAGCTATAATGTAATTTTACAAAAATTATTTCTTTATTTCTGCCCGTGATTTATTCCCAGAAGAATTTTAACGTAAAATTCAGTGAGTTCTATTTTTCTTCCTTTTCTTTGCGATACATTGCCATTATCAGTGTTGTACTTTCACAATTCTTCGAATAGCATTTTGGTGAAGTATGAAATATGGTTGAAGGGCTTCAATCTTAGGAATATGATGAACTATGTCATTGTCCTCAACAAATACAAGTCTTCAATATGATGAAATAATAATGGACTTGGATATGTTTTAAAATTCCAATCAAATTATCCTTGGAATATGATGAAATTTGTCATTGTCCTCAAGTCTTCAGTATGATGAAATAAGAATGGACTTGGATATATTTTAAAATTACATTCAAATTATCCTTGGAATATGATGAAATATATTATTGTCATCAACTAATACAAGTCTTTAATATGATGAAATAAGAATGGACTTGGATATATTTTAAAATTCCAATCAAATTATCCTTGGAATATGATGAAATATGTCATTGTCCTCAACTAATACAAGTCTTCAATATTGTTTACTTTTAATCTATTATGTAATGTCAATTAAAGGATATCATTTAATCATTTTTTGGGTTATGAATTTTACTACTTTGAATAATGCTACATACTGTAGAAGTCGTATACTCAATGCACCAACTTTCAGTTCCTTATCTATTTGAACTCATGCTTTTACTTACATCAAAGTATACGAGTCTCGCATACATAGTCCTTCATCCACTCAGGATTAATGTATGTCACATTATAAACTTCTCAAGTGAATGAATCTATAAACGGATCTAACATCGATGCTACTTGGGTCCTGTCCGATGTATAATCAGTCCAATTAGTCACATCTATGTCTCTATCTTTCGGGAGTCATCTACTCTGAATCTCAATACAAAACATCTTCCTAATTGGATTTGATAGACAACGTATTAGTCTTTCAATCGATTTGCTAATTTCCAATTAGACTAAGGACATGTTTAAGTTAATCTATTGATACAAGTTGTCTTTTTATATTACAATTCGATCACATAATATCGCTTTTAGAAATAACATAGCGTAACTTAATAAATTTATCAATTACCATTTGATCATGAGTGTAATTTTAAACTTCAAAAAATTAAAGACGAAAAACTAATCAAATTAAAGTATAAAAATTAAGTTGTATTATACATTGTAAAAATATTATTAATAAAATTTAACTATTTAAATTATAAATAGAGTTTAATCAAATCTTACGTTTGAAAAGTTTTCCAAGTTATTTTATTTAAAAATATCATTAATTAGTTTAGAGTTGTTGATTTCATTTTTTTGTTTATTTATTTTATTTTTAGTTTTAGAATGAAATAATAGTTGAAAGAAGACACAATAATGTCAAAAAGTTTTATAAATTCAAAAGATAAGCATTAAACATAAGAAACAAAAAGTGATTGTTTTATTTAAAAAAAAATTGGTGTTTACTTATAATTTATTACTTCAGATCTTCAATACCTTTGCTTTATGAAACTACTTAAGTCTCGTGATATAAGAATCAAGTTCGGCCGTAGTTAGGTGTTGGGAAAATTTTGGTTAAATAAAACAGTTTTCTATCATAGTAGAAAATTAAAATTTTGAAAATCGAGCTGGTTTATAATATCTATAGCAATAAATTTAATTATCTTATGAATTATTTTCATAAGAATGATGGATGACAAAATTAAAAAAAGCTTTTTGCCCTTGAATCTAGCTTGAGCAAAGGTTTTATTTTTTTCCTCGAGACTGAATTAAATAATTTTTTATTTTTTATTTAATTATAAAATATATAAATATTAATATAAATTAATATATTTTTATTATTTTATTATTTTTAAAATAGTGATATGGGTTATTTAGATTGTCACGCTCAGCTGAGCCCATTCCTATGGTTAGAGTTTTTTTTAAAGTAGTTGATTGCAATTTGCAAGAGACCAAGACATATCTTCAAACCCATGTTTTTTTCCCAAATTTTCTGCAATTGAAAGAACTAAATTTGCGAGGATGTGATGAGCTGGAACAAATCATTGCTAAGGATCAAACTTCTTCACTATCTTCAAATGGTCTTCGACGACAAATAAGCTTTCCTAACTTGACAAAAATATGGATCATTAACAGCAACAAATTGAAATGTATATTTCCTTTAAGTGCTTCTCTTTGTCTTCCAACACTCGAAGTGTAACCCCCTAATTAATTTATGTATGTTTCTATAAAAATGAACACAATTGTATGTTTGCTTCACTGGTTAAGTATTTTGAGTGTATGTATGAGATTTAGGGTTCAAGTCCCACTTTTGTCAAATTTTGTTATTTTTTGACCCAAGCCTTACCTTTGTGGAGTGGGCTTATATAAAATTTTCTGTTAGTCTATATCAGAATGAGCTTACCTTGGAGGTTTTGAGTTTGAATCTATGTGCGAGCGTAGATATTATTTTTGGCTCGGTTCTGTGCAAGTTTTTCAATGGAGTTGGGATTTTGAGGTGGTTGTAGGTTAGTGGAATAGTGGGAGAAAAATAAGGAATGGGTATCATGTAACGCCCCTTAACCCCAAACTGTCGCCAGAGCGGTTTATGAAGCATTACTAAACCATACCCAAACCCGAACAGGCATGCATATTCGAACATACTACAATGGTAAATTTAACACATTTTGACTCTACAATCAACTATGCCATCTTTTACAAACTTGTTACCTATTCGTATACCTCATATTAACTACCAAGGCACGATACATGTTTATTAATACCATTTGAACTAAAACCGAGTATAACACGTCATGAAATATACTTTGATAGTGAACTACTACTATAACCGAATTCATATAGGTCCGACATATCAAGATTTAGCCATTTCACATGGCTTTTATATACATCCAAATCCCAAAAAGAACTCAAAAGAGTATTATAAACTATACATGCCATTATTTCAAAAGATCAACTCTAATAAAATACCAAAAGTAGTTGATAGTGTGCTTGACTTCGGCAAGGATCCCCGGATGCGAGCTTGCTCCAAAAAATCTATACTCAATCAAACAAACACAACGGAAAGCTATATGAAGCTTAGTAAGTTTAAGCAAATTATTATCACATACATATGTAGAATATTTGCACTAAGCATTCAAACCTATTTAAATTAATATACTATAATTATTACCCCATTTAAGAGTTGAACTTTCTCATCTTCATATACTTATAATACATTCTGTATATCACCTTCACATGAGAAATAACGAACATACCTGTCATATACATTCACTAATTCATCTACTTAACATTTAAGTTACCCAAGTCTCATTTCAATAGTATAACACTTACCCTTAATGTACTTACTCTTCCAAGCCTAACCATTTGGTATAGAGCATGATAATTCACTCGTACATTTGCCTATGCATAAAATCATTAGCAATAACAATTCTCTAATAAATCTTATTCTTACTTGATCTTTACTAGAATTTAGTAACGTATCGCTCACACAGAGCCGTTACTTAATACACTTCGTAACGTATCGCTCACACAGAGCTGTTACTTAATCCACCTCGTAACGTATCGCTCACACAGAGCCGTTACTTAATCCACCTCGTAACGTATTGCTCACACAGAGCCGTTACTTAATCCACCTCGTAACGTATCGCTCACACAGAACCGTTACTTAATCCACCTCGTAAAGTATCACTCACATAGAGCCGTTACTTAATTCATTCCGCGCACAGGTGGCCAATTAGCAATCACGTTTAAACATATTAAACGATCTCACATCTTATAACAAGTTATATGCATAATAATGCAAGTTCGATCACAATATCTTTCTTTGCTTCCTATTTTCTAATTATCCACAAGTCAACCCAAGATTTTTATTCAAACCGAATACATGGATTTTCATACCTATTGTAACATGTCATTAAACCTACCTCAATCATCCAATGCATCCATACATATATTCATTTATACATACATACTCACATAATGTTATCATATTCGGCCATCACATATAAAATTAGTTTATCTCAATTAAAACTTTTTTTCAAGGATGTACATTAGGAGATTTCACCTTAGTACGATTGCTTAGGGACTTACTTGAAATTTGAGGAATCCGAATGCCTCGGCTATTCGTTCACTTTGCTCTTTCCCCGATCTAGCTCCTTTTCTTTTTGCTCACGGTCTAAGAATTATCAAATGACATTTGTTCAATATGTATTTCCAATTGATTTAACGCAATTCAATTCAATTGCAAGATTTTACAATTCTTACTAATTTACCCCTATAATTACTCACTCGATTCAATAGAGTCCCAAACATACCCTTCACCACCAATTATACTATTCTTACAATTCAATCTCACATTTATACAAACTAACAAAATCCAATCCACCACATTGCAAATATATGCATACATATAATTCACAACTCAATTAATTCACACTCAAATGAAATATTACATTCGGTCAAATTACTAACATGAAACCGAATTATCATTAAACATGTTCCTGTCATATTTTAGTATTTATTTATTTATTCAAGCCAATTCTACTATAACATTCGGCAATATGCCTTACTCCATACTTGCCTACATTACAAAATAGTTTAATTGGAATTTACTCCCCCTTGCTTACGGTCTGCTTATGATCAAGCCCCTAAACAATTCACCATTTCTCATGAATTTTTTTTTATTAAATCCCATAAGAACCGAACATTATACCTCACTTCCCAAAATTCATAAAATTTATTATTCAAGACATAAATTTCCAGCCGATTGTTTCCAAAGTATATAAGTCATAACACATACCTATTTCCCTTAAATGACACTTTAATACACTAACCAAGATCAAGGTTTCTTCATCATACATAATATACATAATTCCTACTAATGGTCGAATCTAGGGAAGCATGAAGTTGGTAGCATTTAAGATTTCTAGCATAACCATACAAAAATTATAAACAAATGGAGCTTGATTTTTCACTTTAGGTACACATGCAAGGTTCGGCCATGGAGGTTTCAAAAATGGCTTCTTCTTTTCTTTGTTTCGTGAAAGAGGGGAGAAAGATGAGAGAAAAATCAAGATGAAATGAAAATAAAATATATTTCTTATTTTATTTAACTATAATCATCCCCCTTTTTTTTTCCATGATTTAAATATTCATTTAAAAATCCCACTATCCTAAGTTAGAATTTTTTTAATCATATTTCTCGCATCATTGCCGTCCACTTCCCAACTTTGGGGTTATTAGACATGCAAGCCCCCCTTTTTTTTTTCATAATGTACTTAAAATAGCCCTTTTCAATTAGTACTATCACTTTTATACTATATCGATTAGATCCTTTCTCTTAATTCAATCACATCAATAAGCAAATTCACACACTACAGCACACATAGCACATCAACAAACAAATATTAAGAGATTTTCTGACCCAGACTCGTGTTCCCGAGACCACTATTCCGGTTAGGGTTGTATTTGGGCTGTTACATATCACATCTTTGTTTTTCTTATTTTTGTTTTATTATTTTCTCTTTCCCAAGATTTCGGTTTCTCTTCTAAATTTTTTACTTCCTTTTTGCGTCTTCCCTTTTTCTTCTATTCTGTTACTTTTTCTTCGATTGGTACCCTCTTTTCATTCTCTCAAATTGCGGTGTTTCAGTCTATAGTATTCGTGCTATTGGTAAGTGGTGATAGTATTTTTGCTCGAGTAGGGGATTATTCTTTAAGTCGTTTAGAGTGATGTTGTCTTTTCTGGTTGTATTGAAATTCGTGTTTTGGTAGCAGAGAATTCCAAGGAACGGAGCTCTGCTCTTGCGGAATCATACTCGATAATGTTTGGAGTGCTGGGGTAAGTGTTAATCATGTGAATTGAATTGTCGTTGGATTCGTAGTCATGATTTAATCGTGTTTTAAGTCTGATTTTGAGCGTTGGTATGTCGTTTTGTAACACCCCAAACCCGGCCTAGAAGTTAGGCCCGAATCTGGCATGTCACATTGAAGAGTTTTTCGAAAACCATGTTTTCATTAGAAACTCTTCTTAAAGAATTTAAAACTTTCTGCTATTCAAAACCTAAAATTTCGTTTGCTTATTTTCAAAATGTATTTTATTAAAAATCATTCCCTTGCAAAAACATTTTTACTACCATTTCCAAAAACTTTGTTTATAACAATAATCAGATTCAATGAATTGTGGAAACGTGATATATTGAGAAGCAGTTATTGTCGTTTTATAAAAATCCAGAGTTTAATCATTTATAGTTTGAATATAACTGTAATGGTAATTCAAAGAAAAATAATTTACAATGGCCTTATTATAAAAACCAAACCCAAATTAAAATAAACTTCAAAATAAAGCTAAACAGAATTTTACTAAATATTTTGGAGAAGTATTCCAATGTATGGCCACCAACGAGTCCTCCGCAGCTCCAAATCCTCTAATGCTGGGGATTACCTGCGAGGTTAAAGGAAAGGGGGGGTGAGTTATGAGAACTCAGTGTTAATCCCCTAATCGGTCGTAGACCCATACAAAAACAAACTGGGCCGAAGCCTATATAAACATGATAATGCAGATAATGTAATGCAATTTCCAACCCAATCCTAATAATCCATCCGCTACACACCACCCGTACCAACCAACACACCTGTGACACACCATCCGTTACACACAGTCATCTTGGGTGACTCGTGTGACCTTAAAAATCAAATCGATGAGTCCACAGTCATCTCGGGTGACTCGTGCGACCCTAAAAATCAAATCGATGAGTGAAATCAAATCGGTGAGTGAAAATTAAATCAGCGAGTCCACAGTCATCTTGGGTGACTCGTGTGACCCTAAAAATCAAATCGATGAGACCACAGTCATCTCGGGTGACTCGTGCGACCCTAACAAATCAATCATTTCCTCCAATTACATATCCCAACCCATGCAATATGTCATGTATGCAAAGCACATTTCATAATGATGTATGAAATAGATTACCGTCATAACCAGATAAATAGAATACACACACAATCGTGCTAATCAAACCATACGGGTATAGCGACAATCCAAGGGTATTTTGGTAATTTACCTTCCAAGGGTATTTCAGTAATTTTGCAACCCAGGGGTATTTCGGTAACTTACCCTCCAAGGGCATTTCGTTAATTTTGCAACCCAGGGGTATTTCAGTAATTTACCCTCTAAGGGCATTTTGGTAATTTTCGCAACCCAAGGGTATTTCAATAATTTACCCTCCAAGGTCATTTTGGTAATTTTGCAACCTAGGGGTATTTTCGTAATTTCACAACCCAGGGGTATTTCAGTAATTGCGCAACCCAGGGGTATTTCGGTAATTTTCCCTCTAAGGGTAATTCAGTAGTTTTACCCACCAAGGGTAATTCGGTAATTTACCCTCTAAGGGTAATTCGATAATTTCTTAACTAAAACTTAACTAGTAATTTGGGGCATACAAATTTAAACTGTCCATATGCGTCATACTGACTAAATTGACTATAACTCGAGTTAGAAAACTCGAAATCTATATCCGTAAATTTTCCTTAGAACTAGACTCATATATCTTCTTACTGTAATTTTTCCAGAATTTTTGGCCTAGCCATTTAGTACAGTTTATTCATTAAATTTTCCCTTGTTTCACTGTTTGATAGTTCTGCCCTCTCTTCACAAAATCTCAGATATCTCATTGTACAGAACTCAAATAATGTTTTCATTTGCTCCAAATAAAAATAGACGCACTATGGATTCTAAGGATATAAACCATGTCCCATAATTATTTTTTTACAATTTATAATGATTTTTCCAAGTCAGAACAGGAGATTACGTAATCATTCTGCACCAGTCTCACAAAAATCTAAAATTCTCAAAATATACTAATCCTTTGCTTGCTCTATTTCTTTTATAAGAAAATAGACTCAATTAGGTTTCAATACATATCTCCTTCACTTTTTAATTAAATTTAAACTATTTTTGGTGATATTTCAAAATCATATCACTGCTGCTAACTAAAACTGTTTTATTGCAAAATATGGTTACCACTACGAACATACGTACGCCAGAGTGGTCACAGATGCCGGTTTGCGGCTTTTCAGTCTTTCGACCAAATCACAAAACATTTCATGCAAACATTCAGAGAGGTATGAGATTACACACCTTATTCGGAATCCGTAATACGATACTCTCCGCAGCACCTAAAGGTACAATCGGTCAACAATTAGTCCAAAGCCCAATTTACAACTTCAACCAAGTATTGCGATTGATTAACAATCTATATCACTTACCAACAATCCGAGTCTCTTATTACGAGGGATAGGTGTTCGATTACCCCTCTGATAAAGTACTTCGAGACTCTACTTACCAACCTTCTTCTGAAAGACAAAGGCTAAAAAGATGACGAGAGTGTAAGCTAACACTCTACCGATTCGGTCCACACCAAGAGAACCAAGAGGATGGAAGTAGCAGCGACCTTGCAACCACTGAAAACCCGAGAAGGCAAAGAAGCTTCGGCAACCACACGAACCAAGTTTCGGTTCGATGTCTAAAGGGCCGGAAAGGACTTTTTGCCCACATTTCTCTTTTCACCCGTTCTAGGTCCGAAACTCATTTTCTTTGATCTAGAACAATGGAATTTACTGATTTAATCACTTATAAATCATAATATACCATAATCTATATTTTAGGCAAAAATGACTACTTTGCCCCTACACTTTGGCAAAATTATGATTTTGCCCCTAGGCTCGTAAATAAATTTTCATCACATTTTCTTATTAAACAAGCCTAGCTGAACATATAATCCTTTTACAACTATCCAAAATTCCAACTATTTCATGCCTTAAGGAACAAATTATAACTTTTGCATTTTAGTCTCAATTAGGTGTTTTCATGACACCACCTTTCACAAAAGTTGTTTCTCATCATCTTATCATTCATTTTCTTCCATAAAAACTCAGCAACCAGCATAAACTCTCTAATGGCAAGTCCCTAGACTCTCAACCATATTGCAAAATAGTCCCCTCATTAGCAAGCTTAAGCTTTGAGACTCTAAAACACTACAGCAAAACAGACTTTTAGCGGCGTTTTTTTTGGCATTTAGCGGCGTTTATAAGCGCCACTAAAAGTTTTTGCGGCGCTTTTCTAAGCGCCACAAAAAATGTCGCCAATACAACCGCCGAAAATTTTTGCGACGTTTATGAGAAAAAAACGCTGCTAAAGACCATGACTTTTAGCGGCGTTTGTGAGAAAAGCGCCGCTAAAGACCATGGCCTTTAGCGGCGCTTCTTTACAAACGCCGCTAAAGTCATGGCCTTTAGCGGCGCTTTACCAAAAAACGCCGCTAAAGGTCGTGGTTTTTAGCGGCGCTTTCCCCAAAAACGCCGCTAAAGGTCGTGGTTTTTAGCGGCGCTTTCCCAAAAAACACCGCTAAAGGTCGTGGTTTTTAGCGGCGCTTTTTCAAAAAACGCCGCTAAAGGTCATGTTCTTTAGCGGCGCTTTTCCAAAAAACGCCGCTAATTTGTACAGATTTCCGAAGTGCATTTTTCAATATTATACCCCTCCTGCACTAAAACCAACCAATAACAGTATATAATTCCAACCCAAAACAGCAAATTTAGCATAAAAATCACACCAAATACATTAATTCTAAATGATACTTGAAATTTAATAAATTAAATGAATGACAACTGAAAATATTGTAACAATAATGTTAAATGTAATAATGTCAAAACTTCTTACAACGAGAAACTAAATGTCTGAGATGGCGGTTTCTGCGACTGCTGAAACATCTGCATCATATGCTGAAGTTGGTGCTGGAGCTCTTCGTACTTTCTATTCTGCTCTGCTAGCATCGATGCTGCCTCTGCCTCCCTTTGTACCGCCGCCATTTGCCTCTTTCGCTGCTGCTTGCCCTCCTCATTCGCAGCTTCGCATTCGCTCTAAGCCATTGCTTTGGAGTTCTTCATATTTTCTTTGAACATCAGCAATTTGCTGCCTCTGCTCAACCGTGCTCTCTTGCATCTGAGCTATCTGGTTTTGTAGCCTCTGAACTTCAGCACGAGATTGACCCCCGGAAGGCATGTACTGCTGGGAGGCGAATCCAAAATATTGGGTCGGGGTAACACCAGATCCTTTAAATCGAACCCGACCATACCTTTCAAGACCAAAAACATCAATGATAATTCTATTAAAAATATACTAAAGATTAACAGAACTATCAGTCGAAGCAGTCGTACCTTTCAGGACCCAAAACATATGTAATAATTCTGTTATCAATCTCCTCAAGATTAACAAAACTATCAGTCGAAGCAGCCGCTTCATACTCCACCTTCTTCTCCTTTAGTTTATCCTAATAAATCAATGAAAGAGTTAGAAACGAAATATATAAATAAGAAAGAATGCAACATAATTTAACATTATAAATTTAAAACTATAAACGATGAATTAAACTATTATAATTAAACATTAGAAATATTTATAAAAAATAAAATTTTATTAAGTAAATATACCAAAATTTATGCAGCTTCGGATGTCATCAGAGATCCATCCTTCTTTCTATGCGTAATGTCAAAAAGCTGAACGTGTCCAACTTTTTGACCAGTCGAAGTTTCCTACATTTTAGCAAAAAAAATATAATTTAATAGTATAAAGTAATTAATATTTGACAGAATTAATAAATTATAATACCTCGGCCTCAGCTACACAAGCAAAACTTCTAGAACCTGCCGTGTGCGTGAATTTACTTTGCTACATCTGTCACGCTTATTCCAACTCGCTCACGGTCCTACATAATGCAATTTGAATTATATATATAGTAAATACTATAAACCAAATAATTTATACGATTTTAGAAGTACGTAATACCTCTCCTTTTTTAGAATTCCAAAATCTAACTTGATCTTCCCATTGTACCTCAACATTCCCGGTGGAACATTTCTTAATTTTTCGTCGAGGCTTATGTCTTTCTTAAAATATTGTTTTTTGAGCGTGCTTTTATTGTCTCTCCATTTTTTACCCAATGTCTTCTTAACATAGTCATCAGAGACCTCTAAATTAAATCTACCCTGAAGAAAAAAAGTATAAAAAGTTAATATAAATGAAAATTAAATTAAAGTATTATAAATTACATTCACGTTTTGTTACCTTAATATTTTCGAGAGCCTAATTTTTGTTGGCATCAGGCATGTGATGCCATGATTCGTAGTTAATGGGCAACATATTTGCATTTCGTGCTAAAATGCCCAAATAGCCTCCTAACAGTCGAGCTTCAGATCCAACAGGCTGGCCATGATTGTTTCTCCTTACTTTAACACGATCGGTAGGCTCTAAGTCGTATAAATCTTTAAGTAATGTACGTCCCGACCTCTGTGGCCCCACCACCTTCAAAGCTGAAAAATGATATATTATTATATTAAAATTGAAAAATGAATCAATAATAAAATTCAACATGCATGTAAAATAAACTTAACATTACTTTCAAATTCTCCAGGCTCGTCATCTATGTCCGGCAGAGTAGAAGATCCAACAACTGTTTGCTGTTCACTACTATTAGCTTCTTCTGGATTTGGAGTATCGCAGACAATATTTAAATCTCGTAATCGTCTTCTAGGCATTTTTCCTACAATACACATAAAATAGTTCAAAATATTAGTAACAAATAACAACAATAATAGGACATTTAAAATAGTTTAATTATATAACATGCCCAACATTAAAATTATAATATTACATATAAATAATAAATCGTAAAATCTTACTAAATCATATTTCGTAAATATCTTCGTCCACATCTTGACGAACCCATTGAAATTGTTGACTAGTACTAGGGATATTTTCATTTAAGTTTTGTTCTGGAAAAGGCAATGTTTCTGATCTTTCGACTATGTCATCTCTACTTCCACTGCCAATGTCGAAGAAGTCTCTAGGGGTGTTTCGAAGAACAACGTACCAACCCTCATCAATTGGATCTTCCGAGTAAAAAACTTGTTTAACTTGAGAAGAAAACACATACGGCTCGTCCATCAGTTGTTCCCCGATGTGAATTAATCGAGAGAAATTCACCATTGTAAAGCCATATTGATCGTTTTTAATTTCGCGAGCCGTATTCACATCAGCCCAATCACCTCGAAATAAGACAACTTTGCATTTGCCGTAATAATCCAACTCAATGATGTCAGTAATAAGTCCGTAATATTCCAAATTCCCCTCGACCGGATTACTGTCCCTAGCACTAGCATAACTTGTAATCGAAGAATTAACAACAATTCCGCAATTTTGGGTTCTCCTCAATCTCTCGCGATACCTTGTATGAAATCTGTATCCGTTGATGAGGAAGCCACTATATCTTTTAACTATTCTGTTTGGACCTTGTGAAAGCCATTTAACGTCGTCATTTACTTCATTCCGACTCCAAACCTATTGAGTCGAAAGTAAATCGAGTAATTATGAATGTTATGAGAAATATTATTACTTGTCAATGAAAATTTAAATTGCATACCATTTGGCTTAACCATTCATGGAATGATTCTGCGAACAACTTATTAATTTCTCGTCGATTTAATCTTTGAGATCGTGAACGAGCTCTCAATATTTGTTTGTACTCACTACGGTAAAAAAGGTTTTACTTTGTTAGAAGACAAACAAATCATAATTGATGAGTATTTATCAAATTGTAGAACGTACTTCCGAAATGGTTCCATTGAATCGTGATGAAAAAGAACGTATCGATGTGCTTGGACCCACGATCTATCGTCTAATTCTGTAATTTCGACTTTGCCGATCGGTTCTCCGAAACTTTGAAATAAATAAGTTTCAGCCAAATTATGATCTGTGAGCCCAACATTTCTACTTGGTCTGTTCATTCTTGTTTCAACATCTTCCAAATACCTCGAACAGAAAGTCATACATTCCTCTGCCAAGTAGCCCTCGGCAATTGATCCTTCCGGATAACGCTTTTTGCGACAGTATGACTTCAATTTGGAAAGGAACCTAAACACGATATACAACATTATCAAAAGTTGCAACTAAAGGCATTGAGCTGAATGAAGGAATATTTTGCAAATAAAGTAAGACCTTTCAATGGGATACATCCATCGATAGAAAACGGGTCCACCAAGAAGTGCTTCACGCGGGAGATGAATTAACAAGTGCACCATAATAGTGAAGAAGGAAGGCGGGAATATCTTCTCCAGATTGCATAAAGTCAATGCGGCTCGATCTTGTAGTCTCTCAAGTTCTTGAACATTCAAAACTTTACCACAAATGCCTTTCATTATATTTGACAGTTCAATTACATGAGCCGTCACCTTTTTCGACATACAACACTGCATAGCAACTGGCAGTAAGTCTTGCATCAATATGTGATAATCATGCGATTTTAAGCCATATAATCTTCGATCCTTAAGACACACATCGCGATATATTTGATGCATACGCATCCGGGACCTTTATATCCTTCAACACCGTACAGAACACTTCTTTCTCCGTCTTCGACATTGAAAAAATAGCAGGCGGCAACTGATATTTCATATTCGGAAGTGCTCGGGGATGAAGCTCACGCCGAATTCCCATGTGGACTAAATCAAGTCGACTCTGAAGATTATCTTTCGATTTTCCATCGACATTCAAAATAGTCCCAATGATGTTCTCGCAGACATTTTTCTCTATGTGCATGACATCAAGATTATGGCATAAAATCTGATGCTCCCAATAAGGCAACTCGAAAAAAATACTTCTTTTTTTCCATAAGTCCACCTCATTAGGATCATCCTCTTCATCAGATTCATCCCTAGATCTTCTATTTCTATGCGAGTTTGCCGGTTGATTCATCTTCCCATAAATGAAATTCATATCTTTCAACATTAACAATATTTCGGATCCACAGGTCTACGAAGGAGCTGGTCTGAACTCTTCAGTACCATCAAACTGAGCACTCTGAAATCTAAATGTATGATTTTTCGGTAACCACCGACGATGCCCCATGTAAGAAAACTTCTTCCCATTATATAACCATTGCGAACATGTCTGCGCAGCACAACATGGACAAGCATAATGTCCCTTGGTACTCCAACCAGATAAATTAGCATAAGCCGAAAAGTCGTTAATAGTCCACATTAATGCCGCACGTAAATTAAAGTTCTCTTTTCTCATTGCATCGTATGTCTGAACACCAGCCCATAATTGTTTTAACTCGTCAACAAGTGGCTGCAAATAGACGTCAATATCATTCCCCGGCCCTTTCTCTCCAGGTATAATCATAGACAAGATAAAAGAAGATTGTTTCATGCAAACCCATGGAGGCAAATTGTAGGGAACAAGCACCACAGGCCAAAATCGTGACGTTGTGCTCATGAGTTTGTAAGGGTTAAATCCATCGGATGCTAGCCCAAGCCTCACACTCCGAGGATCGCTTGCAAAGCCTGGAAATTTGGAGTCAAAACATTTCCAAGCTAAAGAATCTGCAGGATGCCTTAACAACCCATCATCGGTTCGTCTATCACGGTGCCACATCATTGATTCGGCT
The DNA here is from genome assembly GCA_025698515.1 of Gossypium sturtianum. Classification (NCBI taxonomy): domain Eukaryota; kingdom Viridiplantae; phylum Streptophyta; class Magnoliopsida; order Malvales; family Malvaceae; genus Gossypium; species Gossypium sturtianum. The sequence continues at coordinate 97,514,211 of CM046947.1, forward strand.
ATCTTCGACGACATGAAAAGCCGTTGAAGCCTTGGTATTAGCGGAAAATACCGCAAAATCTTAACTGGCTGCTTCTTTGACCGTGTATCGTGTTCATCCTCGTTACCGTCCTCTGTATTTCTATTAATCCAACGGGATTGGCCGCATACATGATAGCACTGTTGGTTTCTGTGGTCGCCCCAATACAACATGCAGTCATTTGGGCAACTGTGAATTTTGTTGTATCCAAGGCCCAAATCCTTTATCAATTTCTTCATGTCTTTGGAAGATTGAGGGATTTTTGCAAACGGGAACATTTCTTGCAGAAACTCTAACAGCATTGTCAACGAGTTTTCGGTCCACCCCCCCAAACATTTCAAGTGAAAAAGACGAATACAGAATGACAGTTTGGAAAATTTTGATCCCTCATACAGTTCTTCATTCATTTCACCAAGTAACGTGTAGAACCTCGCCGCTTCTTCATTTGGCTGTTCATCCGGCACACTTCTTTCCCCTTCGGTGAAAGTATTTCCACCAAAATTATGATCACCGGTTCCACCCAAGTCAGGTGGAAATGACCTGAAACCATCACTGCGCATATTAAAAGCATCCCGCAACATGTTTTCCATGTTATCATCATTAACATTCTGATTGAAAGCACTATGAGGATACCCCCGATTCATCGATGAAGATGCTCCACTAGATGTACACTCTCCATGAAAAAACCATATTTTGTACCCCCGGACAAAGCCATCAAGAACTAGATGTTCGTAGACCACTTCACGATAATGCCAGTTAATATTGCAACACTTCTTACACGGGCAAAGAATCATATTCTCTTGGCTTGCATTTTGAAATGCGAAATTCAGAAAAGTTTCTACTCCATTTCGATAGCCATTGCTTACCCTTGACAATTTCATCCAACTCCTATCCATTTCGTAGTTGTTGAAGTCTAAAGTTGACAATAAATTATACGGCTAAATTGTTAATTAATAATTTATGTAAATAATGCTATGAAATTTAATCTTAAAATTACGTAAGTTATGTATTCTTTAAGATCCATCATACGCGGCATTGTTACACCTAGGGAGGATCCATTACATCTCACTGTGAGATATAAGGCAACCCGTCAGGTTTCCAGCCTATATACTTTGAATCTTTTTCTTTTATCTATACAAGTATTATGTAAGTTATGAAATTTGATCGTAAACTTATGTAAGTTATGAAATTTGATCTTAAAATTAGGTAAGTTATGTATTCTTTAAGATCTATCATACGCGGCATTGTTACACCTAGGGAGGATCCATTATATCTAACAGTGAGATATAAGGCAACCCGTCAGGTTTCCAGCCTATATACTTTGAATATTTTTCTTTTATCTATACAAGTATTATGTAAGTTATGAAATTTGATCGTAAACTTATGTAAGTTATGAAATTTGATCTTAAAATTAGGTAAGTTATGTATTCTTTAAGATCCATCATACGCGACATTGTTACACCTAGGGAGGATCTATTATATCTCACTGTGAGATATAAGGCAACCCGTCAGGTTTCCAGCCTATATACTTTGAATCTTATTTTTTCTATACAAGTATTATGTAAGTTATGAAATTTGATCGTAAACATATGTAAGTTATGAAATTTGATCTTAAAATTAGGTAAGTTATGTATTCTTTAAGATCCATCATACGCGGCATTGTTACACCTAGGGAGGATCCATTATATCTAACAGTGAGATATAAGGCAACCCGTCAGGTTTCCAGCCTATATACTTTGAATCTTTTTCTTTTATCTATACAAGTATTATGTAAGTTATGAAATTTGATCGTAAACTTATGTAAGTTATGAAATTTGATCTTAAAATTAGGTAAGTTATGTATTCTTTAAGATCCATCATACGCGGCATTGTTACACCTAGGGAGGATCCATTATATCTCACTGTGAGATATAAGGCAACCCGTCAGGTTTCCAGCCTATATACTTTGAATCTTTTTCTTTTATCTATACAAGTATTATGTAAGTTATGAAATTTGATCGTAAACTTATGTAAGTTATGAAATTTGATCTTAAAATTAGGTAAGTTATGTATTCTTTAAGATCCATCATACGTGGCATTGTTACACCTAGGGAGGATCCATTATATCTAACAGTGAGATATAAGGCAACCCGTCAGGTTTCCAGCCTATATACTTTGAATCTTTTTCTTTTATCTATACAAGTATTATGTAAGTTATGAAATTTGATCGTAAACTTATGTAAGTTATGAAATTTGATCTTAAAATTAGGTAAGTTATGTATTCTTTAAGATCCATCATACGCGGCATTGTTACACCTAGGGAGGATCCATTATATCTCACTGTGAGATATAAGGCAACCCGTCAGGTTTCCAGCCTATATACTTTGAATCTTTTTCTTTTATCTATACAAGTATTATGTAAGTTATGAAATTTGATCGTAAACTTATGTAAGTTATGAAATTTGATCTTAAAATTAGGTAAGTTATGTATTCTTTAAGATCCATCATACGTGGCATTGTTACACCTAGGGAGGATCCATTATATCTAACAGTGAGATATAAGGCAACCCGTCAGGTTTCCAGCCTATATACTTTGAATCTTTTTCTTTTATCTATACAAGTATTATGTAAGTTATGAAATTTGATCGTAAACTTATGTAAGTTATAAAATTTGATCTTAAAATTAGGTAAGTTATGTATTCTTTAAGATCCATCATACGCGGCATTGTTACACCTAGGGAGGATCCATTATATCTCACTGTGAGATATAAGGCAAACCGTCAGGTTTCCAGCCTATATACTTTGAATCTTATTATTTCTATACAAGTATTATGTAAGTTATGAAATTTGATCGTAAACTTATGTAAGTTATGAAATTTGATCTTAAAATTAGGTAAGTTATGTATTCTTTAAGATCCATCATACGTGGCATTGTTACACCTAGTGGTTAGGGTTTAGGATTTAAGATTTAGGGTTTAGGGTTTATTATTTTATGGTTTAAGGTTTAGGGTTTTATGGTTTAGGGTTTAGTGTTTATGGTTTAGTGGTTAGGGGTTAGGTGGTTAGAGGTTAGGGGTTAGGGGTAAGGGGTTAGGGGTTTAAGGTTTAGGGGTTTAAGGGTTTAAGGTTTAAGGTTTAGGGTTTAGGGTTTAAGGTTTAGAGGTTTAAGGTTTAAGGGTTTAGGGTTTAAGGTTTAGGGTTTATGGGTTAGTGTTTAAGGGTTAAGGGTTTAAGGTTACAGGTTATGGGTTTAGTGTTTAGGGGTTTATGGGTTTAGTGTTTAGGGTTTAATGTTTAGGGGTTTAAGGGTTTAGTGATTAGGAGTTAGGGTTTTAAGGGTTAGGTGGTTAGAGGTTAGGGGTTAGGGATTTAGTGTTTATGGGTTAGGAGTTTAAGGTTTAGGGGTTTAAGGGTTTAGGGTTTAAGGTTTAGAGGTTTAAGGTTTAGGGTTTAGGGTTTAGTGTTTAAGGGTTTAAGGGTTAGTGTTTAGGGGTTAAGGGTTTATGGTTAAGGGTTAGGGTTTTAGGATTTTAAGGTTTAAGGTTTAGGGTTTATGGTTTATGGTTTTAAGGTTTTAAAGTTTAGGGTTTAGGGTTTAGGGTTTTAAGATTTAAGGTTTAAGGTTTTAGGGTTTTAGGGTTTTAGGGTTTAAGGTTTAGGGTTTTAAGGCTTTAGGGCTTAATTCAGATTTTAAAATTGATTTGATTAAAAATAGTGGTTAATATTATTAAGTTTAACTTTTTATGATTTTTAATAGAATAAATTAATAATAAATTGTGAAGTTATTATTATTTTACATTTAATTTGGAAAATACAATATGATGAATGCAATTTAATTCAAGTTTTAAAGGTTAATTTTATGAAATTTAATTATTAATATTATTAGGTAATTATGTATTTAATAAATGTTATATTATTTTGGCATTTAATTTGGTATTTGTATTTAATAAATGTTATATATTTTGGTATTTATAAATAATATTATTAAGTTTTTAATGTTTAATTCAGATTTTAAAATTGATTTGATTAAAAATAGTGGTTAATATTATTAAGTTTAACTTTTTATGATTTTTAATAAAATAAATTAATAATAAATTGTGAAGTTATTATTATATTACGTTTAATTTGTCAAATACAATATGATGAATGCAATTTAATTCAAGTTTTAAAGGTTAATTTTATGAAATTTAATTATTAATATTATTAGCTAATTACGTATTTAATAAATGTTATATTATTTTGGTATTTAATTTGGTATTTGTATTTAATAAATGTTATATATTTTGGTATTTATAAATAATATTATTAAGTTTTTAATGTTTAATTCAGATTTTAGAATTCATTTGATTAAAAATAATAGTTAATATTATTAAGTTTAAATTTTTATGATTTTTAATAGAATAAATTACTAATAAATTGTGAAGTTATTGTTATTTTACGTTTAATTTGTCCAATACAATATGATGAATGCAATTTAATTCAAGTTTTAAAGGTTAATTTTATGAAATTTAATTATTAATATTATTAACTAATAAAGTATTTAATAAATGTTATATTATTTTGGTATTTAATCTGGTATTTTTATTTAATAAATGTTATATATTTTGGTATTTGTAAGGAGAAAAACGGCGATAATAGTCTGCTATTTCAACTAATCTCGTAGCTTTTAAAAAAAAATCGATGCGAAGGAGTAGCATTAAGTAGGATCGAAAACAGAAAATATAACCGAGAGCAAATAACTCAAAATCTCAAATATAAATCAATCCTCAAAATACGAGTAGGGTTTAAATATTTACCTTATTTAATTTGCTGGGTCTGTCAGCAACTTGAATCCAACAGAGGGATTAGATCAGCCACTGGAGGAAGCTGGGACAGAGATGTCGCGGCGCGGATGCGTTAAGAGAGATGAGCTCTGCAGCAGTAACACGAAATGGTGAACAAGAGAGCAAAACGGATGGGAAAATGGTGAACAAGAGAGCAAAACGGATGTCAATTGGGAAACATTATTGCTAAAATTTTAGTGAACCCAATATCAATCAAAAATCAATCAAACAAACAAAAGAAAACATAGCAAATGCTTGACTGTCCTTAGCAAATTTCTATCACAACGAAACAAATTTTGAACAAAGCAACAATTGCAAAATTTTTAATTTCAAAAATTAGTGGCATCGGACTATTGGAGGTCAGTAAAACCTTAGAATAATACTAATCAACATCTAATTCATTTTAGCGCAAGCATGAAAAGAATAAAACTTGATTCCAAACGAGTGCAACCTCATCTTTTCATTCAATTTTTCCCCTCGTTGGATACCTGGCCAACCATCCAATTCTTTATCCATGTCTTATTAAAAAGAAAGGCTTGTTCATTTGACATACAAGTTATATACACATATAAAGCCTAATTGAAAATGGAAAATCATGTAAAACCCATCTAACCCTTAAAATAACCCATTGATTGTAGTCACCGATCAAATCCTTATCCAAACGCAAGCAATGAAACTTCAATTACCATCAAGAAATGAACCATACGATAATCAAAGCAAACTAAATCAACAATGCGAAGCAACAGAAACCCAAATTTTTAACAAATTAATCAATCATCCCATCGGTTCTTAACCAGTAGGCAAAAGCAAACCAACTCTTTTTATTCAACAATTTGTATATAAATGATAAATCACGAGTAAAAACACTAGTCTCGGACTAATGGCTACTTATAGATTGCATCGTCAAGCCTTCTTTCAATATGAAAGACATGCCAATCTCATGATTATAAGTTAATTCATCCTTATTCATAAAACAATATTAATTTTAAATTTATGTTTCACCTCATGTTGAAACAGCAGATAAAACAACAATATTGGTGTAGTCAAAGTTTTTGAGTTGGCATGTTTTATTTTTTTAATCATATAACTTATGATTTAATTTTGTTGAGCAGCAAATGAGGTAAAGAAAACATTATACATAAGGTAAAGAAATTTTAATTAAAGAGGTGGCTTGTGTAACTCAAGAATGGCTAATTACTAGTACGGACTAAAGGAAAATGAAATAAATATATCAGTGAATGCTTCACCTTTAAGTAAATATAGAATGTCTAAACCTAAACCTAAAACTTTAACCCCTAAATGTTTTTCAATCTACTAAATATGTGAAAGACGTGAAAACTCAGTTTCTTGAAATGTTTTCAGTTAAGGGAAGTTTTTTTTCGATTGTTTAAAATAATATAAAAGCGAAAGAGGAACGTACCTTGTTCGTTGCAGTTGCAATTGCAGTCAATCTAATGGGCATGCTTCAATTGCGAGCAGTAATGCATGGATTTACATAAAAGAACGGATCAGAAATAGGCAACCCTAAAACATTAAAAAGTTCTTAATATGGAGAAAAAAATATGTGTATGTACATGATAAAAAAAGAATGAATAAGAAAAGAAAACATGAAGGCGCACTCCGCTACCTTTCACCACCGATTTGCCTTCTCACGGTCAAGGAAGAGAAATTTAAACTCAGACGCAAAACAGTGTTTCTATACTGAGCAAAACAGTTTCAAGGTCTCTGACTTTTTGGGGAAGATGGAGAGAACAAAACAAAGAGCAAAACCCAGACGCAAAGAAAAATTTCTATACTGGATTCAATCACTAAATTGGGAAGTGGGGAAGAAGAGGTTGGGGAAATTGGGAAATTTGGGTAGGCTGCTGAAATTTGGGGAAATTGGGAAGTGGGGAAGACGAGGCTGAAAAAATCGGGGATTAATCTGACTTGAAATTTGGGGGCTAAAAAAACGACGTAGCTTAAGTTAGGTTTTCCTTTAATTTGCAACGCTTATGATAAAACGCCACTAATGACAACTTATTTGCGGTGTTTTTATAAAAAACGCCACTAAAAACATATGCTTGATATATTTTTGTGGCATTTTGAACAAAGCGCCACTAATAACACATATAAAACTGTGTCGTTTAATCATATACTAATTTCTTACGGCGTTTTTTTTAAAAACGGCACTAAAAATTCAAAATGAAACAGCCCCGTATTGCTCTCTGTTTGTGCCTTTTATTATTTTAATTGTTATTGGATGATTTTTATTTGTATGTGAAAATATATTATATGATTATTATTGTAACTATCAACAAATAAAAATAAAGTATATCGTAGTAGTGAATAAACTATGATATTTAAAAAAAAATTACTATTAATATTATTATGTACTTCAATATTTTTATTTGTAATATACATATTTTAGTCGGCAGGTAAAGGTAATGTATTTAAATTTATATAATATTTTCATTTTAATACTTATTTTATTTTAGTTAATGTTCACCTCAATTTTTTAAATAGTTTAATTTAAATTATTAATTTAAGAAAAAACAAAATTAAACTGTTATTTTGTAAAAGGAAATAATGACGACTTAAATTTTTTAATTTTTTTAAACATAACAACTTGTAAGACAATTTCCATGTATTAATTCATTTTTTTATTTTTATAAACTTTTTATTTTTTGAGTTTTATTTTTTCTTGATTTTTTAACATTTCAAATAATTTCATCATTTTACAAATCTCAATTAAACCTTAAAACCTAAACTATTTAATATATATATAGTTTATATATTTATCTATTAAATAATTTAAACTATATATAATCATAATATTAATATATTAAACTAAACACCTAACGCCTACCTTTGTACCACTAGTCCTTGAACCTTAAACCCATAACCTTTAACCCTTAAACCCCATAACCATTAACCCTTAGATATTAAACTTTAATACTTAAACCCTATAACCATTAACCCTTAAACATTAAACCACAACCCTTAAACCATATAATCCCTAAACCATAAACCCTTAAATAATGCACCTTAACTCATATATATATATATATATATATATATATTACATTGCAGAAGTAATTAAAAAAATAACTTAATCTAAAACCTAAACCCTAAAACAATATAATTTTTATCTATTTTATCAAAATCCCTAATACTTAAATCCCTAAACACTAAGACTCTAACTTTATTATTCGATATGGTTTAAGCACTAAACTCAAAATCCCATACTCTAAAATAATAAACCCTAAACTATAACCTCGACCAAAACCCTAACCTAACCCTAAATCATAACACATAGAACCTTAACCCCTAACCCTAAATGCTTAGCCTATTAACCCCAAACCCTCAACCATTTACCTTTAAACCCATCAACCCTATAAACTTTTAACCCATGAAATTAACCTTAACAAAACCCCCTTAAACCTTAAACCGCAAATCATAAACCATAATCCCTAAACACTAAAACAGTAACTCCTCAACCTTACACCTTAAACTATATATGCTAAACCATAAACTATAATAATAATTAATTTAATATTTTAAAATTAATATATCTCTTTTACGATTATATAAGAAATTATTTAATATATAAATTTAAAAATAGTCAGACTTTTAGCGGCGTTTCAACATAAGCGCCACTAATGCTCATACTTTTAGCGGCGTTTTTACATAAGCGCCGCTAATGCTCATACTTTTAGCGGCGTTTTTACATAAACGCCGCTAATGCTCATACTTTTAGCGGCGTTTCTACATAAGCGCCGCTAATGCTCAGACTTTTAGCGGCGTTTTTACATAAGCGCCGCTAATGCTCATACTTTTAGCGGCGTTTCTACATAAGCGCCGCTAATGCTCAGACTTTTAGCGGCGTTTTTACATAAGCGCCGCTAATGCTCATACTTTTAGCGGCGTTTTACGAATAAACGCCACTAAAAACGCCGCTAAAAGTCTGTTTTGCTGTAGTGAAAGTACAATTTTTATCAAGAAAAGTCATCAAAATCACTTACTAATAAGGGAGATAGCTTGGCTGAAAGTTCAAACCCCCAAAGCTCCATTTCTTCTTCAATTTTCGGTGGAGAGAAGATAGATGAATAGTAAAAGATGATAGCATCTTTTACTAATCTTATTTTATTCATTTTATCACCTAATTCCCACCTATTTTGACCAAAATTAAAAATTCTCGTCCCCTATGTCACATGGCCGGCCTACTCACTTAAAACAATGCCAAATTGCACAATTGAGGCCTCCAATTAATAGCCCATAGCTATTTGGCACCTTTTGCAAATAAACTTGAACTTTCGCACTTTATACGATTTAGTCATTTTTCACAATTTAGTTAGAAATCGTTAAAATTAAGGCACCAAAATTTTCATACATCCTTATAAACATATTATAACACATAACATAACATGAAAATAATTTCTCTAACCTCAAATTAGTGATTCCGAGATCACTGTTCCAACTATCCCCCAAATCGGGCTATTACACCCTCCATGCATTTTTTTTTTCACCTACTCCATTACCTTTCAAATCCCATCATTATATTTTTATTTCTTTCTTTTATTTCTTTTTCCTTGTTTTCCTCCTTACCTTACCTTTTTAGTCATCATTTCATTTTTCTTTTATTTCTTTCCTTTAATAATGTCATGGTTGACGCTTGGAAGAGCACACAAAAAAATAAATCCAAAATTTGCAAAAGATGGGATTTGAACCCCTTCCCTCCATGCTCTCCACTTGACACCAAGCCACAAGCTCCCTTGTGTCTCCTAAATGCACCCACTTATTCTTAAGTCCTACTTCCATCACTCATTTCCACTAAAAGGCCAAAAATGAAATTTCTTGCTATAGCCTAACTTGAACCCGAGACTTCATAGAAACCCCGTATCTTTCCAAAGTCACCTTCCTAATAAGTCCAAATTGTAATAATGTCATTCTCTTGTTCTCAAAAATTTTAAACACTCCTACGCCCAAGGCCCAATGGGCCCAATCCTACTAGGCCCAATTTTGGGATGTTAAACGTTTTTAGGTTATGGTGAGTTCGTGTTGGCAATGGCATCAAAACCGAATCAGGTGTGTACCTGAAACGCAAAAAACGAGGTTCAACAAAAGCCAAAAAATTGAACTATCGACACCACATGGGCGTGTGGTCGCCCATGTGGATGGTCGTGTGCGAGACACGGCAGTATGATCGACGAAGGCTTGGTCGTGCGTAGGACCTGACCGTGTGAGCCACACGGGCTAGGCCAGGTTGGGTGTGTGGGACCACATGGATATTTCACATAGGCGTGTGGATTTTGGGCCAAGCCATGTGAACCACACGACCAAGGCCAATTTGGCCATGTGGGCCTATTATTCTGAAATTTTCCCTAGGGTCGCACAGGTTGCTCCGATCGCCTATGGGCATACTGAAGGGTCGGTAAGGGCTAATTAAACCCTAATTCGTATGCTATGATATTCTGATAAACTGATCTGAGTAGGATACTGAATGTATGCTTGACTGTACTGCTATACGTATATATGTTATTTGTTTATGAGCATGTTTAACCTGCCATATTTATATCTGATTTCTACATCTGTTATTTTTGCCATATCTTAACTCACCGGTTCATTTACATTTTTTCTAACTTGATACTTTTGTTAATAAAATAGTCAAGTAAACTCTATTTAAAAAAAGATTTAACTCATAAATTGGTACCTAAATATTTTCATATTTTTTATTTTGATACCGAAACAAATTTTTTATAACAAGTGATATCTAAATTATTATTTTTTTTAAAATTAGTACCTCGGTAAACTATTTAGTTTATAGATAGAGTGCAACGCCCCAAAATTTTAATTTTTGATTTTGTGTATGTATGACACACAATGTCTATCTGCTTGAGTGGTTATGTGTTCTGGTTATGTGTGTGAGAGGTCCTAAGTTCAAGCCTTACTTGGGCAAATTTTGGTATTTTTATAAATAAAGCCTTAACCTTGTGCAAATGGCTTAAATTTAATTGTTGGTAAGTTTATATTAGAATGGGCTTGCTGGTTTGGTGGTTAAGTGGAGTGTTGGAGTGTTGGAGTGTTGGAGGTCCTATGTTCAATTTTCTGTGATGGCGTGGAGATAGTATTTTTGCTCTAATTTCGGCTAAGAGTTGTGTTGGGGCAAAATTCTGAGTAGTTGTGTTTTAATGGGTTAATGAGGAGTGATTTTGGGAGATAATTAGGAGAGGTTATCAGAAAATAATCTGATTATCTTTTTGTTGAAAAAAGGGTAGAGTTTTGGTTATCTTTCCAATTCCCCAAACTTTTTTTGACATTTTCTTCTTCTTCTTCTTTTTCCCTCCTCTGTCGATTCTTTCCCCTAGTTGCTACCGAAATTTCCATTATTTTTTCCCCTTCTGTTTCTTTCTCTCTTTTTTTTTTTCCAATTGATTTAGTTATTCATTCGTTACGGTTTTGTCTATTGTTAATCGTTCTTGGTTAATCTCTAAAGGGGGATTCCTTTTTGGTGTTTAGGATTGATCAAGGGACTGGTGGTTTTGAATCGATACTGTGATTGTGCAAAGTCGTGGTTACTCAAGCGAGGTAAGGGTTTTGCTAGGTTTTTAGTTGAGTTCCTTCCGAAATTGGTTGATTAAAAACGAATTAAGTGATTAATCATGTTGGTCGATTTTTAGGTTCTGGAGGCTTAGGAGTGTTTACGCATCAGAAATGATACCAGGTGTGTACCCAAAACGCAGAAAACGGGATTTGATGAAAAGCCAAAATTGCTTGCTGTCGAGAAATAAGAGAAAATGATGTGAAAAATTGTAGAGAAAGGAAATAAGGGTGTTATAAAATTGGAAGTCAACATTTTGCACTGAAATAGTTTTGGACAGCAGCAGTAGTCTAACTTTTAAAAATAATCAAAAATAGTGGGAATTGAGTTAGAGGTTGAATAAAATATGAAATTAAATTTTATTGAGTCTAGTTTTTCATGGAAGAAACGGTGTAAGCAGTGGAATTATAAATCATGAGATATAATAAATTTTGTGAGATAATGTCAAAATGATTTCGGGTTCCCCTGTTCTGGCTTAGGACAATAATAAAAAAATTGTAAAAAAATAATTAAGGGCTTAAATTTATATGTTTAAATCCCTAATGAGTCTATTTTCAAGAGAAACAAACAGAAACATCATCTAAATTTCGTACTAAGAAATAAATTAGCATAATAACAACTTTAACCCTCAACATTTATGCATTGTGTTAATTTAGTCTTGATTTTAAAAAAACAACTCTCGACATTTACACATTATGTAATTTGGTCTCTCTCTCTCTCTATTTTTTTTTTTTTTTGCAGATTTACTTTTATTTGTGACATTAAGGGTTAATTTTAAAAGAATTAGATAAGATGAATATTATTATCTTGGATTTTTGGTGTTTCTATTTTTTTGTATTTTTTTATCAAATTTTGTTGATAGATTTTTTTTAAAGCAACATTGAATATATATATATATATATATATATATATATATATATATTACACAATGTGTAAATGTTGAGAGTTAAATTTATTAGAAGCAAAACTAAATTGACCCAATATTAGATGTTGAGGGTTAAAAGTTGTTGTTTAACCAATTTTAAAAGTTACCATCATCTTCCCAATATTATACATAATTTTTTTGACTGATCCACGATGAAACTTTATAAAATCTATTTGTTGGGTCTATTTATTATCGATAAACATTGGTCTTCGTACCTCTCCTTTTGAATATTTATATTTAATTAGTAATAAATATAAAATATGAATATAATTATTTAAATTCTTTTGTTTGGAAAGGAATAAATACATAATTTCTTAAGCTCGGCGGCAATATCTAATACGAAATCCTTGAAAACTGTAACACCCCAAACCTGACCCATGCGTTACGAGCAGATTTAGCATGTCACACGAGCAAAACATGTTAAACCCTTTTTATTCGTAATAAAAAAATATTGCTTTGTTAAAATTAAGAAAACATGTTTGATTTGATAAAATACTACTAACCTCGAAGATTTGATTGATAAATTGATAAATTTGAACTAATGGTTTTACGAAATCGTGACTTTTGAAAACGACGTTAAAAATTTGAAAGAGAATTCGAGTTAGCGTTAATAGTTCGAGAGAAAATATTTGTGTTAAAAATATTTGTAAAATTTTATTTTGAAAATTCATTTGTTAATCAATTTTGGAAACCATTATTTAAGTTTTCAGAAAATTCCCTTTTTTAAACAATTTAAGAAAAATAATAAAAACATCCCAACCATAAAGTAAAATAAAAATAGTCAAGAGGCCTTATTACAACATTTAACCCAAAATAGTAAAGTAATAAAATAAATAAGAAAGAAGTCTAAAGTCCAAATAAAACATTCTGAAGTATGGCCTCCACCGAGTCATCCATGGCCCAAGTCCACGTCACTGAGCATTACCTGAAAGGGTTAAGAGAAAGGGGGTGAGTTACAAGAACTCAGTGTGAAATCCCCTTACCGTAATTAGGGGTGAGCAAAATTCGATTCGACTCGAAAAAATCGAAAAAAAATTCGAATTTCGAGTTAAACGAATCGAGTTATTCGAGTTAATCGAGTTATTCGAGTCAACTCGATTTTTTTTTTCGAATTTCGAGTTCGAATCGAGTTGAGTTTTCGAATTCGAATAACTCGAATAATTCGAATAATTCGAATATCAAACTATAATATTTTACATTTTACCCCAAACTCCCAAACCTTTTACTTTTCCTCAAAACTTTTACTCCTTCCCACTTTCCCCAAAACTTTTACTCCCTCACATCCCAACCCCCAATCTACCCAAAATCTATTTCCCACCAAAATTTTACTCTCCCATTTACTTTTTCTCAAAATTTTACTCCCAAAACCCTCAAACTTTTTATTTTCCCCCAAAATTTTTACTCCATCCCACTTTTCCCTAAAACTTTTACTCCCTTCCCATCTCACCTCCCATCTACCCCAAACCCATCTCCTCCAATTTTTTTAATATTTTCCTTCAAAATTTTACTCTCCCTATTTACTTTCCTCAAACTTTTATTCTCCAAAACTTTTATTTTTCCCCTAAACTTTTACTTCTCACCCTTTACTCTCAAATAAAAATCAAAATTATCCAAAAATCACTAAACATAAATAGTAATAATTTTATTTATATCTACTATTTATATTATTAAATTAAATTTCACATTTTATATTATTTATATTATTGAATTTTTAGTCATATTGAATATTTATATTAAAATTGAATTATTAATTATGCCATAAAATATTCGTGTTAAAATTTTATATTGGTATCAATTTCACATTTTATCTTTAAAATAACTTTTATTAAAAATCACATTTTTACATTTAATATATTTTTAATTCCAAAATACATAGTGACAAGAATCAAGATAATTGAAACAACTAAGCAAGCAAAGAAGCTAACCCGTATATAAAAGATTAATAAATAAATTATTTGGTGATGAAAGTTAATAAAAATTTGGTTAAGGTGGACAAATTTTATTACGATGGGTGACAATGATTACAAGGACCCAAAATTATTTTTTAAAATTTAACTCGAACAAATATATTCGATTCGATTCGATTCGAATTCCACCTCACTCGACTCGATTCGAGAAAATTTCAAATCAAATTAGGATGATAAAATATGATTCGTCAACTCGATTAACTCGAAATTTTTTTATTCGATTCGATTCGATTCGATCGAACGCTCACCCCTAACCGTAATCCATTGGGCTGGAACCCATTTAGCAATATTTTGGGCCTAAGCCCATTTACAATAACAATAATGTATCAATATAACATGTGTATGAAATGCAATTCCCAAACCAATCCTAATAATCCATCCGCTACACACCACCCGTACCAACCAACACACCTGTGGGTGATCATCGTCAACCCACCCCGCCAACACACCAAATGGATGCATTAAGCCATTTATAGCAAATTTAGTTGTGGACAAGCCACCAGAGTAACAGAATTTATGTGGCATTGCCACTATACAAATTTGTGGCAAAGCCACCAAAATATGTGGCAGAGCCACCAGAACTTCTCTTCAATATTATCCCATCCCATGCAAAATCATGTATATAATGCATAACAAATCACAATATAACAACAGTAATTTATTTGGATATTTATTACAAAATTATGGCCCATTATCTCAATTAATCAAAAGGTCCATTAAGCAAAATATTAGATTTGGCCCATTTAGCAAAATATCAGATTGGCCCGTTTAGCAAAATATCAGATTGGCCCGTTTAGCAAAATATCAGATTGGCCCATTAATCAATATGTCCATTCGGCCCATAAGCAATTTCGTATTTTGGCCCTTTAGGGGCATTTCCATAATTCGGCCCGTAAGGGCATTTCCGTAATCCGGTAATTTACCCACCAAGAGTAATTCGGTAATTTCGCAATCCAGACTTAACTACTAATTTGGGCATAAAAATTTAAAACTGTCCATCTGCGTCGTACTGACTAAATTGACTATAACTTGAGTTAGGAATCTTGAAATCTAAATCCGTAAATTTTAATTGAAATTAGACTCATATATATTCTTACTACAATTTTTCCAGAATTTTTGGCTTAACCATTTAGTACAGTTTATTTCTTAAAGTTTCCCTTGTTTCACTGTTCAATGATTCTGACCTCTCTTAACTTAATTTCAAATATCTCACTGTACGATTTTCATATACTGCTCCCACTTATTTCTAATGAAAATAGGTTCACTAAGGAATCTATACATATAAATTATAACCCATAATTCACTTTGTACAATTTTATACGATTTTTCTAAGACAGATCAGGGAACCACGAAGTCAATCAGAACCAGTCTCAAAAAAATTAGATATCTTAGAATATAAAATTCCTTTTCCTTCTCCGTTTCTTCCATATTAAAATAGACACAGTAAGATTTAATTTGATATCTTATTCGCTTTCTAATTCCCTTTCTCCTATTTTTCGTGATTTTTCAAAAACACATCACTGCTTCTAACTGAAACTGTTTTATTACAAAATACGATTACCACTACAATCATACGCACGCCTGAGTCATCATGGATGCTGATTTTTGGTTTTCTTTGGTATTTCGACCAATTTACAGAATATTTCATACAAACTTTCAGAGAAGTGTGAGATTACACACCATTTCAGATATGTATACGAACGGTACGGGATTACACACCTTATTTCGATTTCCTAACGAACCACTCGTCGTTGACTTAGAACAATACCAACCAAAAGTTACCCTCAGATTTCCAAAAGATTTCGTATCACTTACACTTGATTTGTAACAGCCCGATTTAGACCTTAGTCGAAACGGCGGTTTCGGGACCACGAATCTAAGTCGAAAAATATTTTAATATTATTTTCTATGTTCATTATGTGTGAATTGGTATGTGTGAAATTTTCGTATTAAAATTTGATTGTTTTAGTGCTTAATTTTGAAAAAAAGGGCTTAATCGCGTAAAATAAAAATTTGATGGTTAAATGAGATAGTGCTTAATTGTTGTTGTTTTAATAAATGGGACGCTTAAAGTAGCAATTTGGCCATAAAAGAGAGTTAGTGGCCGGTTGGCATGCATGAAATAGTGACTTTAATTGTTTATTAATTCTTTATGTGAAAGTGGTGCATTATTTAATAACATATGATAATATATTAATAATAAAACATAAACAAAAGGGAGGAACATCTTTTATTTCATTCTATCTCTCCATTGCTGAAACTAGAGAATGAAGAATGAACTTGAGCTTTTGAAACTTTCGGCCCTTGCATGTCTAATTAAGGTATGAAATTGAGTTCGGTTTTTAATAATTTTTACGTTTTTGAGATCGTTGCTTTGAATACTAGCTATCGCAAGCTTGAATTTTTGAATTTGATGATGTATTCATGAATTGCCATTGTTGATAGTTTGATGAAATTTGTGTTTAGTGATGGCAAATAAATATAGGATGTTAGATTGATAAGTTTAATTAAGGCATTTTTGCTGGAAATGCCTAAATAGGATTAAATTCTGAAATTTGTAAATTGAGTGGTCAAAATGTGAAATAAATAAAATGTATGAGCTTGTAATAAGGCTAGGAATATTCGGCCCTCAAGAAGTTTGGTCAAATTTTGTGTAATTTGTGTTTTGTGCAAAAAGGACTAAATTATAAAAAAGTGTAAAATATCAGGGGCAAAATGGTAATTTGCCCATTCATGAGTTTTCGGACCAAATTCAATGGAGTTATATTTGATTTAGCTAAATTTGAAATTTATAGATCAAGAGCAAAAAGAATCGGGATTGGATCGGAGAAAAGCAAAGTTAATTGAATAGTCGGGAAACCTAGTCCGTCGATACTCGAGGTAAGTTTATAAGCAATTGGTTTCAAATGAATAATTGTTAAATTAATTGAAATGTACATTTTTATATGAGTTTCATTAAGTTTATACCTCAATTGCCTAATGTGATAGGGTGAAATTAAAGGTATTTGCCGAATGTGATATTAACATGTATATGTATTTATTTATATGAATTCCTTGGTTGGTTGAAATATGTATAAAGATACATACATATTTGTATATATATATATAATTTCTCTAAATGTGACATGGTGTGAGATTTAATATTTGTACTAGTTGAATGTGTGTTGGATTATGCATGGAATGTATATTTGGGGTTGAGTGAATGCTTACAAATTGAGTAGTTGTTTAACGTGTGCTATGAGATAGGGGATGGTGGTATCCAATTTATTTTCTAGATGAATGTATGGTTATGGTATTGAACTAATGAGAGTACATGGTTGTCTTCTAAAGCCGAATATGGTATAACTTTATTAAAGGGATAGATGGAATCGATTATGTATATCTATGATGTTTTATATCTTCTTTTATATGTGATAATTTATGTCTATGAGAATGAGCTGGAAATTGTGAAAGGAAGATGGCACTATGTGTGCGAGAAACGGGTAATGGCACTATGTGTGCGATACATTACCGGAAGATGGCACTATATGTGCGAGAAACGGGTAATGGCACTATGTGTGCGATACATTACCGGAAGATGGCACTATGTGTGCGAGAAATGGGTAATGGCACTATGTGTGCGATACATTACCGGTAGGTGGCACTATGTGTACGAATCCTATTTCCCGAGCACTATGTGTGCGATATCGGTTAAATGACACTGTATGTGAGGAAATTATGTAACGGCCCTATGTATGCGAATACGTTACGGGAGTTGCACTATGTGTCCGGGTGGACAAATTTGCTAGAGACCTAAACAATTGAATGAAGGTAACTGAGAGATGATGTACAGGTAAGTAATATATGATAGTTGAATGCTTAGAGCTAATGAGGTAAGTTGTTTTGGGTTTATGAATTTTAGTAATAAGGTAAGATTATTAATTTTGGATTTGTTCGGGTTGGATAAATGGTTCATGATTATTCGGCTTTGAGACCATTTGAATGCGATAAATATTAATTAGTGAAACATGCTATATATATGCGGTTATGTGTTAGTTAAGGATAAGAGTAAATTGATTAAATTCTAAAAAAATGATTAGATGCATATGGTTACCATTGCTTATTACTTACTAAGCTAAGATAGCTTACCATTTGTGTTTAATTGACTACTTTATAGATTTTGAAGTTTACGTACGAGCTCGGGGATCATCGTCAAAGTCAATCACACTATCAACTATCTTTGGTACCCTTTTTATAAGTTGAACTTTTGGACCTATGGCATGTATAGGCTATATATATTACTCTTTTGAGTTTATTTTGAATATGATGTATATATATTTGTATAAGCCATGCGAAAATGGCTTGTCCATCTTGTAAATCTTGGAAATTTATATTTTGGCTTGATAATTATGTTTGGTTGTGGTTTTGGTTGATTTAGTTTTAGTATATATATAAGTATGGTTAATGTATGAAGTTTAAATGAAATGGAGTAAGGATGTTATAAACTAGTTAACCATATTTAGCAATGAAACAGTTTTTGGTTAACAGCAGTAATATGATTTTGAAAAATCACCAAAAATAGGATAAATGGAATTATAAAGTGAATAAGATATAGAATTAAATCTTATTGTGTCTATTTTTATATGAAAGAAATAGAATAGGCAAATAAATTTTATATTATGAGATATTTAAATTTTAGTGAGACTGGTTCTGAATGACTTCGTGATTTCCTGTTCTGTCTTGTAAAAATTATTAAAAATTGTACAAAAATAATTATGGAGAATAGTTTATATGGTTAGAATCCTTAATGAGTCTATTTTTTTATTGGAAGAAATTAGAACATTATTTGAATTTTGTACAATGATATAATTGAGTTTTTTTAAGGATAGGTCAGAACCATCTAACAGTGAAATAGGGAAACTTTAATGAATAAACTGTACTAATTGGCTACATGAAAAATTCTGGAAAAATTATATTAAAAAGATATATGAGTCTAGTTTCAAGGAAAATTTACGGATCTCAATTTCAAGTTTCGTAACTCGTGTTATAATCAATTTATTCAACATGACGCAGGTGGACAGTTTCAATTTTTATGCCCCGAATTAGTAGTTAAGTCTAGTAATGCCTTACGCTCGACTCCGGTAACGGTATCGGGTAAGGGGTGTTACATGATTCACTTACCACTATATCCGAAGGTAGAAATATATCGAGTGATTTGTCCCTAAAACATATAGTCGATTAGTCAAAACTTCAATCCGATTTACAACATAGCCAAATAGAGATATAACGAAAAATCCAAAAATGAACCCCCTTACCTTATCGATATTGGATCCAATTACCACCGTTTGACTTCGGCTAGAACAATACACGGTCTCCCACTTAAAGCACTAGAAAAAGAGAGTGATTAAGACATGAAGAAGTGGAGGATAACACCATTTTCAGTTACGATCACGATTTACAACCGAATAGTGATAAATACTTATTCGGCTAAAAGAGAAAAGAATATGATCATAGAAAAGAATTCACTTACTGATTTAATCGAAGAAGGAATGTCACCTCAAACGAGAAAGAAATTATGAAGGAGTGATTGTGGATTGTGAGTTTCGGCTATGGAAGAAAATGAACAAGAATAGTTTCGGTTATGAGGGTATGGATTAGAGGAAAAAGATAGTAGAGTTGGAGAATTTCGTGAAAAGAAAAGAAAGGTTGAGAAGGGTGCTTATCAAATTTCGATTTTCAAGAGAAGATGAATGAAAATAGTTTGGTCTCAATGGTTTGGTACCTACAACAACAAGAAAGAATTGAAGAAAAGAAATGCTCACTAATGGCTTGAAGTTTCGGCAAAGATGACAAGAAATTTGAGAGAAATGGCATAAAAATGCAAGAAGGAATTTTGACCAACCAAGCACCAAAGTTTCTACCAAAACACTAACAAAAATTCGGCTGCCCCTCTTACACCCAAAACCGTCCACATCCATTTCAATATTGGTCAAAATTTGCCAACCACACTTTCCATAATACTCTCCCCTTTTTGTGCCACCAACCACACTTTCCATAATTCTCTCCCCCTTTTGTGCCAATATGTCCCCCATACTTGCCTTTTCTTTTGATTTTTTTCCCCAACCTCAACTTTTCCTTTTTTCCTTAGCCCACTTTGCCAAAAATAAAAAGTCCACCTTGCCATATTTACATGCTTTGCCGACACTTAGGGAAAGAATGCAAAAATAAAAGTCAAAATTTGTACACAATGGAATTTGAACCTCTTCCCTCAAAATCTTTCACTTGATGCTATAACCTCTTTACCAATTGCTCATTTTTGCTAACAATTTACTCTTTTATTTCCATAAGCCTTGATGCCACTTACTATCTCTCCTTAATAGGCTTAAACACAAAATTTTTTCTAAGGCCCAACTTGAACCCGGAACTTCATAGAATCCCGTAACTTTCTAAAATCACCTTTATAATAAGTCCAACTTAAAATAATGTCGTTCTCTTGTTCTCAAAAATTTTAAACATTCCTACGCCCAAGGCCCAATGGGCCCAATCCTACTAGGCCCAATTCCGGGATGTTACAAAAACAATCTTGTTTGATTGCTAGGTTTGTCTTAACTTTGAATATGGAAATTAAGTAATTTTGAAAAAATTGTTCTTCCTTAAAATTTTTTAGAAAAAAATTATAGTAATTGTGAAAGGGTATAATGATTTTACGTGTTGCTAGTGAATTGATATATTATTAAAAATTAAATGAAGAAATTTTAATATTGTATTATTATTTGATTTATTGATAGGATATATAATTATACGTGTTCTAACAAAGGTTTACTAAAAATAATAACATGGAATGTTATCATCATAACAACGAGGTTTCAAAAACACTATCGTGTGACATTGCTAGATACAGCCATAACGGCTAGGCCGGATTTAGGGTGTTACATAAAGTTTCATGAAGTATTACATTTTAGAGTATTTTATTTAAAATATCCTTAATTAGTGGGAGATGGAGTTGTTGGATTCACTTCTTTTTCTTTTGTTTATTTATTGCATTTTTAATAATTTTCAGAAAAAGTGATTGTTGGTAAAAGACAAAATGATTTTTTTTAGTACGTAAATATTTTTCAGTCACAAGTGCTACCTAAATTATTTTTCCCCAAGTTGAGACATTTGTTGTTTAGACAAACTATTAAGTCTATTCTAAACAATTTTTTTGTCACAGCCGAAAAGTTACAATTTTAAAAATTGAGTTAATTTGTAAATTTTTTTCGAAAAATACATGCGTTTTGTGTAAATTTGTGTGGAACAAATGCATTAAAGTCTTTGTGAATAATATATAAAAATGACAAATTAATATGACATTACACATATGATAATATCACATTGAATAAAAGTTTAACCAACTTTAAAATTTTTCATTGGGTAGACTTCCTTTACATCATTGTGTCTTCTACTCACAATCACTTTTTTTTGTAAAAAAAAAAAAAAAAAAAGAAAAAGAAAAGAAATAAAAAAAAAAAGAAGAAGTGAAACCAACAATGCCTTAAAACGGATGTCTTTTATCTGATATTTTAAATAAAAGAGTCCAAAAAGTAAGACTTTATCAAACTCTTATCTATAAATTCTATTACTAATTTTAAAGTTGCATATTCTATTATAAATTCTATTATTAATTTTTATTTAAAAATAACATTAAGTAGTGGAAGAAGACGAAGACATCTGCTTTATCTGCATATTCAATAATTGTTGAAAGAAAACAGAATGATGGCAATCGAGGAAGTTTTTCAAATTCAAAAGATGAGCATGAAGAAAACCTCAACATAACAAAGAAAAAGAAAGCATTGAAAATGAGTTTTGGCTGATTATTTTATTTAAAAAGAAGTATGGTATTTATTTATAGGGCTATTTAGAATACCATTATTTTGAATTCGCTTAATTATACAACTTTTTTTTGTCATAAGTGATACATAAATTATTTTTGTTTAAGGTTATCCTTAATTAAAAGTTGTCATCATAATCGAAATTTTGAATGTTTGACGTTAACTAAATGATCAATCTTACTGTAATAATTAAAATTGTCACTCAAATAATGGATGTTTTTATCCGTATCATTAAAAACACTAATTTTAATCAATAACAGGAATTTTTCGATCGTATCAAGTCAGGAAATACATAGTGAAATTCGAATTTTTGCCAGTATTACCCCAAAATTTGAACCACTAACGCTTTGGTTGGTTTTCCATTTTTGATTTGGGGGTTAATATTCTTTTACATTGGCTTTTAACAATATATACCCTAGTTTAAATATCATATGTTGCAGAAGTGATTAATATGAGATTTTAATATAATAAATTAATTTAATAGTTTACTTACAAATATTAAAAAGAAAAGATGTTAATAAAATTTTTGAAGTTGAATTCAGTATATATATAATAATTAGTTTAATTAAAATAAAATTAAAAATATAAATACATAAAATAATAAAATATGATTCAAATATAAATGTATATAACAAACAATCAAATACAAATATAATTATTGTATCTTAATTTTTCTATTCAAATATCTTTTTTTCCTATCTAACGTTAAGCCTTTGTTATCAAATCACCATATATTTTATTTAATAACAAATTGAAATGTATATTTCCTTTAAGTGCTTCTCTTTGTCTTCAAAGTTGAAGAATCGTTTGAATTAGAGCATGTATTCAGACATGAAGATGAAACAAACACTGTAACTGAAGAGGATATGGTGCTTCCAAAGTTGAAGAGACTGGAACTCCTACAATTACCAGGCCTTGTCTACTTCAGCCCTTTGGGTTATCACTTTATGCTCCCACGGTTCAATGTCACTACAGTCATGGAAAACTGCCCCGTGTTATGCTTTTAGAAAAGCACAGAAGCCCCTGTAGTTCACTAAGCCTTGAACATATGGAGTTTAAATTATAAGGGTATTTTATGAAAGGTAAGATCACGAGAACATGGCAGGTGATTAGTGGTCATAGGGATACATTGTCATCTCGACCAATGTTATGTGTATAATCTGTTGGTTGATCTCTTTGAACTTTGCTTAATAAAATTCATATGAATGAGTTGACTATCTAAACATATTGTTGGACTGCACTTTGTATGTTTAATTGCCACACACTTCATGCAAGAAAAGAGCACTCAACATTGTAAGTCAATTTGCTTGTAACTTCAAACTGAGTTCAATTTTTTTTTTAAAAGAACAAATTTAGTTCAAATAAGTTATTACATGACATTTTTTTCCCTTACAGTATAATTAATTTTTTTAACACTCAAAACAATATTAAAAAGGTTGAGGAACAAAATAATTTATTATTAAGTTGAAACTAACAATCAAACTTTCAATAGTTCAACAAAATCACCTTTAGAAACTTCGCAAAATAAAATCTATCCAATTTCGGTTATGGTTTAACACACAAAAACAAATACATGATGCAATGGAATTTTCACTCTCACGCAAAAGCATACAGTAAAAGCTGCAACATAACTATAACTAGCTAAGTTATTAGTTTGAAGTAAGAGACGATATATCATATTGCTTCACAACTCCATTAAAGTAAGCTTTCATACCAGTTAGAAGCACAATCGTCAACGCACAATTATCAACGCACCTGTTTTTAACAAAAATAATAAACATAAACACAAGTAAACCAAACTGAATTTGATTATTACATATGCAAATTTAAAAAAAAAAAACTACAAATTGAAATTGACAACCATGTTTTTACCTGCTTTTAGTTGATATATTGAACTTATGATACTTTGAATCTCCATTTTTCATTTTGCATTCATGTCCATTTGGATATGGATATATATGATCCTCTAAATATATATAAAAACTTTAAAAAATTAAAAAAAAAACTCGTGTTAGACACAAATTATGTAAAAAACTTAACCAAAAAAATCCAAACAACATATACCTCCACCTATTGATTTATGTAACATGGCTTTGAAAGCTGCTCTAAAATCATCCACTCTTTCATGTAATGAGTGGTAGTTGACTTCAACTGAACCCTCGACGACTCCAACATATATCTTTATTGAAAATTGCATTTGAAACAGTGACAGATTCTTCAATCGCATCTTCCTCGACCAATTGCGGTGTCTTAAAAAATAATTAAAAAAAATTATAACTAAAATTTTAATCTTATGTCATCAAGGAAAAATAAGAAACATATATATACTTTATGAAGTAATATTTTCTAATAATTTACAAATTATTTACTTAAAATTTATTAAATTTATTATATTTAAAGTATTAAATTTATTAATATGCTACTAATTGTTTACTTAAAATTCTAACCTTTTTACTAATTTATTTTAACAAAATCTTGAATATGTAAAAGCAGATGTTGAAAATTAATTGGAGTAAACATATTAATATAATTCTTAATTTAAAAACAAGTTGGCCTTATAAAATACATGTTACTTGATTTAACCTAATAAATATTGTATTACAAAGCTTAAAGTATAATTGCATTTCAATTAATTGTAAAACTACAAAAGGAGTGCACTCTATAGCAGCTATATTAATTGGACAATGATGTCAGCTTCGCCATCATTGAGAAGTATTTACACCTAGGCAACTCTAAATGCCAAGCCCTAACCTCTACTCAAGTATGACCTGTCTTATACATATTTACACTTTATAATCATTTTCAATCTTGTTTCCTCTATTCTAAAATGTTGACTTACGCATTAATGAGTGTTAGGAGAATAAGCTCCAGTGCCTCTTAGCTCAAACCTATTGTATACTTCACCAACTATAACTTATCCACCAACTATAGAATCAGCTTACTCCATTTTCTAAATCCAACAAAAATGACATCAACCTATGCCAATAGTTATATGCAAAAAACCAAAGAGCTAATGTGAAAATAGTTTGGTTTGATTCGATTAAAAAAAAAAATTAATAAGTAATATTCATGTAAATTAAAGGGTTACAGAATCTATACCTTTGTTTCGCAATGCACAAATTCCTGTGAATCAATGGAGAAACTAGCAGTCAACTTAGGACAATCTCTTACTTTTAAATCTTCCAATGCTGACAAGACAAAATGATATCCATTGGGACAGAAGTGAATGAGGCTCGGTAGTTCTTCAAGTGATAACTTTTCTAATTCAAATTTCATCTCCTCTTCAGCTACCACTTTCGGTTCATCTTCTAATTCGAATACTTGTTCTAATTTAGAATTCATTTGAACTCTGAGACATTTAAGTTTTGGAAGAATAGGAACAGATCCAAATGAGAAGAGACTTTTCAAATTTCGACAATTTGTAATAGTGATATTTGTCAAATTTGGAAAGCTGATAGGTTGGAGGCCAACATTTGATGATGATGATGAAGAAATTTGATCATTGGCTAAAATGAGTCGTTCTATTTCTTCACACCCATCGATGGAAAGATTCACCAAATGTGATAAACTACGAGCCATCATAGGTGAAAATATATATCTTAGCTTCTTGCAGTTTATCAGAATTAGTGTTGTAAGGTTCTCAAGGGTTACAACTCGAGCAAAATCATTCCATATTATCCGCATTTCAGATAAATCCCTCAAGTGTAATTCTTTTATTCTTGAGAATGAGTACCCACCTTGAACTTGAAATACCGTTTCATGATTCCCAACTACTATACAATCTTTATTCAATACAGGCACATTAGATTTCCATATGATTCCCACGTTACTAAGAATCAAGTCCTGCAAATACACATAACCAATAAATGTCATAAAAACACACTAGAGTGAATCCTACTTTCTCTAATTTCAATGCTACATGTATCTTTGGTATTTTAAAGGATATATTTTAAAATTCCAATCAAATTATTTGAACATGAGAGACCATTTCTTGATTTTACATTTTTATTTAAAGAGTGAATATTAAAATTCATTTACAAACTAAGTATAAAAGGGAAATGGATTATCGCATAAATTACGCAATATATCGATTTATTAGTTTGCTATAGTGTCAAAATCTATATACAAAATGCAAATAATCTAAATAATACCTTCAATAGCGGAGCTTGTACAATGAAGCATGAGAATAGTTGGCAATCCGATATCCAAAAAGTTTTCAATTTTGGCCAGCAATGGTTCTGCATGAATGAAGCAAATATTTTGATATCATAAATCATTTATAAAACATAATTTAAATAATCATTATCATATTACATAAATATAAAATATAAATAAATATATTAAAGTGTAACATCAATAGAAAATAAATATATAATATTTCTCTATTTTTTTTTTCTATCTATATGAATTATTTAAAATATGAATATTATAGTATTTGATAATAAAAATTTATAAATTAATTTGATGTATTTATTTTTAAAACATATAATTGTTATTTAATTGTAAGTTAAATTATAATTTTTTTATATATTTTTTAATAGTTGTTATATAAAAGGTTTATGTTTAAATTTTTTTAAAATTTTTGTTAACCTTAAAACTTTTAAATACAGAATTACCTGAGAAACCACAACATCTTTCTCATTCTCATTTTGTTCCATCTTGAAGATTTGCATAAGTTGATGGCAAAAAATTATTCTGACATATTCCAATGATTGAAGCCCTTGAGTTGAAGTGTTTGCACAAACATATTTCAAACTTTTGCAATCGTATATCTCAAGAAATCTCAATTTCGGGCAGCAACAAAGACGAGAGTCATTCTGCATATTTCAAACAAACATATTAATAAGTTATTTATTTTTAATATTATAAAGAGATAAATTATTAATTGAAAGACTTGATTAGACAAATTAACTATATATTAAACTCGAATACACATTTACCTTTAGAATTTGATAAATCACAATTACAACAAGATAAAATATATATTAACTGAAAGGCTTACAAATTGGTTAGACAGATTAATTATATATTAAACTCGAATACACATTCAATTTCAAAATTCAATAAATCACAATTATAACAAGATAAAATATAAAAACATTCATTTATTTTAGTATACAAATAATAAGTTGGAACAAAAGTAGCATGGCTCTTGAACAACCAGATGTTACAACTGTTTAGTTTAATTGAATTTCTTCATTTATATAGATTCAATTTATTGTTTTTCTTTAAAAATTTTAAAAATATTATTGTCTAAGATATTTTCATTAATGTAAAATATTTGTTATTATATTATAAAAATATTAAAACCTAATTATAAATTAAACAAAAGATGGAATTCACATTAGTCTTTAGTTTTCTCATATTGTTTTCATCCCTATAAAAAATGCTATAAAAAAGTAAAAATAGTTAGCTAGATTAACAAAATGATTGGGGAGAATAGGCATCTCTACCTTAGTAATTTCTTCTTCTTGGGCAAAACCAATTACTTGCTCTAGTCCATCGCAATGGCTTATGAAAAGGTCTTCTATACACAATAAACTCTGAGCAAGGCAAGGTGAGAAGATTGTCTTCAGTTTATCGCAAGATTCAATCTTCACAGACTTTAGTTTTGTGAAGCTTGCAATTGCACGATGGGATGGAGAAAGACCATAGCACAACCCTTTGAAAGAATCCATGTCTTTTATATTTAATTTCACCAAATTAGGAAATGCAACAGTTGACCCTTGATCTCTTGTTATATCAGTCAAAAATTCCATATCGTCACAAGAATCAAGCTCCAGAGAAGTCAACTCATTTAGTACCTTTTTTCCTATGCTTGGCACAATGTTCTTCAGTCCACTAACGATCTTCAACTTCAACTCTCCCACATTGCAAAATAAATTTTTAAATGCACTCAATGAAGATGAGAAGTTTTCAATTCTCAATCTTCTAATGGTTAGCTCCTCCTCCTCAATGATAAATTTGAGCCCACCTACAGCTATATTGTACCTTTGTAGTTTAGGGAACACAAAATCTTCTTGAGAAAATTGATTAGTAGAAATGTCCAGTGATAGTGCAGTTAAACGAGACAATGAATTCAGCTCCAATAAGTTGATATTGTCCTTATTTATCACATGTAACTCTTGCAATGAAGTCAACCTATTATATTCATAAAAAAAATGGTAGCATTAGTTGTTAAATTATATGACACAATACATATTGGTTGGGGGCTTAAAAATAAAAATATGATGTGAGTCATTTTTTTTTTGTTTGTGCTTCAAAGAACAAATTTTTATTTATTATGCGGAAAGATAAAAACATATACTTTTGAAAAAAAGTTGGATTTGAAAAAGGGTATTAAATGCTACACATTTTCCTTTAGAAATGCATGAAAATGAAAATATAGATGATCTTTGTGAAGCTAACAAAACAAGATTATATGACTTGAAAATTAGAGCTAAATCTTTTAAAAACTTATAACTTTTTTTTTTTAAATCCTGGAGTGAATATGAGCAAGAGCGAAGCCAAGACAAATTTTTAGGGGGCGGATGAAATTTTAATTTTTTTATAGTTTATATTTTTATAATTTGTAAAGGATTAAATCAAATTTTTATAATTTTAGGGGGGCCAAAGTGTAATTTTACTTTTACTAATTTAAAATTTTTAAAAAATTTCAAGGGCTTAAATAACAATTTTATATTTTAGGGGCTGGGGCCCATGCCAGCCCCTGACTTCTCCCCTGAATATGAGATATTAATAAAGAGGCCTTAAAGAGTTTTTTAAAATCATGTATTTATCTGGTGCTTGATATATAGAATATATTCCCCTTAAAATTCCTTAATTGATTAAAATATTAATATAATATATTACTATTACCATTTATTAAGTTAAATTCGAATTTCTTAATTGATTCCTTTTATTAAGTTAAATATTAACATTTTTATTTTTAAATTGATAAAATAAATTATTTTTGATAAAATTTAAATTATTGGTTTTTTATTAAAATTAAATATTAATTATTTTTTGGTACTAAACTTTGATTAAATGTGTATAAAATTTTGTTATAGTTAGATTGAATTGAAGTTTTTTTTTAAATAAAATATTAATAAATACTGAACAACATATTTTCCATTGAAACTTCTAAATAAATTGTTCAATAAAATTTTTAATAAAATGGAATATTAATTATTTTTATTATTACTAAAACTAAAGTCATTTTTAATTAGAGCTACATAGGGTTTCTTTTTTCAAGTTAAAAATGTTTTTAAAAAGTAATAACTTTTTTAAAAACTCTGGATGAATATGAAATATTAATGAATTTTAGATTAGTCTTCTAAAAAAAGATTTGAGTTTTAATATAGAAAATACAATGTGCATGTTAAAATGCCTCATTGTCTTATCCTACTACCATTACTTAATTAATTAATACATTTATTAGAGTTTTCCATAATTATCATTACAGAATCTTAAATCCCTAAATCATGTATTTTTAAATTTATTATTAAAAATAATTATTATAATATTTAAATAAATTTATTTTTATTTATAACTCTTCCAATATTTATTTATTTTATTAAATGATGGAATGATATTCATATATATATATATATATATATCAACTCTAAAAGTATAATATTTTAACCTATTATATGTCAAGTTAACATATAATTTAAAATTTATAAAAATATTCAAAAAAATAAAAAAATTGAAATTCATACAATTAAAAAATCATAAAATTTATAAAAAATATAGCATGAAGTAAATATGGATTGGCATAACGGCTTTCATGTTTAAAAACTTAAACATTTTAGTTAGTATTTCTGTTAAAAAAACAATCCAATATTTTTTAAATGATTGATGTTCAAAATTGACTCTTTTTAAAATATTCAGAACAAATTTAACCAAAAACCGATCAGGAACTAAATTGATAAATGATGTAAATGTTAAGGACTACATTTTATATTATGCCTTAATTTATTAAGCTGTTTTTTTTTTAATATTTATTGCCCTCGACTATTAAAGTAATTAAGAGGAAAATAAATAATGTCAAACAAAATACAAATATGATAAAACAGATTATTAAATCTGATGCAGTCTTACCTTGATACCAACTTGGGGGGGATTTTCATTTCTTCTTCCTCCTCTTCATCAACAAGACGTAAATATTTCAATGTAGACAATTTCACTAATTCTTCACTTATCTCATCAATCTCAGTCCAAATTAATGCAAGAATCTCAAGGCTTCTCATATTCGTCAGTGATGATGAGAAGTTTTCCAGCTTGCAACACTCACACCACAAAGTTTTAAGATTTGGTAAGGAATCGAATCCTTTCAGAGAGGAATAGACTTCTTCGAGATATAGAACTTGGAGAGCTTTCATTTCTTCAAAAAATGTACTGGAAACCACTAGTAAATTCCACCTCGACTTCCCCTGAAGAAACAAAGTCTTGAGCTTTGAAAATTCCACTTTGTCAGGAAATTTTTTTATGTTACTACTACAATGCCATAAAGCGATTGCAGTATAACCTTCAAAACTTTCAACCATATCAGGCCATTGTTTCAACTTATCTTTTACCATGAACCTATTTTCTCCGGTTGATGTTAGCCAATGAGCAAAATCTCGAACCACATCATGCATTCTTATCGTTTCTGCATCATCAGTTTCCAATAACAAGCCAGATTTTTGGAGTTTTTTTAGTGCTACCCCAATTTCATTCCTTTTAACTTCAATAGAGGAAGCATTAGGGAACAATCCCACTCCAATTCCACACACAATCAATATCTCAATACGGATTTCAGCATCTTCAGGAAAAAGGGAACACAGTAAGAAACACATTTGGATGTCATTTTCCGTCATTTGGTTGTTGCCTTTCTTCAAATAATCGTAGCTAAGCTTAAGAGGCTTGAGGACATCTCCGAGAACTTGTTCATTATCCAAATGCCTTGAGTCCTTGAATCTCTGGTTTACGGCTTTCAACCCATCTAAATTCTCACCTTTTAGAGCTTTTGCCACGGTAACAATTGCAAGAGGCAATCCCTTACATTCACCAGCAACCTCTTTGGCTACCTCATTCTTGGGGGAACAGTCATCATCTAAACCAGCTTGATCTCTAAATAAAACCCATGCTTCGTCTTTGGATAAGATGCCAAGTTGAATTTCCTTCTGACACTTCATTTTACTGCAGACTTGCTGTTGACGTGTAGTCAGAAGAATTTTACAATCCTTGTGGTCATCACCGAATGGAATTCCGATACTCTCCAATTTGAATTCTTCCCAGAGGTCGTCGACAATTATGAGGATGTCCTTCTCAGCTTTCAGTCTCACCCACAACTCTTCTGCTCTTGTCTCTTCGGTATTTGTTTGAAATTTTAAGTCAAACATCGCTGCAACTTTATGTTGAATTTTGTTGATGTCTGGATTTTGGGACATGGTAAACATCACAACTTTATCAAAGAGCTTTTGTTCTCGAGCATGCTTCCCAACTTCTTCGGCTAAAGTTGTTTTACCAACTCCTGGCATTCCGTGCAGTCCGATCATGTTGACAACTTTTATAGCCTCCATGATCTGGTTCAAAGCTGACTTTGAAGATTCAGAGTCCATGAAACCCGTGGATGTGATGAACTCTATTCCTTGAAGAGAACGACGATAGCCCACCTGTGCAAAGTCAGAAGTCTCTAAAAGTTTAGAGATAATAGGAGTCTTCTCTGCCAGTTTCTTACTCAAGCCATATCGCCAGCCCCATTTAGGACACCATTTGAAACACTTGACGCGATCTATTTCATCTTGCAAGTTCTGGGTTTCTTCCAGTTCTTGCTCAGCCCTTCTAAGCCAGTCCTCAACGTCCTCATAGATGACCTCAATTTGATTTTTAGCCTCATCGACACGAGTGTCCACCCTCTGTTTCCTCAATTTAAGTGCGTTTCGTTGATTCGTGAAATCTTGAACAATCTTTTCATAAGAGAAAAAGTAACCGAAATAGGGTGACGCGTATTCCTTTGCCTGGTCTGCCACAATTTTGACAACAGGGGCAACAGGGGCAACATATTCGGCCATTTTTGTTGATAGTCTGATGAGGATGAACAAAAACATTGGTTTTTAGTAAGAAGAGTAACATAAAGAGAAATAAAAGCAATTGTGACAAATAAAATCAGTATTTGTAGTAAAAAATGGAGTGGAAGCCACCAAATAAGAAGCTGTAAAAATTGTTGTAAACCAAAGATATTAATATTGAAGAAGGTAGAATTTACCTCTCTTTGTGTCTGTGAATAGCAGTCAGTAAATAGAGGTAGAGAGAAATAAGTAGGTGTAAAAGATGAAAAGAAATGATTTAGTGCAGGTAATAGAAAAATAATAATATTAAAACTGAGACCATGTTTTAACCTTCATAAATAAATAACTAATGTAATGCAAATAATAACACTCAATCGTAATTACTCTTCCAATTATATTCATTCTAAATCGGAGCTATAATTTGTATGTGAAATACCATCATTTTCTTTCAAAAATAATTTCTCATCAACAAATCCTAAAAAGGATTACATTCTCTTCAACATATTTTATATTTATTTCTACATTCTCTATTATAGATTGGATGCTTTTAAGTTCCTATAGAATTTAAGTTTGTGTGCTCTCTAAAATGTTTAATGAAAAAAAGGAGAAAACTAATGAAGGGAGAAAGGACACTCTTCATTTGCCGCTTTGTTTGATTCGACTCGACTTAATCAAATATTTACACTAGTTACAACGTTCTTTTTCTAGTTTGTTCCATCTTTAAAATGAATTTATAAAATCATTAATTAAGACGAACTTGTATGAAACTGTTTTTATAAAAAATAAAATCAAAGTGATTTAAATTGACTCCAACCCAACTAACAGAAATTTAAGAAGGCCAATAAATAAAACGGAGATCCACTCAACGAAAACATGAAAATATATAGCAATGAGGAGCAGTTCCTCAAAACTTACCTTCACTAATCTATCCCCTGCGCTGTTTCTTTTGCCAAGTGGAAATCAAGGTATGAAGAAAGTTTGGTTTTCACTTTTTAGAAATAAAAGAAAGTTTGCAGGTTTTTTTATTCTTTTTTTCCTTTTGTTTCCCTTAATTGAGACAATACAAGAAAATGTGAAAACTGAAAAACAAGTAGTGGAAATTATCACAGACACAGATTTGAGAATATGGAAGCAAAAAAGGAAATGACCAGAAACACAGATTTGAGAATATGGAAGCAAAAAACGAAATGATGAGAAACACAGGTTTGAGACAATACAAGAAAATGTGAAAACTGAAAAACAAGTAGTGGAAATTATCACAGACACCGGCTTTTTTTTTTTTTTTTTTTTGGTGATGATCACAGACACAGATTTCAGAATATGGAAGCAAAAAAGGAAATGACCACAAACACAGATTTGAGAATATGGAAGCAAAAAAGGAAATTAAATGACCACAAACAAAGAGTTGAGAAATTGAAAGCAAAAAACAAAGAGTGGAAATGATGAGAAACAGAGGTTTGAGAAGTTGGAAGCAAAAAACAGTTAGGATGAGGAAGAAGAATGGGAAGTCGTTGGTTTAACTTTCAAATGTTTTATTCACAAATAAAGACCCTACTTTTTTTTATTTAATTTCATAAACCAAATTATTGTTCATCATTCTTTTCTTTATTATAATACAATTATCATTATTTTTATTATCATTAAAGTCAATGTCTTTGTTAATGTTTTATTTTAGTACAAATATTAATTATTTTTATTTATTTTAATTACCGTTAACATTGATGTTTTTATTGAAGTAAAATACATAAAGCTGCTTTTTGTTATTGAATATTATAATATTTTATATATACTTTAATGTCTAGTTAAATCATTATTAATAAAAATTTGATAATATATCATATAAATGTCTATTATTTTATTTATTTTTATTACGACCAATCGTGAAATTTTGACTAACTTAAAATTTTAAATTGATTAGTTTTACTAAATTAAACAATAGATTAATTTATATATTTATTTATGTTGGTACACAGATAAATTGAAATGTAATAAATTAAAATAAAATTATGATTTCTTTCATAAGTGTTAGACATAATAGTAACACATATTGCACTTTTATTGCACTTTTAAGAAGGTTTAAATCCGAATCCTAAAAAATATTATTGAAAGGACAACTATAAAACCTATCAAAGTTAATTTTCATAAACCATAAAAAATATATCTGACATATCCATTAAACTTTTTATTATTTCAAACTTCACTAATGATTTTTTGTTAATATAATCATTTTTATTTTAATGTATTTGACAAATATAATATAAATTAATAAGATATCACACATATGATAATATATTAAATAAACCATAAGAATGTTCTCCCTACTTCCTTTTCATCTGTCGAAACCTTTTTTGAAGGTCGACTGTTATTTTAAAAAATAAAAAATGAGAGTTGTCACTAGTCCCTTTTCATTTAGGTGTGATCGGATCACCTCGTAATTTAATCATTTTAATAAAATCTTAAATTTACTAAAACGATGATTTTTGGTCTACAAAATTCAGAAAATAGGTTTGGGAGTCAATTACGTATGAGAAATTATTAACACCTTCGTTACACTTAAAATTAGTACCTAGTTGATTTCGCCCAAAGTTGGCAGGTTTTTTTCCCTTAATTGAGAGAACACAAGAAAAGGTGAAAAGTGAAGAAGAAAGAGTGGAAATGATCACAGACACAGGTTTGAGAATTTGAAAGCACAAAACATTTGATGAAGAAAAAACCAAGGCAAGTCGTTGGTTTAACTTTAATGTTTTTCTTCATCATTTATTTTTATTTTTCTATTAAAAAGAAATTATTGTTCATAAATTTGTATTATTCATTGTTTGTTTATTAAAATAAAATAATAATTATTTTTATTGCCATTAAATCTAATGTCTTTTGTTAAAGTAAAATTTCATTTTTATTAAATTAAATATTGATATTTCCACTTATAAAATATAAATTTATTCATTCTTCTAAAATCTAACTAACAATCAATAAATCAATTATTTTATCTTTCTAGTAAAAATATTATTTATTTTAATTACCCTTAAATTGAAGTAAAATATATAACTGGCTGCCCTTTTATTATTGAATATTATAATCTTTTATATACTTTAATGTATAATTAAATCATTGTTAATATATTATATATGATTTTATTTTTATTCAAATAAAATGCCTATTATTTTATTTATTTTTATTGCGACGAGTCCTGAAATTTTGACTAATCTAAAATTTTAAGTTGATTATTTTTTATTAAATTAAGTTATATATTTATTTATGTTGGTGCATAAATAAATTGTAATGTAATAAATTAAAATAAATTTGTAATTTTTCAATAAATGTTAAGTGCAGTAGTAACCCACATTGTAGTCTTAAGAAAATGGTTTAAGTTCGAATCTTGAAGAGGACATTATTGAACGGACAACCGTCAAATAATTAATTTTCATAAACCATAAAATTTTTAAACTTTAATTTTTCCCTTAAACTTATTTTCCGTGTTTTCCAAACTCGATCTTCCAATAATTAGTATCAAATCAAGTTGTGCTCCACCTATAAGTATAAACAAGTAATCAAAATAAATTTCTCTTCTTCTAGAATAATTCAATTACAGAAATAAAATAAAAAAACTCACAGATATATTTTGTTTTAAATTAAACTAATATTATAAATTATATAAAACATATAATAAGGCCAAATATGACACATAAGAGTTAGGAATTAAAGATGAAAATAGAAAATTTTCCTTAAATTAAACTATAATGATAAATTATACACCAAGAAAATATTAAGAAACTTTAGCTTTAAATGTTTATTTATTTTATTAATTTAATCTAATAAAAAATTATCAAATTTAAACTTAAATATCTACATATATTTTATTAACATCACCATATTTTAAAAACTCAAAAGATTGATTATAAATATTAAGGTTGAACTTCAAAATGTTGTACAAAAATTAGTTGCAATTTGATTGATGGTTCAAAAATTAATTTAAGTGTTTTAAAATTTTATTTCTTAGGAGATGTTTTGTTTTGCTAAAATACTCTTAACTCGATTATATCAAGTACTTGATTTTAGATGCTTATAAAATTCGATTCGATTTAAAAAATAAATTTCAATTTAATAAATAAAATTTTAATTTGACATATTTAATTTTTTAATTTAACTCGAATAATTTTATTCGATTCGACTCGACTCAAATTCTATTTCACTTGATTCAGAAAAAATTCAAATCAAATAAAATGAAACTTATTAACTCAAAAAATTTTCATTAATTCTACTCGATATACCTCTGCATCTATCTATAAGAAGCTCGAAAAGCCAAAAATAGTGGTCAAGGCATGTGATTAAAGCAGAACAAATATTTCCATATAAAAAGTGGTGAAATTGTTAGTTCAGGCCATTAATTTGAGTTTACTTTGCTTTGCGCTCCTCAAATAATTGAAGGAAAGAATAGAGACTAATTTGGTGAGTGACGATGACAAGTATTGATATAAAGATTGTCGGTTTCTTCATCCTTAATTTCGCTAGTGGGACAGCCATTGTCCATGAATTATTCATGCTCTTACTTTTTACTATTTTTACCTCACCTTCTTAGTTATGGTGTATGAATACCACCTTTTCTATTCTACTTTATTATTACTTTTCATCTCTTGATTTATCCTAACATTTGAAATAAATTTACTTTTAGAGTTTTATTTCACTCAATCGAATTCTTGATAATATGTATATTTGAAATTTATAATGTAAGTGACTAAATTATTACTGTTATATGCATGATATGTAAACAATACATGTCTACTGTTACTGTTAAACCAAATACATGTTAAGCATGTTTATTAATATCGTATTGATCCGTTATTAGCATGTCATTTTTTTTTTTTGCTCAATCAAGGTATTACAATACCGCAATTGTAGTAACATACTGACAAATGCCACCCTACCCCCTAGCAAACAGACCCACACCCATGAACAAAAACCACACTCAAACGAATAACCACAAAAGCACCCCAATAATCCCAAAATCCCCCTCAGTTAGTCAGCCCTCGAAGCAAAAAAACAAAAACCAGCACCAAAACTCCCTAAGACTCAGAAACAGCAAACCCATATACTTGTATTGACATAATTATAACAGTCCAAGACTTGTACTTTGATAAGCCATAAAAGAAACATGTTTTAATCACATTCTTGATGCGTTTTTGGATGATATATTATTTAATTTAGTGAATTAGACACTCATAATTAGACACTCATAATACTTTAATTTCATGTTTCTATAATTAAAGAGCATAGGGGAGCAAAAGGAGCGAAAAACGGGCCAAAAATTAGACAAAATGAGCTATTTTTAGGAACCACACAGCCTGGGCATTCCCAGACGGGCTGAGCACACGCCCGTGTAAGCCACACGGGCTGGCCACACGGTCGATTTCAAACCCTATTTCCCTAACACACAGAAAAAGCCATTTTTTAGGGTTTCTGAGCATTCTAAACTTTATAAATACACACTAGAAGAGGATCTAAATGGGGCAAGGCAAGAAGAATGAAGAATATACTCGAAGAACGCCAACGAATTCAACTCAGAAGCAGGAACTCCTTCAAGATTAAAGATCTCCATTCAATTTCTCTAGAAATTTTTGGGTTTCTTTATGTTTTGTTCTTTTCCTAATTTTGAGATGTTTTCCTCCCAAAGTATTAACTAAAGTCCTTAGATACCTAGGGAAGATGAAACCTATGATGGATCTTGTTATTTAATTTCTGAATTTCATGATAAATACTTGATTTCTTGATCTCAATTATGTGTACTTATTCCATGTTTTAATGTTTTCAGGATATTAATTCATGATTGATGTGCTTATTTCAGTAGAGCAAAAGTCCCTATTTAAGAGTAGATCTGGCATAGTTGAGTGGAGTTGCATGCAATCCTAGAAATAGGACGACATAAATCTACTAGATTAGAGTCAAATATAATAGGGGAATCCATAGATCGAGTTTGTAACACCCCAAATCCGTCCTAGACGTTATGGCCAAATCTGGCGATGTCAGGTGATAGTGCTTTTGAAATCGCAACGACGCTAAGACCTTTTCTCCGTTCAAACCACATTTCATTATCTTATGTTAACTCCAATTTGTGTCATTTTTTTTTCAAAACGTTATTTATTTACAAATTGTCATTTATTTCCCAAAATGTTATACTTTGCGGAAGCTTTTAAAACAGTTTGCGTGTGTGTAGTATTTTGATAAAACATTCATCTTTTTTGAAAACCCGAGTTTCTCCTACCACTAACAGTTATAAAACATAAACCAGTATAAAATCCAAATTTAAACCAAAAATCCGTAGAGGCCATTATTATAGAAAAATACCCACATAAACTTAAAATCATGATTAAGTATCAAACAGTATAGAAGGAATCGTGTGGCAACAGATGAGTCCTCTGCCGCACCGATCCGCCTATGTCTGGGGATTACCTGTACAGAATAAATAGAAGGGTGAGTTTTCATAAACTCAGTATGTAACCCCTGTAATAACCAATTTTTGCCCGGCCCAATTACAAAACCCGGGGCCCATTAAAAAACCAATAAAAAATTTAAAAGCCCAATAATAACAGTCCATGTACAAACAAAATTAGCTAATCCAATAACCTAGCCCAATCTATATGAGCCCATTTCCAAAGAAAAAAACAGAAACAGAAGTCAAAAACCCTAAGGTGCCCCAAAGCTGCGCACCGTCGACCTTTCGTCTACCACTCCCACGCGCGCCTTTTCAGATCCACGCGTCCCTCACACGCACGTCGACTTCCCATGCGCGTCGTTCTCCGTGCCCACGTGCATCGTTCCAGTGCCCTTTCCCACGCCTCGGTCTCACACGCCTCTGCCCCTTCAGCGCCCCATACACCTCGGCCTCCATTGCCCGCATGCTTCGCCCATGCCCTGCAAAGAAAATAGAGAAACGAAGAAACAGAGAAGCATGGAACAAATAATAGATTAATAAAAGGGAGAGTTGTATCTCTCGTCTATAAAGCCAAGGAAAATCAATGAAAAGAGTCTTCTTCTTTTTTCGATCAGAAAAAAGAAATAAAAAAGGAACTTTGAATCCAAACAGTTGCAAACATTTAGAAGCAGAAATCAATATCAGTTTACAAATAAGAAATCAAGAAACAAAGTATCAAGGTTTATTTCTGTTTTATTTTTTTGAAGCTATACATATATATATATAAACCCATTCTATTTATTTATTTAAGTTTTCTTTAAAAAATCAGTTTATATAATATCAAAAAAAAGGGGGGGAAATCTACCTTCCACGCGGTGGCCGGCGATGGTGGCCGGTAGCGGGATCCACGGTGGACACTGATCGAAGTTTGGCAAGGGAGAGAGGGAGTTGAGAGAATTTTAAAGCAATTTTTTTTTTTTTAAAAGGGTTTGAAACTGATTCATTTTTAAAAGTTTTTTTTTTCTTTTGGCATTTATAAAGGATCCAAAATGGCGCCGTTTGAAGAGAGGAGGGTCCGCGCGTCAACCCGACCTGTGCACTGGATCCGTGCATTTTTCCCTTAAAGGGAAATTTGCGCATCTGGTCCCCCCTATCTGTACTGAGATTTGATTGGGTCATTATTTTTATTTCATGATTTTAGCTGCTGGATTTGTTTTCGGTCTCAGTTTGGTCCTCGACAAACGGTGCATACTGGGGATATGGGGAATAATATCCTCTTTGGACCCCTGTTCCCTTGTGCGAATTCCATATAAGCCCTTTCCCCTTTTATTTTATTTCGAATCGACCCAGAACTTTCGTCTTAAATACAATTTGATCCTTTTTTAGTTATTTTACCATCTCTTTAGTCCTTTCATTGTTATTACCATAATTATGTTTTTTAATATATTGTTATCATTATTATTATTAGTAGCATTATTATTATATTGTATATATTTCGTATCACTATCATTGTTATCTTTTTTTTATTACTATACTATTATTATTATAATTATTATTATTATTATTATTACTACTACTATATTTATATCTTATACATTTTTGTATATATTATTATTATATTTATTATTTATTGTTATTACCACTACTATTATTTTTATTATTTTCGCTACTATTATGTTACTAGCATATCATTATCATTTTCTTTTTTATCATAATTATCCTTGCTAACTCTTTCTTATTTTTGTTATGTTTATTATATATTTTTATCATTTTATTATTACTTTCATTATTACTTTCTTATTTCTTTACTATTATTATTACTATCATAATTATATTTTCTTTCCGTATTTATACTTATAATAATTTTATTATTATTCATTGTTCTTATTTCCATTTTCCATTATCATCATCCTGACTCGTTTATTTTGTTCTATTTTCGTCCTTTATATTGTTATTCATATTAACGCATTTAATTCCATGTTGCTACGCATATCGGTACTATAATTTGTTTTACATTTTATTATAAACTTGTGTTACGTTGATTTTGCTCGATACAAAATTATTTCTTCTCGTAAAGATAAGATTCCTTATTCAGAAATTCGAGAGATCGTGCCCTAAAGCATTGGGTTGCAATCTTCTTTCTTTAATCTAAATAATCGACTATCTTTTAAACAAATACTCGAATACCTTTTTGACATTTTTATGCATGAGTCTCGAAAAATTATGAGATGATCTTGGATTCGAGGATGTAAATTGTCGTGTCCTAAAGTATTGGATGTGATATTTTATTTCTTCGAAACGAAAGAATCTTGATATTCATTTTGAGAAAATTTATGAGATGATCTTGGGTTCGAGGATTTAAACTATCGTGTCCTAAAGTATTGGATGTGATATTTTATTCCTTCGAAACAAGAAAATCTTGATTCAATTCAAAAACGCAAAATATTTCCGAAAGAGATCGATTTTATTTAAATTCTTTTTAAAATTCTCAACCTTCGACATCGAGGACATTAATTAATCAAATCGGTACCAATTTTGGGCGTAACGAGGGTGCTAACCCTTCCTCGCACGTAACCGACTCCCGAACTCGATTTCTCAAAACTTCACGAACCAAAAACATTGTTTTAGTAAACCAAAACGCTTTATTAAAACAGAGGTGATCCGATCACACCAAATAAAGATCGGTGGCGACTCCTGTTTTCATTTTCAAAACCCAAGTTCGATTCTCGCCTTTTCCAAAAATGGATGGTTTCGAAAGCTTGGCGACTCCACTGGGGACTTGTTGAGAGTCAAGCCGTAAGATTGATTAATTTCTATCCTTTTGTCAAAAATTGAAGATTTGATTTGAAAAATTATCCTTATGTCGAAAGTTGAAAATTTGATTTGAAAAATACGATTCTTTTTATTGCATTTGCTTGCGTCATCTTATCTGATTATGTGGTTCGTGTCTCGTATAATATTTTTTCATCATATTGCATGACCGTTGGGTCACACCCTTTTAAGTGGGAGTGAGAAGCTACTCTTTCATGAGGTTTTCACCTCCGTGCAAGATAGTGGATCGCTTTCTGGATACATCTGTACCTATGTCTTCGTGAGATTTTCATCTCCGTCCAGCCATAGGGAAATGTATTCCCCTGAACCGAACTCGGTCCATATGAGCCTATAATGGGTGAGGATTGAGGAATCTGCTGGTTCAGGTACCTTTACTCCAGAATCGAACCCCATATAGTGAACCTTAAGAACCACCCTAGATAGAGCCATGCCGAACCCTAGCAGTTACCAGATTAAGTATTTCATTTGCTGCTTATTGTCTATGAAATAATGACTTGCTTCATCTTTATTTTTGCATGGCATATTCATCAAAAGGGTGTTGATTCAAATTCGATTGCTGAATAGGGGTTTCTTGATAAAGTGGAAGACAATGCGGCCGTCTGGATATGGGCCGAGACAGCACAACAAGAGAAAGGGGAAAGCCTTACAGAGGGATACATATCAGAGTTGTGGGATTACACACGCATCAGCGTAACTCAAAATAATCTTCAAAAAATGAGGGAAATCTGGAGTCAATGGGACGACAGGATCAAGCAACTATTCTGCTATCATTATGGCGATTTGCCTTATCTACTTGACATCAAGGTACACCAGCACTTGTTTCGAGCAATGGCCCAGTTTTGGAATCCTGCTTACAGTTGCTTTACTTTCGGGAAAGTGGATTTGGTTCCTACCATAGAAGAGTACACAGCCCTGCTCTGTTGCCCGAGAATTCAAATTGATAAGGCTTATTTGAGAGCCGTTAATGTCCCCACATTCACAAAAAAAGCTAATGAATATTACGGGGATGAGCGAGCAGTGGGTTACGAACCGGACAAAACAAAAGGGAGATTGTAAGTGCATCCCTTGGAGAGATATGAGAGATTTGATCATAGCACATCCTGAGGAAAAGAAGAGGGTTGATGTGTTAGCTTTAAGCATTTATGGACTGGTCATCTTCCCCAAAGCTCTAGGATATGTAGACGAGGTGGTGTCTGATCTATTTGACAAATTAGACAGAGGGATCACTCCTATTCCTGCGATTCTTGCTGAAACTTTTAGGTCCCTAAGCGCGTGCCGAAGAGCGGGCGAAGGGAGATTCATCAGTTGCGCCCAACTCTTACTAGCATGGTTTCACGGTCATTTTTGGAAAATGGAAAAGGTATCGTGTCTAATCTTCTCCGAGGACTATTCTCCACTAAAAAATATGGTAGCCACGCCTAGACAAGACGATATCACGAAAGAAAGCTGGATGATGATTTTGTAAAGCCTACAAGAAGAACATGTAGAGTGGAGAGCTCCTTGGATGATTCCTGACGAAATCTTATATAGGTGTGGAGACCTTGATTATGTCCCCATGCTCGGAATATGGGGAGCTGTCGGGTACACTCCTCTCCTCGTGTTAAGACAGTACAGATCGAGATAATTTACGCCGCCAACACAAAGGTTAGCCCAGTGCGAGTTTGAATATAAAGGAGAAAATTACAAGAGGAGAGTTCGTGAGATATCAAATGCCTGGAGCCGAATTCATAGAATGAAAAGGTTCGCTGCCAATCTGATGACGACCCCTAAGTATGACCAGTGACGAAGTCAAAGAATCGATGATAAAATTCCCACATCAGACCAAGAAAACACCCGATCACTAGAAGAGCACTTGCGGGTGATCCCTTCCGAGCTTGAAATCATCAAACAGGACTTTAAGGAAAGGAACCGGGAATTAAGAAAAAGGATAGAACAACTAGAGGAAGAGAAAATGCAGCTAGGTTTGGATGTCGATATTCAAAAACTAGAAGCCGAGAAGTTGAGGAAAGGGAAGACTAAAGCTGAAGAAGATTTGGATGGTTTGAAGACTGACTACAAGAAGCTACGAAGGTTGATGAGAACTGCGGGACTTGGAAAAACGTCAGAGCAATGGCGTCAAGAAATTAAAGAGGAAAAGAACAGAGCGAGTCAGTGGGAAAAGAAACTCTGAGATACCTACGAGCGAGAAGATGCCCTGAAAAAAGATTTGATGGAAAGTCAAAATGAGAAAGAGAAATTAAAAATTCGGGTCTCAGAATTGGAAAGATTACTGTATCAGTATCGTAGCCGTAATTCCATAGCTGAATTGAAGGCTAGTTTGAGCAAAATTGAAGAAATCAAAGCAAAAATTGAAGAGCTAGAATCTGTCTTACATGGTTATGAGCTACGGGAAGAAATTTTTGAAGCCAATGATGAGCGATGGAAGCAACAACTGCATCACTCTCAGAGCCAAGTCAGAAGCTGAGATTATGTTATGGGAGAAGCCGTGGCTCAAATACGAGAGGTGGCGGATCACTTGCAAACTTTGGCAGTTCGAGCTGATGTATTAAGTTTGATGTACGAGTCAGAGTCAGAGAGAGGTCGAGAGTTAGCTTGGCTTCTTGAGAAAGTCAAGGCTTTAAGTATTAGGGCCAGGCCTTATATGTAATCCATTTTATGTGAAGAAACTTGTTTTCTAGAAAAGCTATTCTAATGGAAATTGAATTGGAATCAACATATTTTTTGCAAACATCTCATACATCAGCATTACATTGCATCATACACATTGAATCTCACAAAAGGACCCTAAAACTATGGCAGTTACCCTGGAACATCACTACGGTACAAGAGGCAAAACAAAAATAATGGATCAAAGAATGGAAAGACTAGAACAAATGCAAAAAGAAATCCAGGATCAAATGAAATGACAAGCACAACTACAGGAGCAGCTGGCCAAAATCCAACAGGACATGATGGAGTGAATGTAAGAATCCCAGAATAACATGATAAACCAGCTGGCGCAATTGATGGTTAAAGAACGTGAGAAGGAAAAGGGCATTGCTACTAGCTCAATGAATGATAGTGATAACCCCACTCTCACCATGCTGAACACCCAAACGCCACTGGATACGTATCCCCAAAGGGCATCTGTCACTATCAGGTCGCAACATCAGGCTGATACCGCAATACCG
This sequence comes from Gossypium sturtianum, assembly GCA_025698515.1. Classification (NCBI taxonomy): domain Eukaryota; kingdom Viridiplantae; phylum Streptophyta; class Magnoliopsida; order Malvales; family Malvaceae; genus Gossypium; species Gossypium sturtianum. The sequence continues at coordinate 97,558,795 of CM046947.1, forward strand.
ACACACCTCTCGACGGGTTCGGGTACCAACCCAGAAGAAAGTCCAATCAATCCCAATGTCCCTGATTTGGATGAGATAGCTGAAAGGGCAAAAGTGGAATTACCAAAGCAGCTAAAAGATAAATATAAGTGGTTGGAGGAGAAATTTAAAGCTATAGAAAATGCCGGTAAACGTCAGGGAATAAATGCCAATGATTTAAGCTTGGTCCCCGACTTGGTGCTCCCGTACAATTTTAAGATGCCTGAGTTTGAGAAGTATAATGGGACAAGCTGCCCAGAGACCCATATTACTATGTTTTGTAGAAGGATGACGGGATACACTAATAATGACCCACTGCTGATTCATTGTTTCCAAGATAACCTGGTGGGAGCTGCAGCCAAACGGTACAATCAGTTGAGTCGCGCCAAAATTGGTTCATGGAAATATTTGGCTCAAGCATTCCTGGAGCAGTACAGTCACGTAATATACATGACCCCCGATAGGATCACTCTTCAAAACATGGTAAAAAAGGAATGAAAGCTTTAAGCAATATGCACAGAGGTGGAGGGAGGTTGCCATCCAAGTCCAGCCACCACTTTTGGAGAAAGAGACCACAATACTCTTCATCCACGCACAGAAAGCCCCATTCCTCATGCATATGTTAGGAAGTGCAACCAGGAGCTTTTCGGACATCGTAACGACCGGAGAAATGGTCGAGAACATTATAAAAAGTGGAGGGATCGAGACAGGGGCAAGTGCCAAAAGAATGCCCCCAAGGAAGAAAGAAAGTGAGGTGAATAATGCGAGCATAGGACACCCGAAGTCAATCACCATTAATCAGCCGAAAGCAACGGCCACGGGGCAGCAGGGGTTACCCAAGAAAGAACCTGGCAGCTCAAGACAAAATAATGAGAAACTCCAATTCACACCGATTCCAATGACGTACAAGGAGATGTATCAAACCCTGTTCGACGCGCATATTGTGTCCCCTTTATCATCTAAAACCAATGCAACCTCCGTATCCCAAGTGGTATGACTCGAATGCACAGTGTGAATACCATGCAGGAATCACGAGACACTCAATAGAGAATTGCCTGGCTTTTAAGAAATTGGTGGAGAAATTTATCAATATGGGTGTGGTCGAGTTGGATGACATACCAAACGTAAGAAATCCTTTACCCAATCACGCTAATTGCGGAGTCAACACGATTAGTGAAAGTTTAGAAAAAAGAATCAAAGCAAGTGTCGCGGAGGTTAAGACTCCCTTAAGATTGGTCTGGAAAGAAATGGTCAAACAGGGATTAATTATTGCGGAAAAGAGTCAAGAAGAGCTGACGAATTATTGTGAGCACCATCAGGAGTTAGGGCATGAGATTCAGAATTGCGGGGAATTCATAACTCTGGTGTAAAGTTTAATGAACAATAAAGAAGTCGAATTTTATGATGAAGGCATAGAAGAGAGGAGCATATGCGCGTCAGAGTCAACAGTAAAAAGTTCGAAAGTCAACCTTCCGATGATCATTATTGCGCGTCCCAAAAGTGATAAAGTAGGGATACGAGTAGCACCAAAAGTGATAATACGAAGGCCTACCACCGAATGCGATACAGTGATCCCAAGGAAGGAGAATTCGGCTAAGAATGAGGCGGACACGCAGGTAGCGTCGAAAGTAATAATACGGAGGCCCACTGCCTTTGCTTACAAAGATAGTAAAGACGTTCCCTGGAATTATGAGTGTAATGTAGCAGTCACAAAAAAAAAAGAACTCGACTAATATGACGAAGGAGGATTTAGATGAAGGCTTCCATACTCGAAGTGGGAGACGCTACGACTTAATAAAGGGGAAAGCTCTAATGGTGGAACAGGAGAAAGAAAAACCAGTTGAGCTTGAGCCGAGAACCAAGGAACCAGTGACTGAGGAAGAAGCTAAAGAGTTCCTAAAATTTCTGAAACACAGTGAATATTGTGTGGTAGAACAGCTGCATAAACAACCAGCGCGCATATCTGTGTTGGCTTTACTTCAGAGCTCAGAAGTACACAGGAACACGCTGATGAAAGTTTTAAACGAAGCCTACGTCGCCAGTGACGTCTCGATTAATAAATTAGATCGATTGATCGGCAATATAAGTGCGAACAATTTCATTTATTTTAATGACGATGAAATACCACCAGGTGGTAGAGGATCCACCAAGGCTTTGCACGTTACTGCTAGATGCAAAGGCCATATGCTACCAGGGGTCTTGATAGAAAACAGGTCTGCATTAAATGTATTGCCCTTGTCCACCCTAAACAGATTACCAGTGGACAGTTCGCACATGAAGGAGTGGCAGAGCATAGTAAAGGCGTTTGACGACACCCAAAGAAGAGTCATGGGGAGGATTGAGGTACCCTTACTAATTGGCCCAACTACTTACGAAGTAGATTTTCTGGTGATGAACATTGAGCCTTCCTATAACTGCTTATTAGGGAGACCATGGATACATTCGTTAGGGGCAGTACCTTCATCATTACATCATAAGGTGAAGTTGGTAGCGGATGGCCGGCTGGTAACGATAAAAGCTGAGGAGGACATTATTGCAGCTGTGACTAATGATATGCTGTACTTGGAGATAAACGACGAGGCAGCTGAATGCTCTTTTCAATCTCTCGAGTTCGTGAATGCAACTTTTATTATGGAAGGAAACAGAATCTTGAAACCGAGAATCTCCAAGACTACTAGAATGGGATTGAAAATGACCGTGGGGGAAGGCGCTTTACCAGGAAGAGGACTTGGAAAGTACCTTCAGGGGAGAATGGCAGCCCCGACGTTGAGAGAAAAACAAGATCACTTTGGCCTGGGATTTAGGCCAGATGCAAGACAAAAGAAGAAAGAGTTAGAAAAGAGGCAAGAAAGAAGACGCGTTCGTTTGAGTGGAGAGGAAACCAAGTGGGAACCCATGATAATTTCGCACATATCCAAAACCTTTGTGTCGGGAGGGGTAATTCACTCTGAGCCGAAGACACGAAAGGGAGAGGACATCGCAGCAATGTTGGGTGATGTCTGCATTAGTGCCATATCTGAGGAGGCAGTTGAAGGAGGAATCTTATCAAATATTCAGCCTCATGAACCGGGAAGCGTCTTGAACAATTGGACTGCAGAGGAAATCCCTGTAGTATTTAGGGCTTATTCAGAGTAATGTCCAGGACACACTTGTTGCTTTAAGCCTAAGAGCAACAAGATTTCTTTTGTGAAATAGGCGCATGTTCAAGTATTGTTACATCAATAAAGTGCATTTTCACCATCATTTGAAGCAAACATTTCCTTTCTTTGTTTTTCGATCATTCTTTCGTCATTATCATACATACAATTGTCCATTTACAAATTCATTCATTCTGCCCGTATTTTCTTAAACTGCAACAGGTCCCTGGATATCAATGACTTGAGCAACGCCGCCATGGATTCGAAATATCCTTTTAAGCAAGACATATTCTTGGAAAAATTACAGGATTTTGAAGATGACACAGACGGTGACTTATCTCCTGATTTGTTAGGAATGGTAGAGCAGGAGGAGAGACAAATTTGGCCTCATAAGGAAGCAGTAGAGACTGTGACTTTGGAGAAAGAGAAAATGGTAAATATTGGAACATGTATAGCCGAGGGAACAAGGTAGAATCTTATCAAATTGTTGCAGGAATTCAAGGATGTCTTCGCATGGTCTTATAAAGATATGCCTGGTTTAAGCACTGATATTGTAGTACACCGCTTACCCATAAGGAGGGATTACAAGCCAGTTCAGCAGAAGCTCCGAAGGATGAGACCAGATATTGTGCTGAAAATAAAGGAAGAGGTCCAAAAGTAGTTCGACGCTGGATTCTTGCAAGCGATCAAATAATCAGAATGGGTAGCCAATATCGTGCCTGTCCCTAAAAAAGATGGGAAGGTACGAATGTGTGTGGATTATAGAGACCTAAATAAGGCTAGCCCAAAGGATAACTTTCCTTTGCCCCATATTGATACTCTAGTAGATAATGCAGCAGGCTTTTCACTGTTTTCCTTCATGGATGGTTTCTCCGAATACAATCAGATAAAAATGCATCCTGAAGATATGGGAAAAACTACCTTTATAACATTGTGGGGCACATTCTGTTATAAAGTAATGCCGTTTGGGTTGAAAAATGCAGGAGCTACATACCAAAGGGCCATGGTGACCTTGTTCCATGATATGATGTATAAAGAGATTGAGGTTTATGTGAATGACATGATTGCAAAGTCTAGAACAGAAGAAGAACATATTCGAGTTTTGCAGAAACTATTTCTGAGGTTAAGGAAATTCCAACTGAGACTCAATCCTACGAAATGTACTTTTGGAGCTAGATCTGGCAAATTGTTAGGCTTCATAATCAGCAAGAAGGGGATCGAAATTGATTCAGACAAGGTCCAGGCTATACAAGAATTGCCTCCGCCGCACACTCAAAAAGAAGTTCGAGGTTTCCTTGGAAGACTAAATTATGTTGCTCGGTTTATTTCACAGTTAACCGAGAAATGTGATCCCATATTTCATATTTTGAAGAAACATAACCCAGGCGTATGGGATGATGAATGTCAGGAAGCTTTCGATAGGGTCAAACAGTGCTTGTCAAACCCTCCAGTACTGTCACCTCCACGCCCAGATAAACCATTAATCCTATATCTGACGGTGCTTAATCACTCTATGGGATGTGTGCTAGGTCAACATGATGATTCAGGAAGAAAAGAAAAGGCGATATACTACCTCAGTAAGAAATTCACTGAGTGCAAAATGAGATATTCGTCGATTGAGAAACTGTGTTGTGCGTTGATTTGGACAACTCGGAGATTGAGACAATACACGCTGTATCACACGACCTGGTTAATCTCGAAATTAGACCCTCTAAAGTATATGATGGAGGCAACCGCTTTGAATGGAAGGATGGCTAGATGGCAAATTCTGCTGTCTGAATTTGATATTGTATATGTGAGTCAGAAAGCTATAAAAGGGAGCGCAATAGCTGACTTCCTAGCTAGCAGAGCTTTAGAAGATTATGAGCCATTTAACTTTGATTTCCCCAATGAGGATCTAATCTATGTGGCAGCTACTGAAGAGGACACTGCAAAAGATTACCTTCGGAAATTGAATTTTGATGGAGCATCAAATTCTGTTGGAAATGGGATTGGGGCAGTCTTGGTATCCCCAAATGGAGATCACTACCCGTTCACATGCAAGTTGGATTTTGATTGCACAAACAATATGGCAGAATACGAAGCATGTGTCATAGGACTCCGCGCTGCCATTGAACGTAGAATTAAAGCACTGGAAGTATATAGAGATTCTGCACTAGTGATCTACCAACTAAAAGGCCAATGGGAGACAAGAGACCCCAAATTGATCAATTATTGAAGGGTATTCATGGGGTTAATTGAGGAGTTTGACGATATCACTTTTAGTTATCTCCCACGGGAAGAAAACCAGATGGCGGATGCTTTGGCTACTTTGGCTTCCATGATTAAGGTGAGTAACCAAGAAGATGTAAAACCCATTCAAATGAGTATTTACGAGGCCCCAGCTTATTGTTGCAATGTAGAAGAAGAAGAAAGGGATGATCACCCCTGGTACCAAGATATATTGCGATATGTGAGAAATCGCGAATACCCGAAACAAGCAACCGAGAATGAAAAGAGGACATTGAAAAGGTTAGCCTGTGATTATGTCCTGGACGGGGAGGTCCTGTACAAAAGAAAGAAGGATCAAGTACTGTTGAGATGTGTCGATGCAGTGGAAGCTAAGAAAATTTTGGAAGAAGTCCACGAGGGTGTTTGCGGAACACATGCAAATGGTTTCACAATGGCTAGACAAATCATGATATTTGGATATTATTGGTCTACTATGGAAGGGGATTGTATCAAGTATGCTAAGACATGTCACAAATGCCAGATATACGGGGACAAGACTCACGTACCCCCTTCACCGTTACATGTTATGACTTCCCCATGGCCATTCTCTATGTGGGGCATGGACGTCATCGAACCAATCTCGCCAAAAGCTTCGAATGGTCATCGATTTATCTTCGTGGTCATTGACTACTTCACGAAATGGATAGAAGCTGCTTCATATGCTAACGTCACTAAATCAGCGGTTAGTCAGTTTTTAAAGAAGGAGATCATTTGCCGATACGGGATGCCTGAGAGGATCATATCAGACAACGCATTGAATTTGAACAACAGCACAATAGCAGATGTTTGTAGTCAATTCAACATTAAACATCATAACTCATCTCCGTACCGTCCAAAAATGAATGGGGCAGTGGAAGCAGCGAATAAGAACATCAAGAAGATAGTGGGGAAGATGACCGAGACTTATAAGGATTGGCATGAGAAATTACCATTTGCACTTTATGCTTATCGAATGTCTGTCAGAACCTCTACTGGGGCAACACCTTTCTCACTGGTCTACGGGATGGAGGTAGTCCTACCCATTGAAGTGGAAATACCTTCTCTTCGGGTTTTGACAGAAATAAAGCTGGATGAAGCCAAATGGATTCAGGCTCGATACAATAATTGAACCTAATCGAAGAAAAGAGGCTAAGGGCTATTCGTCACGGTCAGATGTATCAAAAGCGTATGATGCAAGCCTATGACAAAAAAGTTCGCCCAAGAGAGTTTTACGAGGGAGACCTGGTACTAAAAAAGATCTTTCCCATACAGAAGGATTTCAGAGGAAAATGGATGTCGAATTGGGAAGGACCGTACGTGGTGAAGAAGGCTTTCTCTGGAGGTGTACTGATTCTAACTGAAATGGATGGGAAGAGCTTGCCCAACCCCGTAAATTCAGATTCAGTCAAAAGATACTTTACTTGAAAAGGCTAAGGCGAAAACCCGTAAAGGACACCTTGATAAAAAAAAGGGAGATGCCAAGGCGAAAACCCGCGAAGGGTGCTTTGAGACCAAAAGGGATTTGGGTCGAAAACCTGAAAAGGGCGGCTCAAATTGTGATGGGAAAAATCCCGCTTCACTCGAATGGACAAGGAAGGGGTATGTTGCATCTCGGTGCATCGACAAAATACTCAAGATCTTCTAAGCACGTATCAAACTCCAAATGGTCTTTCAAATGCTCAGGCAGAGAAGCTTAGACTGCGATATCTGGGGCTCCTAATTTCCATTTCACCCATTTTAAATTTGTAATTTGTGATTATCTTATTCAATACATTTCCTTCTTGATTGCATTTGCCAGTTTGGATTAACCTATTTTGTTTCGAGATATGCTCCCAATCAATTTCCTTCTTATAATCCTTTCCGGGCATTTTACATTGAAATAATGATTACTGGACTAATAATACTTTCGTAAAAGGAGTTCTTCATATTACTCTGAAAGCCTATGAATAATACAAGGACCTAAAACATGACTATTGTTCAGAATTCATTCAGCCTAGGGTTTAGAAATGTTGGAGAAAAATGATTATTTCTTTGAACAAAGACAAGACATTTCGTCGGTGATACGTCCTTGACAAATAACGAGCAATGCCAATCCAGGTACACAATGAAACCATGATACCATTATACCCAATGAACATTGATTGATCCTATACCTCAGAGTCGCAGCAGGATGGTTGGAAGAATCCAAATGTTGTTCTCCTAAAGTTGCAGTAGGAGGTACAAACTTTATGTCCTAGAGGGTACAGTGGAAGGGACTATAAAATTACAGCGGGGCAAGCTTGCTGATAGAATATGATCGTTTCTTTGGGTTTCCTGTCAAAGATATCGGCTAAACGAGAAAGCATCATAATGCATCAGTGATAGAACCTTGTTGAACTATGAGCAATGACGACCCAAACAATAAAAGGGATCTTTCTCATGCATTCATGCACATCCAGTTAGAGGCATTTGATTCATCGCGATCATTACATCTTAGTCATCTGTACATTGTGAAAAATCATCATTCTCGTAACATTCAGCATTCATATAAATGTCATCCGTAGCACATGTAGTTAGGAGCATTTGAGTCATCCCGATCATAACATCCTCATCATTTGGTTCCTAAAAAAAAAACACTATAATAATATCGAAGTTCAGATTTTGTTCCCGTGGAGCAGACTGAATATTGAAGTCTTCCTGAAGATAGTAAGGAAGCAAACCAAGAAGTTCAGATTCAGTTCCCTCGAGATGGCAGCGGAGCAGTCTAAAGATTGAAGTCTTCCTGAAGATAGTAAGGAAGCAAATTGAAAAGTTCAGATTTATTCCCTCGAAGTCTCAAGGGGGCAGGAAAAAACTACTAATCCCTCCTCCTTGAGTGTATTGAGGATCAACCTTTTCGAGAAGTTTCAGTGAGAAGATCAAAGTTACGGATCTCTTCTATCTGAATTCCTATCACCTTGAAGTCTCAAGGGGGCAGGACAAAACTACTAATCCCTCCTCCTTGAGTGTATTGAGGATCAACCTTTCCGAGAAGTTTTAGTGAGAAGATCAAAGTTACGGATCTCTTCTCTCTGAATTCCCATCACCTCGATGTCCCAGTAGAGCAGGACAAAGCTACTAATCCCTCCTCCCCGAGTGTATTAAGGATCAACCTTTTTCAAGAAGTTTTAGTCAGAAGATCAAAATTACGAACCACTTCTTTCTGAATTCTTATCACCTCAAAGTCGCAGTGAATCAGTGAAGTGAGTCAAAGCGACAAAGGAATAGTGGATTAAGATGAGGCCATCTGAAGAATAAGAGCATTGAAGAATCAATACTTGGCCAAGACCGAGTAAAAATTAGTTCTTCTACTGTCTTTGCTCTATTCTCGTTTCACGACAATAAGCAAAGAGGGGCAGCTGTAATAACCAATTTTTGCCCGGCCCAATTACAAAACCCGGGGCCCATTAAAAAACCAATAAAAAATTTAAAAGCCCAATAATAACAGTCCATGTACAAAAAAAATTAGCTAATCCAATAACCTAGCCCAATCTACATGAGCCCATTTCCAAAGAAAAAAATAGAAACAGAAGTCAAAAACCCTAAGGTGCCCCAAAGCTGCGCGCCGCTGACCTTTCGTCTGCCACTCCCACGCGCGCCTTTTCAGATCCACGCGTCCCTCATACACGCGTCGACTTCCCATGCGTGTCGTTCTCCGTGCCCACGCGCGTCGTTCCAGTGCCCTTCCCCACGCCTCGGTCTCACACGCCTCTGCCCCTTCAGCGCCCCATGCACCTCGGCCTCCATCGCCCGCACACTTCGCCCATGCCCTGCAAAGAAAACAGAGAAATGAAGAAACAGAGAAGCATGGAACAAATAATAGATTAATAAAAGGGAGAGTTGTATCTCTCGGCTATAAAGCCAAGGAAAATCAATGAAAAGAGTCTTCTTTTTTTCGATCGAAAAAGAAATAAAAAGGAACTTTGAATCCAAACGATTGCAAACATTTAGAAGGCGTAAATCAATATCAGTTTACAAATAAGAAAGCAAGAAACAAAGTATCAAGGTTTATTTCTGTTTTATTTTTTTGAAGCTATACATATATATAAACCCATTCTATTTATTTATTTAAGTTTTCTTTAAAAAATCAGTTTATATAATATCAAAAACAAAAAAAAAAGGGGGGAAAATCTACCTTCTGCGAATTTCAGCCACCGCGTGCGGTGGCCAGCGACGGTGGTCGGCAACGGGATCCACGGTGGACACTGATCGGAGTTCGGCAAGGGAGAGAGGGAGTTGAGAGAATTTTAAAGCAAATGTTTTTTTTAAAAGGGTTTGAAACTGATTGATTTTTAAAAGTTTTTTTTTCTTTTGGCATTTATAAAGGATCCAAAACGGCGCCGTTTGAAGAAGGGAGGGTCCGCGCGTCAACCCGACCGCAGATGGATCGCGCATTTTTCCCTTAAAGGGAAATTTGCGCATCTGGTCCCCTATCTGCATCTTGAGATTTGATTGAGTCATTATTTTTATTTCATGATTTTATTGCCGGATTTGTTTTTGGTCTCGGTTTGGTCCTCGACAAACGGTGCGTTCTGGGGATTTGGGGAATAATATCCTCTTTGGACCCCTGTTCCCTTGTGCGAATTCCATATAAGCCCTTTCCCCTTTTATTTTATTTCGAATCAACCCCGAACTTTCGTCTTAAATACAATTTGATCCTTTTTTAGTTATTTTACCATCTCTTTAGTCCTTTCATTGTTATTACCATAATTATGTTTTTTAATATATTGTTATCATTATTATTATTAGTAGCATTATTATTATATTGTATATATTTCGTATCACTATCATTGTTATCTTTTTTTTATTACTATACTATTATTATTATTATTATTACTATATTTATATCTTATACATATTTTGTATATATTATTATTATATTTATTATTTATTGTTATTACCACTACTATTATTTTTATTATTTTCGCTACTATTATGTTACTAGCATATCATTATCATTTTCTTTTTTATCATAATTATCCTTGCCAACTCTTTCTTATTTTTGTTATGTTTATTATATATTTTTATCATTTTATTATTACTTTCATTATTACATTCTTATTTCTTTACTATTATTATTACTATCATAATTATATTTTCTTTCCGTATTTATACTTATAATAATTTTATTATTATTCATTGTTCTTATTTCCATTTTCCATTATCATCATCCTGACTCGTTTATTTTGTTCTATTTTCGTCCTTTATATTGTTATTCATATTAACGCATTTAATTCCATGTTGCTACGCATATCGGTACTATAATTTGTTTTACATTTTATTATAAACTTGTGTTACGTTGATTTTGCTCGATACAAAATTATTTCTTCTCGTAAAGATAAGATTCCTTATTCATAAATTCGAGAGATCGTGCCCTAAAGTATTGGGTTGCAATCTTCTTCGTTTAATCTAAATAATCGAATATCTTTTAAACAAATACTCGAATACCCTTTTGACATTTTTATGCATGAGTCTCGGAAAATTATGAGATGATCTTGGATTCGAGGATGTAAATTGTCGTGTCCTAAAGTATTGGATGTGATATTTTATTTCTTCAAAATGAGAGAATCTTGATATTCATTTTGAGAAGATTTATGAGATGATCTTGGGTTCGAGGATTTAAACTATCGTGTCCTAAAGTATTGGATGTGATATTTTATTCCTTCGGAACAAGAAAATCTTGATTCAATTCAAAAACGCAAAATATTTCCGAAAGAGATCGTATTTAAATTCTTTTTAAAATTCTCAACCTTCGACATCGAGGACATTAATTAATCAAATCGGTACCAATTTTGGGCGTGACGAGGGTGCTAACCCTTCCTCACACGTAACCGACTCTCAAACTCGATTTCTCAAAACTTCGCGGACCAAAAACATTGTTTTAGTAAACCAAAACGCTTTATTAAAACAAAAGTGATCCGATCACACCAAATAAAGATCGGTGGCGACTCCTGTTTTCATTTTCAAAACCCAAGTTTGATTCCCGCCTGTTCCAAAAATGGATGGTTTCGACAACCCCCATACAAAACAAACAATCAATATACCAATAATCACAATCTGGGCTAAGCCCTTTTTGAATATCAGTATCAGTCCAGTTTGGGCCTTAACCTATTTTAGTAACAATATGCATTTGGGTCTTAGCCCATCACAGTACAGTAACAGTTACAAATATGCAATCAAAAAATCCTACCCAACCAGCCTCTACACTCTATCTCCGTCCAACCCTACACTCCATGTGGGGATATAATCAACCCACCCATCCCTACACTCCAAATAGTACCGATGCGACATTAGACAGTAATTCGCAGCTGTGCTTCCAGTAATTAGGCTCAAAGCCTTTCAGTACACTTCCTCCAATCAATAAAACCCTATCCCTATGCAATGCATCATGCAATTATGTCATGCCCAATCATGGTATATCACATATATGTGGTACAGTACAAATAGCATGCTCTATATACAGTCATTCAGTTAGGAGTCTAGGTAATCTTACTAACCCTACAGTAGGTTCACAGTAGTCTCGAGCGACCCGTGCAACCTAAGCAATAAATCAGTGAAAATGGGCTCACACGCCCGTGTTGTCTGCCCGTATGGGACTGCACGCCCGTGCGGCCCACACGGCCCAAATTAGCCTTGGCCGTATAGATCACACGGCCTGGCCTAGAATCCCACACGACCCAATTGGTTGAGCTTGTGTCTCGTACACGGCCTCGTCGGCCATCACGCGTCCGTGTATCGTCACACGACCTACCACACGAGCTACCACACGCCCGTGTGGCGTCAACAGAGAGGTTTTTTGGCTTCTCATCGAAATGCGTTTTCAGTGTCTCGAGTACACACCTGGTTCGAATTCAACGCGTAATCACTCTCGAGCACTCCAGAACCTATATTCGACAATAAAAAGCCCAATTTCAGTCACTTAATCCGAATTGCTACAAACCAAAAATTCTTAAAAACTTACCGACAACGTTACCTTACATCTAGTAACAGTGTTTCCACACCACTTCAACGTCGATTGACACATTCCAGCCCTTTAACCTTCACCCTAACAAACGAATCCCAAAAATCACTAACCCAAAATCAAAATAACTGTACTTACTACACATAAGAAAAGAAAATAAGAATATATAGATTTTACGTGAAAGAACTTTCGAGAAAAAAATCATGGACAAAGAAGAAGAAATTCACTAATGTTAAAAAACGAATGATACAAGAGAAGTTTCGACTATATTTATTTAAAGGTTGGAAAATCTTGTTATAATCAAAGTCAAATAGTAGAAGTATAGTTCTCTTTAAGGGTTGAAAAACCCTCGGCCTCTTGCCTCCACAGATCCTCTTATTTTGCCATTGTATTTATTTCTTGAACAAGTTATAGGATTTGGGTCAAACAAACTCTAAGTAAATAATTATATATAATTAACAAAATGATTTTGGTACAAAAGTTGCCTATTTTTTTATTTATTATATATTTTATAAGTAAATAAGTTTTACATATAATTAATTATTTTAACTGGTTGGTAAATTATGGTATCATAAGAAAATTTGAACTTTATTTTAACTTTTGCAATTTAAACTACAATCAATGGTGGCTCCAGGGTTGGGACCCTGCTGAATCCAGATTATTCTCAGCATTGACAAGATGTCAATGTCCTACTTGTTTTTCTATCACTTTCTGCTGAATCCATTAAGTAGCATTCATCTGGAATAAAATTTGATCAAGTTCAAAGGTTTCTAAAATTATGTGTTTGCATTTTATGAACATAGACTTTCTATTCTTAATTGCTCGAAGATAACGTATTGACTTCGCAAATTACAGCCTAGTCTTTACAGTTTTTTTCCACAAATAAATTACAAGTAACGTTAATAATTTAGACAATAATTGTGAATGTTGAGAGTTTCCAGCATACAATCTAACTTTTCCTTGGCATTTATTTGATGAGTCTTGGTCTATCATTTTCTTATACAAGAGATATTTTTAATTCCACGTCCAAACAAAACCTAAAGTGGCCGTCTTTCCTGACCTCCATTTCCAATTATTAACATTTGATGTTGTTGATTCCACAATAAATAGTTTCACAGTTTTTGGTTTCAATCAAAAGAAAGATAATTGATGCCCAAAATAGGAGCACCTGGATGATCATCTAAGCTCAATCAATTATATTAAATAAAACACAGTAGTTACATAAGAAACAATGAACTCGTATCAGCTCCTGATTTAATTAACCCTTCTTCCCAGCTATTAAACTCCCTAAAATCGAAGTGCCTCCACCACTAACAGACATAAAAATAAATGAATAATCACCTTGACGCCGTCCCCTTAAAAAATTCCCTAATTGGAGAGCCATTAATAAGCAACGCAATTCTTCCCGTCGTTACACACTCCAAGATCCATAACCTCCATCTCTCGCCAAACCCTATTGCATTCATTAAATGATAAAAAAGAAAAAAAAGACTAATTCACAGAGTCATAAGCTTTAGCAAAATCGACACCACTAACTTTGCTTTTGGAATGCATCGAGTGAATAATATCGTTAGCGAGAAGCACCCCATCATCTTGATAAATCCAATTATGTTCCACTAATGAGATAGGGAATCATAAATGAGAAGGGACCTTTCAAAGCATTAACTTTAGAATCCGAAAGTCTTGCGCAGTTTAGGTCCAAAACAAAATTCCAGTGCCTATACTAGGAACTAAACTGGTGATAAAATTCCAGTCGAATCTTATCTCTCAGCTCTTTAGGTTGATACCTATTAAATAATTATGTTTGTGGTTAAAGATATGACTATCCGTTTGGGTAGTTATATCACTATGAAGAGACATGAGCCGTTCTATAAATAGGAGAGGAGTTTCATGTGTTGGACACACCTAGAAACATAGAAAAAGCTTTTTCTAATCTTTGACCATATTTTATATTCTTAGATTGTTTAATATAGAATTACTGCAAAAATTCTTTATAGAAATTGATATCCTTGTTATGCTCCGCTCAATGTTCAGTGGATTGTTTCCGTCAGTGCAAAACGTAGACAGTTCATTAGGTTTCACTGTATCCTTGAGATTTATTTGTCAGTAACTCTTTTATACACTATATATTGGTGGGGGCGAATGGAACCTTAAAGAAAGTGGTATTGCTACACGCCTTGAAGCCTTCCTTAATTTTTCATAAGTTTATTTTTATCCTCACGCATCAACAATTTTAAGGTTCTAATTTTGCAATTTATAAGAAATTAAAGAAGGCTTGTCTGTTTACTACACATTCACATGCCACTACAACCATAGTACTTTGAAGAGGAATATCAGCAATTGTGATTGCATGAAGATTAGTTATCTTGTCAATTTTTTTATTTAGAAAAATCTTTCTCGCAAGAAAAGGTATGTCAAAATTTTGTTTTACTCTTATTGCATAAATTTCTTTTTTGAGTTAATCGACTAGATTTCATAATGGCAAACAGAAAACAAATAGAAATCTTGCTTCTAAGTTGGATTTTAGTCCAACATCACAGGCCTAAAGAATAATTGAAAGAAACAGTGTAACACCCCAAACCCAGCCTAGAAGTTTAGACTGAACTCAGGATGCTACATTGATCACCGAAGTGATCATGGGAAAATTTTACAAAACCAGTCGACTTTAATTTCATTTTCGAAAACCATTCATATTTTTACGCACCAAAAACTTTTAATCGTTAAAAGTCCTTCCGATAAAGTTACCGTTAAATATGATAAATAACTAGAATAAATGTACGAAAGAAAGTCTAAAGTGGAAACTGTACCACAGTCTTATAAACCTTACGGCTCGAAAATAGTATTATCAAAATATAATTTAGAAAGTAGAACCGAAATAAGCTTTTGAAACCATAACCGTTCGAGACCTCTTCATACCGTTCGAGACCTCTTCATACCAAGTCTAGCATCCGAATTCAGAAAGGTACATGAAAGGGTAAACAGAAGAGGGGGTGAGCTACTCGAGCTCAGCGTGAGATCAAAACTGTCTAACTACAAAATCAGATACAAAATGCCAGAAAATAGTTCAAAAGCAAAACATACTTACAACACTATACAAATCCAGATGGTAGGCTCTAAATAGAAGTTCCGACAGTTATTTCAATTCGAGCCACAACAACTCACAAACAGTCACAAGTACTATCAGTCAGACAAAACATTCAGAGTTCACGAATTGCACACAGACATAGGTACTTTTCAATCAATCAGTATAGTCAGACCAATGCATATGAATGCTGTTCAGTTATAAAACCCACCAATTCAGCCAACACACCTCTCCGACCCCCATCACCCTACATAAGAGCTGTTTGAGCTCATCCAACCAATCACACCACATAAGACCTCGTAAAGCCCATCCAACCCTACACTCCGATAATGTCCACAACCCTCAGGGTATTGGGACTGCCCTCGACCCTCTAGGTATTGGGGCTAACAATAAACTGTACGGTGCCATGTTGTAAACTGCAGTACAGACATGCAGTATGAACTACCAAATCATATAGTGATGATACGCAGTGAAGCTGACGTATAAGCAGTACAGTGCTATGTGGTAAACCGCTATACCGGTAAAGTGCAGTTAAACTTCCAGTTCAGACAAGTACACGCAGCAAGGCTGACATATGTGCTGTACGGTGCAATGCAGTAACTTGCAAATAGTATAGTCCATGACCCTCAGGGTATTGGGACTGCCCACGACCCTCTGGGTATTAGGGAAGCAAGGCAAAGTCGATAGAATATAAGAGACAAGCAAGAGGATATCATTATTATTAGTGAGGACATCATTATAAATATATTATGATTAACAAAATGATTTTGGTACAAAAGTTTCCTATTTATTTATTTATTATATATTTTACAAGTAAATAAGTTTTACATATAATTAATTATGTTAACTGGTTGGTAAATTATGGTATAATAAGAAAATTTGAACTTTACTTTAAGTTCGTAATTTAAACTACAATCAATGGTGGCTCCAGGGTTGGGACCCTGCTGAATCCAGATTATTCTCAGCATTGACAAGATGTCAATGTCCTACTTGTTTTTCTATCACTTTCTGCTGAATCCATTAAGTAGCATACATCTGGAATAAAATTTGATTAAGTTCCAGGGTTTCTAAAATTATGTGTTTGCATTTTATGAACATAGACTTTCTATTCTTAATTGCTCGAAGATGACGTTTTGACTTTGCAAATTACAACCTAGTCTTTCCAGTTTTTTTCCACAAATAAATTACAAGTAACGTTAATAATTTAGACAATAATTGTGAATGTTGAGAGTTTCCAGCATACAATCTAACTTTTCCTTGGCATTTATTTGATGAGTCTTGGTCTATCATTTTCTTATACAAGAGATATTTTCAATTCCACGTCCAAACAAAACCTAAAGTGGCCGTCTTTCCTGACCTCCATTTCCAATTATTAACATTTGATGTTATCGATTCCACAATAAATAGTTTCACAGTTTTTGGTTTCAAACAAAAGAAAGATAATTGATGCCCAAAATAGGAGCACCTGGATGATCACCTAAGCTCAATCAATTATATTAAATAAAACACAGTAGTTACATAAAAAATAATGAACTCGAATCAGCTCCTGATTTAACTAACCGATCTGCCCTGCTATTAAACTCCCTAAAAGGAAAAATAATAATAATAAAAGGGATATAACCAATAGCATTCACCAGGGAGTCCACATGTGTAAATATTTCTGTAAAATTCACCAACAAAAAGGAAAGCATGGGTTCGGATTCAATGACAAGCTGTTTACACCCAACCCAACCAGAATTTGCAAAAATCTCCAAACCATTCTCAATGGCCCACAATTCAGTGTTTACAGCGTCTCCCTCACCTATCGGGCCCGAAAACAAGACCAGAACACATCCATTCAAGTACTCTAGTAGCCCTCCAATTCCATTCTGGGACAGCCTCTAGAGAAGCCATCCATGTTAAACTTTACAAAACCATTTGCAAGAGGTCGCCAATGATTTGAGTTGTCACCCCTACTCAAGAATGAAGGAAAACAACACTCCAAAGGCTTATTCCACCAACAATCACCCTAATAAATGCAGCTTCAATCACCCTAACAAATGTTCCCAATTATTATGCGACCAAGAAGAATTGATAGAGTAGTTCATGACCTTAGCATATTTATCATAACCATCTCCTTGTGTCACGGGTCAAAGTGAAAAACCCATGACCATCGCACTAGATGCATCCCAAGATCATTTATGAGAATTGGCCCAATTTAAAGAGTTGTTGGAGAATCTGTCAGATTGAATTACGGGTGGTCCAATGATGCAGATATGGAAATATATGTTACCTTAGTAAATATAAAAACTAATTTCAGAAGATTGATAGGAATTATATCTTGTAAACATTAGATTAGATTTGATATTATAATATTGTAAATCCCTTAATTTAAGAGATATGCTTAATATTGTCTGTCGATGTAATTTAATCTAGACAGTCGGTTTTAGAGAAACTCAATTATAAATAAAGAGTCACCTCTCACTTGTAAGTCATTCATTGTATTTTAAATTTTTAAGAGTAATAGAATTCCTTAAGAGTATTTGCTCAAACACATCTCATGTCTTTTTTTTGTGGCTTTTCTCTTTTGAGCCTTTTTTATTATTATTTGTGTTGCTTCTGCTATATAAATTGTTGTCTTGAAGAAATTCTTTGTGAATCTTCAATTTTTTTGTGATTAAGCTGACTTAGGTGTGTTTGAAACGAAAGGATCGCCTAAGGTCGCACGGAACGCTAGACTAAAGTTTTAGCCCCGTAATAATAGCACCCAAGTTAAAAACCTTCAGGTCCAACAAAAGATAAAATCGACTTCAACTTTCATTCTTCAAGATTGATTTCTAGATTGCTAACATAGACCAATTGGTCCTCATACTCAATGAAGAAAGAACAAATTTAACCAAAACAAGTCGTGCCACACAAGATAAATAAACAAGCTTCCACAGGGTCAAATTCTTACGACATTTGGCAACGATCGGTTCCCAAACCCCCAGAGGAGTAACACCTAATGGAATACCCAAATATATTAATGGAAAAGAGCTAATGCTACAACTCCGTAAATCCACCACCTCAGTTGTGATTGCTTCATCAATACCAATAGCAAACAGCTTCAATTTCCTATAATTACTGCTCAAACCAGAAAAAATCTCAAAGCACCTCAACATACACATAATTGTTTTTCATATTTACCGCATCACGTTCAAGGAAAGCAATCATGTCATCCGCAAATTGTAGGTATGAGATACAGAAATCATCCACTAAATCTGATAAACCATAAATCAAACCAGAATCTTTAGCTTTTAAGATAACTAAACGAAATGCCTCCACCATTAACAGACATAAAAATAAATAAATAATCACCTTGACGCAGTCCCCTTAAAAAATTCCCTAATTGGAGAGCCATTAATAAGCAATGCAATTCTTTTCGTCGATACACACTC
Organism: Gossypium sturtianum; assembly: GCA_025698515.1. Classification (NCBI taxonomy): domain Eukaryota; kingdom Viridiplantae; phylum Streptophyta; class Magnoliopsida; order Malvales; family Malvaceae; genus Gossypium; species Gossypium sturtianum. Next base: position 97,577,677 of record CM046947.1, read on the forward strand.
CAAGATCCATATCCTCCATCTCTCGCCAAACCCTATTGCATTCATTAAATGATAAAAAAAAACTAATTCACAGAGTCATAGGCTTTAGCAAAACCGACACCACTAACTTTGCTTTTGGAATGCATCGAGTGAATAATATCGTTAGCGAGAAGCACCCCATCATCTTGATAAAGCCAATTGTGTTCCACTAATGAGATTGGGAATCATAAATGAGAAGGGACCTTTCAAAGCACTAACTTCAGAATCCGAAAGTCTTGCGCAGTTTAAGTCCAAAACAAAATTCCAGTGCCTATACTAGGAACTAAACTGGTGATAAAATTCCTGTCGAATATTATCTCTCAGCTCTTTAGGTTGATACCTATTGAATAATTATGTTTGTGGTTAAAGATATGATTATCCATTTGGATAGTTATGTACCTATGAAGAGACATGAGCCCTCCTATAAATAGGAAAGGAGTTTCATTTGTTGGACACACCTAGAAACATAGAAAAAGCTTTTTCTAATCTCTGACCATATTTTATATTCTTAAATTGTTCAATATAGAATTACTGCAGAAATTCTTTATAGAAATTAATATCCTTGTTATGCCCCGCTCAATGTTTAGTGGACTGTTTCTGTTACTGCAAAACATAGATAGCCATTAGGTTTCATTGTACCCTCGAGGTTTATTTGTCAGTAACTCTTTTATACACTATATATTGGTGGGGGCGAATGAAACCTTAAAGAAAGTGGTATTGCTATACGCCTTGAAGCCTTCCTTAATTTTATAAGTTTATTTTTATCCCCACCCATCAACAATTTTAAGGTTCTAATTTTTCAATTTATAAGAAATTAAAGAAGGCTTGTTTGTTTACTACGCATTCACATGCCATTACAACCATAGTACTATGAAGATGAATATCAGTAATTGTGATTGCATGAAGATTAGTGATCTTGTCAATTTCTTATTTAGAAAAATCTTTCTCGCAAGAAAAGGTATGTCAAATTTTTTATTTTACTTTTATTGCATAAATTTTTTTTTTTTGAGTTAATCGACTGGATTTTATAATGGCAAACAGAAAACAAATAGAAATCTTGCTTCTAAGTTGGATTTTAGTCTAACATCATAGGCCTAAAGAACAATTGAAAGAAATAGTGTAACACCCCAAACCCGGCCTAGAAGTTTAGACCGAACTCACTATGCTACATTGATCACCGAAGTGATCATGGGAAAATTTTACAAAACTAGTCGACTTTAATTTCATTTCTGAAAACCATTCATATCATTATACACCAAAAACTTTTAATAGCTAAAATTCCTTCCGATGAAGTTACCGTTAAGTATGATAAATAACCAGAATAAATGTACGAAAGAAAATCTAAAGTGGAAACTGTACCACAGTCTTATAAGCCTTACGGCTCGAAAATAGTATAATCAGAATATAATTTAGAAAGTAGAATCGAAATAAGCTTTTGAAACCACAACCACCCGAGACCTCCGCATACCGAGTCCAGCAACTAAATTCAGAATGGTACTACTCGAGCTCAGTGTGAGATCAAAACCGTCTAACTAAAAAATCAGATACAAAGCGCCAGAAAACAGTTCAAAAGCATAATATACTTACAGCACTATACAAATCCAGATGGTAGGCTCGAAACAGAAGTTCCGATAGTTATTACAATTCGAGCCACAACAACTCACAAACAGTTACAAGTACGATCAGTCAGACAAAACATTTAAAGTTCATGAAGTGCACACAAACATAGGTACTTTTCAATTAATCAGTACAATCAGACCAATGCGTATGAATGTTGTTCAGTTATAAAACCCACCCATCCAGCCAACACACCTCTCTGACCCCCATCACCCCACATAAGAGCTTTTTGAGCTCATCCAACCAATCACACCACATACGACCTTGTAAAGCCCATCCAACCCTACACTCCAATAATGTCCACGTCTCTCAAGGTATTGGGGCTAACAGTAAGCTATACGATGCTATGCAGTAAACCGCGGTACAGACATACAGTATAAACTACCAGATCAGGTAGTGATGATACGCAGCGAAGTTGATGTATAAGTGGTACAATGCTATGCGTAAACCACTATACCAATAAAGTGCAGTTAAACTACCAGTTTAGACAAGTACATGCAGCAAGGCTGACGTATGCACTGTACAATGTAATGCTGTAACCTGCTAACAGCATAGTCCACGACCCTCAGGGTATTGGGACTGCCCACGACCCTCTAGGTATTAGGGGCTAACAACCAGCAGATCAGCTGCCAGTTCAGTTCAATTTCAATCTTTCTTCTCTTCACAATCCCACCCAAAAACATTATATGCATATGTATGTGTGCAAACAAATGAACAGAACCAGAGTACAAGATTACAGACAGTCAGTCACATCCAGTCAGTCAAATTAAGATAAGAGTATACTCAATTACCTAGATTCAAATTCAATGGCTATGTAACCTCACAGAACGGTGACACCTAGTCAAACAATTGAACAGAAGCATATTGCACACACACACCCCATCAGGTAGGTTTAGAAACAAACATGTACACAACCAATCACTAATCTCACCTAAACCGAAGTCAGAACAGATTCATAATGACCCTTACTAAAGCTTAGCCAAGGGTTGAAACACACAGAGTCACAAACACGCTTAAATTAACCTAGAACCAAAATCTGGCGAGATAGGGCCACACGTCCGTGTACTCGGGCTGTTTGGGACAACCCAAGCCATGTAGGGTTCCAAAAGCCCGTGTGAAGGGAGGCACACGGTCGTGTGAAGGGAGGCACACGCCCGTGTGAAGCAAGGACACAGTCGTGTGAACAGGCCATGTAACTCACTGTCCAGTTTCGCTAAAATCAAGTGCAGGGCAGACACGGCTATATGAGGATCTCACACGCTCGTGTGAACATCAGACACGGTCGTGTGTCTCGAAACACACGCCGATGTGGGATCCTTAAATCCCCAAATCAGTCACACGACCGTATGGCCAGGCCATGTGACACCAAAGCTCAGAATCTCTAATTCCCAAACCCACACGCCCGTGTGCCCAAGGGACACAGCCGTGTAAAAATTAACAAAATCCCCAAATTGACCACACAGCCGTGTGGCAGCCAATTCAGCCTGAAAACCTTAACGACCAATTTCACATGGCCATGTGAGTCGACACACGCCCGTGTAGCCGCTGAAATGGTCACAAAACCACCTTTAAACAGTTCTGAAAACGTCGCTTTAGCCACCAAATACGTCTCTAACCTTAACAACAAAAATATATCAGAAAATAGAGTATCACACTCCCTTTCAGCCATCAAAACTCCAAAACCAAGGAGTTAAAGCACTCTCTTGAAAATCTGAAACAATTACTTGCAAAACAAAAGAAAAGTAGTTAAGGTTCAAATCCCACACCTGTTTCGACGATGAAAGTAACGAAAGATGAGCAGAAATCCCCGATGCCAAAACCCAAAATCGATCTTTGAGTAATTTTATCAAAAGCGAAAAGAAAAGCAAAAAGAGTAAAGAAGTAGCACAATGTGAAAACGGGAAAAACAAAAAATAAAAATAAACTTATATCCTAAACACATGTTTTAATAATTATAAATGATTATAACTATTAACTAAATAAAAAAACAAAATAAAAATAGAAAGGCTCTCCAAAAACGCACACCCTAAGACTCAAACCAAGAACTTCGAGGTACACTGACAATCATCCAACCACTAGACCAACAGGCCTATTCTGTCACTAAAGTACACGACTAAACACATATGTGCAGCCTCCTCACTATCCCTATGCTCAAATCCTAAAAATTCTAGGCCCAAAATTTGGGGCATTACAAACAGGCCCATATCAAAATTGGCCCGAAACTGAAATGAAAAAGAAAAAAACAGAACAGAAAAAGGAAACCTAAAATATTAAATGCTCTAGTCGACAGGTACAGCTGGCCTCTATAATTTCTGACTTTTCTTATCACCGCCATAGCTGTTTCATTGTAGCAAATATTTTGAAATCTTTTACTTTCTGCTACACTTTTCAAAAAAGAGACGTTTCATATCTTTTCTTCTGATAGTCTCAGGCATTTCTTCCCTATGTCTTTCGGTTTAAAAACTAAGGCATTTCTTCTCCTTTTCTTTCATGATGAGAATCAAATACGCTTCTTTTCCTTTTTCCTTTATGCTGAAAATCTAGGGCACTTCTTCTCCATTTCAATCTGAACAGAAACTGGGATACCTCCTTCCAAGTAATGGCTTCACCCTGTTTTAATGCTTCTTTTGCAACTAAATGGGCTTATATATTGTCTGACTTTGGGATATAATGACATTGGAGTTCTTAAAAATGATTCTTTGTGCTTTGAATATCTCGAATAATTGCTCCGATAATCGATCTGTCGTTTTTTGTGTTTTGGCTGTAAGACCCCAAACCCAGTCAATACATTACGACCAAATCTGGATTGTTACAGGAAAGATAGTTTTGAAATCAGAACATCGCAATTTGGGAAAACGCCTTGTTTTGTGAATCCATGTTAGGGGTAATTTAAATTCTGATTTGTATTTAAATATTTTACCAACTTTCTATTAATTATAACTAGGAGTTAAATACGGGTTATTTATGAAAAGCCAGATTTGTAAAATTCTATAAGGGGACTATTGAAAACAATGTTGAGGTACGTGAACTTTTGTAAATAATATTTGTAGTATTAAGAAAATCCCAAGTTTAGATATCTATTGCTTTCGTGCTGTATGTTAATATTTTGGAAAAACCATTATTTATGTTTTTAAGAAAATCCCATTTCTTTTAACAGTTTAAATCATAAGTAAAAGCAGCATTTAAATCCGAACCCAAATTTAAGTTAAATCGGCCTTATTACAAAATAAAAACCCGATTTAAAGTAAGTTCAAAATAGAGTACGAAGTTTACGAATGAAATTATAACACATGGCCACCTCAAGTCCACCTCGGCTCCACAACCCGCGATCTACTGATTACCTGCAAAATTCAGAAGAGGGGTGAGTCATCGAGAATCAGTGTGTAAATCCCCGTATAACACAAACTGGGCCTAAACCCACATAGTACAGCATGATAATCATGTATGCAATGCAGCCCAGCCCCGATCCAAATTTCCATCCAAACACCAGCGGCATTATACCACTGTGGTTTTTGACCACCGTGGTCCCAGACCACTCGTGACAAATTCACTAAAATATACAATCGTGGGGCTAACCCACTATGGTCTTAGACCACCGTGATGATCTCTAATAAGTTTGAGTATACGTGGGGCCAACCCATTGTGGTCTTAGACCACCGAGACAAGTCACTGATATAAGCATACGTGGTTTCAAGCACTGTGGTTCTTAGACCACCGTGACATTAGTCACTTAATTCACACTTCCCCTTTCATCTAATCCTGAGCCCATGCTTATTTCATCATGCTAATTATGAATGCATGATCGCTGTGAAATCAGAGTTTTAAATATTTATAAAAGAACGATCAAACCTGGAGACTAACTCTGACAACGATGTTAAGGCAAGTGTACCTATCGAACAGTAGTATAGTTTAGGCAAGACCGGGTGTCGAACCCAAAGGAACTAAGTTTACTAATACTCACTTTTTCTTTATTAATTAGCCTAAATAAGATAAAGGTTGGTTGTGAATGGTAGTAACGATAACTAGACTTAAAGAAACAAGGACAAGAAGACTAGATTGGGAATAACTTGGAAAAGACTCAGTAGATTTTTATGATACCCTCGGGAAGAATCCACCTAGACTTCACTTTATTACTTAACCCTAAATTATACAATTTCTTTTACTTAGCTTGATCCGTGAGACTCCCTAACCTATGCTAAACCCTCTCTCGAGTTGAATAGCGTCTAATCCTAGGTTAATTAGTGGAACTCTCGTTCGCTTATAATAACCCCTTAGGAAAGCTGTAAATCGATCAATGGATTCCCATATTAGGTTTCACCCTAATCCAGCAAAATCTCGTAACCCTATCTCTAGGCTCCCGATCAACTCCGCTTAATTATGTTGGATCTACTCTTAGGCAGGGTCTATTCCTCCTCCACCTAAGCACATTCGATATTGATTAAGAAACATCATTAAGAACAAACTAAGTAATTTATCATATAATCTAAAAATCAAATAATAAACATCTGTCTAGGTTTCATCCCCCTTCAAGTATCTGAGGGGTTTAGTTCATGAAAGAAAAATAAAACATCACAAGAGAAAAGATAAAACAAAACATAAGAAAAATCCTAAAACTCCCTGTCGGGACTGAAGGAGAATTCTGTCGTCTTGAGTATAATTCCGGCTTCTTGGTGATAAATCGACTGGCTATCCTCGCATTATTCCCTAACTCTGACCCTCTCGGCTTGGCTCCTTGGCCTAGCTTTCGATCCCCTTTGAAGGTGGTACTTGGGGTGTATTTATAGTCTCTTGGGATGAGATTCTTTCTCCCTATATATCCTTTTCCGACTGAAATTACTCTTTCCAGCGTCAGAGGCACGGCCATGTCACACGCCCGTGCAAGTCGAGGCCTGACCGTGTTCAGATTTCTTCATTGGCACGACCGTGTGCGGTGGTGGAGAGGCCGTGCTCCAGGTGTTCATCGAGGCACGGCCGTGTGTCCTTGGTCCAGGCCGTGTCGATTTCGCGGAAAGGCCCTTTTTTCTTCGTTTTAGGCCTGTTTTGCGTTCTTTTTGTTCTCGGGTGGTTCCCTGAGTATAAGACATGAAAAGAAAGGATTAAAAGCACCTTTTTATATAAAACAAGGCTTAAAACTCTAAAAAGCATAATAAATGCGGGATTAAAATACGTTATATTTTCGGTTTATCAATGCAACCATGCTCTCAAAGTGTAACAGATAATTATTTTCTACATGCATATAACCGAAGATATCATCATAACAGAACTTACTCGGTATCTCCAACCTTACCCACGAGGGTATTTTAACTATCACATCAGTCATTTCGGCTTTCAGCCAATACAGTTAACAACACAAACAGTACAGAATTGTGTGACTAATACACACCTGATAACGCGTAACACTAAGCTTTCTACATCGACACTCTCGCTAGCAGGGACGATGGCTATCTATCTATCCCAGGTAGACATTGGCTCCCTACCACAACCCAATGGATAATCCCGAACCGCCAACACTGCACGCCTTTTAAACTTAGAAGCGGAGACTATGGGTCCACTCCCTTCCTTAGATTGGCTAGCACTCGCATCCATGGAGAATCTTTGATCAGTACAATACTATAACGGAGACAACGGTTATCTAACATTGATATCAGACTAAGGCGGCGAATAAACAATGAATGACCAAACGAATAGAATCAGAGGGTAACTCCTTACCTTTTTTACTAACGCGAATAAGCTAAACTACTTGGCAAAGAACTTTCGGCAATAAAAGAAGTCTTAACACTTCTCTTCCTGATATTCGGCAACACAAGAAGATGCTGATTGGAAAGGCTATATTCGGCCACTGGCAAAACAATGGAAGAATACTTTCAGTTGGCACTCAGAAAGGTTCGGCTTTCACAAGGTATGAACAAAGAAGAGAGCGAAGAGGAAGAAGAGAATAAAGGTTTCGGGTTGGCAAGAGGGGGAATGAGAGTTGGAATTGGTTCGGTTATGGTGTTTAAGAGGAAAGTAAAGAAGGAGAAAGAGATTCGGCAAGGGAGGTGGCTTCAAAGGATTTCGGGTTGTGAAGAAGATAGCAAAAGAAAACGAAACTAAAATGTGAAAGGTGGATAATAATGAGAGGTTCGGCCAAAGATGGTTTGGTAATCTTCAAGAAAAGAAGTGTACGAATGGGGGGTTTGAAATCAAGAGAAAAAAGATGAGAAAAAGAGTTGGGAAAGAAAACATAAAAAGAAAAGAGAATGACCTTTAGATGAGCTTAGGGAATTTCGGCACACAAAATCTAAGCAACACAAACACAAATTCGGCACACACATACTAACAGCTCTCGATTTTGCCAACACCCCTCAAGTGTCGTCAGCCCTTAGTCCCAACAACACACATAGCCTCAACTCCCCTCCTCACTCTCCAACAATCGGCCACCACTACAACCAACACCAACCCGCGGTTTTCTACTACTTTTACTCCCCTCCAATCATTCAAACTCGTTGACCTGTTCAAACCCCACAAACACTTCATGACCACCCATTCAAAACTTTTGACCCATTCAACCATCATCCTTGGAGAGTGCCTGCCGAAATCACCTTCTCCCCATCCAGGTGCCAAAAATAAAACTTCAAAGTGAGGCTTATGGGATTCGAACCTCTTCCCCTGCTGCTTTCTTGTGATGCCACTTCCATGCATCTTAAGTGGTATCTTCTTGCCACTTTACCACACTACTTCTTTTGTCAACAAACATGAGTAATTACCCTTAAGGCCCGCCTCAGCTAGCTCTCTCCTAAAGCGCCTAAAAACAAAATTTTCACCAAGGCTCAAACTTAACCCCGAGCCTTCTCGGGACCCCTAAGCACACCAAAATAAAAAAAAAAATCATGCCAAACACACAGAGACATAAAATGCAGAGCCCCTAATACCAGGATGTTACAGTTCTACCAGCTTAAAGAAATTTTACCTCGAAATTTACCTGATCAAAAGAGGTGAGGATATTGCTGTCGCATAACATCCTTCGGCTCCCACGTGGCTTCCTCTGAAACATGATTCCGACACAACACTTTAACCAACAGCACCATCTTTCTCCGCAATACTTTAACATCTTAGTCTAGGATCTGAACTGGTTCCTCCTCAAAAGATAAATTAGGTCTTACTTCGATTTCCTCCACTGGCACTATATGAAATGGATCCTAACTGTAGTGCCTTAACATCGAGACATGAAATATATCATGTATCTGTCTCAATTCCAGAGGTAACTCTAGTTGATAAGCTACTGGTCCCATACGTTTTAACACACGAGAAGGCCCAATGAACCTGGGGCTCAGCTTGCCCTTCTATCCAAACCTTAAAACTTTTTTCCACGGTAAAACTTTCAGAAAAACTCGATCACCCACTGCGAATTCTATATCCTTACGATTCAGATCCACATAAGATTTTTGCCTGTCAGAAGCTTCCTTCAATCGAGTCCGAATCAACTTAACCCTTTCCTCTGTCTCCGAAACCAATTCTGGACCCATCAACTGGAGCTCACCCAACTCTGTCCAGCAGGTAGGAGTGCGACACTTGCGAATTCTGACAACTGTAGAAAATCCTCCCAACTACCCTCGAAATTAATAAGGCAGCCTCTCAACATGTCTTCCAAGATCTGAATTACCCTCTCAGACTGACCGTCAGTCTGTAGATGAAATGCCGTACTAAAATCCAGTCTTGTACCTAACGCTTGATGCAATGCCTTCCAGAACCGCGATGTAAACCTGAGGTCTCTGTCTGATATTATAGACACAAGTACCCCATGCAACTTCACAATCTCTGCTATATAAAGCTTGGCTAACATCTGTAGTGAATAATTAACCCGAACTAGTATGAAGTGAGTGGACTTCGTCAACCGATTGACAATTACCTACACTGAATCTTTCTTCGTAGGTGTAAGAGGTAGCCCACTAACGAAGTCCATTGTTATCCTCTCCCACTTCTAAAGTCGAATCTTGACTGGCCGTAGTAACCCCGAAGGCAATTGATGTTCCGCCTTCACCTTCTGACACGTCAAGTATTTACCCACAAACTCAGCCACTTCCTGCTTCAGAACTGGCCACCAAAACTGTTTGCGCAGATCCCGATACATCTTACTCCTACCAGGATGCATAACATATGGGCTACTATACGCTTCCTACAGAATCTTCTGCCTCAACTCAAAATCCTTCGGTATACAAGCCTTTCCTCGAAAGTACAATACCCCATCACTGTTCAAATTGAAATCTTTCGCCTCACCCCTTGCCACTAACTAAAACTTAAAACTTAGCGATTCATCCGACAACTATTTCTCTTTAATCTGACTAACCCAAGAAGGCTTCACTTGGAGTTCAACTAGCAAACATCCATTGTCGTACAAGCTGAGATGAGCAAACATTGCTCTCAAGTCCGATATTACTTTACGGCTCAACGCGTCTGCCACTATGTTAGCTTTACCCGGGTGGTATTCAATCGAACAATCATAATCCTCAGCAATTCAATCCACCTCCGCTACCTTAAATTCAACTCCTTCTGGGTAAGGAGATATTTCAGGCTCTTGTGGTCTGTGTAGATGATCAACTTCTCCCCATACAGGTAGTGTCTCCAAATCTTCAGAGCGAACACTACTGTAGCTAACTCTAGATCATGCGTAGGATAATTCACTTCATGCGGTCTTAACTGTTGATACGCATATGCTACCACCTTCCTCTCTTGCATCAGCACACATCCTAACCCTGTGTGTGACGTATCATAGAAAATGACAAACTCCTTCCCAGCCTCAGGCTGAATCAATACTGGTGCTTCTAGCAAAATTCTCTTTAGCTTCTCAAAACTTTCCTGCTGTTTATCTGACCAGACAAATGGTACCTCTTTTCGTAATAACTTGGTTAACAGTGCAGCTATTAACGACAACCCATCAACAAACCTTCTGTAGTACCCGGCCAAACCAAGAAAACTCTGAATTTCTGCCACAAACTTAGGTGGTTTCTAGTCCACCACGGCTTTAATTTTTCGGGGATCAACCCTTATTCCCTCAGTAGACACAACATGCCACAGAAAAGTAAGTTTCTTTAACCAAAATTCACACTTACTGAATTTGGCGTACAGCTGCTTTTCCCTTAGAATCTGCAGAACCACCCGAAGATGTGAATCATGTTCCTTTTCTGAACTTGAATAAACCAAGATATCGTCTATGAACACTACGACAAACCAATCTAGATAGGGTTGGAACACTCGGTTCATCATGTCCATAAACACAGCTGGTGCGTTCGTCAACCCGAACGGCATCATTAAGAACTTGTAGTGACCATAACGGGTTTGAAAAGCTGTCTTATGAATATCTCCCTCCTTGACCTTGAGCTGATGATAACCTGACTGAAATCTATCTTTAAGAAGACCGAAGCGCCTCGCAACTGATCGAACAAGTCTTCAATCCTTGGCAACGAGACTTGTTCAATTACTTATAGTCAATGCACATCCGCAGCGACCCATCCTTTTTCCTGACAAATAACACCAGTGCTCCCCAAGGTGACACACTTGGTCAGATAAAACCCTGATCCAATAGCTCATGAATCTGAGCTTTAAGTTCCACCAGCTCCTTCGGCGCCATTCTATACAGAGCAATAGACACTGGTGCTGTTCCTAGAAGAAGATCAATACCAAATTCCACCTCGCGATCCGGAGGTAACCCTGGAAGCTCTTCTGGAAAAACATCAGAGAATTCCTTCACTGTTCTAACATCCTTTACAGTCAACTCCTTGGCCTCCAGAGCACTGATGAAAGCTAATAACACTTCACACCCTTTTCGCACCATCCTTTCAGCCTTTAAAGTAGACACTACATTAGACAATTAGTTCCTTCTTTCGCCTATCATTAAGACCTCATTATCCTCGGGAGTCTTCAATACCATACGCTTACCGGCACAATCCAAGTTCGCTCGATACTTCCCTAACCAGTCCATGCCTAGGATCAAATCAAACTCGCCGAACAGCAGTTCCATCAAATCAGACGGGAAAACCATCCCTTGCACTTCTAGAGGCACACTCCTAAAGAGTTTGTTCACCACTATAGATTGTCCTAAAGGGCTAAGTACCGTCATCTCCCTAGAAGTAATCTCAGAGTCTATGTTCAGAGTTCTAGACACAGTACTAGCAACATAAGAATGCATAGACCCAAAATCAATCAATGCAGTAAAGGGCGAACCGAAAATAAGGAACGTACCGGTGATGATGTCCGGTGCATCGCCCTCCTCTCAGTGTCTGGCCGCATAAACCAACCCAGGCTGTCTTGCATCTGTGTTCCTAGCACCTCTGCCTTGTGCTCTACGTCCTCGACCAAAACCATTTCTACACCTAGCCAGACCACGACCTCTCTGTGGTTGCTGACCACCTCTTCCAGGCTGAACATAATTCTGACCCACTGGTCGCACTCTGTTTGGCTCTTGCAGATAGTCCCTTACCCGATGATCCACTGATCCACACCTGTAACATCCATTACTTTTTGCCCAGCACTCCCCCGAGTGAAACTTCCCACACGTAACACATTGCTGTAGCCGACCAACAACAACAGGCCTTGCAACTCGACTCGGCCCATTGAACCTAGGCCTCTTCTGGAAATTTCCAGCAGATCCTGACGATCCAAAACTTCTTTTGTTCCTGCCCTTGTCCCTGTCCTGATTCTATCTTTTAGATCGCTTTACCTCTTCGGCTATCTTAGCCTTCTCAATCAAAATAACGAACTCCCTTTCCCGTTGCGGAGCTACCAGTACTCGCAACTCGCCCCTCAGACCATCTTCAAATCGAGCACAACGCTCATGATCTGTTGAGATAATACCTTGGGCATACCGGCTTAGACGTAGGAATTCTGCCTCATACTCAGCAACCGACTTACTCCCCTAGACCAAATTAAGGATTTCCTTTCGCTGAGTGTCCACATAGCTCGACCCAATGTAGTTCTGTAACACCCTAAAATTCGAAATTTTATGTTTTGTATTACATCATGTAATAGGCTAGTTAAAATGTTAATCGTGTGTATTTAGGGGCCCTAATAAGGCTTGGGGTTAAGTTGAGTCTTAGTATAATTTTTGTGTTTAAGCACTTTAAGGAGAGAAGGTAGGTGGCATCAAGACTTAAAGAAATAAGTGTGCATTTTGTTAGCATAAGTGAAGCTAGTAGAGGAGTGGTGTGGCGTTGCATGTATAGGCTTGAGGGGTGGAGTTCGAATCCCACGGAGTGCAAAATTGTTGATTAAATTTTTGTACTTCCTTCCTAAGTGTCGGCCATGGTTGTAATTATGGTAGGGGAGATTTTTATTTATTTATTTATTATTTTGGAAATAAAGAATCAAAAAGAAATATATTATAGATGAAAACATGGGAAGGTGGAAATAAAGAATCAAAAAGAAATATATATTGGATGAAAACATGGGAAGGTGGAAATATAGAATCAAAAAGAAATATATTATGGATGAAAACATGGGAAGGTGGAAATATAGAATCAAAAAGAAATATATTATGGATGAAAACATGGGAAAGTGGAATGAAAGAATAAAAAAAGAAAAAACAAAAGGAGTAAAAAAGGGAAATATGTTGGCATTTTTCATGGGTGATGTTTTAGAAAGTGTTTTTGGTCAACACTTATCCCTTTTGGAGAAGCAACACACGACTTGGGTAGGAGTATTTGGGTAGCCAAATTCTTCATTTTTCATTTGGGAAACTTTGGTGCTTATTAGGTCAAATTCCTTTTAGCATTCCTTTGTGTCATTTTTTTTTCTCCAAACTTCTTCTTCTCTAATCCATACCCCCATAGCCGAATATTCCTAATCATTTTTCCTCCATAGCCGAACCCTTCATCTCTTCTTTATCATTTCTTCCCATTTGTGCTGACACTCACTCTTTGATCAATCGGTAAGTGGTGCTATTCTATCTTTTTATTTTTATTTTTCCTAGCCGAATGTGTGTTTATCAACATTCGGATATTCACTTGGTTCCAACCGAAATATCTTCCTTTCATAACTCTTTATAATGTGACCACCTTCTAATGTAGAGTTATAGTAGAAGGTCTAAACTTTGATTCATCCGTAGCCATAAGTCAATCGGTGGAAATCGAATTCATCATCGTTTAGGTAAGAAGCTTCTTCTTGGATTTTTCGTTATATCTCTACTCGGCTATGTTGCAAATCGGATCGAAGTTTTGACTAATCGATTAATCACTCAATATTCTCTACTTGTTAATCCTTCGGAAATAGTGGTAAGCCGAATCTTACCCCTAAACAACTACTTTCTCTCATCGTGGTATTTTTCTAACCAAGTGTTAGGGTGTCATAGGTGCCGACAATCAAGAAGGTTTAGTCCTCACTGAAATCAGGTGTGTAATCTCATACCTCTCTAAATGTTTGCATGAAATGTTCTGTGATTCGGTCGAAAGACTGAAAAGTTGCAAAGTACCATCAGTGACCACTCGGGCGTACGTATGTTCGAAGTGGTAACCATATTTTGCAATGAAACAGTTTTAGTTAGCAGCAGTGACTTGATTTTGAAAACTCACTGAAAATAGTGGAAATTGAATTAGAAGGTGAAGGGGATATATATTGAAAGATAACTGAGCGTATTTTCTTATAAAAGAAACAGAGCAAGCAAAGGATTTGTATATTTTGAGATATTTAAATTTTTATAAGACTGGTTCAGAATGATTCTGTGATCCCCTGTTCTGACTTTGAAAAATAATTATAATTTGTAAAAAAATAATTATAGGACATGGTTTATATCGTTAGAATCCTTAATGATTCTATTTTTATTTGGAAAAACGAAAACATTATTTGAGTTCTGTACAATGAGATATCTGAGATTTTGTGAAGATAGGACAGAATCGTCAAACAGTGAAACAAGGGAAATTTTAATAAATAAACTGTACTAAATGGATAAGCCAAAAATTCTGGAAAAATTACAGTAAGAATATATATGAGTCTAGTTTCAGGAAAAATTTACGGATCTAAATTTCGAGTTTCGTAATTCTATTTATAGTCAATTTAGTCAACATAATGCAGATGGACAGTTTCAATTTTTATGCCCCAAACGAATTACCCTTGGTGGGTAAAATTTATGAAATACCCTTGGGTTGCTAAATTACTAAAATACCCTTAAAGGGTAAATTACCGAAATACCCTTGGGTTGCAAAATTACTAAAATACCCTCGATGGGCCGTTTTTATCAAAATGCCTTAACGGGACAAATTGTTTAAATATCTTTAAAAATGTTAATTTACCTAAATACCCTTTGGGCTGATTTACCAAAATGCCCCTAATGGGTCGATTTACTATAATGCTTTAGTGGGCCGAATTACAAGTGCTATAATGGGCTGATTTATCGTAATAAATTACTGGATTAATGATTGCTTTTTATATATGTGAATATCATGCTTTATTATGTATGTTGCATCTACATATTTTGCATGAGCTGGGAAAAATGTTGAAGAGAAGTGTAGCCTGGTGGCATTGCCATGAAAATGTTTATTATTATGTTTCATTATGATTTCGGTGGCTCTGCCACAAATTTTGATAACGGCTATGTGCCAACCTAAATATGGCTTTGTGCCATCGTGAATATGTCTTTGGGCCATCGTGAATATGGCTTTGTGCCATCGTAAAAAAAAAATGGTAACTTGCCTGCGAATTGGTGTGATTGGCGGGGTGGGTTGACTTGATCCCCACAGGTGTGGTTGGTTGGTACGGGGGTGTGTTGGATGGATGGGTTGGGTTGCATACATTGCACATATATATATATTCTGTTATGTAAATGGGCTTAGGCCCGGGATGATTATATGAGTTCAAACCCGAGAGATGACGGTAAGGGGATTATACACTGAGTTCTTGTAACTCACCCCTTTTCCTTAACCCTTGCAGGTAACGCTCAGTGACGTGGGACATGAGCCATGGATAACTCGGTGGAGGCCATACATCAGAAATAGTTTTATTGAACTTAGATCTCTATTCCCGTTCATTTTATTACTTTTACTATTATGGGGTTTTTATGTTGTAATAAGGCCTCTAGAATATTTTATTTTGATTTATGTTTGACGTACTTATTATCTTGCTTAAATTGTTTTAAATGGGAATTTTTTTAAAAACTTAAATAAAGATTTTCCAAAATAGATTAACAAATGGTTTTCATAACAAACTTTTACAAATATTTTAACTCGAAAATCTTCTCTCGAATTATCAACAATATTTTCAAAAGTCATGGTTTATAAGATCTCTAGTTCAAATTATCGATTTATCAATCAACCTTCGAGGTTAGTAGAATTTTAACAAATATTTCAAATCAAACTCGTTTTCTTGATTATAACAAAATAATACCTATTTTAGTACGAATAAAAAGGAATTAACATGTTTTTCTAATGTGACATGTCAGATCCGGTCATAACGCATAGGTCGGGCTTGGGGTGTTACATTTTTATGGTATCAGAGCCCAATTTCAAAACTCGGCTGTGGTTTGGGTTCAAAAAATATTTTCCAAAAATGTTTGAATTTTTTTAAAAAAATACATGTTTAAAAAGAAGTATGGCACCACGTGTATCCGGCACCAAGTCAAGTAAGTATATGTTATCGTTGTATGATTATGATATGACTGTAGGAATACTCTAGAACTTTTAGTTTTAGGTATTGAAACTATAGAGATTGGGACTATAGGATGCGTTTACAAAAATGACTTTACTTCTTATACTTCATAAAGTATTGTTTAATAAACACTGAAATAGTATACTGATTCATAAAACTCTTAATCAGATTAAATCGAATTAGCCAATATGAGCGCTAGAGGACATGGACGCGATAGACGTGGCCGTGAAAGAGGCCAAGGCGCTAGAGTTGTGTCTGAGGCGTCGGGACATATGCCTGAAATGGACGCACCTGCGTCACCTGTGACTGAAGCTGGGTCACGTGATCGTATGAGGGAGGACGACACTCTATCCCAAGCAATGTTGTGACTCTTGAAAAGGGTTGTTGGGGCAAGAACTAGGCCAGCAGTTCGTGGGTCAATTTCGGAACGACTCAGATCGAATGGTGTTGAGGTTTTTAGGGGTATCTCGTGTGTAGCACCAAGTGTAGCATAGTACTGGCTTGAGGCTATTGAGTGGATCATGGACGATCTAGATTGTACCGCCGAGCAAAAACTGAAAGGAGTTGTGTCCTTGTTGAGAGACGAGGCGTATCAATGGTGGCTCACAGTTCGGGAAGGCACTCAAGCCGATTGTATCACCTGAGATTTCTTTAAGACGGCATTCCAAGGAAAGTATGTCGGGGCTAGCTATGTGGATGCCCGAAGGAAGGAATTCCTAAATTTGGTCCAAGGAGGAAAGTCTGTGGCAGCATACGAGGCAGAATTTCTGCGTCTAAGTCGGTAAGCCCAAGGAATAGTGCCGATTGACTACAAATGCTGCATACGTTTTGAGGACGGGTTGCATGATAAGTTGCGGGTACTGATAGCCCCACAAAAAGAGAGAAATTTTGCCACACTGGTGGAGAAAGCCAAGATAGCTGAAGAGGCTAAGCACTCAGAGCGGCAAAACTGAGACAAGGATAAGGGCAGGAGTAAGAGAGACTTTAGGTACTCAGGTCCTGCTAGAGGGTTTCAGAAAAAGCCCAGGAATGAGGAGCCAGCTCGAGCTAGAGTACCAGCTACTACCAATCAGTTACAACTATGTGTGGACGGCGAAAAACATCACTCGGGTGAATGCTAGAAGAGAACCGGTGGTTGTTTCAGATGTGGTTCCAAAGATCATCGATTTAAAGATTGTCCTCGATAGCCTACTTATACTCAGGAGGTTCGTAATGATTTTGCGCAGCCAGCTAGAGGCGCTCAGCAGCCACCGAGAGGCCGTGGGCCAGGTAGGGGTGGTAATGGCGTAGGACGAGGACAGGGTGCACCAGGTAGAGGTACTAGTAATAGGGGTAGCGCGGAGGTGAGACAACCAGGGTTAGTCTATGCGGTCAGACTCCGAGAGTATGACGATGCACCTGATGTAATAACCTGTACATTCTTCATACCTGATATACCTGTTATTGCTTTGATAGATATCGGATCCACCCATTCATATGTTGTATGTGCTATATCTGGAAATCTGAACATTAGATCCGAGATTTCTACTGAGGAAACAACTGTAATTAGTCCTTTAATACAGTCAGTGTTAGTGAATAAATTATTTAGAGATGTGCCCTTAGAAATTCAGGGGGAAATATTTTTGGTGGATTTGATGGAACTACCATTCAGTGAGTTCGACCTTATTTTGGGCATGGACTGGTTGGTGAAACACCATGCGAACTTAAATTGTGCTGCAAAGCAGATGATACTAAGAACTTCGGAGGATAAGGAAGTGATGATGATAGGTGAAAGAAGAAACTATCTATCTAATGTGGTATCTGCTTTAAAGGCAGAAAAGTTGGTACGAAAGGGGTGTGGAGCATTCCTAGCCTTCATTAGTGCTTTAGATGCTAAGGAATTGTCAGTGGAAAGTGTTAGAATGGTGAAAGAGTTTTCAGAAGTCTTTCCCAAGGAACTTCTAGGATTTCCTCCGGATCGGGAGGTAGAGTTTGGCATTGAGCTGTTGCCAGGAACGGCTCCGGTGTACATTGCTCCTTATAGAATGGCGCCGAAGGAGTTAGCGGAGCTTAAAGCTCAAATTCAGGAGTTGTTGGATCGGGGATTCATTTGACCTAGTGTGTCACCGTGGGGAGCACTGGTCTTGTTCGTCAAGAAGAAGGATAGGTCGATGCGTATGTGCATCGATTATAGATAGTTGAATAAGTTGACGATTAAGAATAGGTATCCATTGCCGAGAATCGATGATCTGTTCGATCAACTGCGAGGAGCTTTGATTTTCTCAAAGATAGATTTGAGATTGGGTTATCACCAGCTTAAGGTCAAGGAGGTGGATATTCATAAGACTGCATTTCAAACTCGTTATGGGCATTATGAGTTCTTGGTGATGCCATTTGGGTTGACTAATGCACCATCTGCATTTATGGACATGTGAACCGGGTCTTCCAACCCTATTTAGATCAGTTTATGGTGGTGTTCATAGATGACATCTTAGTGTACTCAAAGAATTAAGAAGAGCAGGATTCGCATCTGCGAGTAGTATTGCAGATATTAAGGGAGAAGCAACTTTATGCCAAATTCAGTAAGTGTGAATTTTGGATGAGGGAAGTGACCTTTTTGGGGCATGTTGTGTCGGCTGAAGGAATTAGAGTTGACCCTCGGAAGGTCGAGGCTGTGTTGGATTGGAAACCACCGAAGTCAGTGGCCAAAATTTGGAGTTTCCTAGGGTTGGATAGTTATTACAGGCGTTTCATTGAGGGGTTTTCGTTGATTGCTACACCCCTAACTAAGCTATTACGCAAGGGAGTACCATTTGTATGGTCAGATCAGCAGCAAGAGAGCTTTGAGAAATTGAAGAAGATTCTGACAGAAGCACCAGTATTGATTCAACCTGAGGCTTGAAAAGAGTTTACTGTTTACTGTGGTGTGTCACACACGGGCTTAGGATGTGTATTGATGCAAGGAGGTAAAGTGGTGGCTTATGCATCTAGTCAGCTAAGGCCGCACGAAGTGAACTATCCCACTCATGATTTGGAGTTAGCTGCAGTGGTGTTTGCTTTGAATATTTGGAGACACTATCTGTACGGTGAGAAGTCGATTATCTATATGGATCATAAGAGTCTAAAGTATCTCCTTACCCAAAAGGAGTTGAACTTAAGACAGATGAGGTGGATAGAACTGTGAAAGATTATGACTTCTCAATCGAGTATCATCCCGGAAAGGCTAATGTGGTGGCGGATGTGTTGAGTCGTAAGGTGATATCGGATTTGAGACCGATGTTCGCTCATCTCAGCCTGTATGAAGATGGTAGTCTGCTAGCCGAACTTCAGGTGAAGCCTGCGTGGGTAGGCCAGATTAAGGAAAAGCAATTGACAGATGAAATGTTGGGTTCTCGACTTCAACATGTGGAAGGTGGTGAAATAGGGGATTTTAGATTGAATAGTGATGGAGTATTGTGTTTCTGCGGAAGAATTTGTATACCCAAAGATTCAGAATTGAGGCAAATGATTCTGCGTGAGGCGTATAGTAGCCCATATGCTATGTACCCCGGGGGAAATAAAATGTATCGAGACCTCCGTGAGCAGTATTTGTGGCCAGGGTTGAAATGAGAGGTTACTGATTTCGTGAGCAAGTGCTTAACATGTCAGCAAGTGAAGGCGGAACATCCATTGCTGTCGGGATTGCTACAACCGGTGAAAATTCCATTATGTAAATAGGAAAGGATAACGATGGACTTTGTTAGTGGGTTACCCTTATCGCCTACTAAGAAAGATTCAGTTTGGGTAATAGTGGATCGGTTGACAAAGACTGCTCATTTCATACCTGTTCGTACGGATTACTCATTGCAGAAGTTGTCCAAGTTATATGTAGCAGAGATCATGAGGTTACATGAGGTACCAGTGTCTATTATATTAGACAAGGACCCTAGGTTTACATCACGGATTTGGAAAGCGTTACATGAAGCTTTGGGAACAAAGTTAAATTTCAGCACTACATTTCATCCTCAGACAGATGGTCTGTCAGAGAGAGTAATCCAAATTTTGGAAGACATGTTAAGGGGCTGTGTGATCGACTTCAGGGGTAGTTGGGAGGATTTCCTACCGTTGGTTCAGTTTGCATACAACAATAGCTATCAATCCAGTATCTAGATGGCACCCTACGAGGCATTGTATGGTCGTAGGTGTCGTACTCCTACTTGTTGGACTGAGTTAGGGGAGCGTCAATTATTGGGTCCTAAGTTGATATCAGAGACGGAGGAAAAAGTAAAGGTAATTCGGGCACGGTTAAAAGAAGCTTCGGATAGACAAAAATCATATGTGGACCTGAAGCATAAGGATATTAAGTTTGTGGTGGGAGATCAGGTCTTTCTAAAGGTCTCACCTTGGAAGAAGATCTATAGATTTGGAAGGAAGGGCAAGTTGAGCCCTAGGTTTATCGGACCATACCGTGTACTGAAGTGTGTTGGGCCAGTGGCTTACCAGCTTGAGTTACCTCCGGAGTTGAGTCAGATACATAGTGTTTTTCATGTCTCAATGTTAAGGCGTTATCGATCGGATCCATCTCATATAGTACCGGTAAAGGAAGTTGAGATAAGACCTGACTTGTCTTTTGAAGAGGATCCAGTACAGATTTTAGATCGGGACGTTAAGGTGCTGAGAAGGAAGTCGGTGCCGTTAGTCAAAGTTCTATGGCGTAATCACGGATCGGATGAAGCTACATGAGAGCCTGAGAACACGATTCGGCAGCAATATCCTCACCTTTTTTAATCAGGTAAATTTTGAAGAAGAAAATTTTTTTTTAAGGGGGTAGAATTGTAACACCCTGAAATTCGAAATTTTATGTTTTCTATTACATCATGCAATAGGCTAGTTAAATGTTAATCGTGTGTATTTAGGGGCCCTAATAAGGCTTGGGGTTAAGTTGAGTCTTAGTATAATTTTTGTGTTTAAGCACTTTAAAGAGAGAAGATAGGTGGCATCAAGACTTAAGGAAATAAGTGTGGATTTTGTTAGTACAAGTGAAGCTAGTAGAGGAGTGGTGTGGCGTTGCATATATAGGCTTGAGGGGTGGAGTTCGAATCCCACGGAGTGTAAAATTGTTGATTAAATTTTTGTACTTCCTTCCTAAGTGCCGGCCATGGTTGTAATTATGGTAGGGGAGATTTTTTTTATTTAATTATTATTTTTGAAATAAAAAATCAAAAAGAAATATATTATAGATGAAAACATGGGAAGGTGGAAATAAAGAATCAAAAAGAAATATATATTGGATGAAAACATGGGAAGGTGGAAATATAGAATCAAAAAGAAATATATTATGAATGAAAACATGGGAAAGTGGAATGAAAGAATAAAAAATAAAAAAAAAAGTAAAAAAGGGAAATATGTTGGCATTTTTCAAGGGTGATGTTTTAGAAAATATTTTTGGTCAACACTTATCCCTTTTGGAGAAGCAACACACGGCTTGGGAAGGAGTATTTGGGTAGCCAAATTCTTCATTTGTCATTTGGCAAACTTTGGTGCTTGTTAGGCCAAATTCCTTTTAGCATTACTTTGTGTCATTTTTTTTTTTCTCCAAACTTCTTCTTCTCTAATCCATGCCCCATAGCCGAATATTCTTGCTCATTTTCCTCCATAGTCGAGCCCTTCATCTCTTCTTTATCATTTCTTCCCATTCGTGTTGACACTCACTCCTTTGATCAATCGATAAGTGGTTCTATTCTATCTTTTAATTTTTGTTTTTCCTAGCCGAATGTGTGTTTATCAACATTCAGATATTCACTTGGTTACAACCGAAATATCTTCCTTTCATAACTCTATAATGTGACCACCTTATAATGTAGAGTTATAGTGGAAGGTCGAAACTTTGATTCATCCGTAGCCATAAGTCAATTGGTAGAAATCGAATTCATCATCGTTTAGGTAAGGAGTTTCTTCTTGGATTTTTCGTTATATCTCTACTCAGCCCTGTTGCAAACCGTATCGAAGTTTCGACTAATCGATTATTTTTATGGATGAAATCACTCGATATTCTCTACTTGTTAATCCGTCGGAAAGAGTGGTAAGCCAAATCTTACCCCCAAAACAACTACTGTCTCTCATCGTGGTATTTTTCTAACCAAGTGTTAGGGTGTCATAGGTGTCGACGATCAAGAAGGTTTAGTCCTTACCGAAATTAGTGTGTAATCTCATACCTCGCTAAATGTTTGCATGAAATGTTCTGTGACTCGGTCGAAAGACTGAAAAGTCGCAAAACCGGCATTTGTGACCACTCGTGCGTACGTATGTTCGAAGTGGTAACCATATTTTGCAATGAAACTGTTTTAGTTAGCAGCAGTGATGTGATTTTGAAAAATCACCGAAAATAGAGGAAAATGAATTAGAAGGTGAAGGAGATATAGATTGAAAGCTAATTGAGTCTATTTTTTTATAAAAGAAACATAGCAAGCAAAGAATTTGTATATTTTGAGATATTTAAATTTTTGTAAGACTGATTCAGAATGATTACGTGATCCCCTTTTCTGAATTGGAAAAATCATTATAAATTGTAAAAGAATAATTATGGGACATAGTTTATATCCTTAGAATCCTTAGTGAGTCTATTTTTATTTGGAGAAAACAAAAACATTATTTGAGTTCTGTACAATGAGATATCTGAGAGTTTGTTAAGATAGGACAGAACTATCAAATAGTGAAATAAGGGAAAATTTAATGAATAAAATGTGCTAAATGGCTAGGCCAAAAATTCTGGAAACTTTACAGTAAGAATATATATGAGTCTAGTTTCAGTGAAAATTTACGGATCTAAATTTAGAGTTTTCTAACTCGAGTTATAGTCAATTTAGTCAACATAACACAAATGGACAGTTTCAGTTTTTATGCCCCAAACGAGTTACCCTTGGTGGGTAAAATTTATGAAATACCCTTGGGTTGCGAAATTACTAAAATACATTGAAGGGTAAATTAGAGAAATACCCCTTGGTTGCAAAATTACTAAAATACCCTTGGAGGGTAAATTACCGAAATACCCCTAGGTTGCGAAATTACTAAAATACCCTCGATGGGCCGTTTTTATCAAAATGCCTTAACGGGCCAAATTGTTTAAATATCTTTAAAAATGTTGATTTACCTAAATGCCCCTATGGGCCGATTTACCAAAATGCCTCTAATGGGCCAATTTACCAGAATGCCTTAGTGGGCCAAATTACAAGTGCTATAATGGGCTGATTTATCGTAATAAATTACTGGATTAATGATTGTTGTTTATATATGTGAATATTATGCTTTATTATGTATGTTGCATTTACATATTTTGCATGGGTTGGGAAAAATGTTGAAGAGAAGTGTAGCCTGGTGGCATTGCCACGAAAATGTTTATTATTATGTTTCATTATGATTTCGGTGGCTCTGGTACAAATTCTGATAACGGCTATGTGCCAACCTAAATATGGCTTTGTGCCATCGTGAATATGGCTTTGTGCCATCGTAAAAAAAATATATATATAAATGGCAACTTGCCTGCAAATTGGTGTGATTGGCGGGGTGGGTTGACTTGATCCCCACAGGTGTGATTGGTTGGTACGGGGTGTGTTGGATGGATGGGTTGGGTTGCATACATTGCACATATATATATTTTCTGTTATGTAAATGGGCTTAGGCCCAAGATGATTGCTAACCGGGTTCAAACCCAGTGGATGACGGTAAGGGGATTATACACTGAGTTCTTGTAACTCACCCCTTTTCCTTAACCCTTGCAGGTAACGCTCAGTGACGTGGGACTTGGGCCATGGATGACTCGGTGGAGGCCATACTTCAGAAATGGTTTTATTGAACTTAGATCTCTATTCCCATTTATTTTATTACTTTTACTATTCTGGGGTTTTTATGTTGTAATAAGGCCTCTGGAATATTTTATTTTGATTTATGTTTGACGTACTTATTATCTTGCTTAAATTGTTTTAAATGGGAATTTTTCTAAAAACTTAAATAAAGATTTTCCAAAATAGATTAACAAATGGTTTTCATAACAAACATTTACAAATATTTTAACTCGAAAATCTTCTCTCGAATTATCAACAATATTTTCAAAAGTCATGGTTTATAAGATCTCTAGTTCAAAACCTACGAGGTTAGTAAAACTTTAATAAATATTTCAAATCAAACTCGTTTTATTGATTATAACAAAATAATACCTATTTTAGTATGAATAAAAAGGAATTAACATGTTTTTCTAATGAGACATGTCAAATCCGGTCATAACGTATGGGCCGGGTTTGGGGTGTTACAAGTTCCCCTAGAACGCAGACTTAAAGAAGTCCCAGGTAATGCGGTCAGCTGCTGTACCATCCCTTACCATGAGCCACCACTGGTATGCCTCATCTCGGAGAAGAGACACCACCCCTTTCAATTTCTCCTCTGCGATGCAGTCAAGATCATCCATGATGCGCTCCACCGCTTCCAACCAGTACTCAGCTACGTTGGGAGCTACACCAGAAATGCCCCTAAACATTTCAGTCCGTTTGCTCGGAGTCGCTCACACACAGATTTCTGAGCCACTAATCCCGTGCTCGCTCCAGCAACTCGCTCCAATACACGTAACATAGCCTGAGACACAGCATTGTCTCCACCAATTTGATCCTGAAATTTCACTTTCGCAACTGGCGATGCTGGCACTTCTCATTCCGACCCAAGCCCCGATTTCGAATGTTCAGCCCCGACAACTCGGCCTCTCCCATGGACTCGCATACCGCGTCCACATCCTCTAGCACTCATGATTATCGATTTGACTTAATCTGATTAAAAGTTTTATGAATTAGTATTTTCTTCCACTATTTATTATCGGGCAGTCTTATGAGAGTAGCATTAAAAGTCATTCTCGCAAATACATATACACCTAAAGGTTTCAATCTCTAAAGTTGATTTTCTTAGTACTAGCAATCATAGCACAATACCATTACTTCATGCAAAATAACCAATAG
This sequence comes from Gossypium sturtianum, assembly GCA_025698515.1. Lineage (NCBI taxonomy): Eukaryota > Viridiplantae > Streptophyta > Magnoliopsida > Malvales > Malvaceae > Gossypium > Gossypium sturtianum. The sequence continues at coordinate 97,602,879 of CM046947.1, forward strand.
TCAGAGGACTTATCGTGCAGATTTCGTGCCGGAGACTCGGGTGCCATGCTTCCAGAAAATGAAATTTTCAAACCAACTTTTGAAAATATTTTTGAACCTCATACCCACAGCCGAGTTTTTGAAACCTCGCTCTGATACCACAATTGTAACACCCCAAACCCGGTCAATACATTACGACCAAATCTGGATTGTTACAGGAAAGATAGTTTTGAAATCAGAACATCGCAATTTGGGAAAACACCTTATTTTGTGAATCCATGTTAGGGGTAATTTAAATTCTGATTTGAATTTAAATATTTTACCAACTTTCTATTAAATATAACTAGGTGTTAAATACGGGTTATTTATGAAAAGCAGGATTTGGAAAATTCTATAAGGGGACTATTGAAAACAATGTTGAGGTACGTGAACTTTTGTAAATAATATTTGCAGTATTAAGAAAATCCCAAGTTTAGATATCTATTGCTTGCAAGCTATATGTTAATATTTTGGAAAAACCTTTATCTACGTTTTTAAGAAAATCCCATTTCTTTTAACAGTTTAAATCATAAGTAAAAGCAGCATTTAAATCCGAACCCAAATTTAAGTTAAAGCTGCCTTATTACAAAATAAAAACCCGATTTAAAGTAAGTTCAAAATAAAGTACGAAGTTTACGAATGAAATTGTAATGCATGGCCACCTTAAGTCCACCTCGGCTCCACAACCCGCGATCTACTGATTACCTGCAAAATTCAGCAAAGGGATGAGTCATCGAGACTCAGTGTGTAAATCCTCGTATAACACAAACTGGGCCTAAACCTACATAGTACAGCATGATAATCATGTATGCAATGTAGCCCAGCCCCGATCCAGATTTCCATCCAAACACCCGTGGCATTATGCCACTATGGTTTTTTACCACCGTGGTCCCAGACCACTCATGACAGTCACTAAAATATATAATCATAGGGCTAACCCACTGTGGTCTTAGACCACCGTGATGATCTCTGATAAGTTTGAGTATATGTGGGGCAAACCCACTGTGGTCTTAGACTACCGAGACAAATCACTGATATAAGCATACGTGGTTTCAACCACTGTGGTTTTTAGACCACCGTGACATTAGTCACCTAATTCACACTTCCCCTTTCATCCAATCCCGAGCCCAGGCTCATTTCATCATGCTAAATATGAATGCAACCATGCTCTCAAAGTGTAACAGATAATTATTTTATACATGCATATAACCGAAGATATCATCATAACAGAACTTACTCGGTATCTCCAACCTTACCCACGAGGGTATTTCAACTATCACATCAGTCATTTTGGCTTTCAGCCAATACAGTTAACAACACAAACAGTAAAGAATCGTGTGAATAATACACACCTGATAATGCGTAACACTAAGCTTTATACGTCGACACTCTTGCTAGCAGGGACAACGGCTATCTGTCTATCCCAGGCAGACGTTGGCTCTCTACCATAACCCAACAGATAATCTCGAACCACCGACATCGCACGCCTTTTAAACTTAGGAGCAGAGACTATGGGTCCACTCCCTTCCTTAGATTGGCTAGCACTCGCATCTATGGAGAATCTTTGATTAGTAAATACTATAATGGAGACAGCGGTTATCTAACATTGATATCAGACTAAGGCGGCAAAAAAATAATGAATGACCAAACGAATAGAACCAGAGGGTAACTCTTTACCTTTGTTACTAACGCGAATAAGCTAAACTGCTTGGCAAAGAACTTTCGGCAATAAAAGAAGTCTAAGCACTTCTCTTCCTGATATTCGATAACACAAGAAGATGCCGACTGAAAAGGCCATATTCGGCTACTGGCAAAATAATGGAAGAATACTTTCAGTTGGCACTCAAAAAGGTTCGGCTTTCACAAGGTATGAACAAAGAAGAGAGCGAAGAGGAAGAAGAGAAGAAATGTTTCAGGTTGGCAAGAGAGGGAATGAGAGTTGAACTAGGTTCGGTTATGGTGTTTAAAATAAAAGCAAAGAAGGAGAAAGAGATTTGGTAAAGGAGGTGGCTTCAAGGGATTTCGGCTTATGAAGAAGATAGCGAAAGAAAATGAAACTAAAATGTGAAAGGTGGATGATAATAAGAGGTTCGGCCAAAGGTGGTTTTGTAATCTTCAACAAAAGAAGTGCACGAATGGGGGGTTTGAAATCAACAGAAAAAAAGATGAGAAAAAGAGTTGAGAAAGAAAACACAAAAAGAAAAGAGAAGGACCTGTAGATGAACTTAGGGAATTTCGGCACACAAAAGCTAAGCAACACAAAAAGAAAACAAAAGCTCACAAATTCGGCACACACATACTAAGAGCTCTAGGTTTTGCCAACACCCCTCAAGTGCCGTCAGCCCCTAGTCCCAACAACACACATAGGCGCAACTCCCCTCCCCACTCTCCAATAATCGGCCACCACTACAACCAACACCAACCCACGATTTTTTCCTACTTTCACTCCCCTCCCATTATTCAAAATCGTTGACCTGTTCAAACCTCACAAACACCTCATGGCTACCCATTCAAAACTTTTGACCCATTCAACCATCATCCTTGGAGAGTCCCTGCCGAAACCACCTTCTCTCCATCCAGGTGCCAAAAATAAAACTTCAAAGTGAGGCTTATGGGATTCGAATCTCTTCCCACTGCGGCTTCCTTGTGATGCCACTTCCCTGCATCTTAAGTGGCGTCTCCTTGCCACTTTACCACACCACTTCTTGTGTCAACAAACATGAGTAGTTACCCGTAAGGCCCGTCTCAGCTAGCTCTCTCCTAAAGCACCTAAAAACAAAATTTTCACCAAGGCTCAAGCTTAACCCCGAGCCTTCCCGGGACCCCTAAGCACACCAAAATAACAACAAATCATGCCAAACACACAGAGACATAAAATGCAGAGCCCCTAATACCAGGATGTTACATTGGCACTTTGTTATTACCATTCTTGAGTTACCCAGTATATCTAGAACATTAAAACCCATGGAAATCCCTAATACTGTGGCTTGATACCCTGCATGTGCCTCTGCCGTAAATGGAGAGGCAATATTGGAGTGAAGAACCGCCTTGTATGCCAAGACTTTGCCCCCCTCATCTCTTACTATCAGCCCCAACGCAGATCTAGAAGACTGTTGGTCAAACACCACATAAAAATATATAGCCACAGTCGTCCTCTGATTATCTTGTTTAGGTCCCTTGTCTGCTTCCAAGGTTAGAACTTTATCCTCTATTCCTTTTAACTCTGAGATGTAACTGAGAATTTGATTAGAGATATCCTAGCTTGTTGTGTTTTTTCTTTCATAAATTAACTTGTTTCTGCTTGTCCAGATTATCCGAAGCCCACAACTAAAAAGGTGACACTGCTCGATGGTCTCTTGACTAAATACCCAGGTAAGCTATTCCTATATTTTTTGAGCAATACTATTGAGTATCCATGAAAAGTTTAAAAACCTCCATATTTTTATAGTTGTAGGGCATTGTCGGAGAACATGGTTGCTGTCTTCCTCAGTCTGATGACACCTAGGACACTAGTCTTAAACAGCCACTCTTTTCAGCTTGAGATTTGAAAAAGTAGGAATATAGTTCTAATATATTTTCCATACTGTAATTTTTACTTTTGATGGAATGTTTAGATTCCACAGCTTTTTTGTAAAAAGCTTTAGTATTGGACTGTATAAAATTACTAGGATTTAGAGTAGTTTCTTGTAATAGTTTATAGGCACCCCTCATGGAAAAATTTCCAGATAGTTCTCTTCTCCAGACTTGGAAATCATCATGGGCTGACCTCGCCAAAGGGATCTGCATGATCTTTTTAGCAATATCCAGCTGGAAGGTATTGACAATTAATTTAGTCTTCCACGCTCTACTTTCTTCATCAATTAAGTCTGACACTAACTTTATACTTTCATTTCTACTTTGATTTTGAATCTTGTCTTCTTCATTACCCAACACCCAATGGTCTGTCCAAACCGAGATGCGATCTCCTTTGCCAACCCTCCAACATAAACCTTTCTCCAAAATTCCTTTGGCTGAATAGACACTCTTCCAGGTAAGTGAGGGTAAGTTTCCTAAAGAAGCATTTAAAAAATTCGAATTCGAATAGTACTTAGCTTTCAAAACTCAGGCTAACAAAGAATTGGGATAATTAATAAGACATTAACCCTGTTTAGCTAATAGTGCAATATTAAATGTATCAAGTTTTCGAAAACCAAGACCTCCAGCTTTTTTTAACGAACAGATATCCTTCCATGCACAGTAATGTATACCCTTTTTTTTCTTTATGTTTTTGCCACCAAAATCTCGCAATTATCCATCCAAATCAGCACATAACGACTTAAGAAGCAAAAAAACAAGCCATTGAATAAGTTGGAATAGATTGAAGAACAACTTTAATAAATACCTCCTTACCCCCTTGGGAAAGATACTTGATAATCCAATTATCAATTCTTTGCTGCAGTTACTCTTTTTTCTACCCACCAAGTTAGGTAAATCTAGATATCATTTCGGATCATTTGAGCTACGTACTCCTAGCACTCTAATTATTATTCTTTTGACCTCCTCCTGCGTATTAGTGCTAAAGAAAATAGTAGACTTTGAATAGTTAATACTTTGACCAGAACAAATTTCATATTCCCACAGAATCTGCTTTAATGAATTAGTGCCTTTTTTAGTGGCTTCCCCAAACAAAATGCAGTCATCTGCAAAAAGTAAATGTGAGATATGTGGACCACTTCTACTTGATTTGACTCTTCTGATTGTTTTTCTTGTATTACTAGCCTCATAAGACTAGATAGACCTTCTCCACAAAATAAAAATAAAAACGGGCTCAAAGGATCTCCCTGTCTTAATCCTCAGCAAGAGAAAAAACTTTTTCTAATATAACCATTCAAGACCACCGAATACGACACTGTCTTAACGCATTTCATTAGTGAAGCAACCCATTCCAAGTTAAATCTCAATTTCCTCATAACTTCCTCCATAAAATTCCATTCAACCCTGTCGTATGCTTTGCTCATATCCAATTTCACCTACATAAATCTTTTTTTCCCAAACCTCTTGTGTTTTAAAGTGTGTAGGAGTCCATAGGCTAGCAAAACATATCAGAAATTAGTCTTCTGGGTACAAAAACACTTTGTGCTAAATCAATGCACTTATCCATCACAATTCAGATACGATTAGAAATAACTTTAGCCATCAATTTATAAAGCACATTGCACAAGCTAATCGGCCTAAATTGAGTTATATTTGAAGGATTTGAAATTTTCAAAATTAACTCAATATCAGTCTTGTTGATTGAGCTAATATCCATACCTCCATTCAGCTGATGAAGACAAAATGATGTAACATCTTCCCCAATGATTGGGTCAACACTTCTGGTAGAATAACGCCGGGAAACCATCCTCTCCTGGTGCTTTTGTATGGCCCAATTCTGCTAATGCCATTCAAATCTCCTCCTTCGTGTATCTCGCCTTAAGTTTTGAATTATCCTAATCAAATATACAACATTAATTCCTGATAAAATGCGATCATAATTTCCCCTTCTTCTAGCGGAAAACAAATGTTGAAAGTACGATCTAGCTATCTCTTCCATTTTCCCGAGTTCATCCGTTTCCCTCTCATCATCTGATTGCATTTTACGGATAAAATTCCTTTGTCATTTCTGCGTTGCTTGTTTGTAAAAAAAGGCAGTATTTTTGTCTCCAAATTTTACCCAATTAACTAGTGCCCATTGTTCCCAATAACGCTCATCCTTTTCAATCTCAAAATTGAGTTGACTTTTTACATCAATGAGATTCGCCAAAGTTTCATCATTCCTTTTAGCTTCTAGCAATTTAACTAGTTTTGAAGTTAACACATCTTTCGTCTCTTTTCTGCTATATCATATCTGATTAGTGTAACACCCCTTACCCCAGACCGTTGCCGGAGTCGAGTACGAGGCATTACTAGACTTAACTTACTAGTTCTGGGCATAAAAATTGAAACTGTCCGTCTGCGTCATGTTCACTAAATTAATTATAACTTGAGTTACGAAACTCAAAATCTAGATCCGTAAATTTTAATTGAAACTAGACTCAAATATCTTCTTACTGTAAATTTTCCAGAATTTTTGGTGTGGCCAATTAGTACAGTTTATTAGTTAAAGTCTCCCCTATTACACAGTTTGACAGTTCTGACCTCTCTTCACTAAAAATCAATTATCTCATAATATACAACTCTTTTTCCTACACCGTTTTCTTTATATGAAAATGAACTCAATAAGATTTAATTATATATCTCATGCACAACCTAATTCAATTTCTACTATTTTTGGTGATTTTTCAAAATCACGTCACTGCTGCTGTCCAACTATTCCCCTGCATATAATTACATAATTTCTTTAAAATAACTATCAACTAGGCATTTCATAACATCCAAAACATGTTCTTAATTAACCATTTTAATGGCTAATCATTACCAAGCATTTAGAAGCCCATATTAAGCCATACCATAAGGTCATACACACAAAATGGCTAAGTCCCTATACATGCCATAACTTAAAACGTTCGAGTCACAAAATACCAATATAATCCTTTGATAGTGTGTAACGATCTCCGACGTCCTTTCGATCCTCGAGTTGGCTTGTAATACTAAAAAAAAATAAAGATGGAAGTAAGCATAAAGCTTAGTAAGTTTACATGTAAATAGATAACAACATTCTTAATGAATTATCTTATTCTTTTCTTATCAAGATCACTTAAGCTTTTAACTCAATATATTCAAACTTGTATTCTTACCTTGCCTTTTAACATGAATTTATCTTACCTTACCTTTTTAACATGAATTTATCTTACCTTACCTTTTTAGCTTGAACTTGTCTTACCTTTACTTTTTAGCTTGAACTTGTCTTACCTTACCTTTTTTAGCTTGAACTTGTCTTACCTTTACTTTGGTTTACTCTTGGAATTTTCCCGTTGAACCACTTGGAATACTAAGGATACGCAGGTACCTTTCCTTATGAAACTTAACCATTGCCATGTCTTGACATGGTCTTACGCGGTATCCTTGCCTTGTGAACTCACCAATGCCATGCCTTGGCATGGTCTTACATGGGACCTTTGCCTTATAAATTCACCAATGCCATGCCTTGGCATGGTCTTACATGGGACCTTTGCCTTATAGTAACTTATCAATGCCATGTCTTGACATGGTCTTACATGATTTCCTCAAACCCTAATGTCATGACATTTGTATCCTACACATTCCTAAGGTTCAACCGGAACTTTCTGAGATAGTTTTTCCGTCAATTCATATTTGAGTCTTTAAATAATAAATTTACAAAATAAATATGTAAATGCTGGAATTTGATAATATTAAATGTAAAATAATAGAATATTGCATTTATTTACTGCAAACTTACCTCGAAACAAAATACGATCAACTATATCGATTTAGTCCACTATCTTTTTCTTTCCCCGATCTAACTCTGGATTTCTTTCTTCTTGATCTATAATAGCAAATTTAGCTTATTTAATACTCACATTTACTAAAACAGTCCTTAACTCTAACTTTGGAAAAATTACAATTTTGCCCCTAAACTTTTACATAATTTTGATTTTGCCCCTAGGCTCGAAAATTAAACTTCAGCCCTTATTCTTATGTTTTATAACATGCTGAAAATTTTTCTCTTCTATAGCAACTTCAAATTCTTACTATAACACATACTTATGAGCAATAACAACTTTTACTAATTAGCTCGTTTTACTCGTTTTCACCGAAAATCACTTAGTAAAAATCGTTCCTCTACTCATAAACATGTATAATCTACCATCAATCATCAAAATACACAAGCTTTCAACAATGGCATAATTCAAAATATTCACCAAAATCAAAAATTCAAGCATGGGTTTTGTAGATAACTTAGCAACGATCTCAAAAACGTAAAAATTATTAAAAACCGAACAAAAACTAACCTTGAATTAAGCTTCCAAAGATGCCAAATTTTCAAAGCTTTCAAAGCTTTATTTTCTTCTTTAGTTTCGGTTGATTGAAGTTCAAGAAGATGAACATGCTACCACTTTATGTTTTATTTTATTATTATTAAATTACATTTTTTTTAACCTTTATTAAACCATTATCATAAAACATGAATTTTTTTGTTTTATTAGTCATTATGCCGTCCATTATCCTTATAGTTGGCTTAATTGCCACATAAGCCCTCACACTTAAGAAGACATAACAAATAGACATCTTTTCATAAAGCACACAAATTTTGCATTTGATGCAATTCAATCCTTTTATCAAATTAAACATACAGACAGATAAATTAGCTCACGAAAATTTACCACATGCTTAATCACATATCAACGGCACAGAAAATAATATTAAAATATTTTTCTGACTTTGGATTTGTGGTCTCGCAACCACTATTCCGTTTAGGCCTTATTTCGGGATGTTACATTTCTCCCCCCTTTAGGGATTTTCGTCCCCGAAATTCTTACCTATGAAAAGATTTGGGTACTGTTTTCGTATAGTCTCTTCGGGCTCCCATTTCTACCCGGGAACTAATACAGGCTGCAATAAACCTGAAGGTATTTGATGTTCGGCCTTTACCTGCTGACAGATCAAGCATCTAGAAACAAACTCTGATATATCTCTTTTCATTCCTGTCTACCAATACATTTTCTTCAAATCATTATACATCTTTGTACTACCTGGGTGAATAGACAAAGAATTGCTATGTGCTTCCTGTAAGATTTTCCTAATAAGCTCATCATTCTTTGGTACACATACTCTGCCTCTGAACAACAAACAACCGTCAGAACCGATCTGAAAATCAGACTCTACACCTGACTCGCACTGAACTCTTTTGGCTTGCAACTCACTGTCATCTTTCTGAGCTTCACAAATTTCTTCAAGAAACGTCGATTTAGCTCTCAACTCAGCTAAAATAGAACCATCATCTGATAATGCCAAACTAGTGTGCAAAGTTCTCAATGCAAATAACGATTTTCTACTCAAAGCATCAGTAACAACATTTGTCTTACCCGGGTGATAATCAATCACTAGCTCATAATCTTTAATCAACTCTAGCTATCTTCTTTGCCTCAAGTTCAAATCTTTCTGAGTCATCAAGTATTTCAAACTTTTGTGATCAGTGAATATTCGGCATTTCTCACCATATAAGTGATATCTCCAAATTTTTAATGCAAATACAATAGCAGCTAACTTTAAATCATGTGTCGGATAATTTTTCTCATGTGGTTTTAACTATCTAGAGGCATAAGCAATTACTCTTCCTTCCTGCATAAGTACACAGCCTAGTCCATTCAAGGATGCATCACTATAAATCACAAACTCTTTACCCGGTTCTGGTTGTACTAAAACAGGAGCTTTAGTCAACAATACCTTTAACTTGTCGAAACTCTGTTGACACTTCTCAGTCCATTCAAACTTAACAGCTTTCTGTAACAATCTTGTCAATGGAGTAGCTATCTTGGAAAATCCCTCTACAAATCGTCTATAATAACCAGTAAGACCAAGAAAACTTCTGACCTCTGATACATTTCTAGGAGGCTTCCAATCAACAATTGAAATCTTACTCGGATCAACTCTAATGCCTTCACCTGAGACAATATGTCCAAGAAAACAAACTTCCTGTAACCAGAACTCACTTTTGCTAAACTTGGCATAAAGCTGATTATCTCTCAAATCTGTAAAACTGTTCTCAAATGCTCTGCATGCTCAGTCTCATCATGAGAATAAATCAAAATGTCATCAATGAACACGACTACAAACTTGTCCAAATAAGGTCTAAAAATTCGGTTCATTAAATCCATGAAAATAGCAGGAGCATTAGTTAAGCCAAATGGCATCACAAGAAACTCATAGTGACCATACCTAGTTTGAAAAGCAGTCTTTGGAACATCTGACTCTTTAACTCGCAACTGATAGTATCCGGATCTCAAATCTATCTTAGAGAACAGATTGGCTCCCTTCAATTGATCAAACAAATCATCTGTTCTAGGTAATGGATATTTGTTCTTGATGGTTACCTTGTTAAGCTGTCGATAGTCTATGCACAATCTCATGGAACCGTCCTTCTTTTTCACAAATAACACTGGCGTGCCCCATGGTGAATAACTAGGTCTTAGCCTTTATCAGTTAATTCCTGTAACTGAGCTTTCAATTCTTTCAATTCTATTGAAGCCATTCTATAAGGAGCAATAGAAATAGGTGTGGTACACGGAATCAATTCAATACCAAACTCAACTTCTCGATAGGAGGCAAACACAGTAGTTCTTAGGAAACACATCAGAAACTCATTTACCACATGTGCACTCGATTCAATTTTCAACTCGGGTCTTTAGTATTCAACACAAAAGCAAGATAAGCTTCACATCCTTTCCTTAAACGTTTCTGAGCAGACATAACAGAAATCATGGAAATTGAACTATCTGACTCATCTGAATTAACCCGAAGGAACTCACCATTTTCACATTTCAACTCAATGAATCTCTTTCCACAATTCACTATCACATCATGTGCAGTTAGCCAATCCATACCAAGAATCACATCAAACTCATCAAATGGGAATAGCATGAGATCAGCCGGAAAACAGTAACCTCTAATCATCAAAGGGCATTTTTTACATACTTTGTTTACTAACACATGCTGACCTAATGGGTTCGATACTTTAATCACAAATTTCGTAACTCTATGGGCATGTTCATACTAGGCATTAATTTCATGCAAACATAGGAATGGGTTGAACCCGGATCAATCAAAGCAATAACATTAACATAATGAAGAGAAAATGTACCCGTAATTATGTCGGGGGAAGATGCCTCTTCACGAGCACGGGTAGCATAAGTCCTTGTAGGTGCTCTAACATCTGATCTTGTTGTTGTATCTCTAAATGTACCTCTACCTGCCCCTACTCCCGAATTTCTCTGAGATCTGCCTCTAACAGGGGCATTACCTGATCTTGCACTCGGTATTACTTCTTTTTTAACCATCTCGGGACACTCCCGAATGAAATGATCCGGTGCACCACATTGGAAACAAACAATCTCAGTTGCTCGACATTGGCCTAGATGACGTCGACCACATTGAGGACAATCGGGTCTATCAGGCTGAATACTGCCAACACTCGCAATCGAAGTGGTTTGAGCTTTTGAATCCATAAATCTTCCACCTCTGTTTCGGCTAGAATACCCGGCTGAAAAATTAGATCTCGTAGAAAACTCTCTAGGCCTCTTGGATGTAGACTGAAATGACTTGCTCATCTGTCTTTTCTTTGTGTCTTGCATATCAATTTCAACTTTACCCTTTCTTTTTAATAACTCTTCCGCCTTACAGGCTCGTTCAACTAAAACAACAAACTCTTTTATCTTTAAAACACCAACTGACAGTCGGATATCATCATTGAGCCCATCCTCAAATCTTTTGCACATGATAGCCTCTGTAGACACACACTCTCGAGCATAATTGTTGAGTCGGATAAATTCACATTCATAGTCGATCACAGTCATCTTACCCTATTTTAACTCAAGGAACTCTTTTCTTTTCTGGTCAATAAACCTCTGACTAATGTACTTCTTACGGAACTCCTCTTGAAAGAAATCCCAAGTAACTCTTTCTTTCGGTACTACTGACACAAATGTCTTCCACCACTGGTAGGCCGAATCTCTAAGAAGTGACACCACGCATTTAATACATTCTTCAGGTGTGCAGGATAACTCATCAAAGACTCTGATAGTGTTCTCAAGCCAAAATTTAGCTTTCTCTGCATCATCATCTTTGGTAGCCTGAAACTCTTCAGCCCCTTGTTTTCTGATCTTGTCAACGGGTGGTTTCTCTCTTCTAACTGTATTTATAACTGGGGGAGCTACATGGGTGGCCTGTGGATCATGAAGGGGTGGAGGTCTAACGGCCGGGTTCGTACGAACGAACTCAGCAAACCATTCATTCATAGCTTGGAAGAAGGCTTCTCGAGCCCCTCCTCCCTGACTAATTGTAACGGGCCTTTCACGACTATCTGGTGGCATCATCCCTTCAGTGGGAGCGGGCGCATTACTCTCTACATCATCTGCACCATCTCGTTCGGGATCCATAGCTATATAAGAAAAACATTTTTAAAATTGTCAGGAGTCGTCACACTATCAAAATATAAGTATGGCATGTATAGTTAGACTCTTACTCATACTGAATATTCCGAGAACTGACTAAACTCTTGCTCTGATACCAATAAATGTAACAACCCTTACCCGAGACTGTTGCCGGAGTCGAGTACGAGGCATTACTAGACTTAACTTACTAGTTTTGGGCATAAAAATTGAAACTGTCCGTCTGCGTCATGTTCACTAAATTAATTATAACTTGAGTTACGAAACTCGAAATCTAGATCCGTAAATTTTCCTTGAAACTAGACTCATATATCTTCTTACTGTAATTTTTCCAGAATTTGTGGCCAATTAGTACAGTTTATTAGTTAAAGTCTCCCCTATTACACAGTTTGACAGTTCTGACCTCTCTTCACTAAAAATCAATTATCTCATAATATACAACTCTTTTTCCTACACCGTTTTCTTTATATGAAAATAGACTAAATAAGATTTAATTCTATATCTCATGCACAACCTAATTCAATTTCTACTATTTTTGGTGATTTTTCAAAATCACGTCACTGCTGCTGTCCAACTATTCCCCTGCATATAATTACATAATTTCTTTAAAATAACTATCAACTAGGCATTTCATAACATCCAAAACATGTTCTTAATTAACCATTTTAATGGCTAATCATTACCAAGCATTTAGAAGCCCATATTAAGCCATACCATAAGGTCATACACACAAAATGGCTAAGTCCCTATACATGCCATAACTTAAAACGTTCGAGTCACAAAATACCAATATAATCCTTTGATAGTGTGTAACGATCTCCAACGTCCTTTCGATCCTCGAGTTGGCTTGTAATACTAAAAAAAAAAATAAAGATGGAATTAAGCATAAAGCTTAGTAAGTTTACATGTAAATAGATAACAACATTCTTAATGAATTATCTTATTCTTTTCTTATCAAGATCACTTAAGCTTTTAACTCAATATATTCAAACTTGTATTCTTACCTTGCCTTTTAACATGAATTTATCTTACCTTACCTTTTTAACATGAATTTATCTTACCTTACCTTTTTAGCTTGAACTTGTCTTACCTTTACTTTTTAGCTTGAACTTGTCTTACCTTACCTTTTTAGCTTGAACTTGTCTTACCTTTACTTTGGTTTACTCTTGGAATTTTCCCGTTGAACCACTTGGAATACTAAGGATACGTGGGTACCTTTCCTTATGAAACTTAACCATTGCCATGTCTTGACATGGTCTTACGTGGTATCCTTGCCTTGTGAACTCACCAATGCCATGCCTTGGCATGGTCTTACATGGGACCTTTGCCTTATAAATTCACCAATGCCATGCCTTGGCATGGTCTTACATGGGACCTTTGCCTTATAGTAACTTATCAATGCCATGTCTTGACATGGTCTTACATGATTTCCTCAAACCCTAATGTCATGACATTTGTATCCTACGCATTCCTAAGGTTCAACCGGAACTTTCTGAGATAGATTTTCCGTCAATTCATATTTGAGTCTTTAAATAATAAATTTACAAAATAAATATGTAAATGCTGGAATTTGATAATATTAAATGTAAAATAATAGAATATTGCATTTATTTACTGCAAACTTACCTCGAAACAAAATACGATCAACTATATCAATTTAGCCCACTATCTTTTTTCTTTCCCCGATCTAACTCTAGATTTCTTTCTTCTTGATCTATAATAGCAAATTTAGCTTATTTAATACTCACATTTACTAAAACAGTCCTTAACTCTAACTTTGGAAAAATTACAATTTTGCCCCTAAACTTTTACATAATTACGATTTTGTCCCTAGGCTCGAAAATTAAACTTCAGCCCTTATTCTTATGTTTTATAACATGCTGAACATTTTTCTCTTCTATAGCAACTTCAAATTCTTACTATAACACATACTTATGAACAATAACAACTTTTACTAATTAGCTCGTTTTACTCGTTTTCACCGAAAATCACTTAGTAAAAATCGTTCCTCTACTCATAAACATGTATAATCTACCATCAATCATCAAAATACACAAGCTTTCAACAATGGCATAATTCAAAATATTCACCAAAATCAAAAATTCAAGCATGGGTTTTGTAGATATCTTAGCAACGATTTCAAAAACGTAAAAATTATTAAGAACCGAACAAAAACTAACCTTGAATTAAGCTTCCAAAGATGCCAAATTTTCAAAGCTTTCAAAGCTTTATTTTCTTCTTTAGTTTCGGTTGATTGAAGTTAAAGAAGATGAACATGCTACCACTTTATGTTTTATTTTATTATTATTAAATTACATTTTTTTAACCTTTATTAAACCATTATCATAAAACATGAATTTTTTTTGTTTTATTAGTCATTATGCCGTCCACTATCCTTATAGTTGGCTTAATTGCCACATAAGCCCTCACACTTAAGAAGACATAACAAATAGACATCTTTTCATAAAGCACACAAATTTTGCATTTGATCAATTCAATCCTTTTATCAAATTAAACACACAGACAGATAAATTAGCTCACGAAAATTTACCACATGCTTAATCACATATCAACGGCACAGAAAATAATATTAAAATATTTTTTTGACTTTGGGTTTGTGGTCTCGCAACCACTATTCCGTTTAGGCCCTATTTCGGGATGTTACAATTAGCCCATCTCTTCAAACCTCTCTTAACACTTTCTAACTTATTCAATAAATCACCTTCAAAGTTTTCCCAGATATTTCTAACCTCCATAATAAATGACTCTTCCAAAACCCACCATGCTTCAAATTTCAAACTTCTATGAATTCGCTCATGAATCTCCTTTTTTGTACTAATAAATAATGGTCAATGATCTGAAAATGAGTGAGGAAGATGCAGAAGTTGAAACTCAAGAAATAGAGAAAACCAATCAGCAGTTACGACTCCTCTATCTAAGCACTCTTGAATTTTTTTTTTTTGGAAAATTTTCCCTTTCCTAAGTAAACCAATTTCCAGTAAATCCCATATCCATCAGATTGCATTCCTCCAACACCTTACGAAAAGCTTCCATTTGTCCCTCCTCTCGTGGTAAACCTCTTTTTTTTTCAAAACCATACAAGATTTCATTAAAGTCCCTACAAACCATCCATGGAAGATCCCCAACATTCCCTAATTGTCTTAAAAGATTCCACGCTTCATCTCTATTTTGGGAATAAAAAGACCCATAAAAACCAAGAAACCTCTATTTGTTTCTTTCTTCCACATCTTCTATTATCACATCAATATGTCGTTTCGAAAAACTTTGAAGCATTACATTATTATCTCCACGCCAAGCCAAACATAATCCACCTCTAGATCCATTTGAATCAATATCAATGCTATTGAAAAAACCACAACTTCGTCGAACACATTCCATCTGACTCCTACTAATTTTTGTCTCCATAAAGAAGGCCATTTGGGGATTATATGGCTTCAACAAGTGCTGAAGTCTACGAATTGTCTGTGGGTTCCCCAAACCAAGAACATTCCAACTTAAGATTTTCATTACGCCCAGTCGGCTTGCCTCTTGGCAACCGCCGATGATAAATGATTAATTTCCACCATTCTCCTATTCCTTATCGCCAAAGTATTAATCTATTTCTTATTTGGTAAATCTTCAATCTCCCATTGCTTCTCTTTTTACCCTCCTTTCCAATTAACACACCCTCTTCTAGAACATGTTCCATTGAAGTGTGAAGTTGACCCACACATGAATTTCCACCCCCTTTTAAATTAATCCCCAGTATAGGATCTATATTATTCCTATTTCCCATATTTTTTCCTATACCCCTCAAGCTATTTCCTAATATTTGGCTTTCCTCCCGATTACCACCCCATTCTCCCTTTCCTTCTTCCTGGAGCCAAACACTAGTCATTGCTAAAGCTCTGGGAGATTGTGCTCTTAATGATAAGTCCCATCCCATTTCAGCAATTTCCACTCCTAAAGCCATTTTAGCTTCACAAAAGGAGTCACTATGGCCCAAACGACCACAATAAAAATAGAATAGTGATAGTCTTTCATATTTAAATCTGACATATAAGCACTTCCCATAAAACATAATCTGTTTCTTCCTCTTCAAGGGACGCCGTATATCAATTTGGGCTCTTATCCTCATAAATTTTCTGTTTTCTTTCCCCAAATTTGAGCCATCATACTCCATGAAAGTACCTATAAAATTACCCAAAAACCAATCGGAATATCATGAATCTGTACCCAAAAAGGTGTATAAATTAATGGGACTTTTGATGGATCCTCCCCCTATTGTAACTTATGTAACACCAATGAGTGATTATTAAAAGTCCATGGTGAACCCTTTAAGACCCTCTCCATATCCATAACATGAAAAAGTTGAAACAAATACCTTTTCTCCCCCAGATCTCAAATTTGAACCCCCGAACAAGATGCCATAGATTTGCCATGGTACTCTTCATTGCTGGAAAATGAATGATACTTGTTGTTAGGAAACAACCTACTAGTTGGAAAGCCCCGACCTCTCTTTCCGAATTTGGCTCACTTTGTACTTGTAGAACTGCATCTTCCTCCTCGTTAATCGTAAGTCCAGCAAATTTTGCTTCCATAATAATGTTTAGATCTCAATCGTATGATTCAATTGATCAAAATAGTGAACATATTTTGAAGATCTTTCCGCCGTCAAGCAAACAAAGACTAAAAACAAAAGAAACCCTAAAACTGCTAGAGAGAGTAGACAGAAGACGTGCTAGGGTAGCAAACTTTAATTTTTTTAATTTTTTGTTTCAAATGATATTTTTTCTTATTGCATAATTAGATTTCAATTGTTATGTGTTTATTAAATTTCATTATGCAAAAGATGTGAGTGTCTCATGCATCAATTACTACACAAAAAGAAACTTAAATGTTAAAAGAAGAAATTCACTAATGTTGAAAAATGAAGGATACAAGAAACGTTTCGACTACATCTATTTAAAGGATAAGAAATCTTGTTCTAATCAAAGTCAAATAGTAGAAGTATAGTTCTCTTTAAGGGTTGAAAAACCCTCGGCCTCTCGCCTCCATAGATCCTCTTATTTTTCCACTATATTTATTTCTTGAACAAGTCACGGGATTCGGGTCAAACAAACTCTAACAATATATTATTTAAGTTGCATAATAAAATTTTGGTGTATATATATATATATGTATATATATATATCTTAATCCATGCTATAATTCTCTTTTGGTAAAATCACATTTAACTTTTAACATTTATCATTTTTATCACTTTATCTTTAATTTTTCTGGATCATTTCTGTCTCAACATTTAATTTTGTATGAAAATGTATTTGAGGTTGTATAAGTATTTTTAAAGGAAAATATTAATTTTTATTGATTTTTAAAGTTTGATAAGTATTTGAATTTAATTTATTTTCATGTCTTTAAATTAATAATATTATTTTTCATATTGATATGTATAAAGATTAATACTCCATTCACCATAAAAAATTAATATATCCTAAAAATATTTGTAGTGTATATATATTTTTGATGTACTAGTTAAGATATTTAAATTAGAGGTGTTTACAAATCGAGTCGGATCAGATTCAAATCATACTTAGTCTTAATATTAAAATACTATTAAATAAAATTAGAGGTGTTAATACTGTTAAATTTATTGATATGATATTTTTAAATAAAAAAATCTCATTTTGTAATCCTGTAATTAAAGAAATAACATTATAACGAACCTGAAATTAACAAAATAAATTTAACAATGTTAATCGTTAGATCTGAATTTTGAAATTTGAAAAGGATGACTAAAGTCCTAAAAGTAAAAATACATGAAGTAAATTTCAAATTTGAAAAGTATAAGGACTTATGACATATTTTAATCTAAATGAAAGTTGTTAAGACTTGTTTAGAGCCACGATTAAAGCTTGTCTGACACTTAAATAACACGAGTTAAAACTTTATTATCTCGATTCGGTTCCCAACATTGTAATAAAAAAATTGAGATTGAAATTATTCTAAAACAAAGATATACTCCCTAAAATCCTTTATCCTCTTTTAAGTCTTTGGTGTAACATGAAAATTTTAAACTTGTACAAAATGTTACCAAAGGTCGGTTAAAGGTTAAATTCTTCAAAAAGTTGACATAGAAGGTGCCAAAAAACTAATAAGAAGACTACAAAACTGGAGGACAAATATGACAGTCAAAAAACTTGCTTGAATGGAGTTGTCAAGAAAAAGGGATATATCCCTTGCTTCCAATAATAATTTAGCTACTTAAAGTTATGTTTCTCTCCATTGCAACTTTTATTGTATATTTTATGTGCAAAAAAGTATGAAAACAAGAGTGCCTTATGTTTGTATGTTAGTTAAGGAGAATATAAATAGAACCTATTAAATTTCATTTTGTGAAGTTCCCAATAGTGATTTTATCGAAATATCCAGAGTTTGATTGCTACTTTTCAACTTAAAATGAAGATGCATGTGCAAACAAGCAAATCTTCTCTCTTCAAAACCTGGAGCCAGAAAATAAAGTAAATTGACTTTATCAATTCTTCCTTACGAAAACTTTAAAGGCATATTTGTAAATCCATTCTCTCTTTAATCCATATTTGTAAACTTTAAAGGCATATGAAAAGTTAATTAATTTTTTTTAGAGAAGTTGAGGAAATTATGTACTTTGTAACTTAAAAAGGTACAAGAGCTTAATAACGTTTATTACAATATGGTTTTCTTTGTTACATGGCACCATGATGATTTAATGAGTTTTTTTTTTGTTTTTTCGTCTTTGATCATTACAACATTAACGGGGTCGTTAGCGGCATGGATATGGGGCACCATGTTAGTCACCATTGTTACATACCTGCGTCGACTCTGCTTCATATGTTTGTCTTAATGGCTGTTGCATTTGCGTTGTTTTCACAGCCAAGTACATGGGTTAGATCAAAATGGTCTAAATTGAAGCTTCATTTAATGGTAAAGTTGTTGATTGACATGTGTAACAGTGCAGGTATTATCAAGACACAAAGAAGCAAAATTAGCTTTAAGAAGGGGAGCACTTCATGAAGGTATTGCACCCTGTTAGAGACGGGAGGAAAATAGAAGATAATTAAACTTGTCAACTTGGAAGTTAAAGCAAACTAAAATTGTTAATTTTATATCACCGTTTTGCTTATGCATTAGATTGGAATTGGAGTTAACATTGAATTTGGACATCATATCTTCCAAGCTCAATGTGAACCTAGACACACATTTGTCCAGATTCATTCTAGACTTTAATATTTTTATTAATTTTGAATTTTTTTGAACTTTATTTATTATTTTTTATAAATTTTAATAATACTTTTATATGTGGGTAAATGACGAGAATATACCGTTTTTTAAAAAAAAATTACGGAAAAGGGCTGAAAAAATAATTATTTACCGGAAAGGGTCATTTCCCCCGGAAACGCGCGTCCACGTCGGTAGCGTTTTGGGGATGAATCGAGAAAAGCGCGTCCACGAGGGGCGCTTTGTGCCACATCAGCAAAAAAGTGTCCTTGTGGGCGCGCTTTGCTGATGTGGCAAAAGTGCTCCCTCGTGGACGCGCTTTTGCCCTTCCCCTCGATGGGCTTTTCAGTTATTTTTAGTGTTAGGGTATGAGTTTTAAGGGTTTTAGGGCTACGATTTAGGGATTTTTAGGGTCTTAGGGTTTAGGGTTTTTAGAGGAAAATTAATGGACTAGATTTTAAGGTTAATTAATTAGAATAATTTTAAGTTTAGGGTTTTGGGAAAAATATATCAGTAAAATAAAAATTATTTGAATTTTTTTACAGTAGTATCCTGCAAGATAATTTTGAGAAGACGTTTCTGAACAAATAGTGACCAAAACGCTTCAAGCAGGATGCACTGTCAACAAAAGTACTGAAAAAAGCTCCCATGTGGACGCTTTTTTGCTACAGTAGTCTCTGGCAAAATAATTTTGAGAAGACGTTTCTGAAAAAATAGTGACCAAAACGCTTCAAGCAGGATGCTCTGTCAGCAAGAGTACTGAAAAAAGCTCCCACGTGGACGCTCTTTTACTACAGTAGTCTCTGGCAAAATAATTTTGAGAAGACATTTCTGAACAAATAGTGACCAAAATGCTTCAAGCAGGATGCACTATCGGCAAGAGTACTGAAAAAAGCTCCCACAGGGACGCTCTTTTGCTACATTAGTCGCTGGTAATCCTTAGGCTATAAATCAGCCAAATGTCATTCTCAGGTTCCATAACAGAAATTGAGGCAAAAGTAAAATAGAAACTAAAGATAAGTGAACGTATTAATGCTGCTATTTACTACGATGGTGAGGTTTGTGACATTGAAAATGGTGTTGTTTTTTATCGAAGAACACAATACGACTAGGTTTTAACCGGAACATAGATTTGACAGAACTTCGCAAAAGAAATAGGCGTTAAATCTTCGGAACAACGCCAATGAAAGTTCAGTCTATTAAGTATAATTTTTGCGCTTCGGTTGAACCGGTGAGATATGACTCATTTGACATCAAAGGTCCTCGGAGCTTGGAGGTAATGGTGGAGACTCATCTTGCCAATGGATCACCCTATCTTGAGGTATATGTACAACTACCATCGCAAAGTGATCTTCCTTCGACTTCAACACCTACTGCTATTCGAGGGGAATAGACGACCCCAAGCCGACATTCTGTTAGTGGGAGGCAGAATACGGAAGCACCCATATTTGGTGGTCGTATGGAAAACATAACCCCTACACGACACTAAGTTGGTGGATGGGACATGCATATCCTTCCTTCGACGTTCGATGCTAGACATATGTATTGGAGAACGTCATCAACTTCTAGGGGTTGGCAATCCACATATGATTGGGAACGTTACGAAATTTGTTTAAGAAGGGATAATGTACTCCCCACGACATCCACTGGCGAGGGGCCCTCGTTCATTGCAGATGATAGTGGGTCGGATGATGAGTCCGATGTGGATCCACCTTGAGAGCCTGGCCCGATGGTGCAGAAGTTGCATTATTTTTTGAACTGAAGCCTGTTCCAACTGTACCTGAAGATGCTGAAGGCGGTTCAGATGAAGAAGAAGAAGATCTGCGATTCAGAGCGTACTCGCCTCTAAATTGACGCAGAACCCGATCTGACTGGTGCATCTCCACGGTGGCATAGTTAATCAATGGGTTCTTCACATGCCAAATATTCAAATTTTGAAAGAACTCCTCCAGAATTACTGCCCAAATTGACGGATCCTCGTATGGTGTCCATTCAAATTATATTAACATGATAAAAAAATTAGTTATATACTAAATACGAAATACGAAATGACTATTTTATTACGAAAATATATTTTATTTAATACTTACTTGTGATTCCGGTCGTTGCTCTAAGAGAAGCCGTATATCTTCAAGCGAGGTAGGTAATCCAATACAACTCGCCGAATGGTTCCACCTAATTAAATAAATTTTTAGCATACAATTATATTTTACATCCATATAATAATTGTAAAATCTAATATTAAATTTACCTCGTTATGAGTGGGAATGTATATGGGTGGTCGACTCGAGGACGTAAAAATGGAAATTGAAATCGTGCCCATGATTGCAGTAGTGATAGGCAACCTCCGATTTTTGCTTTATTCAGTCCCGTCGCCCTGCACATCTCCCAATACAATTTTGCTAACACGGCAGACCCACAACTCAATTCACCAGGTGCTCTAAAATCAACGAGTTTCAACAGCCATCTTAGATGTACGAGGTTTCGTGACAAGTCCGGCATCAGATAGCCCCCAATCATCTCAAGAATGTATGCTCGAGCATACCGTATTCTTTCTATTTCGGTCGAACCATTATCTGGCTCCGGGAATGTGTCTTATAACCAGCCCATCTCGATCCGACCTCCGTAAATGTTATCCGGAATAGCACCCAAAAGCTCGTAGCATACGGTGTAAAACCCCTAACCCGTATCCATCGCCGGATTAAGGTTATAAGGTATTACTAACCCAAACTCAGATCATCGGAGTCATTTATCGAAATTCATACTTCTATCGAACCAAAATGAATTAAAAATCATGCTTGTACATTTCAAAACATTGAATCATCAAATATATGTCATTCAAATATTTAATACATGTTCGAACATTTACCATTCACCTAAAAATATATATATAAAAGATGAATGATTATACACACACTTTATTATCTAAGTCAATAGTCTCTATATCATTTCTTATCTTATAAAATAATATAACTACTAAGACATACATACCCACCGAACTTTTTTATCTAACCGTTCGCATATGACACTAATACACTATAGTATAACCGAACCTGTTCATGATATAAGGTAATATGCACATATTTCTCAATTTCAAAGCCATATTCAATTATAACTATTAAACCACATCTACGCTGAAAATTCTTTGACATAAAGGTTATTACATAATATATCACAAGCATATGCTCAATAACTAACCAAAAATACCAAAGTACAACAACTTCATTACCATACATTCGAACATCTATACAATATCTTTTCCATGATCAACCCAAATACTTATAGGAATTGCCTCCCTCAAAACCGAATCATATAATCTTGAAGCATACATCAAAACTCTATTCATCTTTCAAGAACAATATACATACCTATTAAACATAACTATATATATATATACACATCTAAAATTTAGTCAATTCTCCTATTTTCACATACATTTAATCAAATCCATGTTAACTAATTACGGACACAAACATCATTATTAACCAACCAACACATGAGCTATTTATCTAGCTGAATACATAAGTATAACCAAACCATTGACCTCATACCTGAACCTTAAATTAAGACTCCAACGATCACCTTACACAAAAACATTTCCACAATCATCACAGAACCATAACTCAATATCTCAATATATATGTCATGATGTATATATATATATATATATCTATACTTTCAACTAGGCTTAAAACATGATTGAAACACATAGCCATTAACAATAGAGCAAGTCATTATATCAAAACACATAAGTAGAGCTTAGCCTAAAAGAAATAGCCATTTTCGCAAGGCTATACTTGAATACAAGATTAAATACCATTGTTTACAACTTAGCCTAGCTTATACATGCCTTATGAAACAAACTAAGTTTATGAGTACCAAAAGAGTCGATAGTGTGGTTGATTCCTCTGACGTTCCTTAGAGCCCGTAGCCTGAATGATGTCTGTAAAACAAATATAGTCCACACACAAAGTAAGCTCACTAGCTTAGTAAGTCTCAAGCAATATTAATGACATATACATATACTTAACAATTTAGCTTCCATGCTTGCGGCAATTAGCATAAATAATTCAATACGAGTTTCACCTAGCCGAATATTAGTCATATCCTTAATCTAATCAATAGTAGTTTATCACATGAATTTATACAATATCATTTCATATGGACAACATATGCATTCGAATATTTCAAGTTACATAAACATGTCATAATTTCGATCTCATTGCACATCATATCCATAACCGAATCTTCAAGTAACACAAATATATGTATATACCTCAATTTCTCATATATACATAGATCATACCAATCAATGATAAGCTTAATATCATGAGATAGAATTCAATTTGAATCATTAGTTTCACCACATCACGATTAGCTCATATAAAAATAAACTAACTTACCTTATTACTTACCAATACAATAAGCTGACCTTTTTCCAGAGCTCATAGCTCATACTACTATGTATATACATCTCAACTTATTTAACTCTCAAATTCTCTGTTATGGCGTATCATCGGCAATAAGCCTGCTAGGAATTAAAGCCCGAAATAAATCACCGGAACGAGGCCTGCTAGGCAATAAGCCCGAAATAAATCACCGGCACGAGACCTGCTAGGCAATAAGCCCGAAATAAATCACCGGCACGAGGCCTGCTAGGCTTGAAGCCCAAATATTTCACATATTTAACAATTTCCATGCACATCACTTAACACTGAAATCACAAACATTTCCTTATATATTTCATAATGCTTTCATATATTGAACCGAACCTATTTATTCACATTACACTTAACAAGAAATAAAATTCACTTCAATAACATATCTTCACATTCGGCCATCTCCAAATTTTATGCTTTAAGTTTCCAAATTTCATCTTTTAATAAGTTCATAATCAATTATTTAACATATACTTGCTTAGGGACTTACCTCGACTGTCGACGGACCGCGCAGATCGGCTATTCGATAACCTTCGTCTTTCCCCGATCCAAATCCGTTTTTCTTTGTTCTTGATCTAAACATATCAAAAATAAGCTCATTCAAGTACATTTCATTTCAATTTAGTTCAAAACATATAAATAGGAAAATTACCATTTTGCCCCTACTATTTCACATTTTTATAATTTAGTCCTATTTGCTTAAAATACAAAATACACAATATTTCTCCATACTACTCAAGGGCCGAATCTTCCTAGGGACCTTACAAGTCCATCCATTTAATTTATTTTGCAAATAAGTCCCTCTAAAATTTTATTTTTTACAAATTGGCCCTAAAAACAAAAATTCATCAAAACTTCCAATACAAAATATACTAATCTTTAACTTATCTTTTATCTAAAATCATCAAACATAAAAAACCATATGAACCTATCAATAGCCGAACATCAAGCATGCTTAGATTCAAAAATTTTAACATGGGTCAACTACGATTCAAAGCAACGATCTCAAAAACATAAAAATTAACAAAAATCGAATTCAAACTAACCTTGAAATCAAGCTTCTAAATGCCGAAAATCAAAGAACATAAACCCCTTTTTTCTTTCTCAATATTCGGCCAACAAGAGAGAAGATGATTATGGCCATTTTCTTATGTTTTATTTAACATATATTAAACATTTAATCATTTACTAATTTAACCTTTATTAATATTTTAATAATAACATAATATCATGGACAAGTTAGTCATATGCCGTCCACTTACTCCCAAAATGGGCTATTTACTCTTTTAATACCCATATTAAAAAGCCATAATAAATTAGGCACTTTTCACTATAGTTTGCAACTTTTACACTTTACGCGATTAAGTCCTTTTTCTAAATTAAACACATAAACGATTAAATTTTCATACGAAACTTTCACACACATCAATTCACATATAATAAACACAAAATATAATATTAAAATATTTCTCAGACTCGGATTCGTGGTCCCAAAACCACCGTTCTGATTAGGGTCAAATTCGGTCTGTTACAACTCTCCCCCCTTTAAGGATTTTCGTCCCCGAAAATCTTACCGTTAAACAAAGTCGGATATTGTTGCTTCATTAAATTCTCAGGCTCCCACGTAGCCTCTCCAACTCCGTGCCGATTCCATAGTACTTTCACTAATGGAATTCTCTTGTTTCTTAACTCGTTCATTTCCCAAGCTAAAATATGGATCGGTTCTTCCTCGTACGTCATATCAGGTCGGATTTTAACCTCAGACGGAGTGATCACATGCGACGGATCTGATCTGTATTTACGAAGCATCGAAACGTGAAATACGTCATGTATCATTTCTAATTCAGAGGGCAACTTCAATCTATATGCAACAGGCCCAATACGTTCGATGATTTTATACGGTCCGATGAATCTCGGACTCAATTTGCCTTTCCGACCAAATCAGAGTACTTTCTTCCACGGAGAAACTTTCAAGAATACACGATCTCCGGCCTGAAATTCAATGTCTTTACGTTTTAAATCAGCCTAAGACTTTTGGCGATCTAATGCAGCTTTCAAACTGTCTCTGATTATAGCCACTTTCTGTTCTGTCTCTTTAATCAAATCGACCCCGTGTATTTTGTTCTCACTAAGCTCAGTCCAGTATAATGGTGTTCTACACTTGCGACCATACAAAACTTCGTAGGGCGCCATTTTGATACTAGATTGAAAACTATTGTTATAAGCAAATTCAATCAAAGGTATGTATCGTTCCCACATACCTTCAAACTCGAGAACACAACATCTCAACATGTCCTCAAGTATCTGAATAGTTCTCTCAGACTGACCGTCCGTCTGCGGATGGAAGGCTGTACTAAAATGAAGTTTAGTACCTAAAGCATCTTGCAACTTTTTCCAAAACCGCCATGTAAATCTCGGGTCTCTGTCTGAAACAATGGATTTCGGTACACCATGCAACCTCACAATCTGTGATACATACAATTCAGCAAGTTTGTCGAGCGAAAAGTCCACACGAACCGGTACAAAGTGAGCTGACTTGGTCAGTCTATCCACTATAACCCAGACTGTGTCTTTCTTGCTCGGTGTCGTAGGCAAACCGGATACAAAATCCATAGTGACTCTATCTCATTTCCATTCAGGTATCATGATCGGCTGCAGTAACCCGGAAGGCACTTGATGCTCGGCTTTTTCTTGCTGACAAACTAAGCATTTTGAAACAAATTCAGATATATCCCGTTTCATACCAGGCCACCAATAGAACTGTTTCAAATCATTGTACATTTTCGTGCTACCCGGATGTGTTGATAATCGACTACTGTGAGCCTCGCTCAGAATCATCTGAATCAAATCTACATTTTTCGGGACACATATTCGGCCTTTGAAGTTTAAACAATCATTTGCATCAATTTGAAACTCTGACTCTGCATCATTTTCACACTGAACTCGTCTAGCAACCATATCTTTGTCAATTTTCTGTGCATCACAAATTTGCTGAACAAACATCGATCTTGCTTCCATCACCCGTCATAACCACATGTGCGTTCAACGCACGAAGAGCAAACAATGATTTTTGACTTAACGCATCAGCGACAACGTTAGCTTTTCCCGGATGGTAGTCAATCACTAACTCATAGTCTTTCAACAGTTCTAACCATCTGCGTTGTCTCAAGTTCAGATCTTTCTGAGTCATCAAATACTTCAGACTTTTGTGATCTGAATAAATATGACATTTCTCCCCGAATAGATAATGACACCAAATTTTCAATGCGAAAACAATGGCTGCTAATTCCAGATCATGAGTTGGATAATTTCTTTCTTGAGGCTTCCATTGTCTCGAAGTGTAAGCTATAACTTTGCCTTCCTGCATCAAAACGCAACCCAAACCATTTAAAGAAGCATCACTATAAACAACAAATTCTTTACCCGATTCAGGCTGAGCTAACACTGGAGCTTCTGTCAAAAGGGCTTTCAACTGATCGAAACTTTTCTGACACTTTTTCGACCACTCGAACTTGACATCTTTCTGTAGTAGCTTTGTCAAAGGTGTAGCTATCACAGAAAAACCTTTCACAAACCGTCTGTAGTACCCCGCAAGTCCCAGAAAACTTCGAATCTCGGAAACATTCTTTGGTGGTTTCCAATCCAGTATAGCCGATATTTTGTTTGGATCAACCCGAATACCTGACGCTGAAACAACATGTCCCAAAAAGCTGACTTCATTCATCTAGAACTCACACTTACTAAACTTTGCATACAACTGTTGATCTCACAAAGTTTGTAGCACCAATCTCAAATGCTCGGCATGCTCGGTTTCATCTTTGGAGTAGATCAGTATATCATCAATAAACACTACTACAAACCGATCCAAAAACTGTTTAAAAACCCGATTCATCAGATCCATAAAAACAGTAGGTGCATTAGTAAGTCCAAAAGGCATAACCAGAAACTTAAAATCTCGTCCGGAATGCAGTGCAGTCTTTGGCACATCTGTATCTCTAACTCGCAACAGATAATAACCCGATCTCAGATCTATCTTCGAAAATACTGAAGCCCCTTTAAACTGATCAAACAAGTCATCAATCTGAGGTAACGGGTATTTGTTCTTTATAGTTACCTTATTCAGCTGCCGGTAATCGATACACATTTGCATAGTTCCATCTTTCTTTTTTCACAAAAAGAACTGGTACACCGCAAGGAGAGAAGCTCGGTCGTGCAAAGCCTCTATCTGTTAGCTCCTGCAGCTGTGCTTTCAACTCTTTCAACTCAGTAGGTTCCATCCGATATGGAGCTATCGAAATCGGAGTCGTCCCCGGTACTAATTCAATACCAAACTCAACCTCTCGTACTAGTTGTAAACCCGGTAATTCTTCAGGAAACACATCTGGGTATTCACACACAACCGGTACAGATTCAACCTATTTTTCAGACACTTTATTATCCAATACATAGGCCAAATAAGCTTCGCACCCTTTTCTCACATACTTTCAGGCTAGCATCGAGGATATTACTGTCGGTAACCTATTTAAATCACTAGATTCAACTCGAATGATCTCACCATTCTGACATCTCAAATCAATAATCTTTCTTTTGCAATTCACCACTGCATCATGCAAGGTTAATCAGTCCATTCCCAGAATTATATCGAATTCATCGAAAGGCAACAACATTAAGTCAGCTGGAAAGCAGGATTCCCGAATCATCAACGGGCAACCTTTACACACTTTATCAACAAGTACACATCTACCCAAAGGGTTGGACACACGGATCACAAACTCAGTAGACTCGACTGGCAGAGTCTTACTGGATACTAGAGTTTCACACACATATGAATGAGTCGAACCAGGATCAACTAATGCAATCACAGTAGTATCATAAAGTGTGAAAGTACCGGTAATGACATCCGGGGAAGAAGCATCCTCTCTGGCTCGTATAGCATAAGCTCTAGCTGGAGCTTTAACCTCTGATCGAACTGCAGTGTCCTTCGTCCCTCTCTGACTGCCACCTACATTGCACAATGTCCGGGTGGTCCGCCTTAGTCTTTGTAGCGCTTTCGATCTAGTGTTTTGAGTAGTATTCTGCTCGGCTAGCATCGGGCACTCTCGAATAAAATGGTCCGACGATCCACATTTAAAGCAGGACCGATCCCGAACTCTACAACTCCCAAAATGCCATTTCCCACAATGTTTGCACTCAGCCCGGTTTTGCGGAACATTACTAACACTAGCCATCGAAGTGGCTCGGGAACTCACTGGAGGTCGATCACGTCTAGACAAGTCTGAAGTAGTTTTATGTCGGCTGGAGTCATCTCTGAACTTCTTATGCACTGAATGAAAAGTCTTACTCGATGATCTTTTACGAGTGTCTCTTTAGCTTCTATTTCAGCCTTTCTTTTCTCTTTTTCGAGCTCTTCGGCTTTACAAGCTCGCTCGACTAGTGTCACGAACTCTTTGATTTCAAGAATGCCAACAAGTAACTTTATGTCTTCATTCAGACCGTCTTCAAATCTTTTGCACATAATGGCTTCAGTAGATATACACTCTCGGGCATAACGGCTCAATCTGACAAACTTTCGCTCATATTCCATCACAGTCATACGACCCTGTTTTAATTCCAGAAATTCTTTTCGTTTCTGATCAATGAATCTCTGACTGATATATTTCTTACGGAACTCAATTTGAAAAAAGTCCCAAGTTACTTTTTCTTTTGGAACCACTGATACTAGCGTGTTCCACCAGTGATAGGCAGTGTCCCGAAGTAGAGATATAGCACACTTTAGGCATTCATCTAGAGTACAGGATAGCTCATCAAGTACCCGAATAGTGTTATCAAGCCACATCTCGGCTCGCTCTGCGTCATCATCATCATTGGCCTTGAATTCTTCGGCCCCATATTTCCTGATTTTATCAACGGGAGGCCTACTAGATCTCATCGGATCTATCATCGGGGGTGCCGAAGGTATCGGAGTTGGATTATTCGGGGGTGGAGGTTGTGGTACAGTCGGGTTAGTCTGAATAAACTGGGTAAACCATTCGTTCATCATCTGGTAGAAGGCTTGTTTAGCCTCCCCCTCATGTCTACCTGAAACTGGTCAAGAGTCTAATGGCCTGATCCACATGTAAGACCAGGCGCGACGCTCTCTACATCATCGGCTACGGCTCTGTCAGGATCAGAATCCATTTACTATATAAAACACAATTGAAAATGTCAGAAGTCACCACACTATCGTATATACAAATAAGGCAAGTATAGCTAGACTCTCACACGCTACGGTAGTCCTAGAATCGACTAAATCGTAAGCTCTGATACCAATTAAAATGTAACACCCCTAACCTGTATCCATCGCCGGATTAGGGTTATAAGGTATTACTAACCCAAACTCAGATCATCGTAGTTATTTATCGAAATTCATACTTCTATTGAACCAAAATGAATTAAAAATCATGCTTGTACATTTCAAAACATTGAATCATCAAATACATGTCATTCAAATATTTAATACATGTTCGAACATTTACCATTCACCTAAAAATATATATATAAAAGATGAATGATTATACACACACTTTATTATCTAAGTCAATAGTCTCTATATCATTTCTTATCTTATAAAATAATATAACTATTAAGACATACATACCCACCGAACTCTTTTATCTAACTGTTCGTATATGACACTAATACACTATAGTATAATCGAACCTGTTCATGATATAAGGTAATATGCACATATTTCTCAATTTCAAAGCCATATTCAATTATAACTATTAAACCACATCTACACTGAAAGTTCTTTGACATAAAGTTTATTACATAATATATCACAAACATATGCTCAATAACTAACCTAAAATACCAAAGTACAACAATTTCATTACCATACATTCGAACATCTATACAATATCTTTTCCATGATCAACCCAAATACTTATAGGAATTGCCTCCCTCAAAACCGAATCATATAATCTTGAAGCATACATCAAAACTCTATTCATCGTTCAAGAACAATATACATACCTATTAAACATAACTATATATATATATACACATCTAAAATTTAGTCAATTCTCCTATTTTCACATACATTTAATCAAATCCATGTTAACTAATTATGGACACAAACATCATTATTAACCAACCAACACATGAGCTATTTATCTAGCTGAATACATAAGTATAACCAAATCATTGACCTCATAACTGAACCTTAAATTAAGACTCCAACGGTCACCTTACACATAAACATTTCCACAATCATCACAGAAACATAGCTCAATATCTCAATATATATGTCATGATGTATATATATATATATATATATACTTTCAACTAGGCTTAAAACATGATTGAAACACATAGCCATTAACAATAGAGCAAGTCATTATATCAAAACACATAAGTAGAGCTTAGCCTAAAAGAAATAGCCATTTTCGCAAGGCTATACTTGAATACAAGATTAAATACCATTGTTTACAACTTAGCCTAGCTTATACATGCCTTATGAAACAAACTAAGTTTATGAGTGCCAAAAGAGTCGATAGTGTGGTTGATTCCTCTGACGTTCCTTAGAGCCCGTAGCCTGAACGATGTCTATAAAACAAACATAGTCCACACACAAAGTAAGCTCACTAGCTTAGTAAGTCTCAAGCAATATTAATGACATATACATATACTTAACAATTTAGCTTCCATGCTTGCGGCAATTAGCATAAATAATTCAATACGAGTTTCACCTAGCCAAATATTAGTCATATCCTTAATCTAATCAATAGTAGTTTATCACATGAATTTATACAATATCATTTCATATGGACAACATATGCATTCGAATATTTCAAGTTACATAAACATGTCATAATTCCGATCTCATTGCACATCATATCCATAACCGAATCTTCAAGTAACACAAATATATGTATATACCTCAATTTCTCATATATACATAGATCATACCAATCAATGATAAGCTTAATATCATGAGATAGAATTCAATTTGAATCATTAGTTTCACCACATCACGATTAGCTCATATAAAAATAAACTAACTTACCTTATTACTTACCAATACAATAAGCTGACCTTTTTCCAGAGCTTATAGCTCATACTACTATGTATATACGTCTCAACTTATTTAACTCTCAAATTCTCTGTTATGGCGTATTACCGGCAATAAGCCTGCTAGGCATTAAAGCCCGAAATAAATCACCGGCACGAGGCCTGCTAGGCAATAAGCCCAAAATAAATCACCAGCACGAGGCCTGCTAGGCAATAAGCCCGAAATAAATCACCAGCACGAGGCCTGCTAGGCAATAAGCCTGAAATAAATCACTGGCACGAGGCCTGCTAGGCTTGAAGCCCGAATATTTCACATATTTAACAATTTCCATGCACATCACTTAACACTGAACTCACAAACATTTCCTTATATATTTTATATGAAAGTTGCTTTCATATATTGAACCGAACCTATTTATTCACATTACACTTAACAAGAAATAAAATTCACTTCAATAACATATCTTCACATTCGGCCATCTCCAAATTTTATGCTTTAAGTTTCCAAATTTCATCATTTAATAAGTTCATAATTAATTATTTAACATATACTTGCTTAGGGACTTACTCGATTGTCGACGCAGACCATGTGCAGACCTGGCTTATTCGATAAGTCTTTCCCCGATCCAAATCCGTTTTTCTTTGTTCTTGATCTAAACATATCAAAAATAAGCTCATTCAAGTACATTTCATTTCAATTTAGTCCCAAAACATATAAACAAGAAAATTACCAATTTGCCCCTACTATTTCACATTTTTATAATTTAGTCCTATTTGCTTAAAATACAAAATACACAATATTTCTCCATACTACTCAAGGGCCGAATCTTCCTAGGGACCTTACAAGTCCATCCATTTCATTTATTTTGCAAATAAGTCCCTCTAGAATTTTATTTTTTACAAATTGGCCCTAAAAACAAAAATTCATCAAAACTTCCAATACAAAATATACTAATCTTTAACTTATCTTTTATCTAAAATCATCAAACATCAAAAACCATATGAACCTATCAATAGCCGAACATCAAGCATGCTTAGATTCAAAAATTTTAACATGGGTCAACTACGACTCGAAGCAACGATCTCAAAAACATAAAAATTAACAAAAATCGAATTCAAACTAACATTGAAATCAAGCTTCTAAATGCCGAAAATCAAAGAACATAAACCCCTTTTTCTTTCTCAATATTCGGCCAACAAGAGAGAAGATGATTATGGCCATTTTCTTATGTTTTATTTAACATATATTAAACATTTAATCATTTACTAATTTAACCTTTATTAATGTTTTAATAATAACATAATATCATGGACAAGTTAGTCATATGCCGTCCACTTACTCCCAAAATGGGCTATTTACTCTTTTAATACCCATATTAAAAAGCCATAATAAATTAGGCACTTTTCACTATAGTTTGCAACTTTTACACTTTACGCGATTAAGTCCTTTTTCTAAATTAAACACATAAACGATTAAATTTTCATACGAAACTTTCACACACATTAATTCACATATAATAAACACAAAATATAATATTAAAATATTTCTCAGACTCGGATTCGTGGTCCCAAAACCACCGTTCTGATTAGGGTCAAATTCGGTCTGTTACATACGGCTCCCCAATCGCCAGAAGTTGCGAACCCGGTGACTACGTACCCATCTAGATGGCAATCTTAATTGCAAATGCACGTCTTCCAGAGTGATAGTACACTCTCATGAAAGATGGAAAGTGTGCATAGTACACTCTCCGCATGAAAGATGGAAAGTGTGCGTCTCGGGTCTCCACCTCTTTATCAACGCACTGATTAACTTCGGGTCCAACTTGCACCCCCGGCCTATCGTGGCCACATGCCAAAAACCCGCTTCCCACAGGTAATTCTCGATAAACTGCGATGGCAAACTAGGCATATTGTGAATATAACATTGCAACACCCGATCTACAGACTGTTTAGAAAATATAAAATAAAATTTAATTAAAATTGCATAAACCTAAAAAATATTAAATAGTATTGAAAAAATAAAATTAAAACTTACCATTGTCATTTGATCGACGGAGATGTGTTTATTGTCGAGACGAATTAATTCTCCGGCCATTGCTAATACGATCGAATATTTTTAAATTTATCAAAAAAATATTTCAAAAAATTTTTAAAAAGGCTTTTTTGTAAATATTACAGGAGTATTGTGAAATTTGAGAGAAAGTTTAAAGGAATTTAAGAGAAATTTGAGAGAAAAATGAGTAAGAACTTTTTGTGAAAAAAAAAGGTGGGGGATTTTTATATATATATTTTTACCGTTCCAGGCAGAAAGCGCGTCCACGAGGGAGCGCTTTTGCCACATCAGCAAAGTGCGCCCTCAATGATGCGTTTTTGGCTGATGTGGCACAAAGTGCTCTCTCGTGGACGCGCTTTTCTGATTCATCCCCTGACGTGGATGCGTTTTTGGGAGAAATGGTCCTTTCTGATAAATAATTATTTTTTGGCCATTTTTCGTAAATTTTTTTAAAAAAATGATATATTCTCATCATTTACCCTTTATATATTTATATTTTTTTAAAAAATATTTTTATTTAATTTTAAACTAATATACGAGAACTATTTTTAATTTCCCTCTTTGATTTGCTACTTCTAAAACTCACCCTCTTCCTCTTTCAAGTTCTGTTTTCCATTTCCAGGACTGGCATTACCCACCAATTTTCCTTCTTCCACAACAGTGCAAAAGCTCCTTTCACGTCCACTCTCGAGCCCCCCAATACACTCCTTCTCTTGCTTGATAGTGAATGGACCGGGACTTCAGCGCCGGTCCGAGAAGAAGTGGATAGTTGCTTGGTCGGAGAGGACAGGATACGGGTTCTTGGTGACCCGCTTACAGAGGAGGAAATCGAGGAACTGGTTGAAAAGTATCGGCATAGTGATTGTGCTCGGCAAATCAATCTGGGTAATTCTGTTTTTCATCTCCTCTTAAATAATAAGGCTGTTTTTCATCTCCTTCCTGTTAAACCATAGGACCATACGGCAAGGAAGAAACGGAGTTTTGGGTAAGGGATGAAAATCTTGTAAATTCCAAGTTTTGGGTTGAAAATGACCCGATCTCGTTTTAGGGTTCTAAGGGATTATGGAATAGTTCTTTATAAATCCATGTAGCTATAGCTTTGAGTTTGATGCCAGTGGCAAATGTTTCTTCTATATATCTCCATTAGACTTTCTCTTATCTGTTGATGGAACTTTTTGTTGATCCAACATTTCATTGTCAGATAGATAGTCGGATTATTTTGAGTCCGAGTAACATAGATTGGAATGGATGATGGGATTTAGAGAAGGCTTGACTGGGGTCTCGTTGGCAAGGGTTTCTTCTAAATTTACCTGCATTAGGCTTTCTCTTATTTGTTGTTGCAGCTTTAGATTGATCGGTCTTTTTGATAGAAGATTCAACACTTACTTTGAGTCCGAGTAGCATAATAGATTGGAATGAAGGGTAGAAATGGAATGTTGAGAAGGTTTGTTTGTTTTGTGTTATGGAAGAATGGGGTCACACAGAACATGTTGGATGACATTCATAATCATTGGAAGAAAGCTGAAGCTGTAAGGATCAAGTGTTTGGGAGTACCAACTCTTGATATGGACAATGTTTGCTTTCACCTTTAGGTTTGAACAAAAAACAATCTCTATTGTTTCTTTCGGTATCTTGGATTATTATTAGCTGATCTCGATTGTAGTATTTCTATAGGAAAAATCCGGGGGAAAATCATCTACCGCCACATAAATATCCTCATTTTGTATAGGGGTCGAAACTATGATCCCCAAAACTGACCAGTTATACCTCTTATGCTATGGAAGCCTTATGCTCCTATATATCCGAAGCTTGTGAAAAACGTTGCTGATGGCCTGACGTTCGAAGAAACCAAGGAAATGAGAAATAGAAGACTCCACTCTCCTGCTCTTATGAAATTCAGTAAGTCATATTGTTTATAGTGTTAATGAGATAGTACTATATATTGTAACTTTAAAGAGTGTCCCTCAGATACTTGCTTGCAAAATCATTGATAACAATAAATGGATTGTTCGAGTAACACCGATGGTGAAATCTTATGTTCAGCGAGTAATGGAGTGTATGTAAACGTAGTGGCCAGGGTCCGGGAGGCATTCGAGACTGAGGAGGTGATTAGACTAGACTGCACCCATGTTGGTACGAGTGACTGCAAAAGGATCGGTGTAAAGCTAAGGGTATTACTCCTATTTTCTCATTGTTTCTGCTGTTTACAAGAATTTTTAGTAGAAATGTTGATGTTCTTCAATCCAATACTAATTTTCCAGGTTTATTTCTTATTTCCTGTAAATGTAGGACGTGGTTCCTTGTTTACCTATTTTGTTCAAGGATGAGCAAATTATACTCTGGAAGGGAAAGAGAGATCAGGAACAAAACTCTGACATTTCTGATGCCAACAAGAAATCTTCGGGTACTTAGTTTAGTTTCCGAACCGAAAATCTGATTCACTAATGAATTGGGCTATCATTTATTTATGCTTCCAGGCCAAAGCTTGTTGGATAGGTTGCTTGTTGATTCCGTTGCCTGGAAAAGCCATTGTTGCTGATGAAAATCAATGTACCAGTTCGTTTAACCAACCTTATTGTCGTCACCTGTTTGCATTGGTGCATCCATAGGGTTGTATTTCGAGCGTCAGGTAGTCTGTTTACTAGTTTGTAATTGTCCTGAAATTTGAAAGCAGTCTTCATTTTTCAGGAAAAAAACCCCCAGTCTTCATAATGTACAAAAAAAGGTACATTTTTGGGAAGTTTGTTGCAAAGGTATCTTTCATTAACTGAAACAATGGAATGAAAGAATGTTTTGCACTAATCCCTCTATATGAGAATCTGTCTGGAGCACTTTTCCATTTGTAAAATGGTTAAATATGTTGTTTATTTGACAGTAATGCATCTTAGATAGAATGCGATATGAAATTTGGTCAAATGGTTTAACCCAATCTGACCCAAGATTAGATTAAGAATTGTTAAGATGTGAAAACTTGGAACCAGAAAATAATGTCAACTGAGTTTATCAATTCTTCCTTGTGAAAACTTAAGGCATTTCCAATATATAGAGCGATTAGTTTTGACTTTGGTACGTGTTTCAACAACTAGCAGAATATATATATTTTTAGATATTCATCATTTTTCTTTTCATTCAACTCCAAGGAGCAAGCAAATCTGAAAACCTAAATCTATATCTTTGCCCTTTGGCTTTTTGGATCTTGATCTGGAAAGTCGCAGAGAGGATTCTGTAGAGGCTTCAATCTATCAGATTAGCAGCAAAAGCAATGGAAACACCAAAGGAGGTAAGTAAAAGAAGAAGTTGTTGATGTTCCTTTATATATATGTGTGTAAGTTTTTATTTGTTATTTATCAAGTTATCTTACAGGATTTGCTGATGATTATTGCTGGCTCAAATAATTAGTTTAACTAATACTTACTGGGAACTATTTTAGAGGCATGTTATGCATAAATTATGTTACTCGGATTTGAAGTGAATGTCGGATATGGCTATCTTCAATTTTTTTTTCAAAATTTCTTCATATTTGAAACATCATATATTTTCAAATGCAAAAATGCATTTGTGCATATTTGTGAACTTTTAACTTTATTAAGTGAATTTGTGTATTTTCTTCTTTTCTTTTTGGATAAGAAAAATGCAAAAAGAAACGGCATTGTTTTTATATCTTTGGCAATTGGTATATATATATTTTTCAAAACACAACTGTTTGCTTAATTATTTTGCAGAGACATTATTAGTGGTTAATCCTGAAGTCTCAGATTTGTTTCCTCTTCTAGAGATCAAGTTGATTTATCAGTGATTTGATCGGTGGTTGTTTGCAGTTTCAGACAATGCGCTTTGAGTTCAGGTAGTCAACAGGAAGTTCCCATAATTTCTTCCTCAATTTTGGTTGATTTTTCAATGATATTCCATTTCCATGAACTAACTAAAGGCCTCTTTTGAATTTCGGATTCTCAGGAATGAAGAATATTGGTCTCTCTGTTGCTTCTAAGATGACTGAATACCTGGTGTTACCGGCAAATCGTCATCTCAGTTACGTGTTTCATTTTGCTGGTAATGTTGAGGATCGTAGGCAAGAGACTGAAAAGCTGATAGTTACACACGGGTGTTTGGAAAATGATAATAATGAAGCTGTCAAACAAAGTGAAGAAATTGAGGAAAATGTGGAGGACTGGCTTACAGAAGCAAACAAAGTTCTCGAAGATGTGAAAATTCTGGAGACTGAAATTGATGAAAATAAAAGGCGTTTCAATTGGTGTCCGAATTTTTGTTGGCACTATCAGTTAAGTAAGAAAGTAGCAAAGAAGAAGCTCGTTGTCCTAGGCTTTCGATCATAGAGTTCTTACCATCAAAGGATTTTATGCCATCAAAATCTTTGGAGAAAGCTTTTAATCAGATTATGGAGTCCCTGAAAGATGATGATGTGAGCATGATTGGACTGTATGGGATGGCTGGTGTAGGCAAGACAACCTTGGTGAAAGAAGTTGCAAATGAAGTCAGAAGTAATGAAGCTTTTTGATCAAACTTATTTATTATCTTCAAATGGTCTTCAACGACAAATAACTTGACAAAAATATGGATCATTAACCGCAACAAATTGAAATGTGTCTCTCCTTTAAGTGCTTCTCTCTGTCTTCCAATACTCAAAAGAGTTCAAAGTGAAAGAATCGTCTGAATTAGAGCATGTATTCAGACATGAATATGAAACAAACATTGTAACTGAAGACGTAAAACTCAACAATTGTGGAGTTGAAGAGGTGTTTCAGCTGAAGGGCCTTCCTCTTCCAACTACAAGCCAAGAACTCAAACGTAATTGCTCAATTCCTTTTAATGTTTGATTTGAAGGGTCTTCAAGTCCTTAGTAGTTGTACCCCTGTTTCCATCAACTGAAACTGAAATACATTCTTGAACTAAGCCTTGAGCATATGGAGTTTAGGGCTTTCAAATCTCCTGTGTCGTGCTTTTAGAAAAGCACAGATGCCCCTGTAGTGCACTAAGCCTTGAGCTTATAGAGTTTAGGGCTTTCTAGTCATTCTAATTAAATTATAGGGGTATTTTAGGATATGAAAGGTAAGATCATGAGAACATGGCAGGTGATTTAGTGGTCATAGGGATACATTGTCATCTCAACCAATGTTATGTGTATAATCTGTTGGTCGATCTCTTTGAACTTTGCTTAATAAAATTCATATGAATGAGTTGACTATCTAAACATACTGTTGGACTGCACTTTATATGTTTAATTGCCACACAGTTCATGCAAGAAAAGAGCACTCATCATTGTAAGTGAATTTTCTTGTAACTTCAAACTTCAAACTGACTTCAATTTAAAAAAAAAAAAAAAAAAAAAAAAAAAGAAGAAGAAGAAGAAGAAGCAAAGTTTAGTTGAAATAAGTTATTATATGACATTTTGTTCCCTTACAGAATAATTAATTTTTTAACACTCAAAACAATATTGAAAAGGTCGGGAACAAAATAATTTATTATTAAGTTGAAACTAATAAACTTTCAATATTTCAACAAAATCACATTTGGAAACTTCACAAAATAAAATCTTTCTGGTTTTGGTTATGGTTTAACGTACAAAAACAAATATATAATGCAATGGAATTTTTACTCGCATGCAAAAGTATTCAATAAAAGCTACAACATAACTATAACTAGCTAAGTTATTAGTTTGAAGTAAGAGACATAAATCATTTTGCTTCACAACTCTATTAAAGCAAGCTTTCATACCAGATAGAAGCACAATTTTCAACGCACCTGTTTTTAACAAAAATAAAAGATATAAACACAAGTAAACCACATTGAATTTGATTATTACATAGGCAAATTTAGAAAAGAAAAAAAGAACTAAAAATTGAAATCGACAACCGTGTTTTTACCTGCATTTGGTTGATATATTGAACTTATGATACTTTGAATCTTCATTTTTCATTTTGCATTCATGTCCATTTGGATATGGATATGTATGATCCTCTAAATATATAAAAAAAAACTTAAAAAATCAAAAAAACTCGTGTTAGACACAACTTATATCAGAAACTTAACCAAAAAAATCCGAACAACGTAAACCTCCACCTATTGATTTATGTAACATGGCTTTGAAAGCTGCTCTAAAATCATCCATTCTTTCATGTAATGTGTGGTAGTTGACTTCGATTGAACTCTCGACGACTCCAATATATATCCTCATTGAAAATTACATTTGAAACAGTGACAGCCTCTTCAATCGCATCTTCCTCGACCAATTGGGGTGTCTTAAAAAATAATTGAAGAAAAATTATAACTAAAATTTTAATCTCATGTCATCAAGGAAAAATAAGAAACATATATATAATTTATAAAGTAATATTTTTTAATAATTTACAAATTAATTACTTAAAATTTATTAAATTTATTATTTTTAAAGTATTAAATTTATTAATATGCTACCAATTGTTTACTTAAAATTCTAACCTTTTTACTAATTTATTTTAACAAAATCTTCAATATGTAAAAGCAGATGTTAAAAATTAATTGGAGTAAACATATTAATATAATTCTTAATTTAAAAACATGTTGGCCTTATAAAATACATGTTACTTGATTTAACCTAATAAATATTGTATTGCAAAGCTTAAAGTATAATTGCATTTCAATTAATTGTAAAACTACAAAAGGAGTGCACTCTATAGTAGCTATATTAATTGGACAATGATGTCAGCTTCGCCATCATTGAGTAGTATTTACACCTAGGCAAACTATAAATGCCAAGCCCTAACCTCTACTCCAGTATGACCTCTCTTATACATATTTATACTTTATAATCATTTTCAATCTTGTTTGCTCTATTCTGAAATGTTGACTTGCGCTCTAGTGCCTCTTAGCTCAAACCTATTGTATACTTCCCAACAAAAATCACATCAACCTATGCCAATAGTTATATGCAAAAAACCAAAGAGCTAATGTGAAAATAGTTTGGTTTGATTCAATTAAAAAAATAATTAATATGTAATATTCCTGTAAATTAAAGAGTTGCAGAATCTATACATTTGTTTTGCAATGTACAATTTTTTGTGAATCAATGGAGAAACTAGTAGTCAACTTAGGACAATTTCTTACTCCCAAATATTCCAATGCTGGCAATACAAAATGATATCCTTTGGGACCGAAGTGAATGAGGCTCGGTAGTTCTTCAAGTGATAGCTTCTCTAATTTATCAAATTTCATCTCCTCTTCAGCTACCACTTTCGGTTTATCTTCTAATTCAAATACTTGTTCCAATTTAGAATTCATTTGAACTTTGAGACATTCAAGTTTTGGAAGAACATGGAC
Organism: Gossypium sturtianum; assembly: GCA_025698515.1. Taxonomy (NCBI): domain Eukaryota; kingdom Viridiplantae; phylum Streptophyta; class Magnoliopsida; order Malvales; family Malvaceae; genus Gossypium; species Gossypium sturtianum. The sequence continues at coordinate 97,644,098 of CM046947.1, forward strand.
AAATCCAAAAAGAAAGAGACTTTTTAAATTTTGACAATTTATAATAGTGATATTTGTCAAATTTGGAAAGCTGATAGGTTGGAGGCCAACATTTGATGATGATGATGAAGAAATTTGATCATTGGCTAAAATGAGTCGTTCTATTTCTTCACACCCATCGATGGAAAGATTCACCAAATGTGATAAGCTACGAGCCATCGTAGGTGAAAATATATATCTTAACTTCTTACAGTCTCCCAAAACTAGTTTTGTAAGGTTCTCAAAGGTTACAACTTGAGCAAAATTGTTCCATATAATCTGCATTTCAGATAAATCCCTCAATTCCAATTCTTTTATTCTTGAGAATGAGTTTCATGATTCCCAACTATTATACAATCTTTATTCAATATAGGCACATTAGTTTTCCATATGACTCCCACGTTACGAAGAAACAAGTCCTGCAAATACATAGAAACGTCAACAAATGTCATAAAAACACACAAGTGTTCATAATTTTACATATTCTAAGTAATAGTGAATCCTACTTTCTCTAATTTCAATGCTACATGTATCTTTGGTATTTTAAAGGATATATTTTAAAATTTCAATCAAATTATTTGAACATGAGAGACCATTTCTTAATTTTACATTTTTATTTAAAGAGTGAATAATAAAATTCATTTACAAACTAAGTATAAAAGAGAAATAGATTATCCCATAAATTACGCAATATATCAATTTATTAGTTTGCTACAGTGTCAAAATCCATATACAAAATGCAAATAATCTAAATAATACCTCCAATAGCGGAGCTTGTACAATGAAGCATGAGAATAGTTGGCAATCCCATATCTGAAGAGTTTTCAATTTTGGCCAGTAATGGTTCTACATAAATGAAGCAAATATTTTGATATTATACAAAATATATTTCTTTAAATAAAATTGAGGAATATCATTTATAAAACATAATTTAAATAATCATTATCATATTACATAAATATAAAATATAAATAAATATATTAAAGTGTAACATTAATAGAAAATAAATATATAATATTTCTCTATTTTACTTTTTTCTATCTAGATGAATTATTTAAAATATGAATATTATAATATTTGATAATAAAAATTTATAAATTAATTTGATGTACTTGTTTTTAAAAGATATAATTGTTATTTAATTGTAAGTTAAATTATAACTATTTTATATATTTTTTAATAGTTGTTATTTAAAAGGTTTATATTTAACTTTTTTCAAATTTTTGTTAACCTTAAAACTTTTAAATACAGAATTACCTAAGAAACCACAACATCTTCCCTATTCTCATTTTGTTCCATCTTGAAGATTTGCATAAGTTGAGGGCAACAGATTATTTTAACATATTCCAATGATTGAAGCCCTTGAGTCGAAGTGTTTGCACAAACATATTTCAAACTTTTGCAAACCTGAATGTTAAGAATTCTCAATTTCGGGGAAGCAACAAAGACGATAGTCATGCTGCACATTTCAAATCCACATATTAATAAGTTATTTATTTTTAATATTATAAGGAACTGAGCAAATCAATATAAAGATAAATTATTAATTGAAAGACTTGATTAGACAAAATAACTATATATTAAACTCGAATACACATTTAACTTTAGAATTTAATAAATCACAATTATAACAAGGTAAAATATATATTAACTAAAAGACTTGAAAACTGGTTAGACAGATAAATTATATATTAAACTCGAATACACATTCAACTTTAAAATTCAAGAAATCACAATTATAACAAGATAAAATATAAAAACATTCATTTATTTTAGTATACAAATAATAAGTTGGAACAAAAGTAGCATGACTCTTGAACAACTATAGGTTACAACGGTTTAGTTTAATTGAATTTCTTCATTTGTATAGATTCAATTTATCTTTTTTCTTTAAAAACTTTAAAAATATTATTGTCTAAGATATTTTTGTTAATTTAAAATATTTGTTATTATATTATAAAAATATTAAAACCTATTTATAAATTAAACAAAAGATGGAATTTACATTGGTCTTTAGTTTTCTTGTATTGTTTTCATCCCTATAAAAAAATGCTATCAAAAAGTAAAAATAGTTAGCTAGATTAACAAAATGACTCAGGAGAATAGGTATTTCTACCTCAGTAATTTCTTCTTCTTGGGCAAAACTAATTACTTGCTCTAGTCCATCGCAACATTTTATGTAGAGTTCTTCTATACACGACATACTCTGAGCAAGGCAACGTGAGAAGATTGTTTTCAGTTTAGGGCAAGATCCAATTGTCACAAGCTTTAGTCTTGTGAAGCTTGCAATTGCACGATGGGATGGGGAAAGACAACCATCCCTTTTATAGTTAATTCTACCAAATTAGCGAAGGCAACAATTGACCATTGATCTCTTGTTATATCAGTCAAAAATTCCATATCGTCGTAAGATTCAAGCTTCAAAGAAGTCAACTCATTTAGTACCTTTTTTCCTATGCTTGGCACAATGTTCTTCAGTCCATTAACCATCCTCAACTTCAACTTTCTCACATTGCAAAATATATTTTTAAATGCACTCAATGAAGATGAGAAGTTTTCAATTCTCAATCTTCTAGCGGTTAGCGCCTCCTCAAAGCTAAACCTGAACTCACCTACAAATATATCGTACCTTTGTAGTTTAGGGAACAGAAAATATTCTTGAGACAATTGTTTAGTAGAAAGGTACAGTGATAGTGCAGTTAAACGAGACAATGAATTCAACTCCAATAAGTTGATATTATTTCTGTTTGTCACATGTAACTCTTGCAATGAAGTCAACCTATTAAATTCATAAAAAAAGTAGCATTAATTGTTAAATTATATGACACAAAACATATTGGTTGGGGGCTTAAAAACAAAAATATGATATGAGTCATCTTTTTTTTTTTTTTTGTGTTTCAAAGAACAAATTTTTATTTATTATGCGGAAAGATAATTTTGAAAAAAGTTAGGATTCAAAAAAAGTATTAAATGCTACCCGTTTTCCTTTAGAAATGCATGAAAATGAAAATATAGATGATCCTTTGAAGCTAACAAAACAAGAATATATGACTTGAAAATTAGAGCTAAATCTTTTAAAAAGTTATAACTTTCTTTTTTAAATGCTGGAGTAAATATGAGATATTAATAAAGAGGCCTTGAAGAGTTTTTTAAAATCATGTATTTATCTCGTGCTTGATATATAGAATATATTCCCCTTAAAATTCTTTAACTGATTAAAATATTAATATGATATATTATCATTATAGAATCTTAAATCCTTAAATCATGTATTTTTAAATTTATTGAAACACCCCACACCCGGCCCACGAGCCTGAACCGGATCTGGTATGTTCCTTAAATAAATCGGTTTTCAATGTTCTAAATGACTTAGAGAAAATTTGTGTAATTTAAAAAAAATTGTTTTGGGTTGGGCTTAATTTGAAACCTATTTAATAAATTCTGGAAATCTAACTTAAATAAGGTGACAAAATAATTTTTGGGTTTATTATTTTAAAAGAAATAAATTTACTTATCTTTAATCAAACATAAATTGTATCATATTCAAATAAAAATAAACAGAAATAAAGAAAATCCAATTGGGCCTTATGGCCTTATTACATCATTCAAACCCAAAATAAAGTTTAAAGTACTAAAATTTCATAAAGCCCAAATTCCAAATAATTTCTTCAAGCGATGCATGGCCACCTTTAGCTCCCGCCGACCCTCGTCCATTCCGCTCATCACTGAAAAATAATTCCCCAACGGGTGAGTCAACAGACTCAATGTGTACATAGTACTAATTTCCAACAAATCAGGCATACAAGTCATATCAATATCATGTTCATACAAAATAAAGGATGATGCAACCCAAATCCAAACCTATTTGTCCATCCGCTACACACCACCCGTACCAACCTGTACACCGCGGGGACTACTAAGTCGACCCTCCATCCGCTACACACCATCGAAGGCGATCATTTGCGATCGACGTGCTCATCGCCCACTTATGTTGTGTCATTAGACACTTTGTATTCTTTGGATGTAACCAAGTTACCACTTTTCGGTTTATGTGACCGTAGTCACCACTTTACGTTGGTGAGACCGTAGTCATCACCTTCACTTTCTTCCTCCACAAATATCCCGAATGCCCCAATTATTTCATAACATATTTCACATACTAAATTTTCATTCATGTTACTAATCACATGTTCAAAATATATCACATTCACAATCCTATCAAAAGTAGGAAACGTGCACAGGTACTCCTTACCACATTTGTGGTGCTTAGCCACATTCACATACTATTACATATTTACATATCTAATGATTGCCATGCAATTTATTGAAAGTTAGTAAGAGTACACACCTTTTTCGCTTAATAGTTTAGTGAATTCGTAGAGAGCGATCTACCGATCTAGATCTTTCACTCCTATATTCGGCCATTAATTAAAACATATAAATAAACCTATTTGGTCTTAAAACCAAATCCTACTAGAAGTAGAATTACTTACCTAGTTGCCGAATTGATTTAATCAAGTCCCAACGAGTTGCTAGAATTCCTCTTCCTTGAAATCGGCTAATACTAGGTATGTAACCATGTCGATTTTCGGTTTTTGAAATAATGGAAAACACTTAAACAAATTATGCCTTGGCCGAATATCCCTTACCTTATGATGGGATTCCAAATCTGAAGAGGATTCCTTTATAAGCCTGTTGAAATCCTATAACTTCGTGTTAGATTAGATCTAACTTTGAAAACGTGAATCATAATCTTTAACCACATATTTATATTTATAATCCTTACCTTAGATCCTTAGATTTCCGAAAGATCCCCTTTTGATGTTGTGGATGATTGCCTCTTTCTTAGAATCCACAAAGATTCAAATTTTAACAAGAGAAACGGAGAAGAAAATAGAAGAAAAAGAGAGGATTTTTGCTTAATGAAAATTCGGCAGAGAGGGTTTTGCCTAGGAGAATTTTCTGAGAGAGAGGAAGAGGAGCAAATGTTGATGAGTAGCCCTCCTGTCCTCCTTTTATAGCCAAAGTTATCAGCCTAGGAGTCCTTTACTTGGCCACCACTCCTCTTTTTGATAATATTATCTCTTTTATTTAAAAGATAAAAGCCTTTAATCCATCAATTATCTCCTCAATTATCTCATTAGAAAATAATCCTTTATTTATCTCTTATTATTCACATATTTATGTGAATAAAACTCCTTTATTTATCTCTTATTATTCACATATTTATGTGAATAAAACTCCTTTATTTCTCTCCTATATCCAAGTTTCCCGAAATGTTCAAGTTTCCATTTTTGGATCATTTCCAAAAATGTTTAGGTTTCCAAAATGTCTAAGTTTCCAAAAATGTCCATTTCCATTTCCATTTTCATTTCCATCTCCATTTCCAAAAGTATCAAAAATTTATTCATAATACTTAAGACTTGTCATTTCATACAATTGATCTGAAAAATGCATAGGCCCTTCCTAGGATGTTACTGATTCTACCCCCTTAAATAAAATTTCGTCCTCGAAATTTCCTAACTAAACAGTTGAGGGTATTCTTTGTCGCATTGTCTCTTACGGCTCCCACGAAGCTTCTTCCGATCCATGATTGCGCCATAACACCTTGACTAAAGGCACCGACTTCTTTCGTAGTGCTTTCACGTCACGTTCCAAGATCCGAATCGGCTCCTCCTCGTAGGATAGATCCGCCTTAACTCCACTTCTTCAACTTGGTACCACATGAGACGGATCCGATCGATAGCGACGTAGCATGGACACATGAAATACGTCGTGCATTTGATGCAACTCACGGTGGCAACTCCAATTGGTATGCCGCCGCCCAACTCGCTTCAAGACTTGATAGGGCCCTATAAACCTTGGGCTTAGCTTCCTTTGCGACCGAACCGCATAACCTTCTTCCAAGGTGAGACCTTTAGAAACACTTGGTCTCCTACTTCAAACTCAATTTCTTTCCTCTTAAGGTCTGCGTCGACTTACGTCTCATCGAAGCTTCTTTCAACCGTGTGCGAATTAATTCCACCTTCTCCTCGGTTTCCGCCACTAACTCTGGACCCAAAACGCGGCGTTCTCTAACTCGGTCCAACAAGTTGGTGTTCTACATTTCCTTCCATACAATGCTTCGTATGGTGCCATCCGAATGCTTGCCCGATAGCATTGTTGTTGTAGGCGAACTCGGCTAGAGGCAAGTAATCTTCCCAACTTCCTCGGAAATCCATCACACTGACCTCTTAGCATATCTTCCAACACTTGTATAACCTGTTCAGATCGCCCGTCTCGATTGTGGATGAAAAGCCGTAGTGAAGTCTAGCTTAGTGCCTAATGCTTGATGAAGTGCTTTCCAAAATCGAGGCGTAAACCTTGGGTCTCTATCGAGAGATGATCGACATCGGTACCCCGTGTAGCCTCACGATCTCCGCCATATATAACTTGGCTAACTTTTGAAGGGAATAGTCGATCCTCACGGGGATAAAATGTGCGGACTTGGTCAAACGGTCCACTATCACCCATACCGAGTCCTTCTTAGTGGGCGTAAAGGGAAGCCCACTAACTAAGTCCATGGTAATTCTTTCCCACTTCCATTGGGGAATCTCAATTGGTTGAAGCAATCTCGATGGGACTTGGTGTTCAACCTTTACTTGCGACATGTCAAACATTTCCCCACAAATTCAGTCACCTCTCGCTTTTGAGTCCGACCACCAAAATTGTTCCCTTAGATCTCTATACTGACTTGATGCCTCGGGATGCATAGCATAAGGACTACCATGCACTTCCCGAAGAATCCTTTGTCTCAACTCCTTATCCCTCGGCATACAAACCTTTTCCTTGTAGCACAGTACTCCTTCATCACCGACGCCATAATCCTTTAATCCTCCTTGCCGTACTTGCTGTAACTTAGTACTTAAGTCCTTATCCGCCAACCTGTCCCTCTCTCACCTCCTTCCTTCACCAAAGTTGGCTTGACTTGTAACTCGCCAACAAAGCTTCCGTCTTCATACAAACTTAAGTGAGCGAACAAAGCCCTTAAATCCGACACAACCTTCCTACTTGGGCGTCACCTACCACATTCGCCTTGCCGGATGGTATTCTATCGAGCAGTCATAATCTTTCAATAACTCCACCCACCTTCGTTGCCTCAAGTTCAACTCCTTACGAGTCAACAAATACTTAAGGCTTTTGTGGTCCGTGTAAATTACTGACCTTTCTCCGTAAAGGTAGTGCCTCCAAACTTTGAGGGCGAAAACCACCGCCATGAGTTCCAAGTCATGAGTTGGGTAGTTCACCTCATGCGGCCTTAAGCTGTCGAGATGCATAAGCGACTACCTTTCCTTCTTGCATTAGCACACAGCCTAACCACGTATGCGAAGCATCACAATATACTACAAAGTTCTTACGCCTCCTCCATTTGAATTAACACCGAGCTTCACAACACCTTTTAAGCTTTTCAAAGCTCTCCTGTTGCTTATCCGTCCACACAAAGCGGTACTTCCTTCCTTAGTAACTTTGTCAAAGGTGCGGCTATTGACGAGAATCCTTCCACGAACCTTCGTAATAGCTTTGCCAAGCCTAAGAAACTTCGATTTCACCACCGACCTAGGTGGTTTCCAATCCAACAACGCTTCGATCTTCCTAGGATCCACTCTTATTCTTCTGCGGATACCACATGTCCTAGGAACGCCACTTCCTTGAGCCAAAATTCGCACTTGCTGAATTTGGCATAAAGCTTCTTTTCCTTAACACTTCTAACACAACTCGGAGATGCTCATCGTGCTCCTCCTCCGTCTTGGAATACACCAAAATGTCGTCGATGAACACCACGACGAATCTATCCAAGTAGGGTTGGAAAACCCTATTCATCATATCCATGAAGCGCGGCCGTGCGTTCGTCAACCCAAACGGCATCACCACAAATTCAAAATGACCGTACCTTGTCCTAAAAGCGGTCTTATGAATATCGACCTCCTTCACTTTCGATTGATGATACCCCGACCTTAAGTCGATCTTTGAGAACACAAATTGCCCTTTTCGGTTGGTCGAACAAGTCATCTATCCTTGGCAAAGGATACTTGTTCTTGATGGTCGGTTTGTTCAATCGACGATAATCTATGCACATCCGCATAGTTCCATCCTTCTTCTTCACAAAGAGAACCGGTGCTCCCACACGAGACACACCTTTGGGTCGAATGAACCCACGATCCAACAACTCTTCGATTTGAGCCTTGAGCTTCACTAACTCATTTGGTGCCATTCGGTAGGGAGCGATTGACACAGAGTACATTCTGGTAGCAAATCTATTCCAAATTCCACTTCTCTATCCTGGGGTATTAGGGCAACTCCTCGGAAATACATCCTCAAAATCCTCACTCGTTTCTAACTCCTTGACACCTTCCTCTTCTCCTCTTAACGCACTCACGAAGGCTAAGAATGCCTTACATCCTTTCTTAACCATTTTCCCGGCCTTTGGTCGAAACTACGTTAGACAAGTAGTTCCTCCTTTCTCCGATCATCACTACTACCTCATCTTCCGGGTTCTTAGTTCCATACGTTTAGCCGCACAATCCAACACGGCTCGATGCTCTACTAGCCAATCCATTCCAAGTATAAGCTCAAACTCTCCGAAGGGTAATTCCATTAAGTCACCAGAAAGTTCGCTCTCCTGAATCTCTGGGGTACATTCAGAAAGATCCTATCTATCCTCACCGTTTGGCCTAAAGGGCTTACTACGATTATCCGCCTATCGAAAGTTCAGAGTCTAGGCCTAGTGTTTCAACCACACTACATGCAACATAGGAATGAGTTGAGCCCACATCAATAAGAGCAAAATAGGGTTTGTCATGAATAAAGAACGCACTGGTTATAACATCCCGCTGCGTCTCTCCTCTTCCCTCCGCGAACCGCGTAAACCAAACCCGGTTGCCTTGCTTGGCGTTAGCACGCACACCTCGGCCCGAGCTCCACGGCCTCGCCACTACCTCTGTTGGCCGACCCACGACCTCTTTGAGGTCGCTGTCCGCCTCTACCGGCTGGTTAGCATTCCGAGGCTGGCTTTGGTTGGCTCTCATCTAATAGCTTGGGGCAATCCTTAATCATATGGTCCTTGGACCCACACTTGAGACATCGTCCCGCCTTTTTCCAACACTCTCCCCGTGCTTCCTTCCACAATGTTCACAAGGGCGAAATTGCCACGGCCGTACCACTGTTGACTTTGTGGCTGTCAACTCTAGGCCTCTTGTGGCCTTTTCCATATGGCCCAAAACCTCTTTTGGGCTTATTTCAATCCACACTGCTTGGTGGCGTCCTTAATTCCTCACCACTTTAGCCTTTTCCACCAAGGCGAGAGAATTCCGCTCCCGATGCGGTGCTATCAAAAGTCTCAAATCGTCCCTAAGTCCGTCCTCAAACGAACACAGCGTTCATGCTCGATCGCCACTACTCCTCGGGCATATCGGCTCAACCTCAAGAATTCCGCTTCATATTCGGTGATGTGACTTACTTCCTTGTACCAACCCCGAAAAGCCTTCCTTTGCTCATCTATATACTGGTTCCCACATACTTCTTCCGAAATGCTTCCTTAGCATATTCCTGTGTCGAGATCTTCCGCCGTGGCACCGTCCCGAACGGTTAACCACCATTGATACGCTTCATCGCGAATAAATGCTGCGTCATCCCTTTCAACTTCTCCTCGGGGTCAAGTCGAGCTCATCCATGATGCGCTCGGTTGCTTCCAACCAAGATTTCACCAGATTGGGTGCCACTCCCGATACTCCTCTAAACATTTCAGCTCCATTAGCACGAGCCGCTCAGCACTGGACTTACGATTTCATGAATTGTTTTCTGCACCGACCACCAATTCCAAAACTCGCAAAGACACGACTGCGACACGGCATCTTCCCTCATGCGAGCCTCGCTGCTCAACATTGGCGGTGGGGTGATGGTGGTGGTGGTATCTCATTGTCGTAACCTTGTCCCGATCTAACAGTCATCCTTCCTCTACCTCTTCCACGGCGACCACGTCCTCTTGAGCTCATTATCGCGAGATCCGATTAAGGAATTTTATGTATTAGTATTCTTGTTTCACTTATTACCGCGATGATATCTTATGAAGAAGAGTTTAAGAGTGGTTCTTTCAGTATTCATACATGCATACTGATCTTGCATTCATTCATTCATCCATCAACAAATATGAACTTTCGTTCATTCAAAGAAACGTTGTAATTCTTGTTGTTGTTTTTGTTATTTTGCTTTTCCACTACCCCAGGGCATTTTTCGTAATTTTATCCTACTGTGGGTATTTTCGTAAATTTTTAGAAATAAAAAGTTCCTGGTGATTTTGATTTGAAAGTATTTTGGTACTTCTAAAGTTCCGGGAAATTTTGGAAGAATTTTGAAATCCAGGGTATTTCGGTAATTTTTTTGATCTCGGGGCCTTTTGATAATTTTTCCAAAAATCGTGGTAAATTTGTAAAATTTATTAAGTTAGGGATATTTTCCAAGATTGTAAAACATTGAGGGTTCCTTTGAGAGTTACACTTTTCAAAGCAATGATATTGCAAAAAGTTTGGAAATCAAGGTCGTTTTGGTAATTTTGTAAGTTAGGGGCAATTTTGTAATTTTCCAAAATCAAGATAGTTTGATATTTTACAAATTAGGGTTTTTGAACATTTGATAAAGTAATGAAATTTTGTTAAAACTATGGGTGGTTTGGTCATTTTATAAACCAAGGGTACTTTTTTTTTTTTTAGAAGAAAATGTTGTAAAATAGTTCTCATAAGTTTCTAAGAGTTTTAAAACTAAATTTTGGTTATACATTTTTTTATTTTTTTATAAAAGAAAAACGGCTAAGTCCCTTTCGGTTTTATTCTTTGTGTTTAGCCTATGACCGAGCCCTCTTGGTCGGGGTGAACCAAAGCTACGCACTGTGCGAGGATTCAAATGAAGAGGAGGTGAGTCACGCGGATCGCTTAAATACCAAGCTCTCACCGACCTTTCTAGACATGCGCATGCAGAGGTTGCCACACCACCGAGCCTTACGAGTTAGGGCGAACTGAAGCTACGCACTGTAGGATACTGCGAAGAGGAGGTGAGTCACTAGGACCGCTTAAATACTGTGCTCTTGGGATCCAATCCTAGACATGCGTCATGGGGTTGCCACACCCTAGCTTAATAACTTAGTCATAGGTTTGTTAAGTTCATTAAGTCTTATGAGTTTCAAGTGTTTGAGTAGTCTAATCCTAGGGTTCAAGTTCCTATCACACTATTCTCGTTCCATGCCTTTGCTACCCTTTTACAATTCATAATTCACATAATCACACTGGATGGTTAAAGGTACTTACACCGTGGATCATGGGTCGGAGACTTAGGTGCCATGCCATAAAACACGCTTATTTCAAAGAAATTCATTTGGGCTCGAATTGAAAACGTTTTGGCTCGAGCCCACAAAGCCGAGAGTTTTAAAAGCGGGCTCGATACCAATGAAACACTCCCACACCCGCCCACGAGCCCAACCAGGATCTGGTATGTTCCTTAAATAAATCGGTTTTCAATGTTCTAAATGACTTAGAGAAAATTTGTGTAATTTAAAAAAAATTGTTTTGGGTTGGGCTTAATTTGAAACCTATTTAATAAATTCTGGAAATCTAACTTAAATAAGGTGACAAAATAATTTTTGGGTTTATTATTTTAAAAGAAATAAATTTACTTATCTTTAATCAAACATAAATTGTATCATATTCAAATAAAAATAAACAGAAATAAAGAAAATCCAATTTGGCCTTATGGCCTTATTACATCATTCAAACCCAAAATAAAGTTTAAAGTACTAAAATTTCATAAAGTCCAAATTCCAAATAATTTCTTCAAGCGATGCATGGCCACCTTTAGCTCCCGCCAGACCCGGTCCATTCTTCGCTCATCACACGAAAAATAATTCCCCAACGGTGAGTCAACAGACTCAATGTGTACATAGTACTAATTTCCAACAAATCGAGCATACAAGTCATATCAATATCATGTTCATACAAAATAAAGGATGATGCAACCCAAATCCAAACCTATTTGTCCATCCGCTACACACCACCCGCACCAACTTTGCACACCGCGGGGACTACTAAGTCGACCCTCCATCCGCTACACACCATCGAAGGCATCGTCGCTGCGATCGACGTGCTCATCGCCCACTTATGTTGTGTCATTAGACATCAGTATTCACTGGATGTAACCGGTTACCACTTTTCGCTTTATGTGACCGTAGTCACCACTTTACGTTGGTGAGACCGTAGTCATCACCTTCACTTTCTTCCTCCACAAATATCCCGAATGCCCCAATTATTTCATAACATATTTCACATACTAAATTTTCATTCATGTTACTAATCACATGTTCAAAATATATCACATTCACAATCCTATCAAAAGTAGGAAACGTGCACTGGTACTCCTTACCACATTTGTGGTGCTTAGCCACATTCACATCTTGTTACATATTTACATATCTAATGATTGCCATGCAATTTATTGAAAGTTAGTAAGAGTACACACCTTTTTCGCTTAATAGTTTCCGTGAATTCCGTGTAGAGCGATCTACCGATCTAGATCTTTCACTCCTATATTCGGCCATTAATTAAAACATATAAATAAACCTATTTGGTCTTAAAACCAAATCCTACTAGAAGTAGAATTACTTACCTAGTTTGCCGAATTGATTTAATCAAGTCCCAACAGTTGCTAGAATTCCTCTTCCTTGAAATCGGCTAATACTAGGTATGTAACCATGTCGGTTTTCGGTTTTTGAAATAATGGAAAACACTTAAACAAATTATGCCTTGGCCGAATATCCCTTACCTTATGATGGGATTCCAAATCAAGAGGATTCCTTTATAAGCTCTGTTGAAATCCTATAACTTCGTGTTAGATTAGATCTAACTTTGAAAACGTGAATCATAATCTTTAACCACATATTTATATTTATAATCCTTACCTTAGATCCTTAGATTTCCGAAAGATCCCTTTTGATGTTGTGGATGATTGCCCTCTTTCTTAGAATCCACAAAGATTGACTTAATGAGAGAACGGAGAAGAAAATAGAAGAAAAAGAGAGGGATTTTTGCTTAATGAAAATTCGCGAGAGAGGGTTTTGCCTAGGGAGAATTTCTGCAGAGAGGAAGAGGAGCAAATGTTGATGAGTAGCCCTCCTGTCCTCCTTTTATAGCCAAAGTTATCAGCCTAGGAGTCCTTTACTTGGCCACCACTCCTCTTTTGATAATATTATCTCTTTTATTTAAAAGATAAAAGCCTTTAATCCATCAATTATCTCCTCAATTATCTCATTAGAAAATAATCCTTTATTTATCTCTTATTATTCACATATTTATGTGAATAAAACTCCTTTATTTATCTCTTATTATTCACATATTTATGTGAATAAAAATCCTTTATTTATCTCTTATTATTCACATATTTATGTGAATAAAACTCCTTTATTTATCTCTTATTATTCACATATTTATGTGAATAAAACTCCTTTATTTCTCTCCTATATCCAAGTTTCCCGAAATGTTCAAGTTTCCATTTTTGGATCATTTCCAAAAATGTTTAGGTTTCCAAAAATGTCTAAGTTTCCAAAAATGTCCATTTCCATTTCCATTTTCATTTCCATCTCCATTTCCAAAAGTATCAAAAATTTATTCATAATACTTAAGACTTGTCATTTCATACAATTGATCTGAAAAATGCATAGGCCCTTCCTAGGATGTTACTGAGTTCTACCCCCTTAAATAAAATTTCGTCCTCGAAATTTCCTAACTAAACAGATTGAGGGTATTCTTTGTCGCATTGTCTCTTCCGCTCCCACGAAGCTTCTTCCGATCCATGATTGCGCCATAACACCTTGACTAAAGGCACCGACTTCTTTTCGTAGTGCTTTCACGCCACGTTCCAAGATCCGAATCGGCTCCTCCTCGTAGGATAGATCCGCCTACTCCACTTCTTCAACAGGGTACCACATGAGACGGATCCGATCGATAGCGACGTAGCATGGACACATGAAATACGTCGTGCATTTGATGCAACTCGGTGGCAACTCCAATTGGTATGCCATCGCCCAACTCGCCGATGACTTGATAGGGCCCTATAAACCTTGGGCTTAGCTTCCCTTTGCGGCCGAACCGCATAACCTTCTTCCAAGGTGAGACCTTTAGAAACACTTGGTCTCCTACTTCAAACTCAATTTCTTTCCTCTTAAGGTCTGCGTGCGACTTACGTCTCATCGAAGCTTCTTTCAACCGTGCCCGAATTAATTCCACCTTCTCCTCGTTTCCGCCACTAACTCTGGACCCAAAACGCGCGGCGTTCTCCTAACTCGGTCCAACAAGTTGGTGTTCTACATTTCTTCCATACAATGCTTCGTATGGTGCCATCCGAATGCTTGCCACGATAGTCGTTGTTGTAGGCGAACTCGGCTAGAGGCAAGTAATCTTCCCAACTTCCTCGGAAATCCATCACTGACCTCTTAGCATATCTTCCAACACTTGTATAACCGTTCGATCGCCCGTCGATTGTGGATGAAAAGCCGTAGTGAAGTCTAGCTTAGTGCCTAATTCTTGATGAAGTGCTTTCCAAAATCGAGGCGTAAACCTTGGGTCTCTATCGGAGATGATCGACATCGGTACCCGTGTAGCCTCACGATCTCCGCCACATATAACTTGGCTAACTTTTGAAGGAATAGTCGATCCTCACGGGGATAAAATGTGCGGACTTGGTCAAACGGTCCACTATCACCCATACCGAGTCCTTCTTAGTGGGCGTAAGGGGAAGCCCACTAACTAAGTCCATGGTAATTCTTTCCCACTTCCATTGGGGAATCTCAATTGGTTGAAGCAATCGATGGGACTTGGTGTTCACCTTTACTTGCGACATGTCAAACATTTCCCACAAATTCAGTCACCTCTCGTTTGAGTCCGACCACCAAAATTGTTCCCTTAGATCTCTATACTGACTTGATGCCTCGGGATGCATAGCATAAGGACTACCATGCACTTCCCGAAGAATCCTTTGTCTCAACTCCTTATCCCTCGGCATACAAACCTTTTCCTTGTAGCACAGAGACTCCTTCATCATCGACGCCATAATCCTTTAATCCTCCTTGCCGCATTTGCGTAACTTAGTACTTAAGTCCTTATCCGCCAACTGTCCCTCTCTCACCTCCTTCACCAAAGTTGGCTTGACTTGTAACTCGCCAACAAAGCTTAGTCTTCATACAAACTTAAGTGAGCGAACAAAGCCCTTAAATCCGACACAACCTTCCTACTTAGGGCGTCGGCTACCACATTCGCCTTGCCGGATGGTATTCTATCGAGCAGTCATAATCTTTCAATAACTCCACCCACCTTCGTTGCCTCAAGTTCAACTCCTTACGAGTCAACAAATACTTAAGGCTTTTGTGGTCCGTGTAAATCATCGACCTTTTAAGCCGGTCCTCAATTTCATCATAGATGATCTCATTTTGTATTTTAGCCTCACCGACACGAGTTCCCACCATCTGTTTCCTCAATTTAAGTGTGTTTCGTTGATTCGTGAAATCTTGAACAATCTCTCCATAACAGAAAAAGTAACGGAGATAGGGTGATGCGTAAGTCATTGCCTGGTTTGTCACATTTTCGACAGCAGCAGAGGCAACAGATTCGGCCATTTTTGTTGATAGTCTGATGAGGATGAACAAAAACTTTGAGTATTAGTAAGAAGAGATTAGCAATTGTGACAAATAAAATCAATATTTGTAGTAAAAAAAATGGAATGGGAGCTACCAATTTTTGTTGTAATCCAAAGAGATGATTATTGAAGAAGGTAGAAATTGCTCTTGAACTTACCTCTGTGTGAAAACCAGAAAGTTGGCAGGGTTTTTTTTTTGTTTGTTTTTGTTTTTGCTTAATTGAGAGACAGAAGAGAAGAAAATGAGAAAAGTGAAAAGAAAGAGTGGAAATGATGAGAAATTGAAAGCAAAAAAAGAAAATGGATGAAGAAAGAAGAACGGGAAGTGGTTGCTTTTACTTTCAAATGTGTTTTACTTCATCATTAGTTATTATTCATTGATTTCTTTATTAAAATAAAATAATAATTATTTTATTACCATTAAAGTAAAATTCCATTTTTATTAAATTAAATATTTTATATTTACATTGATAAAATATAAATTCATATATCTCTAAAATATAACTATGAATCAATAAATCATTTATTTTATCTTTTTAGTAAAAATATTATTTATTTTAATTACCCTTAACATTCAAGTAAAATGTATAACTGCCTCCTTTTTATTATTCAATATTGTAATCTTCTATATATACTGTAATCTATAATTAATAAAATTTTTATTCAAATAAAATGCCTCTTATTTTATTTATTTTTATTGCCACTAATCCTGACTAATCTAAAATTTTAACTTGATTGTTTTTATTAAATTTTATATATTTATTTATGTCTGTACATGAATAAATTGTAATGTAATAAATTAAAATAAATCTGTAACTTTTTTTCACTAAATGCTAGGTGTAATAGTAACCCACATCGCACGCTTAAGAAAAGGTTTCAAGTCCGAATCTTGAAGAGAATATTATTGAACATACAACCGTGAACCTTCCAAAAATTTATTTACCTTCCAAAAATTAATTTTCATAAATTAGAATATTATTATGTGGTCTATAATTTCAATTAGGAAGATGACTAGTCTTGGCTATCGGAGCAGTTGGCTACATGGGTAGAGACATAGATGTACTCATTGGAAGAATAATACGTTGGATTGAGCCCAAGTTGAATTAATTCACTTGCCCAACTGGAAATTTTGTGGAAATTTTTTCTAATTTGAAGCGAGCCCACACTCAGTAGACATGAGCTTGAGCATAGTGGAAAAGATTACTCGGTCGAAACATTCATCCTAGACGAATCAAAAGATACAAATTTTGATCAAGTATTTATTACTTTAGATAACACAATCAAGTTCTTGTAGAAAATTTTTAAACTTTAATTTTTCCCTTAAACCTATTTTTCGTTGCATTTTTTAAACCCGATCTTCCAATAATTGGTATCAGAGTCAGATTTTGCTCTACTTATAAATATAAACAAATATTCAAAATATATTTCTCTTCTTCTTATATAATTCAATTACAAAAATAAAAAAGTTCACAGATAATATTTTTTTAAATTAAACTAATATAATAAATTATACAAAACATATAATAAGGCGAAATATGACACGTAAGAGTTAAGAGTTAAAGATGAAAATAGAAAATTTTTCTTAAATTAAACTATAATGATAAACTATACACCAAGAAAATATTAAGAAACTTTAGCTTTAAATGTTTACTTATTTTATTAATTTAATCTAATAAAAAATTATCAAATTTAAACTTAAATATCTACATATTTTATTAACATCACCATAGTTTAAAAACTCAAAAGATTGATTATAAATATTAAGGTTGAACTTCAAAATGTTGTACAATTAGTTGCAATTTGATTGATGGTACAAAAATTAATTTAAATGTTTTAAAAATTTATTTCTTAGGAGATGTTTTGTTTTGTTAAAATACTCTTAACACTGACTTCCTTTTGAAAACAATGTTTTAAAATATTCACCATTTAACTGATTATAACAAGTACTTGATTTTAGAGGCGTATAAAATTCGATTCGATTTAAAAAATAAATTTCGAGTTAATTCGGAATTTTAAGTCAATTTGAATAAATAATTCGAGTTTTTGAGTTTAAATTGAGTTGAACTTTTGCAATTTGAATAACTTCAATAATTTGAATAACTCAAATAACAAATAGATAAAAATATTTGCTCAAATTTTAAAATAAACAAATATAAAAATTTTAAAATAATTAAAATAATTTTTAAAAATCCTAAGACGATTAATTATGGTTAACCCATGTGATTAGAGCAGAATATATATTTCGATATTTAAAGTCCTTAAACTGTTAGTTGACGTCATTAATTTGAGTTTACTTTTCTTCAACTTATAATCTTAGCAATTTTGAGTTCAACTCGAATAAATAAGTCAAATTTTGAGTTCAAGTCAAGTTGAGTTTTACAGTTTGAATAACTCGAATAATTCAAATAATTCAAATAATAGATTGGTGTAAATACTCATTGGCTCCCTACTCAATTTTGAAAATGAACAAATTAATCTCTCTCTCAACAAAAATTTCAAAAAAAAATTCAATATAATTTTTAAAATTTAAAAAAAAAATCCAAAATTAACTTTTTGAAAAAAATAAAAATTCTTAAAAAAATCTAAAAAAATATAAAAAGGTAAAATAATAATCTCGTGGGTCTAAATAAGTAAATTAACAATTCAAGTTTATCATATGAAAATATCTTATTTTTCCACTTGTTTTACTTTGAAAAAGTTTTCAAATATATATGGTTTTAAATTTATATACACTAAAATAGAATTAGTTATATTGTAATAAAAATTTAATTTGACATATTTAATTTTTTTAATTTAACTCGAATAATTTTATTCGATTCGACTCGACTCTACTCGAATTCTATTTCACTTGATTCAGAGAAAATTCAAATCAAATTAAGATAATAAAATAAAACTTATTAACTCAAAAAAATTTCATTCAATTCTACTCGATTCAATCAAATAATCACTCTCCATCTATCTATAGAAAGCTCGAAAAACCAATAATAGTGGTTAAGGCGTGTGATTAGAGCAGAACAAATATTTCCATATATAAAGTGGTGAAATTGTTAGTTCAGGCCATTAATTTGAGTTTACTTTGCTTTGTGCTCCTCAAATAATTGAAGGAAAGAATAGAGACTAATTTGGTGAGTGACGATGACAAGTCGTGATATAAAGATTGTCGGTTTCTTCATCACTTAATTTCGCTAGTGGGACAGCCATTGTCCATGAATTATTGATGCTCTTACCTTTTACTATTTTTACCTTACCTGCTTGCTTTTCTTAGTTATGGTGTATGAATACCACCTTTTTTATTCTATTTTATTATTAGTTTTCCTCTCTTCATTTATCCTAACATTTCAAATAAATTTACTTTTAATATGTATATTTGAAATCTATGATCTAAGTGACTACATTATTACTGTTATATGCGTGATATGTGAATAATACATGCTTATTGTTACTGTTAAACTAAAAACATGTTAAGCATGTTTATTGTTACCGTATTGATCTATTATAATCATGTTTGTTGCTACCGTATTGATCCGTTATAAGCATGTCATATTGTATTGCATGGGATCAGACGATATGAACGGAGGAAGAATGAGCAGTTCATCTACAACAACTAGTGGTTCATCCACAACGTACTGACAATTCGTCTGCAAATGTTTTTATCTGAAAACTCTGGTGGTTCATCCACAATTTTTATTACTAGCAGTTCATATGCAACGGCTAGTGATTCACCCATTTTAATTTTCATCTTTTTAGATAACCCATAAGATTAAGGGCGGACTTGACATTCGGAAGGTCTCAGCTCGAAAATAATTATTTTATTTTAAAGCATTTAGATTTTATAAATTCAATTATTGAGAACTGTATTGATTTATTTGAACCGTGGCATAGAACTTAAATTTTGGGTTTATTTGGCACACATGACATATAATTCGAAATTAGAACATTAAAATATGAATTTTGAATTAATTATACATGAAGTTTGGTTTTCATTAAAACCATGTTAAATATCATTTTTTTTCCACCGCATGACTAGGTAAATAAGGGTTGAATAAATTTGTTTTATAGATAGAGTTTCATGAAGTCTTACGTTTTAAAATATTTTATTTAAAATATCCTTAATAAGATAAAGACATCCACTTCTTTTTCTTTTGTTTATTTATTTTATTTTATTTTTTTGTTAAAAAAAAAGTGATTGTTGGTAGAAGATGATGACAAGTCATCAAACAAAGATTGTCGGTTTCTTCACCACTTTGGCCAGGCATTAATGTTGATGCTCTTACTTTATACTATTTTCAATTTAAGAATGGAAGGAAAGAAGGTGCATGCAGCTTCTGAAATATAAACACAAGGAAATAAGAAATATGTATATATTTTCCTTACAATGATTACATAGATCAGTTTCTAATTACAGTATCCGCACAACATCCGACACATTGCTTTCCTTGTCAAACTCTCAACATCGTTGTATGAGTATTTTGCGTAATAGAGATTTATTTCATTATTTAAGATATTTGTTCCCTTTCAAGTTCAAATTTTATTGTTTCTGTTTTTATTTTAAAATTATTTTTTTTTGTTTTATATAAAGAAATTATGAAAAAAAAAAACAAAACAAAAACTCTAAAATAATAATTAATATTTTAATAGGAGAGATCTAGTTACACTCATATAAAACTTAAGTAATTTTGCGTCTTTTTGTATGACTAATATTTTAATAATTTAACCGTTGTATTTATCAATATAATTATATTTATAATGTATGTAAATTTTTAAATCAATCCTATATAAATTGTGTTTGGGAACAGTTAGAAAGTTTTTATTTTTTTCATAAAACAAATAATTATAAATTTTTCAGTTATCCATCACCAACAACAGTGATCACTGGATTGTGGATACCCTTTGAAGAGTTAAACGATTGGCTAAAAAATATGCTCTATTCCTATGCATGAAGATGAAACCTTTGGAAACATAATTAAGAAATGAGATGAACAATCACCATATTAATTATGGTAACCAAGTGTTATATTTTATATATGAAACTTTAATCAAGAGAGGTTTTTTTTTTTTTCCTTTTTCTTTTTCTTTTTAACTAGCAATCATATATATGAATACATAACGGATAATATGCAATATTGTAAAAATTTAATTGTAGTCAAACCAGTGAGTAATTTTGCCATCTTTAATCACAAATACAATAAGTGATTCAAACTCTATCATTCCTCAAGTATAAAGATATCACATAAGTACCTAAAAACTAGACCACCCATCTCTGAATCCTCCTATTGAGAACTTGAGTAGTAAACACTCAATGTTAACAATATAGTTTGTACTTAATAACCAAACAGTTCCTTGATGAATATATTCAAGTGCTATCAATATGCTCTTTTACATAACCTAGACAAGCCTAGAAGCATTTATCAATTTCGGCTTGTTAACATAGAATTTCAGTGAATACAAATGAACTCCTTGAAAGTTGTCATTACAACATTAACATTCAAAGCACAATCATCGAAAATCTCATCTCTAAAACTAGCAACATGATCTCAATTTAATCTCCACATTTCAAGTGTTAAATTGATTCACTCAAATTCAATCCAATCTTTGATAGTCATGGAATTTGATGGGTGCTGAATCCACCAAAATAATATTTCTACGCCTAATCAGTATATACATAGTAGTATCGGGAGTAGGATCGATTCAATATAAACTGAGATATCTAAAGCTATAATTTAGTTTAACTATATTTCACGTCAGGCAAGTGCCGTGCCCATGATATGTGACGATATGTCCAAAAAAATAAAAGGGGGAATTAAATTTGATTAAAATAAAAATAATTAAAATCAAACTACTAGTAAAATACTGAAACAAAATTAAATTAAATAAACCGGTGTGACGATGTTCTAGCTTCAGGCTCAAATTTGGTTTTAGTTTCAAATCGATTATTGATAACAAGTCTTTTCCTTCAACTGATAAGTCTATTATAATAATCAAGGATGCCTTACACTATCAACCCTTCTGTGTAAATTAATTG
This sequence comes from Gossypium sturtianum, assembly GCA_025698515.1. Taxonomy (NCBI): domain Eukaryota; kingdom Viridiplantae; phylum Streptophyta; class Magnoliopsida; order Malvales; family Malvaceae; genus Gossypium; species Gossypium sturtianum. Next base: position 97,665,846 of record CM046947.1, read on the forward strand.
CGGGAACGTCTAACAACTAATCTATATCAAATAAACGATCAGGAAACACATATTCACGATTTAGCTCTTCAATAGCCTTGTAGATCCTTTTCTTCTATCTGACTGAAGATTTGTAGTGCTGAGGAGAGTTATATAGGTCAAGAGATTCCAACAATGGAAGTCCTTGAGATGAAGTGGCTGGAAGCACATATTTCAATCTTTGGCTACTCCAACAACTTAAAAAACCCTTTAATCATGGCTATAAATTAAAGAAAAAAACAATATTATTTGTAATAGGTAATCAGAGAGATTGATTTGCCACATTTACTATAAACAATTTTTTAGAAAGCCAGAAAGTATACATGCAGTTTTCATTGAAATAAATAAATGTCAAAAGGCTTTCTTTAAATTATTTTTCTTCATTCCTCATGTAATTTGCTTAGAAAACTCTTAGTACATTTAAAGAGAGTGATATATATATATATATATATATATATATATATAAAGGACGCTTCTAGGAATAGGGATTGGGATTCAAATGCTGGGTAATCCAACTTCAACAAATCGATGCTTAGAACAAATAGAAGATGTTAATTTTAGAGAGATCAAGCTAAAATTAGATGTGTTACATAATAATCAATTTAAACATATAAAAAACCGATTTAAAAGAAAAAGAATCAATATTTCACCATAACAATCGATTTTTGGGTGGGTTATAGTATATATACAAAGGGGGAAATTGCAAAAATCTTAAACCTTGGGGGGGCCATGGCCCTCCTGAGCCTCTACTAAGCCCCGTTGTTGCCTAGAATTATCTATAGTCCCTTCCCAACTCTTCAATAGGAATGTTCTTTTCATGTTTTTCTTGTCCCTAATTAATTTAATTTTTCTACCCACCAAAAACTTTTAAAATAAGGTGAGATTAATTATTGCACAAATTAGATTTGAATAAACAGCTGTAATCCTAAGTCCATGTTTATTTTTTCAATGTTGAACACTTGTATAAGTTGAGGGCAAGCATATATTTCGACTGATTCCAAGCTCGAAAGTCCTTGTACCAAGGTGTTTGGCCATAAATAATTCAAGTTTCTATAATCTATGATCTCAATAGTTTTCAATTTTGGCCAGCACTTAGGATAATAATTCTTCATGTTCGAAACATGTATCTCACCATCAAAGAGTAACAATCTCGAAGATAGTAGTTCAAAATGCACTAATGTTGTAGCAGAGATATTTGGAAAGAGATAAGTGAATTTATGACATTTAATTATATCCACAATTTTCAGACTCTTGGAGGTTAACACAATGAGTAGATCCTTTCTATATATCATTTCTAACCACAAACAAGTTAAATTTGAGAGAAATTCCTGTTATATCATATATCATTTCTCTCTCTCTCTCTTTACTATGAACTTCTATGAGGTTAAGTTATGATTACTTGTAAGGTTAATTCACAGTTAAATCTACATAAAATTTCAATAAAAAGTAATTATTCAAATAAAATAATTTATAAAAATATATATAAGATAATATTAATTATCGAGAATATAGTACTCAATTTGATAATTATAATTATAAAATTTACATAAGCTATTACTAAAATATAAAAAAAAGTTCATATTTACAAATATAAAAATTTTCATAATAAAATATTCTAATTATATTTTAAGTTTTTAAGTTATTTGAACTTAAATGTTAATTCACAATTTAGTCTTAATTATAAAAAGTATAAAAAATTTAAAAAATGAAAAAGAAAATATAAATTTTAAAAAGTACATATAAAATTATTTTAAAGATTTTTGTACCCAAAATGACTCTCAACAGTGTCTTCTACTTTGTTCTTTCTTTCATTCAATTAACAAAGACAAAAAAACACCAAAAACTGGTACGATCTTTGTAGCAAAGAATAAGGCTACTAGAGTTGGTTTTGAGAGTTTTAATTAGGCATATGAAATGAAAGATGTATGAAAAGAAAAGGGGCTAAATCAAAAGAGATTGAATAAAAAAAAAACCTTTAATTTTTAGGTTTTCACATATTTTGTTGATGAGAAAATGAGTATGGATTTATGAAAAAAAAGTAAGTATATATCATAAAAATTAAAAAACGTAAACATAAAAATATTTTAATATTTCTAAATATATTTTATATTTTTTAGAATTTGAACTAAATTGATTAGTTTTGTAAACATTGAGAGCTAAATTTGTTGAATTTTTTAGATTTAGAATTAAATAGATAAAACGTGTAAATATTAGAAGGCTCAATTTGTTATTAGGCCAATAAAAAAAAGCCCACATTAGACTTCCTTTACTAAGTTAATGACAAGAGCGACTAAATATTTAATTTTAAAAGTGATTAAAATATTTAATTTCAAAAAATTAAGTGACTGAATCGAAAAAATTAATAATTGAGTGACCAAAATAAAACAAGCTTAATAGTTGAATGACTATTCTTATACTTTACCCTTTATTCATTTGATGTAATTATATGTGAATTTTTTTAAAAAGAAAATTTCAGGTTCTCCTATTGCTTCTTAAGCTATAATAAAATGGCATAGGCGAACTTGATGAGTTCTGCTGTTGAATTCCCTCTTCATATGTTGTCTGATTTGCACAATTGCTGGAGAATTGTTTTGTATTTGCTTCCTCAAATGCTTTTCAGTTAAGTGACATTTACTGGAATCTATGTTTGCAGAAATTATATCTTGAAAATGTGGGAATTAATTGCCAATTATGTAGCACTGATGCCCCTATGTGCATATATGTGAATGTTCTCTCTTCAAAACTTGAAACCAAAAAAGAAAGTCAACCGAGTTTATCAATTCTTCCTTATGAAAACTTAAGGCATTTTCCATATATAGAGTGATTAGTTTTGACTTTGTTCCAATAATTGTATAGTGTTTTATATGCAAGTTGAAGGTGGACTTTCTATGTTCATCTTGACTTTGAGAGGAGGATTTGTTGTGAAAAAACTTGAAAGGAAGGAATTAGAAGGGAACATGGAACTGGAACTAGAAGAAAGTGAAGAATTTGAAATCAAGGTTCCACAAGGATCAATACTTCTATTCCCAAGTCAAAATGCAATTGGGGCTGATGAGCTTAAATCAATGCATTTTGAGGTGAAAAATTTGATTGTTTTAGATGAGAGGTCTAAAGCTGGTACAGTTTACAATGAGAACCCATGGTTGAAACTTTTGCCACATTTGAGGTTGGATTTGGACAGGATGAGCTTGTATAGTGAAATAAGGAGTCAACCAAAGGTAGGATGTTTGTCAACCATAGAGAGCATTGTATATAGTTTGAAAGGTTTGGGTGAGAAGGTTGATGGGTTGGAGAATTTGTTGGATGTTTTTGAATCCATGGTTGGGGATCAAAGGCGCTTAAAGGATGAAAGGTTGAGTAAAAGAAGAACCAAAGATCGATTCTATTAGTTTCACCATTGATGTTACTATTTCTTGGTTTAATGTTTCTAAAGCCAATTTTTTATAGAGATTATTGATTTTCTTTACGAAAATTTAGGGATACAAGAGCTTAGAAGATATTTTAATTTTTTTTAAAAATATTTGTATCAGTATATTGAGATATTAAAATGATGTAAAGTTTTTTTAAATATGGGAAAAAAACTTCTTAAAAATTTAAAATACATTAGTGTTAGACATATTTGTATCTGAGAATCCGAGTTTGGATGATATCCATGATTTTATAAAGGGAAGAATGTTTCTTTCGGTATCTTGGATTATTATTACCTGATCTCGATTGTAGTATTGAAAAATCCGGGGGGAAAATCATCTATCGCCACATAAATATCCTTATTTTGTATAGGGGTTGAAACTATGATCCCCAAAACCGACCAGTTATACCTCTTATGCTATGGAAGCCTTATGCTCCTATATATCCGAAGCTTGTGAAAACGTTGCTGATGGCCTGACGTTCGAAGAAACCAAGGAAATGAGAAATAGAGGACTCCACTCTCCTGCTCTTATGAAACTCAGTAAGTCATACTGTTTATATATAGTGTTAATGAGATAGTACTATATATTGTAACTTTAAAGAGTGTCCCTCAGAAACTTGTTTGCAAAATCATTGATAACAATAAATGGATTGTTCGAGTAATACTGATGGTGAAATCTTATGTTCAGCGAGGAATGGAGTGTACGTAAACATAGTGGCCAGGGTCCGGGAGGCATTCGAGACTGAGAAGGTGATTAGACTAGACTGCACCCATGTTGGTACGAGTGACTGCAAAAGGATCGGTGTAAAGCTAAGGGTATTACTCCAATTTTCTCATTGTTTCTGCTGTTTACAAGAATTTTTAGTAGAAATGTTGATGCTCTTCAATCCAATACTAATTTTCTGGGATTATTTCTTATTTCCTGTAAATGTAGGACTTGGTTCCTTGTGTACCTATTTTGTTCAAGGATGAACAAATTATACTCTAGAAGGGAAAGAGAGATCAAGAACGAAACTCTGACATTTCTGTTAGTGTTAAGACCACAATCAGCAGCAAACAGATGAGACTTGAGCTACAAGGCTCGTGGCTTGTGATTGAAGAAAGAAAGAAAAAAGAAACTTTCTAAGGAGAGAACGAGAAGCAAGAAAGATAAAGCTTAAAGATTGAATAATATTCAAAGTGTTTTTCATTACAAAATAAACATTGACTTACAGCCATTACATATACCAGCTAATGACAAAAACAAATCATAGCTAGTCATCACCTAATCTTTACCTAATCCCACTAATAACATAGAAACTTGAAAATGTTAACTTGTACACTTTGTATTGCTGATATAATCAGCTTAATCATTATCAAAATGACATAAAATATCAACCTAACATGGTTCAAAGTGAACTAAACTAAGTTACATTGTCATGGGATTACAAAACAAGCATAAAATAACAAGAAACTGTCATGCAATATTGACTTCTTCATAGCACGTGTGCATGGCCACCTTTGCTGTTCCATTTGCTGCTTCATAAGGTTGCATGGGCTACATGTGAGGCCATATTCGAACACTCCTCCTTGGACTCTATGCAGCAAACTCCTATTAGATCTCTCAATTTGCAAAACCTTGCCTTGCTGAGAGCTTTTGTTAAAATACCAGCAGCTTGATCTTCTGAGTTGCAATGAATCAACTCAATTTCTTTTGCCTGCTCCATTTCTCGAACAACATGGAGCTTGATACTGAAATGCTTAGTTCTTCCATGGAAGACAGGATTTTTGGATATTGCAACTGCTGATTTGTTATCACAAAAAATCTTTGTAGCATCCTTTTGATAGAGATTTAGATCAGTCATGATCTTTCTAAGCCACTTGGCTTGATTAACTGCAGCAGCAGCAACATACTCAGCTTCAGCAGTTGATTGTGCTACCATGTTTTGCTTCCTTGAACTCCAACAAAACATGCCCGAACCAAGAGTGAAAGCATATCCTGAAGTACTTTTCATGTCATCACTTGAACCAGCCCAGTCACTGTCAGTGTAGCTGATCGTTGTTTTATCAAAGTTTTAAAATTTATAACGAAGAATGATCGAACCTGAAGACTAACTATGACAACGATTGAGGCAAGTGCACCTATCGAACAATAGTATAGCTTAGGCAAGATTAATTTGTCGAACCCAAAGGAACCTAAAAGTACTACTACTCACTTTCTTTCTATTATTTAGCCTAAAATATGGAGTGATTGAATTATTAATCTAACTCTAACGAAACACTAAGCTAAGATGCAAAGACAAAAAGAATGAAACTTGGGAAAAAGACTGTTGGAAAACTCAGTTGATTTGGATGATACCCTTAGGAAGAATCCACCTAGACTTCACTTGTTATCTAACACTGAACCATACGATTTATTCACTTAGTTTGATCCGTAAGACTCCCTAACGTATATTAAACCCTCTCTCGAGGCGAATAACGTCTAACCCTAGGTTGATTAGTGGAACTCTCGTTCTCTTATAATAACCCTCCTAGAATAGCAGAAAATCGATCTATGGACTCCCATATTAGGTTTCACCCTAATCTGACAAAATCTCGTCACCCTATCTCTAGGCGTGCGATCAACTCCGCTTAATTATGTTAGATCTTCTCTTAAGTAGGGACTTTTGCTCCACCACCTAAGCACATTTAATTTGGATTAAGCTCACATAATTAAGAACAAACAAAGTATTTATCATATAGTTCAGAAAACAATAACAAGATTCATCATAGGTTTCATCCCCTTCAGGTATCTGAAGGGTTTAGTTCATAATTATAAAATAAAACATGTCAAGAGAAAAGATAAAACAAAACATAAGAAATCCCTAAAACCCCTTGAAGGAATTGAAGGAGATATCCGCCGTCTTGAGCAGAATTTCGGCTTCTTGAGATGGATCAACTGGCTATCTTCGAGTGTTTCCCCACGAATCTGACCTTCTGCCTCAGCTTCTGGCCTAGCTGACTGCCTAATTGACCCCCTACTCTAGGTCGTACTTGGGGTCTTTATCTGGGCTCTTGGAATGCGTTTCTTTCTCCCCAAGTATCCTTTTCCGAGTGAAATTGCTCTTTTCTGATGTAGGGGCACGGCCATGTCACACGCCCGTGTGAATCGACTTCGGGCTGTGTTTGTATTCTGTTGATTGTGGCATAGTCGTGTGGCTCGTGGTAAGGCCATGCTCAATTAATTCGACAAGGCACGGCTGTGTTGGCTTTTGTCCAGGCCGTGTCGATTTCCTCTTTAGCCCAAATTGGCCCGTTTGAAGCCCGTTTCTCGTTCTTTTTGTCCCCGGGTGGTTTCCTAAGTATGAGACATGAAAAGAAAGGATTAAGAGCACCTTTTTACATAAATATGGGCTAAATCATCCAAAAATATGCTAAATGTGGGATTAAAATATGTTTCATTTACGGTTTATCAAATACCTCCACACTTAAGCCTTTGCTTGTCCTCAAGCAAAATTCTCAACATACAATTAAAACGAACTTTCCATAATTCATAAATTTTATCAATAATGTATCATCATAATTCATAGATAATTTATACATGGATAATTTAACTCGAAAACTTCGAAAGATTCAAACATTCTAAGTCATGAATTTATAGCGCGAAAACATAGGTGTCTTCTCTTGTCTAAATAATTATCTCTGATTTAAAATTGACAAGGATTGACATCCTCACTAGAGATTCACTTAAATCACTCAAAGTTTTTAAGGTTCAAGGAGAAAATGCTCAGAAGTCGAACCTGAAAAGTTAATCCTATAAGCTTGCCTAAAAATCAAATCTCCACCACTATAATATGAGATGATACACAAATCAAAAGGTCTTTAATTAAGGTTGTAACGGGGCTTAGGTTAAAGGTGTGGTTAAAGGCTGAATTAGAAGGTTAAAATCGAGATTGAATTGATAATTTACCTGACTAAAAACAACGAACTGAAAAATAACGAATAATTACATGAATTGAAACTTTAAAACTAATAATATGAGCTTTTTTTTTATATATAATTGGATTTCAATCGTACAAGCTCACTTTTCATACTACTAATACTGAATATACTTTGATTTTTTTTTTGAGTGAATGATTACATAATACAATATAAATTCATAAACTGGAATAAAAATAATCAGGCAACTGATCAACTTAAATCTCGACAAAAAGGGTGGTAAAAAGAATGGTGATAACAAAAACAAAGGGTTTAGGGTTAATATCAGTAGGTAAGTCAATAAAAAGGGTTGTTAGGATCAATGCGGTTCACTAGGGGTTAATTATAAAGGTAGGCTTTTTATGGAGTAAGTGGGTTAAAACCTAGGTGCCTTAATCATCTCTGTATATCAACTCAAAGGTGTGGTCTCGACATGTATAAACGAGGCAAGTTCTAGAATAACAAATCAGTGTTGACATACTCATAATCAATAAAGTGAGCATGAAAAAGAATATATGCTCTATAAGGCTCAAAATCTCACAAAAATTATGGGTATTTTGACATCAACCTTGTAAATTTCAAATTTCAAGATAACATTCAGATTTAGTTCAACAACCTAAAAATTTTTATTTCTTGAAAATAGACTTATCATGCTCGATTCCCTATTATTTTTTTCAAATTTAATTATCAATGTACAATTATATATGACTTAGTCTAACACATATCAATAAAAAATCATAAATTATCAAAAATTTCACCCTAATTAATAATATGAGAAAATTACTTAAAAACAAGATTAAATTCAAGGATTTGAGAATAATGAAAATAGTTAGGCATTATTTGAGAATAATGCAAAAAGTCAGGTATTTAATCCCCCCCACACTTAAGATGTACATTGCCCTCAATGTACAAAGATAGATATGACATTTTAGGGATAAATCAAAAGAGAAGGGAAAAGAATACTCCCTGAGAGCTGGCAGAGGTCGTGGTGGTGGTGGTGTTGGCGTTTTCTGTAGGCCTGGTGGGGTTGCTTTCGACACTCTTTGTCCCAGATGAAGAAATTGGGGGACCTGTGAAGATTTAGCCAAGGAATCTAAAGAAACATTAAAACTATACTAATAGTATAATTAAGGACAAGAAAAATAAATATAAGGAGACTATGAAGAAAACTAAAATTAAAAGAAAAACTTAATGGACTAAGAAGTCCTTATTAAGGGATGGTTCTGGAGATGGGGCGTGATTCCCAAGCAGCCTTTAGAACCTGACGCTAAGAAAATAAAGAAAAATAACATGAATGTAGCAGAAGAGAAGTATAGATAAGGAAAATAAAGGAGAAGATAAGTGCAAAATAAAAATTAATTGGTCTCAAAGACCCTTGGCTTGTCGAGTATCTGAAGCTGCCGGCATGAACTCATGTGAATCGGTCTCGTTGAGGAGACCGTGGGTGGCCTTTTACATTTCTTTGCCATTGATGTTTGTAGCTCAAGGAGTCTAAGAAATTAGTAGGAGAAGGGAAGTTGGGAGAAGAGAGGAAGAAAAGGAGATAGGTGGTGAGAGGAGGAATGAGGAGGAGGAAGTTGGGTTTAAATAGAATTCCAAGTCTAGCATTTTCCCACGCCCGTGCTCCAAGGGTGTGTCGATTTGCACGGCTGCTTCGCATGGCCATGTGTCTAGACGTGTTGGCTCTCCATGCCCGTGTTGTAGCCCATGTTCGACAAGTCAGTATGTTGGTATGGTTTCAAGGCACGGGCGTGTTCTGCCCGTGGTTGGCAAGTCAGTAGCTTCACATGGTTGTGGGCACGACCGTGCCACTTTATCGGCGCTCGTGGGGAAGTGGTTGTTGGATTCGTGACTTGGAGTTTGGTTGAGCCTGACTTGTACCGTCCCTGCCATGTAGGTACAAAGATTCGTTGGGTACACACGGCCACTGCCACGGTCGTGTGTAAGGCCGTGTGAACTGGAATTCTATACTTTTAGTTAGTTTTGGATTTAGATAAAAGAAGAATAGAATGAAAAACATAAAAGTTAATGAGGTTAGTGCTCGGGTTGCCTCCCGAGGAGCGCTCATATATAGTCTTAAGTTAGACTTTCTTGTGTTCGCAAAATTAGGGTGGTTTGAAAGTTTGAATGTTTTCTCTCATCTTTTCGTTGTATGGTTCAAGTCGAGTAGCATTTGTTTTAAAAGTATCATGATTAAGATGGCTTACCTCGACTTCTCTGTGTGGAAGAGCATTGAGTACCTTAAAAAGGATTTCTTTGTTCGTGTCGGGGTCTGGTGGGAACAGTCGTGTGTCTATTTTATCTATCAATACTTGGTCCCCTATTTTGAGGTGATTTGATGTTCCTATGAACTCTTTTGGGGGCTCTTTCGGCTTAGCTTCATGTGGTTCTGGTTCTTCTTTTGTACAAAGTTCTTGTTTCGGCTCAGTTTTGTAGCTCTCTGGTTGTTCCTGCGGTGAAATTTGAAAAGATTGATTATCAACTAAATTTATTTTCTCACCTTCATCGATTGCTGTCCTATCTAACTCAAGAGCTTGTAGACTGATCGATTCGTCACCTACACAAAGTATGAGTTCTCTTGTGGCAACATTAATTTTAGTCTTGGAAGTTGCTAGAAAAGGTCTTCCTAAAATTAAGGGGATTGAATTATCCTCATCCATGTCTAAAACAACAAAATCAACTGGGAAGACGAATTTATCAATTTTTACGAGCACGTCTTCAATAATACCCCTAGGAATTCTAACGGTTCTATCAGCTAATTGAATGCTCATCCTAGTTTGTTTGGGTTTCCCTAGACCTAGCTGCTTAAACATTTTATAAGGCATGACATTTATACTTGCCCCTAAATCAGCTAACGCATTATCAACAGTTATTCTACCGATTAAACATGGAATTGTAAAACTCCCTGGATCTTTTAATTTTTGCGGTAGTTTATTTTGGAGAATTGCTGAGCACTTTGCGTTGAGTTCCACATGTGGCTCTTCGTCTAATTTACGTTTGTTTGTCAAGAGCTGTCTTAAAAATTTCCTCGAGTCTGGCATCTGAAAGAGAACTTCAAGAAGGGGTAAGTTAATATGTAATTTCTTTAGAAGTTTAAGAAACCTACTGAATTATTCCTCAATATCGTCTTTCTTTAATGCTTCAGGATAAGGAATGCGAGGGTTGTATTCTTTGATTATCGGTTTCAACTTTTCTTGTGTTACCTCAAATTTACCTTGTTCTACCTCAGTTTCTTGCATTGAGGTGGGGCCGTCTAGTTTTGTACCCTCTTGAGCTGTTATGGCTTGGATTTGCTCTTTTGGGTTAATCTCTGTGTTGCTTGGTAGATGCCCTTGTCGTCGTTCAGACATCAATTTTGCAAGTTGTCCAACTGACTTAGTAATTTCTCCAACTTGATTCTCGATTGCTTTGATCGATGTTTGTTGGTCATTAATTGTTGTCTCAATTTTTTGACAACGGGCTTCAGTTGCTGCCATGAATTTTGCTAACATCTCTTAGAGATTCGGCTTCTTTTCCTGTGGATAGGGCTGATTTTGGTAGTTTGGAGGGGGTTGTTGCCTTTGATTTCCTTGTCCTCCCCATGAAAAATTTGGGTGGTTCTTCCAACCAGGATTGTAAGTGTTACTATAAGGATTATTATTAGATTGGAAATTGTTACCTATATAGTTTGTCTGCTCAGTTTCTGTGCCCGGTTGGTAGGGTGGGTACTCAGGATTCGCCACGTCTCTGCTTGCATCGCATTGCATTACCGGATGTATCTGCGAAGAACATAAATTGTCAAGCTTTTTATTTATTAATTCTACCTGATTTGACAGCATGGTTACTGCGTCGACGTTGAAAACTTCAGCTATTTTGGTGGGCTTTGTCCTCGGTACTTGCCACTGGTAATTATTTAGCGACATCTCTTCGATGAAATAGTAGGCTGCCTCAGGAGTCTTGTTATTCAAGGTTCCACCAGTTGATGAATCAATTAGTTGCCTTGTTGAATGATTCGCATCGTTGTAAAAGGTTTAGACTTGAAGCCACAAAGGTAGTCCGTGGTGTGGACATCTCCTCAAGAGATCCTTGTATCTCTCCCATGCGTCGTTGATCGCTGTGAAATCAGAGTTTTAAATATTTATAAAAAACGATCAAACCTGGAGACTAACTCTGACAACGATGTTAAGGCAAGTGTCCCTATCGAACAGTAGTATAGTTTAGGCAAGACCGGATGTCGAACCCAAAGGAACTAATATTACTAATACTTACTTTCTCTTTATTATTTAGCCTAAATAAGATAAAGGTTGTTTGAGAATGGTAGTAACGATAACTAGACTTGTAACATCCTGAATAATTGGGTCTGTGCATTTTATGTGTTTGGATGCTTAAAATATTAATTTGAGAATTTGAGGTACAATTGGGGCTCAAATTGGGCTGAGGCCTTGTTTTAAATATTTTGTTTAGACACTCTAAGGGCTTAAATTAAATTTGTAGTAGTTTAATTGACATATTGGGCTCGTGGTTGGTAGCCTAGGGCGATGAAGGTGAGCTATAAGTGGCGTCACTAGTGCATGAGGAAGGCCCAAATTTTTGGTTGCTTGAAGCCCAAGTTATAGGGCTAGATTTCGACACTTAATTGAGTAAGGGGGGACGACACAAGGCTATTTTTTGGGAATTTTATTTTATTTATTTCATGTGGATAATAAGCGGATAAAGGCTATTATTTAGGATTTAGTCTTTAAGGATAATAAGCAGATAAAGGCTATTTTTGAGGAGATAATGATTAAGATAAGGGAAAAGGGATAGGAGCTATCATGTGTGGTAGTGTTGGTAGAAAATCAATCTCTGCTAAAGGGAGGAATCGGTTTTCTATATAAAGAGGGGTGTCTTAGAAAATTTTGAAGCCTCTCTTTTATTTTCTTTTCTCATCTTCTTCCTCAAAAGCCGAAAACCACCATCTTTTTCACCCTTTCTTCCTCTCTAAAATTTCTGGTTGGCCGAATCTTTTAACCTCTATTGTTATTCTTCTTTTAATCCCTCAAAAGCCGAAATCACATCTCTATTATTCTATTCTTCTCCTTAATATTCATTGGCCGGATCTCTCTTAGCCATCTCTTCAATTCGTACATCTTCTAAAAATTTGAAATTCTTAGATCTCACTTCTGAAGTTGCCGAATTCTCTTCAAAGGAGTTTGCTTGTGCCGAATCTTGAAGGAAACAATAGGTAAGTATAGATTTGGGATTTCAATGTTCTTCTCGGCTTTTCAAAAGTCCTTAGTCGAATGGCTATTAGAAACTAATCTCTTATTTCACTCTTCTTTTTCGGCATTAAGGATTTGAAGAAGGAGGCCAATCGCATAGATATCTAAGTTATAGAATCGTGTTACTTTCGGGATTTCAAGGTAAGAGGATTTGTTTATTTATATATATAAAATCGGGTAGAATACTAACCATGGCCAAATATAGGAGAGGTCTATTTTTGCAATTGTTCCGACTTTTAAGCAAGGCTATAGATTGAGGATAATAGATCCAGATAGCAAGGACATCGACTAAGAATATTGGATTTCGCAATATCAGGTGTGTAACTCTCCACACCATCTAGATCTGTTTGTTAAATATATGATTATAAGTCTTATATGTTCTGTTAAATGCCGAAATCCCGACACAACATTTGAATCCCAAAGAGGGTAAGGCAAATCACCAGGTTAGTGATCCCTGTCGTTCTAAATGAATGTTCTGATTAAATGATATGAGTATGCCGATTTTCTATAATTGCATGGGTTGGGTTTGATGAAAGGAGGAAGTTATACGTTGTAGCGGTTTTTACCGTGACCTGTTGTAGCGGTTCTTTACCGTGATCTGTTGTAGCGGCTTTTGCCGTGATCTGTTGTAGCGGCTACTGTAACATCCTGAATTTTTGGGCCTATGCGTTTAATGGGTGGATATGTTTAATGTGTTAATTTAAGTGTTAGGGGTCCAAATTGGGCTCAGGCTTAGGTAGAGGCCTTGATTAAAATTATCTGTTTGGGCATTATAGGGTTTAAAAGGTAGTATCTATGTTTAAAATACCAAAGTGGGCTTGTGGCCCAATCTTAGGAGGTGACGCCACACAAGGGAGTAGGGGCCCAAATTTAAGTTTCATGGAGCCCAATTCTTTTAATTTAAGTTAGCTAAATTTTGGGCATTAGAATTAGGTGGAGTGGATGGCAACAAGGCCAAAATTTAGGGTTTTAATGTTTAAAATATGTGGATAATAAGCAGATAAAGGCTATTATTTAGGAATTTATTTTATGTGGATAATAAGCAGATAAAGGCTAAAACTTAGGGATTTTAATGATTAAAATATGTGGATAATATGCTGATAAAGGAGGGAGGAGTTAGAGATAATTAAGTCTCTTTTAGATGAGCTAGTAGATTAAGATAAAGGAGAAAAGATAGGATTTATCTACGCAAGGTTAGGTAAGTGCTTGAAATTTCTATAAATAGGGGGAATATCTCTTCAATTTCGGCATTTGGGTTTTTCTCTCATTCTTTTCTCTTCTTCTCTGAGTAAAAGCCGAAAACTCCTAAAGTTCCATCGTCTTCTTCATTCTCTGCAAAAGCCGAAATCTCTAAGCCTAATCCCTCATCTTCACTTTGATTCAAAAGCCGAAACTCTTTCCATTCTTTTTCTTCCTAGCTGAAATCTTCAAGTCTCTTCCTTGTTTTCTTTTCTTCTTCTCTTTTCCTGTCAGAAATTGAAACTCTTCACTCAAGTATTTTAAAAGCCAAAGACACATCAGCCTTCTCTTGTTCATACTTTTTCTGGGATTTTCCTAAAAGCCGAAATCCCTAGATCTCATCTCCTGTGATTGCCGAATTGCTTCTATGGTGCCTACTTGTGCCGAAATCTGAAGGGAACTTTAGTGGAGTCAATCGCAATAGATCTCTAAGTTATAGATCGGTAGCACTCGAATCGTGTTACTTTCGAGATTTCAAGGAGAGGCCCTATTTTCACATCTTTCCGGCTTTTTGAGCAAAGTTGTAGATCGGCCTAGCAAGGGTATCGACATTAATCAGGTGTGTAACTCTCCACACCATCTAGATCTGTTTGTTAAATATATAATTATAAGTCTTATATGTTCTGTTAAATGCCGAAATCCCGGCACAACGTTTGAAACCCAAAGAGGGTAAAAGCAAATCACCAGGTTAGTGATCCCTATCGTTCTAAATGAATGTTCTGATTAAATGATATGAGTATGCCGATTTTCTATAATTGCATGGGTTGGGTTTGATGAAAGGAGGAAGTTATACGTTGTAGCGGTTTTTACCGTGATCTGTTGTAGCGGCTATCGCCGTGATCTGTTGTAGTGGTTACGGCCATGATCTGATGATGAGCAGCACGACTGCCATCAAGGCGTGTAGCGGTGTGGGTTGATTGTAGAAATCCCCAATGGTGTGAATGGCTGGTACGGGGGCGTGTAGCGGATGGAAACCTAGGATTTGGGTTGGGCTTTGCATACTATTTTTGTTATGTATATTAATCTTGATTATTTTGTTTTATGGGGCTAAAGCCCAAATCTAATGGTGCATGAGGGTTGCACACTGAGTCTCGCGACTCAACCAATTATTTAACAATTTCAGGTAACACTTAGTGCATTGGACCGGGCTGGAGAGGAGAGCAAGGTGGCCATGCAAAAGAACATTTGGATTCAGCAAAAAGACTTTAGTTTATTATTTTATATTTGTATTTAATGGATTTTAAATCTCATGGTAATAAGGCCATGGGCCACTAGATTTTTACTTTTGTTTTTGGGTTTATGTTGGGTTATGTTATTAGACATTTTTTAATTATTTTTTGAAAATTAAACTAAGACATGTACAAGATTTCGGTCTTTATTTAAAATTCATCAAGGCAATTTATAACTTTATATCTTATATAACTTAATAAATTACTAAATTTCCGGTATTAACGATTAAACCTAGTAATTGTTTTCCAAAACGCGTCATGTTTTGTAAAACACTCAAGTGACATACCAGATCCGGTTGTAGTGTTTGGGCCGGGTTTGGGGTGTTACAGAACCCAAAGGAACTAATATTACTAATACTTACTTTCTCTTTATTATTTAGCCTAAATAAGATAAAGGTTGTTTGAGAATGGTAGTAACGATAACTAGACTTAAAGAAACAAGGACAAGAAGACTAGATTGGGGATAACTTGGAAAAAACTCAGTTGATTTTTATGATACCCTCGGGAAGAATCACCCTAGACTTCACTTTATTACTTAACCCTAAATTATACAATTTCTTTTACTTAGCTTGATCCGTGAGACTCCCTAACCTATGCTAAACCCTCTCTCGAGGTGAATAACGTCTAATCCTAGGTTAATTAGTGGAACTCTCGTTCGCTTATAATAACCCCCTAGGAAAGTAGTAAATCGATCAATGGATTCCCATATTAGGTTTCACCCTAATCCGGCAAAATCTCGTAACCCTATCTCTAGGCGCCCGATCAACTCCGCTTAATTATGTTGGATCTACTCTTAGGCAGGGTCTATTCCTTCTCTACCTAAGCACATTCGATATTTGATTAAGAAACATAATTAAGAACAAACTAAGTAATTTATCATATAATCTAAAAATAAAATAATAAACATCTGTCTAGGCTTCATCCCCTTTTAGGTATCTGAAGGGTTTAGTTCATGAAAGAAAAATAAAACATCACAAGAGAAAAGATAAAACAAAACATAAGAAAAATCCTAAAACTCCCTGTCAGGATTGAAGG
Source organism: Gossypium sturtianum (assembly GCA_025698515.1). Taxonomy (NCBI): domain Eukaryota; kingdom Viridiplantae; phylum Streptophyta; class Magnoliopsida; order Malvales; family Malvaceae; genus Gossypium; species Gossypium sturtianum. The sequence goes on from CM046947.1 coordinate 97,681,952, forward strand.
AGAATTCCGTCGTCTTGAGTATAATTCCGACTTCTTGGTGATGAATCGACTGGCTTCCTCGCGTTATTCCCTAACTCTGACCCTCTCGGCTTGGCTCCTTGGCCTAGCTTTCGCCGCTCTTTCAAAGGTGGTACTTGGGGTGTATTTATAGGCTCTTGGAATGAGATTCTTTCTCCCTAAGTATCCTTTTTCGACTGAAATTACTCTTTCCAGCGTCAGAGGCACGTCCATGTCACACGCCCGTGCAAGTCGAGGCCTGACCGTGTTCGGACTTCTTTATTGGCACGGCCGTGTGCGGTGATGGTGAGGCTGTGCTCCAGGTGTTCGTCGAGGCACGGCCGTGTGGTTCTTGGTCCAGACCCTGTCGATTTCGTAGAAAGGCCCTTTTTCTTCATTTTAGGCCCGTTTTGCGTTCTTTTCATTCTTGGGTGCTTTTCTGGGTATAAGACATGAAAAGAAAGGATTAAAAGCACCTTTTTATATAAAACAAGGCTTAAAACTCTAAAAAGCATAATAAATGTGGGATTAAAATATGTTATATTTCCAGTTTATCAGTCGTATAATGTCTCAAGATCCATCTGCACAAAAGAAGATATGTCATTCCTTAATTTGGCCGTTTTGGCAGGTGAAAAATATTTTAACAAAAATTTTTCGGTCATTTGATCCCGTGTGGTGATTGACCCTCTTGGTAATGAATTTAACCACTGTTTGGCTTTATTCCTTAATGAAAAGGGAATAACCGAAGTTGAATGGCATCATCAGAAACGCCATTTATTTTGAAGGTATCATAGAACTCTAAAAAAATTAGCTATATGAGTATTTGGGTCTTCATCCTGCAAACCATCAAATTGAACAAATTGTTGAATCATTTGTATAGTGTTAGGCTTTAATTCAAAATTATTTGCAGCTATAGCAGGCCTAACAATACTCGATTATGCTCCTGTTAAATTGGGTTTAGCATAATCATACATAGTACGTGGAGCATTATGTTTGTGCGCATCTTGCTGCGGTGGATTATTTTCATCCATCCCTTCAGTAGGATTGATCTGTCTTGTTGTTCTTCTCTCTAGTAGTCTAGGGCTTGCCTAGTTTCTCTACGATTTCTTCGAGTGGTAGCTTCAATATCACTTTCGTATACTAAAGGTCCTCTTGGGTTCCTTCTAGTCATAAACTGGAGGTACCTGCTAAGAAAAGAAAAGAAGAAAATTAGCAAGAGAGAAAATAAAAGTAAATTGCAAAGATAAAAATAATGGCTAAAGTAATAGAAATAGAGCTTTCTTAATATTTTAAAGTTCCTCGGAAACGGCGCCAAAAACTTGATCGTTGTTTTATCAAAGTTTTAAAATTTATAATGAAGAATGATCGAACCTGAAGACTAACTATGACAACGATTGAGGCAAGTGCACATATCGAACAATAGTATAGTTTAGGCAAGATTAATTTGTCGAACCCAAAGGAACCTAAAAGTACTACTACTCACTTTCTTTCTATTATTTAGCCTAAAATATGGAGTGATTGAATTATTAATCTAACTCTAACGAAACACTAAGCTAAGATGCAAAGAGCTAAGATGCAAAGACAAAAAGAATGAAACTTGGGAAAAAGACTATTGGAAAACTCAGTTGATTTGGACGATACCCTTAGGAAGAATCCACCTTGACTTCACTTGTTATCTAACACTGAACTATACGATTTATTCACTCAGTTTGATCCGTAAGACTCCCTAACGTATATTAAACCCTCTCTCGAGGCGAATAACGTCTAACCCTAGGTTGATTAGTGGAACTTTCATTCTCTTATAATAACCCCCTAGAATAGCAGTAAATCGATCTATGGACTCCCATATTAGGTTTCACCCTAATCTGGCAAAATCTCGTCACCCTATCTCTAGGCGTGCGATCAACTCCGCTTAATTATGTTGGATCTTCTCTGAAGTAGGGACTTTTGCTCCACCGCCTAAGCACATTTAATTTGGATTAAGCTCACATAATTAAGAACAAACTAAGTATTTATCATATAGTTCAGAAAACAATAACAAGATTCATCATAGGTTTCATCCCCTTCAAGTATCTGAAGGGTTTAGTTCATAATTATAAAATAAAACATCTCAAGAGAAAGGATAAAACAAAGCATAAGAAATCCCTCAAACCCCCTGAAGGAATTGAAGGAGATATCCGCCGTCTTGAGCAGAATTCTGACTTCTTGAGATGAATCAACTGGCTATCTTCGAGTGTTTCCCTACGAATCGACCTTACGCCTCGACTTTCTAGCCTGGTGATCGCCTAATCGACCACCCTACTCTAAGTTGTACTTGGGGTCTTTATATAGGCTCTTGGAATGCGTTTCTTTCTCCCCAAGTATCCTTTTCTGAGTGAAATTGCTCTTTTCTGATGCAGGGGCACGGCCACGTCACACGCCCGTGTGAATCGACTTCAGGCCGTGTTTGTATTCTGATAGTTGCAATCAGAGCTTTAAAAATTTATAAAAGAATGATCAAACCTGGAGACTAACTCTGACAATGATTAAAGGCAAGTGTACCTATCGAACAGTAGTATAGCTTAGGCAAGACCGGATATCGAACCCAAAGGAACTAAAAGTATTAATACTCACTTTCTTTTTATTATTTAGCCTTAAAATAGAGTGAATGTTGCTTTTAAACTAAATTGACAAGAACTAAACTAAGAACACAAAGACAAAAAGGACGACTTGGAAAATAACTTGAAGAAAACTCAATTGATCATGATGATACCCTTAGGAAGAATCCATCTAGACTTCACTTGTTACCTAACCCTTAATTATATGATCTCTTTACTTAGCTTGATCCGTAAGACTCCCTAACCTATATTAAACCCTCTCTCGAGGCGAATAACGTCTAACCCTAGGTTAATTAGTGGAACTCTCATTCGCTTATAGTAACCCCCTAGGATAGTAGTAAATCGATCAATGGACTCCCATATTAGGTTTCACCCTAATCTGGCAAAATCTCGTAACCCTATCTCTAGGCGTTTGATCAACTCCGCTTAATTATGTTAGATCTTCTCTTAGGCAGGGTCTATTCCTCCTCCACCTAAGCACATTAGATATGGATTAAGCAACATAATTAAGAACAAACTAAGTAATTCATCATATAACTTAAAAATCAAATAACAAGATTCGTCTAGGTTTCATCCCCTTCAGGTATCTGAGGGGTTTAGTTCATAACGAATAAACAAAACATCACAAGAGAAAAGATAAAACAAAACATAAGAAATTCCTAAAACCCCCTGAAGGAATTGAAGGAGAATTTCGCCGTCTTGAGTATAATTCCGCCTTCTTGGGATGGATCAACTGACTATCTTCGAGTGATTCCCTCAACTCTGACCTTCTCGGCTTGGCTCCTTGGCCTATCTTTGACGCGTTTCGGCTTCTGCCGAACTCTCCCTTTTCAAGTTGCCCCCTTGGGTGTTTATATAGACTTTGTGATGCTTTACTTGGCCCCTAAGTATCCTAATTTAAGTATAATTCCTACTAGGGTGTTTTAATAGGCTTTGGAATGTGTTTCTTTGCCTCCAAGTATCCTTTCCCGAATGAAATTGCTCTTTCCAGCGACAGGGACACGGCCATGTCACACGCCCGTGTGAATCGAGACCAGACCGTGTTCGAACTTTTAAAGTGAGGCACGGCCGTGTGAGACGGAGTTGAGGCCGTGCTCTAGGTGTTCGTCGAGGCACGGTCATGTGGACTTTGGGCCAGGCCGTGTCGATTTCGTGATATGGACCATTTACTCATTTTGGGCCCGTTTTATGTCCTTTTCATCTTCGGGTGCTTTCCTGGGTATAAGACATGAAAAGAAAGGATTAAGAGCACTTTTTACATGAATCAAGGGATAATTCATCCAAAAACAAGCTAAATACGGGATTAAAATATGTTACTTTTACGGTTTATCAAATACTTCCACACTTAAGCATTTGCTTGTCCTCAAGCAAAATTCTCAACTTACAATTAAAACGAACTTTCCATAATCCACAATTCCTATCAACAATGCCTTATCATAATTCATAGATAATTTATACATGGATAATTCAATTTTAAAGAATCCTAAAGATTTAAACAAGATAAGCCATGAGTTTCTATTTCGAAAACATAGGTGTCTCCCCTCATTTGAATAATTACCTTTTCAATTCAAAACCAACAAGGATTGATGTCCTCACAAAAGATTCACTCAAATCACTCTAAAGTGTTTAAGGTTTAGGAAAAGATCGCTCATAAGTCGAACCTGAAAAGTTAATCCCATAGGCTTGCCTGAAAATCAAATCTCCACCACTGTAAAATGAGATGATAAACAGATCAAAAGGTCTTTGTTAGGGTTGTAATGGGGCTAGGGTTAAGGTGTGGATACAGGCTGAATTAGAGAGTTAGAATCGAGACCGATTTTGACAATTTACCTAACTAGAAAAAATGGGCTAATCTTAAATAATTACATCAATTGAAACTAATAATACTATTTTTGAAAATACTCTAATACGAGCTTTTTCTTCTGATAGATAGACTTTAACTGTATAAGCTCATTTTTCAAGATACTGATACTAAATATACTTCTTCTTCTTCTTTTTCTTAAGAACAGTAAGGACGAACTTTAACGACTGAAATATAGAACATAGTTAGGTAACTGCTCAAAATCAAATCTCGACAAAAAGGTAGTCAAGGAATGGTGATAACAAATACAAATGGGTTCACTATGGGTTAATTTATGAAGGTAGGCTTTTTAGTGGAGTGAGTGGGTTAAATCCTAGGTGCCTTTATCATTTCTGTATATCAAATCATAAATTTGGTCTCAATATGTATAAACGAGGCAAGTTCTAGAATAACAGTTCAAAGTTGACACACTCATAATCAAAAAGTGAGCACGAAAAAGAATATATGCTCTATAAGGCTCAAAATCTCACAAAAATTATGGGTGTTTTGACATCAATCTCATAAATTTCAAATTTCAAAGCAATATTCAAATTTAGGTTAACAACCTAGCAAAAACTTTAATTCTGAAAAATAGACCTATCATGCTTGATTCTCTAGTATTCTTCAAATTTAATCATCAATGCACAATTATCAATGACTTACTCAAAAACATGTCAATAAAAATCATAAATCATCAGAAATTTCATCCTAATTAGTAATATGAGAAATTTACTTAAAAACAAGACTAAATTCAGGGATTTTCAAATAATACTATAGTTAACCCCCCACACTTAAGATGTACATTGTCCTCAATGTACAAAGATGGATAATAACAAAATAATAAAATTATAAGATGGGGAGAGAAGTGAAACTTCTTGAATTTTGGATGAAGTCAATGAGAAGAAACCAGATAGGATTGGAGGTGAATGTATGGAAGCGTCTCGAACCGTTTGAAATTGAATCCTCGTAGCAGCCGTTCTGATTTTATTGTATCCTAAGCTAAATATAAATATCATAAAGAATAAGAAGAAGAAAATAAAATAAAATAAAGTAAAAAATAATAATAATGAAAGGAGAATAAAATAAAAACAAAAATAAATAATGGAAAATGAAAGATAACTAGAAAAAGGGAGAATGAGGTTTAAATAGAGATGTAGCCCGTGTTTTTTTATTATTTTGAATTTGGGCCGCGTTCAGGGTGTTCGGGCACGGCCGTGGTTGTAGTGGCACGCCCGTGTCTTTCTTCACATGGTCATTTAATACGGGCATACTCCTCTCATGTTTGATAAGTTAGAATGTTGGCACGGTTGGAAGGCACGGCCGTGTTTAGCCCGTGCTTAACAAGTCTGTAACCTCGAACGGATAGTTAGCACGGGTGTGGACTGGTATCGCAGCCCCTGTTGGGAAAAGAAATTCTTCTCTGTTTGTACACGGCTACTGGCACGCCCATGGTTCGTCCCCTGTCTTCCACACGACCATAGGCATGCCCGTGTGCAAGGCTGTGTGGCCTAGAAATCTGCTCTTTGTTTAGTTTATGGTTAGGTGCTAAAAGGAAAAATAAATAAAATAAAAATAAAAAATGTAAAAATGGGGTTAGTGCTCGGGTTGCCTCCCGAGAAGCGCTCGTTTATAGTCTTAAGCTAGACTTTACCTTTCATTCGTATGGTCATGGTGGTTTGAGGAGGTGAAAATCCTTTCTCATGCGCTCACTTCGGTTATGGGTATATAGTTTAAGTCGAGTAATGTTTACCTCAAAAGTGTCGAATTTAGGATTGCTTACCTCGACTGTGCCGTATAGGAAGACATTAAGTACCGTAAAAGTGATTTCTTCGTTTATCTTGAGATCTGAATTGGTGATTTGAGGGTCTTCCATATTCAACAATACCTGATCCCCTAATTTGAAGTGATTCGTTGTTCCTATCAGCTTGTCTGAGGGCTCTTTCGGTTTCACTTCGTGCGATTCCTATTCCTCTTTGATTTGAGTTTCCTGCTCTTGTAGTTTGTCAACCCTAAGGCTTTGTTCCTTATGTATTTCTTCTTTGTTGGCATAAGGTTGAAGATCTAGCTCAGCTAAGTGATTTCGTGATGCTTCCTGTAAAGAAGGTTGAACCAAATGATTATCAATAGAATTAACGTTCGTACCTTTATTACTCAATGTCCTAGCTGAGTCAAGAGCTTGAAGAGTGATTGTTTCGTCGTCTACACGAAGTGTGAGTTCACCGAATTCTTCCTCTGTGTGGTCTTTCATTATTGCTTCGGGATATGGTGCACGAGCTTGGTACTCTGTATTTATCGGGTTTGGTAAATCATGGTTTACCTCAACCTTACCTTCACTTACCATAAGTTCTTGCCTTGGGTCAGATTCCACTAACAATTCACTGTTATGAGCTTGTACGGCTTGGGGCCCATGATTCGGCTCAGGTTTGTAACCTTGTGGTGTTTCCTGTGGTGAAAGTTGAACAATTTGATTATCAACTGGATTTACTTTCTCACCTTCATCACTTGATGTCCTGGCCGAGTCAAAAGCTTGTAGACTGATTGATTCGTCACCTACACGAAGAATGAGTTCTCCTGTACCAACATCAATTTTAGTCCTGGCATTTGCTAGAAAGGGTTTTTCTAAAATTAAAGGAATCGAATTGTCTTCATTCATGTCTAAGACAACAAAATCTACTGGGAATATGAATTTATCAATTTTGATTAGAACATTTTCTATTATACCCCTAGGAATTCTGATAGTTTTATTAGTTAACTGAATGCTCATCCTAGTTTGTCTGGGTTTCCCTAGACCTAGTTGTTTAAACATTTTATAAGGCATGACATTTATGCTCGCCCCTAAATCAGCTAACGTATTATCAATATTTAAACTACCAATTAAACATGGAATTGTAAAACTCCCTGGATCTTTTAGTTTTTGTGGTAGTCTATTTTGTAACATTGCCGAGCATGTTGCATTTAGTTCCACGTGATGCTCTTCATCTATTTTGCGTTTGTTTGCCAAGAGTTGTCTTAAAAATTTCCTCAAGTCTGGCATCTGAAAAAGAGCTTCAAGAAGAGGTAAGTTAATATGTAATTTCTTTAAAGGTTTAAGAAACTTACCAAACTGTTCCTCTGAATTGTCTCTTTTTATGGCTTCGGGGTAGGGTATGCGAGGTTGGTACTCTTTAATTACCGGTTTTGGCTTTTCTTGTGTTACCTCTATTTTACCTTCGTCTACCTCTTTGTTTGGTTCGTCTAACCTCTTGCTATCGTGATCTGTGATGGCTTGAATTTGCTCCTTCGGGTTAATCTCGGTGTTGCTTGGTAGACGTCCTTGCGGTCGTTCTGACATTAGCTTTGCGAGTTGTTCGACTGCATTGGTGACTTCCTCGACTGACTTAGTAAGTTCCCCGACTCGGTTCTTGGTCTCTTCAACCGGTGTTCGTTGGGTTGGTTCAGTGTCTTGGAAATGATTTTCTGTGGCTGCCATAAATTTTGTCAGCATCTCTTCAAGGTTCGCCTCATCTTCCTGTGGGTGTTGAAAATCGGGAGGAAGTTTCGGTCCTTGACTATTTTGATCATCCCACGAGAAATTGGGATGGTATCTCAAACCTGCATTATAAGTGTCACTATAAAAATTATTTTGAGGTCTAGCATAGTTACCCATATAGTGGACTTGTTCGTTCTCCATGCCATATCCGTAGGGTGGGTACTCAGGTTTCGCCACTCCTCTTAGATTCGAGTCATATTGCATTACTGGGTGTACCTGCGAGAGACTACACAAACCATCAATCTTTTTATTCATCATCTCTAGCTGGTTAGATAACCTGGTGACCACGTCGAGGTTGAAAACACTAGCTGCTTTAGTAGGAATTGTCCTCATGTCTTGCCACTGATAATTATTTAGTGCCATCTTCTCTATAAACTAAAATTACCTGTCAAAGCAAATAGAAGAAAAATTAGCAAAGTAAATTTTTTTTCAAAAATAAAATTTAACTAAAAAAAATTAAATTGCGGAAAATAAAAATAATGGCTAAAGTAATAAAAATAGAGCTTTCTTAATATTTTAGTTCCCTTGCAACGGCGCCAAAAACTTGATCGCTGCAATCAGAGCTTTAAAAATTTATAAAAGAATGATCAAACCTGGAGACTAACTCTGACAACGATTAAAGGCAAGTGTACCTATCGAACAGTAGTATAGCTTAGGTAAGACCGGATATCGAACTCAAAGGAACTAAAAGTATTAATACTCACTTTTTTATTATTATTTAGCCTTAAAATAGAGTGAAGGTTGCTTTTAAACTAAATTGACAAGAACTAAACTAAGAACACAAAGGCAAAAAGGACGACTTGGAAAATAACTTGAAGAAAACTCAATTAATCACGATGATACCCTCAAGAAGAATTCACCTAGACTTCACTTGTTACCTAACCTTTAATTATATGATCTCTTTACTTAGCTTGATCCGTAAGAATCCCTAACCTATATTAAACCCTCTCTCGAGGCGAATAACGTCTAATCCTAGGTTAATTAGTAGAACTCTCGTTCGCTTATAATAACCCCCTAGGATAGCAGTAAATCAATCAATGGACTCCCATATTAGGTTTCACCCTAATCCGACAAAATCTTTTAACCCTATCTCTAGGCGTTCGATCAACTCCGCTTAATTATGTTAGATCTTCTCTTAGGCAGGGTCTATTCCTCCTCCACCTAATCACATTAGATATGGATTAAGCAATATAATTAAGAACAAACTAAGTAATTCATCATATAACTTAAAAAATCAAATAACAAGATTCGTCTAGGTTTCATCCCCTTCAGGTATCTGAGGGGTTTAGTTCATAACGAATAAATAAAACATCACAAGAGAAAAGATAAAACAAAACATAAGAAATTCCTAAAACCCCCTGAAGGAATTGAAGAAGAATTCTGCCGTCTTGAGTATAATTCCAGCTTCTTGGGATGGATCAACTGACTATCTTCGAGTGATTCCCTCAACTCTGACTTCTCGGCTTCGCTCCTTGGCCTAGCTTTGACGCGTTTCAGCTTCTGCCGAACTCTCCCTTTTCAAGTTGCCCCCTTGGGTGTTTATATAGACTTTGTGATGCTTTACTTGGCCCCTAAGTATCCTAATTTAAGTAGAATTCCTACTAGGGTGTTTGAATAGGCTTTGGAATGTGTTTCTTTGCCTCCAAGTATCCTTTCCCGAATGAAATTGCTCTTTCCAGCGATAGGGACACGGCCATGTCACACGCCCGTGTGAATCTAGACCAGACCGTGTTCGGACTTCTAAAGTGAGGCACGGCCATGTGAGACAGAGTTGAGGCCGTGCTCTAGGTGTTCGTCGAGGCACTGCCATGTGGACTTTGGGCCAGGCCGCGTCGATTTCATGATATAGCCCATTTACCCCTTTTGGGCCCGTTTTATGTCCTTTTCATCTTTGGCTGCTTTCCTGGGTATAAGACATGAAAAGAAAGGATTAAGAGCACCTTTTTACATGAATCAAGGGATAATTCATCCAAAAACAAGCTAAATGCGGAATTAAAATATGTTACTTTTACGGTTTATCATATTCTGTTGATTGTGGCACGGTCATGTGTCTCGTGGTAAGGCTGTGCTCAATTAATTCGACAAGGCACGGCCGTGTTAGCTTTTTTCCAGGCCGTTTCGATTTCCTCTTTGGCCCAAATTGGCCTGTTTGAAGCCCGTTTCTCGTTCTTTTCGTCCCTGAGTGCTTTCCTGAGTATAAGACATGAAAAGAAAGGATTAAGAGCACCTTTTTACATAAATATGGGCTAAATCATCCAAAAATATGCTAAATGTGGGATTAAAAAATGTTTTATTTACGGTTTATCAGTAACCAACCAATTCCAAATGCTCAGCCCTTTCAAACAGCATACCATAGTTCAGGGTCCCTTTGATGTCTCTGAGGACTCTTTTAGCAGCTCTATGATGACTTTCATTACAGCAATGCATAATCGAGAGAGTAAACTCACAGCATACATTATGTCTGGTCTAGTAGCTGTTAAGTATAAAAAACAACCTACTAAACTCCTATAAGATGATTCACATACCTCTTTAAAATCACCTTGGCTCGATAACTTTTCACCAATAGCCACTGGAGTGCTTATTGCTTTGCAGTTTTCCATTGAAAACTTATTCAAAATTTTTACAGCAAAGGCTTTTTGAATTAGATATATTCCCTTCTGAGTTTGTGAGACTTCCATGCCTAGAAAATAGGTTATTAGCCCCAAGTCAGACATTTCAAACATCTGCTTCATTTTTGTCTTGAAATCAACTAGTACAGCTTCATCTCCTCCTGTCACCAGCAGGTCATCGACATACAATGAGACAATGAGCTATGTTTGAAGTCCTTCCCTCTTAACATACAGTGTAGGCTCACTGATGCTCCTATCAAACCCCAAACTGGTCAAATACCCATCAATTTTGCTATACCATGCTCTTGGAGCTTGTTTTAAGCCATACAAGGCTTTGTTCAGCTTGTACACCATATCATCTTTGCCAGTCACTGATCGCTGTGAAATCAGAGTTTTAAATATTTATAAAAGAACGATCAAACCTGGAGACTAACTCTGACAACGATGTTAAGGCAAGTGGACCTATCGAACAGTAGTATAGTTTAGGCAAGACCGGATGTCGAACCCAAAGGAACTAATATTACTAATACTTACTTTCTTTTTATTACTTAGCCTAAATAAGATAAAGGTTGGTTGTGAATTGTAGTAATGATAATTAGACTTAAAGAAACAAGGCTAAGAAGACTTGATTGGGGATAACTTGGAAAAGACTCAGTTGATTTTTATGATACCCTCGGGAAGAATCCACCTAAACTTCACTTTATTACTTTAACCCTAAATTATACGATTTCTTTTACTTAGCTTGATCCCTGAGACTCCCTAACCTATGCTAAACCCTCTCTCGAGGTGAATAATGTCTAATCCTAGGTTAATTAATGGAACTCTCGTTCACTTATAATAACCCCCTAGGAAAGCAGTAAATCGATCAATGGATTCCCATATTAGGTTTCACCCTAATCCGGCAAAATCTCGTAACCCTATCTCTAGACACCCGATCAACTCTGCTTAATTATGTTGGATCTACTCTTAGGCAGGGTCTATTCCTCCTCCACCTAAGTACATTCGATATTGATTAAGAAACATAATTAAGAACAAACTAAGTAATTTATCATATAATCTAAAAAATCAAATAATAAACATCTGTCTAGGCTTCATCCCCCTTCAGGTATCTGAGGGGTTTAGTTCATGAAAGAAAAATAAAACATCACAAGAGAAAAGATAAAACAAAACATAAGAAAAATCCTAAAACTCCCTGTCGGAATTGAAGGAGAATTCCGTCGTCTTGAGTATAATTTCAGCTTCTTGGTGATGAATCGACTGGCTATCCTCGCGTTATTCCCTAACTCTGACCCTCTCAGCTTGGCTCCTTGGCCTAGCTTCCGCCCCCCTTTCAAGGTGGTACTTGTGGTGTATTTATAGGCTCTTGGCATGAGATTCTTTCTCCCGAAGTATCCTTTTCCGACTAAAATTACTCTTTTCAGCGTCAGAGGCACGGTCATGTCACACGCCCGTGCAAGTCGAGGCCTGACTGTGTTCGGATTTCTTTATTGGCACAACCGTGTGCGGTGGTGGTGAGGCCGTGCTTCAGGTGTTCATCGAGGCACGTCCGTGTTGTCCTTGGTCCAGGCCGTGCCGATTTTGTGGAAAGGCCCTTTTTTTTCGTTTTAGGCCCGTTTTGCGTTCTTTTCGTTCTCGGGTGCTTTCCTGGGTATAAGACATGAAAAGAAAGGATTAAAAGCACCTTTTTATATAAAACAAGGCTTAAAACTCTAAAAAGCATAATAAATATGGGATTAAAATATGTTATATTTCTGGTTTATCAAATACCCCCACACTTAAGCTTTTGCTTGTCCTCAAGCAAAATTCTCATCTTACAATTAAAATGAACTTTTTCCAAAATTTATAATTCTTATTGACAATATCTTATCCTAATTCATAGATAATTCATACATGGAAGATTTAATTCAAAGTGTCCTAGAGGTTCAAACGAGACAAGTCATGAGTTTATATCTCGAAAATATAGGTGTTTTCCTTCCTTTAAACAGCTACCTTTTCAATTTAAAATCAACAAGGATTGATATCCTCGCTTAAGGTTCACTCAAATCACTCAGAAGTGTTTAAGGGTTTGAAAAGATCGCTCATACGTCAAACCTGAAAAGTTAATCCCATAAGCTTGCTTGAAAATCAAATCTCCACCACTGTAATACGAGATGATAAATAGATCAAAAGGTCTTTGATCGGGTTGTAATGGGGCTAAGGTGAAAGGTGAGGTCATAGGCTAAAATTAGAAGGTTAGAATCGAGATTGACTTGATAAGTACCTATCCTAAAAATTTTCCCAAAAATTTCATCAAATAAAATTTACTAATAAGAGCTTTTTCTGGAAATATACTTTTGATCGTGTAAGCTCTCTTTTAAACTATAAAATTTGACAGACTGTAAATTTTTTTTTAAGAACAAACTAAGTAATAAATTTTCGGTAGCTAATCAAATCAAAACTCGATTAAGGGTTAATCAAAAGAAAAGGGAAAACAGATACAAAGGCTCGGGGTTAATATTAGTGGTTAAGTCAAAAAAAAGGGGTTGTTGGGATCAAAGGGTTTCACTAGGGGTTAATTTGTTAGGGTGAGCCATTTAGTGGAGTTAGTGGGTTAAAACCTAAGTGCCTTCATCATCTCTATATATCAAATCGTAACTGTGGTCTCGACATGTATAAACGAAGCAAGTTCTAGAATAACAGTTCATAGTTGACACACTCATAATCAAAGACTGAGCATGGAAAAGAATGTATGCTCTATAGGGTTCAAATGCTCACAGAAAATTACGGGTGTTTTGATATCATCCTTGTAAATTTCAAATTTCAAGGTAGAATTTAATTTCAGGTCAACAACCTAGCAACAATTTTATTGTCTTGAAAAACAGACTTTATCATGCTTGATTCTCTAGTATTCCTTAAACTAATCATCAATGTACAATTAACTATGACTTATTCAAAAACATATCAATGAAAATCATAAATCGGTAAAAATTTCATCCTAATTAGTAATATGACAATTTTACTTTAAGAACAAGATTTAATAAGGGATTTGAGAAAATTGAGGAAAGTTAGGAACTATGTATTCCGTTTTTACCTTCAGGGATTTGAGAATAATGAAAAAAGTTGGGTATAACTATTTACCCCCCTCACTTAGGATGTGCATTGCCCTCAATGTACAAAGTTCGATAAGAATTTTTACGGGACAAATCAAAAGAGAAGGGTAAAGATTACTCCCTGAGGTATGGATGGTGCTTGCGGTGGGTGGTTCCTGCTGCGGCGAAGGCGTCGGTATGGGAGTGGGTTGCGTGAGAGCCAGGATTTATTAAGACCTAAGAAAAAGAAACTAAACAGATAATTAAATAAAAGTAAAATAAATAAAGAGGAAACAAAAATGTAAACAAAACAAAATTTAAAGAGAAATGGACTGAAGAGTCCTTATTGAGGGATGGTTCGCAAGGTGGGAATCAACGCTAAGGAGAAGGATGTGGTGGAGGAGGCGGAAGTGGCGTGATTCCCTAGCACCGTTTTGAACCTGAAATTAAAAAGCTAAAACAAAGTCAAACCAAAATAGTAGTACAGAAATTTAGAAAAGGAAAATAAAGGAGAAGAGCAGCAAATTGAAGCAAAAGAGAAATAAAATATCAAAACTAAGTAGCCTCAAATATCCTTGGCTCGGTGTTGGAACGAAGCTGCCGGCATGAACTCATAGTGATCGTTCTTCCTTGCGGAACGTGGCCTTTTACGCTTCTTTGTCATTGTGTTTTGGCTTTGCTCAAGGATCTTAGAGGTTTAGTGAAGTTAGAATTTGAGATGGAAGATAGTGAAGCTTCAAGGAAATAGTGAGAAAATTAGATGAGAAAGAAAAAAGGGTGAAGGGTTTAAATAGATGTTCAATTATTCTGCTCTCCCACGGCCGTGGCTCCTGGACGTGTCGACTTACACGGCCTCCTCGCACGACCGTGTTATAGGGGGTGTTACCACCCTTTGCCCGTGCATGACCCATCCACGTCCGTGCTTGTGACGTGTTTGCTTGGGCACGGTTCTTTGCCATGGGCGTGTACTACCCGTGGTCGATAAGTCAATATCCTCAGGGTTTTTGCACGGTTTTGGGCATGGCCGTGTTCTGGCCGTGGCATGGAAGTCAGTAACCTCACACGGTTTGTGCCACGACCGTGCCTTGTCTGTTGGTGCCCGTGCCAAAAGTGGTTGGATCTGTGACGTCGGAGTGGTGGTTGGGCTGACTGTACGGCCTCTGCTCTGTCAGTGTGGCAGTTTTGGTGGTCTACACGGCTATAGACACGGCCGTGTGTAAGGCCGTGTCTGCTGGAATTCTGCACTTTTGGGTTAGTTAAAAATGAAAACGAAAATTAATAAAGAAAATAAAATGAAAAACTGTAAAAAAAAATGAGGTTAGTACTCGGGTTGCCTCCCGAGAAGCGCTCGTTTATAGTCTTAAGCTAGACTTCTATAATACTTGAAAATTTTAAGGAGGCTTGAAAGTTTGAATGTCTTCCCTCATGTCTATGTTTTCAGTTTTATGACAAAATTGAAGTCGAGGAGTGTTTATTGTAAAAGTGTCAAATGTTGGAGTACTTACCTCGACTTTCTCTTGTGGGAAGAGATTGTGTACCTTTAAAAAAAATTCTTCCTTTTCCTTCAGGTTTGTAGTGGTGATGTGGGACTTGTCTTTTTCTAACAAGAATTGGTCTCTTATTTTATAGTGATTTGATGTCCCTACAAGCTCTTCGGGTGGTTCCTCTGATTTTGCTTCGTGTGGAACCGGCTCTATATTGGCTTATGTTTCCTGGTCTTCCGTGTGTAACCCTAGTTTCTCCTTGAAGTGTGTTTTCCATTCATCTAGGTCATCAATTTGGGTTCTTTATTCCTCGTGGTTTAATTCTTGGTTAGCACTGAACTGAGGATCTTGCTCAACTGACCCCGTTTTTGGGGATTCCTGAAAACAAGGTGAATTTAAATGGTTATTCAAAGAATTTTCTTGCTTACCTTGAGTCTTTGGTGACCTGGCTGAATCGAGGGCTTGAAGACTAATTGAATCGTCACCTACACAAAGTATAAGTTCTCCTGTGGCAACATCAATTTTAGTCCTGGCAGTTGCTAGAAAAGGTCTTCCTAAAATTAAGGGGATTGAATTATCCTCATCCATGTCTAAAATGACAAAGTCTACTGGGAAAACGAATTTATCAATTTTGACGAGCACATCTTCTATAATACCCCTAGGGATTCTAACAGTTTTATCCGCTAATTGTATACTCATCTTGGTTTATTTTGGTTTCCCTAAACCTAATCATTTAAACAATGTATAAGGCATAACATTTATGCTTGCCCCTAAATCAACTAACGCATTGTCAATTTTTAAACTACCAATTAAGCATGGA
This sequence comes from Gossypium sturtianum, assembly GCA_025698515.1. Taxonomy (NCBI): domain Eukaryota; kingdom Viridiplantae; phylum Streptophyta; class Magnoliopsida; order Malvales; family Malvaceae; genus Gossypium; species Gossypium sturtianum. Next base: position 97,697,896 of record CM046947.1, read on the forward strand.
ATTGTAAAACTCCCTGGATCTTTTTGCTTCTGTGGTAGTCTATTTTGTAGCATTGCTGAGCATGTTGCGTTAAGTTCCACGTGGTGCTCTTCATCTATTTTGCGTTTGTTGGTCAAGAGCTGTCTTAAAAATTTTCGTGCATTCGGCATCTGACAAAGAGCTTCAAGAAGTGGTAAGTTAATATGTAATTTCTTTAAAAGTTTAAGGAACTTACTGAACTATTCTTCTGAGTCGTCTGTTTGTAGTGCCGCGAGATAAGGAATGCGAGGTTTATACTCCTTGACTATAGATTTTGGCTTTTCGTGTGCTTTCTCCGTTATACCGCCGTCTTCCTTACTTTCTGGAATTATAATGGGTGCTTCTGACTCTTTGCTTTCCTGAAGTGTGATGGCTTGTATCTGCTCCTTAGGATTGATTTCGGTATTACTAGGTAACCGTCCCTGTTGCCGTTCAGACATTATCTTCGCAAGTTGTTCGATGGCTTTGCTTACTTCATTGACTGTTTTAGCAATTTCTTCCATTCGGTTTTCATTGCTTTTAATTATTCTATCAACTTCTTGGATGCGTTCCTCAAAGGTGGGCTTCTTGTCCTGTGGATAGGGCTGATTTCGGAAGTTTTGGGAGGGTTGTTGTCTTTGATTCCCTTGATTGCCTTGTCCTCTCTATGAAAAATTTGGGTGGCTCCTCCAACCTGGATTGTAAGTATAACTATAAGGATTATTATTAGATCGGAAATTATTACCTATATAGTCCATCTGTTCATCTTCTGCTCCTGGTTGGTAGGTTGGGTACTCAGAATTCGCCACAATTCCACCAACGTCGCACTGCATGACTGGGCGTATCTGTGAAGAACACAAACTATCAAGCTTCTTATTCATCATCTCTAGCTGCGTTGATAGCATGGTCATGGAGTCAACGTTGTAGACTCATGCCAATTTCATTGGCTTGGTCCTTGAAGCTTGTCATTGATAGTTGTTTAAAGACATCTCTTCAATGAACTCGTAGGCTGCTTCAGGCGTCTTGTTGTTTAGCGTTCCACCGGTGGCTGAATCTATTAGTTGCCTCTTTGAGGGATTTACTCCGTTATAAAAGGTTTGGACTTGTAGCCACAGGGGTAAACCATGATGTGGGCACCTCCTCAAGAGATCTTTGAACCTCTCCCATGCGTCATATAGTGTTTCTAAATCCATCTGCACAAAGGAAGGGATATCATTACGTAATTTGGCCGTTTTGGCCGGTGGGAAATATTTCATTAAAAATTTTTCGGTCATTTGATCCCATGTAGAGATTGACCCTCGTTGTAACGAGTTTAACCACTGTTTGGCTTTATTCCTTGATGAAAAAGGGAATAACCGAAGACGAATGGCATCATCAGAAATGCCATTTATTTTAAATGTATCACAGAACTCCAAAAAGTTAGCTATATGCATGTTTGGGTCTTCGTCCTGCAAACCATCAAATTGAACAAACTGTTGAATCATTTGTATTGTGTTAGGTTTTAACTCAAAAGTTTTAGCAGTTATAGCAGGCCTAACAATACTAGATTCTGCTCCTGTTAAATGCGGTGTCGCATAGTCAAACATTGTACGTGGAGCATTCTGATCTCCCACATCGCGTAGTGGTGGGCGGTGTTCGTCCATCCCTTCAGTAGGATTGGATCTGTCTTCTTCCTCTCTTTCTGTGTAGTCTAGGGCTCGCTTGGTTTCCCAGCGATTCCTACGAGCGGTTGCTTCGATATCACTATCGTATACCAAAGGTCCTCTCGGATTCCTTCTAGTCATAAACTAGAGGTATCTAGAAAAGAGAAAGAAATAAAATAAAATAAAATAAAAAATTTAAAAATTAAAATTCTAACCTAAGTAAATAAAACAAAACAAATTGTAAAATAATGGCTAAAATAATAAAAATAAAGCTTTCTTAGTATTTTAGTTCCCCGGCAACGGCGCCAAAAACTTGATCACTGTGAAATCAGAGTTTTAAATATTTATAAAAGAACGATCAAACCTGGAGACTAACTCTGACAACGATGTTAAGGAAAGTGTACCTATCGAATAGTAGTATAATTTAGGCAAAACTGGATGTCGAACCCAAAGGAACTAATATTACTAATACTTACTTTCTTTTTATTACTTAGCCTAAATAAGATAAAGGTTGGTTGTGAATTATAGTAACGATAACTAGACTTAAAGAAACAAGGCCAAGAAGACTAGATTGGGATAACTTGGAAAAGACTCAGTTGATTTTTATGATACCCTCTGGAAGAATCCACCTAAACTTCACTTTATTACTTTAACCCTAAATTATACGATTTCTTTTACTTAGCTTGATCCGTGAGACTCCCTAACCTATGCTAAACCCTCTCTCGAGGTGAATAACGTCTAATCCTAGGTTAATTAGTGGAACTCTCGTTCACTTATAATAACCCCCCTAGGAAAGCAGTAAATCGATCAATGGATTCCCATATTAGGTTTCACCCTAATCCGGCAAAATCTCGTAACCCTATCTCTAGGCGCCCGATCAACTCCGCTTAATTATGTTGGATCTACTCTTAGGCAGGGTTTATTCCTCCTCCACCTAAGACATTCGATATTGATTAAGAAACATAATTAAGAACAAACTAAGTAATTTATCATATAATCTAAAAAATAAAATAATAAACATCTGTCTAGGCTTCATCCCCCTTCAGGTATATGAGGGGTTTAGTTCATGAAAGAAAAATAAAACATCACAAGAGAAAAGATAAAACAAAACATAAGAAAAATCCTAAAACTCCCTGTCGGGATTGAAGGAGAGTTCCGCCATCTTGAGTATAATTCCGGCTTCTTGGTGATGAATCGACTGGCTATCCTCGCGTTATTCCCTAACTCTGACCCTCTTGGCTTGGCTCCTTGGCCTAGCTTTCACCCCCTTTTCAAGGTGGTACTTGGGGTACATTTATAGGCTCTTGGAATGAGATTCTTTCTCCCGAAGTATCCTTTTCCGACTGAAATTACTCTTTCCAGCGTCAGAGGCACGGCCATGTCACACGCCTGTGCAAGTAGAGGCCTGATCGTGTTCGGATTTCTTTATTGGCACGACCGTGTGCGGTGGTGGTGAGGCCGTGCTCCAGGTGTTCGTCGAGGCACAGTCGTGTGGTCCTTGGTCCAGGCCGTGTCAATTTTATGGAAAGGCCCTTTTTCTTCGTTTTAGGCCCGTTTTGCGTTCTTTTCGTTCTCAGGTGCTTTCCTAGGTATAAGACATGAAAAGAAAGGATTAAAAGTACCTTTTTATATAAAACAAGGCTTAAAACTCTAAAAAGCATAATAAATGTGGGATTAAAATATGTTATATTTCCGGTTTATCAGTCACCTGAAAACCTTGTGGCTGGTCAACATAGATTTCTTCTTCAAGAAAGCCATTGAGAAAGGCTGATTTTACATCAAGCTGGTGAATTTTCCAATTCATTTGAGCTGCTAAGGCAACTAGTAGTCTTATTGTATCGAGCCTTGCTACTGGAGCAAATGTCTCCATGTAGTCCAAACCATATCTCTGGCTGAACCCCTTCGCAACTAGCCTTGCCTTTAGCTTGTTCAGACTTCTATCTACATTTTGTTTGGCTCGATAAACCCACTTGACACCTATGACCTTCCTGTTTACAGGCCTTTCAACCAGTTCCCATGTCTTGTTCTTCTCGATCATGTGTATTTCATCAGCCATAGCTTGCTGCCAACCTTGGTGTGCTTGAGCTTCTTCAAAGCTAATTGGCTCCATAATGGCCACCTGTGCTCTTTCATAGATTTCTGCTAAGGGCCTTGTACCCCTGACTGGAACATCATCCAAGTCCATTTCAGGATCCACTTGAACAGGTTCTACTTCATCAACCATTTGCTCTTGAGTAGTTGCCTCAGGTTCATTCTTCTTCCAGTCCCAGCTTGCTTTTTCATTAAACACCACATCCCTACTGACCAGAACTTTGTTTGTCGAGGGAATTAGAATTCTATAGCCCTTTTTGTTTAGGTTATAGCCTACAAGTGTGCCTGCTTGAGCTCTTTCATCAAGCTTGCTTCTTTTAACAGCTGGGACCTGTGCATAACATAAGCAACCAAAGGTTCTAAGGTGAGCCAATGATGGCTTGAACCCGAACCAGGCTTCAAATGGTGTCTTGTGAGCCAGGGTCTTAGAGGGAAATCTGTTTTGTAAATAAACAGCAGTGTTCACTGCTTCAGCCCATATGTTTTTGGGCACATTCTTCTCAAACAACAGGCATCTAACCATATTCATCAAGGTTCTATTCTTCCTCTCACTAACTCCATTCTGTTGACGAGTATAGACATTTGTGAGTTGATGTTTGATGCCAGCTTCAATGCAGCTAGCTTTGAACTGAGCTGAAGTATACTCAGCTCCATTATCTGACCTTATGGTCTTAATCTTACAACCTGTTTCTGTTTCATCTTCAGCCTTAAACTTCAAAAACACTTGAGCTACCTCAGATTTGTGCTTCAAGAAATAAATCCAACAGTATCTTGAAAAATCATCAATAAACAAGACAAAGTACCTGTTACCACTGAGTGATTCAGTATTCATAGGACCACACACATCAGTGTGCACAAGTTGGAGCTTATCTGATGCTCTCCAGGCTTGATTCAAAGGAAATGGATGCCTGGCTTGTTTTCCCAGCTGACATACTTCACAAACACCTTCATTGATCACAGAATTGGTGAAGTTTTCAACTAGACTTTTACTGATCATCTTGGACATTGACTTGAAGTTGGCATGCCCAAGTCTTTGATGCCAAAGCTTGGACTCATCAATCGAGGCTGTATAGGCTGAGCTTGAGACACATGACCAGTTTACTTCAAAACATTTGTCAGTCATAGTGACTGCAATGATCTTTGACCCATTTGGATCAATAATTTGACATTCCTTGTCTTTGAACACTACTGAAAAGCCCTTATCCAGTAGTTGAGATATGCTAAGCAAGTTCCTATCAATCTCAGGTACAAGGAGCACATTGGAAATGAGCTTGTTACCTGTTAGAGTGGATATCAGCACATCCCTTATGCCTTGAGCCTTAATGAATTGACCATTTCCAATCTTAATGATAAACCGTAAAAGTAACATATTTTAATCCCATATTTAATATGATTTTTGATGATTTATGCCTTGTTTTATATAAAAAGGTGTTTTTAATCCTTTCTTTTCATGTCTTATACCCAAAAAAGCACTCGAGGATGAAAAGAACACAAAACGGGCCTAAAACGAAGTAAATGGGCCTTTTCACGAAATTGACACAGCCTGGCCCAAGGTCCACACGGCCGTGCCTCGACGAACACTTAGAGCACGGCCTTAACTCCGTCACACACGGCTGTGCCTCAAGTTAGAAATCCGAACACGGTTTGGTCTCGATCCACACGGGCGTGTGCCATGGCCATCCCTCTGTCGCTGAAAAGAGCAATTTCAGTCGGAAAAGGATATATAGGGAGAAAGAATCGCATTCCAAGAGCCTATAAATATCCCCCAAGTACCACCTTTGAAAGGCATCGAAAGCTAGGCCAAGGAGCCAAGCCGAGAAGGTCAAAGTTAGGGAATAACGCGAGGATAGCCAGTTGATCCATCCCAAGAAGCTGGAATTATACTCGAGACGGCGCAATTCTCCTTCAATTTCTTCAGGGGGGTTTAGGGTTTTCCTATGTTTTGTTTTATCTTTTCTCTTGCGATGTTTTATTTATTCGTTATGAACTAAACCCCTCAGATACCTGAAGGGGATAAAACCTAGACGGATTTTTTTATTTGATTTTTAAGTTATATGATAAATTACTTAGTTTGTTCTTAATTATGTTGCTTAATCCAAATCGAATGTGCTTAGGTGGAGGAGGAATAGACCCTGCCTAAGAGTAGGTCTAACATAATTAAGCAGAGCTGATTGGACGCCTAGAGATAAGGTTACGAGATTTTGCAGGATTAGGGTGAAACCTAATATGGGAGTCCATTGATCGATTTACTACTATCATAGGGGGTTATTATAAGCGAACGAGAGTTCCACTAATTAACCTAGGGTTAGACGTTATTCGCCTCGAGAGAGGGTTTAATATAGGTTAGGGAGTCTCACGATCAAGCTAAGTAAAGAAATCATATAATTTAGGGTTAGGTAACAAGTGAAGTCTTGGTGGATTCTTTCCGAGGGTATCGTCACAATCAACTGAGTCTTTCTTAAAAGTTATTTTCAAATTCATCTTCTTGTCTTTGTATCCTTAGTTTAGTTGTCGTCAATTTAGTTTTAGCAATCTTCACTCTATTTTTAAGGCTAAATAATAATAAGAAAGTGAGTATTAATACTTTTAGTTCCTTTGGGTTCGTTATCCGGCCTTGCCTAAACTATACTACTGTGCGATAGGTACACTTGCCTTAATATCATTGTTAGAATTAGTCTCCAAGTTTGATCATTCTTTTATAAATATTTAAAACTCTGATTTTACAGCTATCAAGTTTTTGGCGCCGTTGCCGGGGAACTAAAATATTAAGAAAACTCTATTTTTATTACTTTAGCCCTAATTTTTATTTTTCGCAATTTATTTATTGTTTTTGTTTTTATTTTTATTTATTTTTTATTTTTTAGCTGAAATTTTCTTTCTTTCTTTTTTCTAACAGGTACCTCTAGTTTATGACTAGGAGGAACCCGAGAGGACCTTTGATATTCTACAACAAAATCGAAGCTACCGCTCGTAGGAATCGTTGGGAAACCAAGCGAGCCCTAGATTACACAGAGAGAGAGGAAGAAAACAAATCCAATCCTACTGAAGGGATGGACGAAAATAACCAACCACCACAAGATGTGGTGGACAGTAATGCTCAACGTACAATGTTTGATTATGCAAAACCGCATTTAACAGGAGCAGAATCTAGTATTGTTAGGCCTGCTATAACTACTAATAATTTTGAATTAAAGTCTAACACAATACAAATGATTCAACAATTTGTTCAGTTTGATGGTTTGCAGGACGAAGACCCAAACACGCACATAGCTAAATTTTTGGAGTTCTGTGATACCTTCAAAATAAATGGTGTTTCTGATGATGCCATACGTCTTTGGTTATTCCCTTTTTCATTGAGAAATAAAGCCAAATAGTGGTTAAACTCGTTACAACGAGGGTCAATCACTACATGGGATCAGATGACCGAAAAATTTTTGATGAAATATTTTCCACCGGCCAAAACGGCCAAATTACGTAATGATATATCTTCCTTTGTGCAGATGGATTTAGAGACACTATACGACGCATGGGAGAGATTCAAAGATCTCTTGAGGAGGTGCCCACACCATGGTTTACCCTTGTGGTTACAAGTCCGAACCTTCTACAATGGAGTAAACCCCTCAATGAGGCAACTAATAGATTCAGCCGCTGGTGGAACGCTGAACAACAAAACTCCTGAAGCAGGCTACGAGTTTATTGAGGAGATGTCATTAAACAATTATCAATGGCAAGCTTCAAGGACCAAACCTACGAAATCGGCAGGAGTTTTCAACGTCGATGCCATGACCATGCTATCAACGCAGCTAGAGATGATGAATAAAAAACTTGATAGTTTGTATTTTTCACAGGCACATCCAGTCATGCAGTGCGACGCAAGTGGAACTGTGGCAAATCTTGAGTACCCACCCTACCAACCGGGAGCAGAAGATGAACAGATGAACTATATAGGTAACAATTTCCGATCCAATAATAATCCTTATAGTAATACTTACAATCTAGGTTGGAGGAACCACCCAAATTTTTCGTGAGGAGGACAAGGAAATCAAGAAAATCAAAGGCAACAACCTCCTCAAAACTTCCGAAATCAGCCCTATCCATAAGAAAAGAAACCAACCCTTGAGGAACATCTCCAAGAAACTGATAGAGCAATCAAAAGCAACGAGAGCCGACTCGATGAAATTGCTAAGTCAGTCAAGGAAGTGACTAATGCAGTTGAACAGCTTGCAAAGATGATGTCAGAACGACCGCAAGGACGTCTACCAAGTAATCTCGAGGTCAACCCCAAAGAGCAAATTCAAGCCATTACAGCTCAGGACAATAAGGGGTTAGATGAACCAAATCTAATACCAGAAAATAAGGTAGATGAAGGTAAAACAGAGGTAACACCAGAAAAGCCAAAACCGGTAATTAAAGAGTACCAACCTCACATACCTTATCCTGAAGCCATAAAAAGAGACGATTCAGAGGAGCAGTTCGGTAAGTTTCTTAAACTGTTAAAGAAATTACATATTAACTTACCTCTTCTTGAAGCTCTTTTTCAGATGCCAGACTCGAGGAAATTTTTAAGACAGCTCTTAACCAACAAACGCAAAATAGATGAAGAGCACCACGTGGAACTAAACGCAACATGCTCGGCAATGTTACAAAATAGACTACCTCAGAAACTAAAAGATCTAGGGAGTTTTACAATTCCATGTTTAATTGGTAGTCTAAATATTGATAATACGTTAGCTGATCTAGGGGCAAGCATAAACGTCATGCCTTATTCACTGTTTAAACGACTAGGTCTAAGGAAGCCCAAACAAACTAGGATGAGCATTCAGTTAGCAGATAAAACCGTCAGAATCCCTAGGGGCATTATTGAAGATGTTCTTGTCAAAATCGATAAATTTGTTTTCCCAGTAGACTTTGTTGTCTTAGACATGGGTGAGGATAATTCAATCCCCTTAATTTTAGGAAGGCCTTTTCTGGCAACTGCCAAAACGAAAATTGATGTTACCACAGGTGAGCTCATACTTCGTGTAGGAGATGAATCAATCAATCTTCAAGTTCTCGACTCGGCCAGGACGACAGTCGATGAAGGTAAGAAAGTTATTTCAATAGATAACCTAATTGTTCAACCTTCATCGCAGGAAATATCACGAGGACAAAAACCTGAGCTGACTCATAGACCCAAAGTCGACAAAGTAGAGTTACACGAGGAACAAAGCTTTAGGGTCGACAATTTAAAGGAACAGAAGACACAGGTCACTGAAGAGCCAGATCCACACGAAGCAAAACCCGAGGAACCACCAGAAGAACTTGTGGGGACATCAAATCACTTTAAAATAGGAGATCAGGTACTGTTAGACAAGGTCGATCCTCCCATCACTTCAATAGACCTGAAAGCAAAGGGAGAAATTCTTCTCAATATCTTCCCAGCCGGAATAGTCGAGGTAAGCAATCCAATATTCGGCATTTTCAAGGTAAGCACTTCTCGACTTCAACTTTGTCAAGAGAATAAAACCGTAAGCACGAGGGAAGATATTCAAACCTTTAAACCTCCCTAAAAATTTCAAATAAACTAGGAAAAGTCTAGCTTAAGACTATAAACGAGCACTTTTCGGGAGGCAACCCGAGCACTAACCCTATTTCGTTTCACATTTGTTTGCATTATATTATTTTTTCTTCTTCTTTTTCTTTTTCAACTAACCCAAAAATGCAGATTTTTCAGGCCACACGGCCTTACACACGGCCGTGTCCGTGGCCGTGTGGACCACCTAAACTGCCACAGTGACAAGGCAGAGGCCGTGCAGTCAGCCCAACCACCTCCCAACATCACGGATCCAACCACCCTCCCCACGGGCACCGACAAATAGGGCACGGCCGTGTTGTAAACCGTGTGAGGCTACTGACTTCCACACCACGGACAGAACACGACTGTGCTAGCATCCGTGTGAAGCTACTGACTTATCGAACACGGGGGAAACACGCCCGTGCAGAACGACCGTGCCAAAAGAAAAACTTCACAAGCACAGGCGTGGAAGGATCAAACACAAGCATAGGGGGACAACACCCTCTATAACACGGCCGTGTGAGGAGGCCGTGCAAATCGACACACCATAGTGCCACGATCGTGGGGACATGCCAGAATTCAAATCCTATTTAAATCTCACAACCCTTCCCCTCCCCCCATCTGATCACATCTTTCTTTTCCTTTCTTTTCTCTTCTTTCTCTTTCAGATTTTTCACTTTGTAAGTGTCCAGACTCTTGAGCAAACACAAATCATGTCGAAGAAGCAGAAAAAGCCAAGCAAAGGCTCTTCAACGGAGAACGGTCACATGAGTTCATGCCGGCAGCTTTGTCTCAACACTAAGCCAAGGGTCTTTGAGACCAATTAGTTTTTATTTTTTCTTTCTCTTTTACTTCAATTTCCTGCTCTTCTCCTTTATTTTCCTTATTTAAGCTTCTCTACTGCTCTTTTTGTTAATTTCCTTTTAGTTTTCTAGTGTCAGGTTCGCCAGGCTGCTTGGGAATCACGCCGACTACCACGAGAACCCTTTCACTTCTGCCACCGCCATCACGTCCCCAATCTTAGCATTGATTCCCACCTTGCGAACCATCCCTCAATAAGGACTCCCCAGTCCATTAGGATTTTCTTTTCTTTTCAGTTTTCTTCTTAGTCTCCTTCACTTTAGCTTGCTTTTCTTTAATTTTGTATTTAGTTTATTTTTATTATGTCTTAATAACCCCTGGCTAATCCTTCACGAGTTCCCCAATTTCTTCATCCAGCGCAGAGCTCAGGAACCAGCACCACCACCATACCGACGCCTTCACCGTATTTGCCACATCCTCCACCATAACCTCCACGACCCCTGCCCTCCTCCAAGGAAACAGCCCACACCTCAGGGAGTATCCTATCCCTTCCCTTTTGATTTTGATTATAAATGTATTATCTATCTTTGTACATTGAGGAAAATGTACATCTTAAGTGTGGGGGGTAAAAGGATCTAACTTTTTGCATTATTCTCAAATCCCTGAGGGTAAAAGTGGAGTAAAAGTGCCTAACTTTTTTCATTATTCTCAAATCCCTGATTTAGTCTTGTTTTTATGCAAAGTTGTCATATTACTAATTAGGATGAAATTTCTGATGATTTGTGATGATTATTGACATGTTTTAGAATAAGTTATAGTTAATTGTACATTGATGTTTAATTTAAGGAATACTAGAGAATCAAGCATGATAAGTCTATTTTTCAGGAATTAAAATTGTTGCTAGGTTGTTGACCTAAATTTGAATTCTATCTTAAAATTTAAAATTCATAAGGATGATGTCAAAACACCCATAATTCTTGTGACTATTTGAACCTTATAGAGCATACATTCTTATTCGTGCTCATTTTTTATTATGAGTGTGTCAACTATGAACTATTATTCTAGAACTTGCCTCGTTTATACATGTCGAGACCACAGTTATGATTTGATATACAGAGATGATAAAGGCACCTAGGTTTTAACCCACTAATTCCACTAAATAGCCTACCTTTACAAATTAACCCCTAGTGAACCCCGTTGATCCTAACAAACCCTTTTTATTAATTTACCTACTAATATTAACCTAAAGCCCTTGTGTTTGTTATCACCCTTTCTTTTAACTACCCTTAATCGAGGCTTGATTTGATCAGTTACCGAAGTTCATTATTCCGATAGTTAAATTTATCATGTATTTATTAGTTCGTTCTTAAAAAAAACCTCAAAAGTATTTAATATTAGTGTGAAAAGAGAGCTTACACAATCAAAGTTTGTTTTCAAAAGAAAAAGCTCGTATTAGTAGGATTATTACTTTCGGGAAAGTTTTAGGTAGGTACTTGTCAATTCAATCTCGATTTTAACCCTCTAATTTTAGCCTGTGACCACACCTTTTACCCTAGCCCCGTTACAACCCTAACAAAGACCTTTTGATCTGTTTGTCATCTCATATTACAGGTGGAGATTTGATTTTCAGGCAAGCCTATGGGATTAACTTTTCAGGTTCGACTTATGAGCGATCTTTTTCTGAACCTTAAACTCTTTACAGTGATTTGAGTGAATCTTAAGTGAGGATATCAATCCTTGTCGGTTTTGAATTGAAAAGGTAGTTATTTAAAGAGGGGAGACACCTATGTTTTCGAGGAACAAAATAATGACTTATCTCGTTTGAATCTTTAGGACACTTTGAATCAAATTATCCATGTATGAATTATCTATGGATTAGGATAAGACATTGTTGATAAGAATTGTGAATCATGGAAAGTTTGTCTTAATTGTAAGTTGAAAATTTTGCTTGAGGACAAGCAAAAGCTTAAGTGTAGGGGTATTTGATAAACCGTAAAAGTAATACATTTTAATCCCACATTTAATATGCTTTTTGATGATTTATGCCTTGTTTTATATAAAAAGGTGCTTTTAATCCTTTCTTTTCATGTCTTATACCCAGGAAAGCACTCGAGGATGAAAAGAACATAAAACGGGCCTAAAACGAAGCAAATGGGCCTTTTAACGAAATTGACACGGCCTGGCCCAAGGTCCACACGGCCGCGCCTCGACGAACACCTAGAGCACGGCCTCAACTCCGTCACACACGGCCGTGCCTCAAGTTAGAAATCTGAACACGGTTTGGTCTCGATCCACACGGGCGTGTGCCATGGCCGTGCCTCTGTCGCTGGAAAGAGCAATTTCAGTCGGAAAAGGATACTTAGGGAGAAAGAATCGCATTCCAAGAGCCTATAAATATCCCCAAAGTACCACCTTTGAAAGGTATCGAAAGCTAGGCCAAGGAGCCAAGCCGAGAAGGTCAAAGTTAGGGAAGAACGCGAGGATAGCCAGTTGATCCATCCCAAGAAGCTGAAATTATACTCGAGACGACGGAATTCTCCTTCAATTCCTTCAGGGGGTTTTAGGGTTTTCCTATGTTTTGTTTTATCTTTTCTCTTGCGATGTTTTATTTATTTGTTATGAACTAAACCCCTCAGATACCTGAAGGGGATGAAACCTAGACGGATTTTGTTATTTGATTTTTAAGTTATATGATAAATTACTTAGTTTGTTCTTAATTATGTTGCTTAATCCAAATCTAATGTGCTTAGGTGGAGGAGGAATAGACCCTGCCTAAGAGTAGATCTAACATAATTAAGCGGAGTTGATCGAACGCCTAGAGATAGGGTTACGAGATTTTACAGGATTAGGGTGAAACTTAATATGGGAGTCCATTGATCGATTTACTGCTATCCTAGGGGGTTATTATAAGTGAACGAGAGTTCCACTAATTAACCTAGGGTTAGCCGTTATTCACCTCGAGAGAGGGTTTAATATAGGTTAGGGAGTCTCATGGATCAAGCTAAGTAAAGAAATCATATAATTTAGGGTTAGGTAACAAGTGAAGTCTAGGTGGATTCTTCCCGAGGGTATCGTCGCAATCAACTGAGTCTTTCTTAAAAGTTATTTTCCAATTCGTCTTCTTGTCTTTGTGTCCTTAGTTTAGTTGTCGTCAATTTAGTTTTAGCAATCTTCACTCTATTTTTAAGGCTAAATAATAATAAGAAAGTGAGTATTAATACTTTTAGTTCCTTTGGGTTCGATATCCGGTCTTGCCTAAACTATACTACTGTGCGATAGGTACATTTCCCTTAATATCGTTGTCATAATTAGTCTCCAGGTTTGATCTTTCTTTTATAAATATTTAAAACTTTGATTTTACAGCGACCACTTAACCTTGGTTTGAAAGCTTGTGTCCAAGGTCTTGAAGATGGCTGCATGTGGTGACATGTGGTTAGTGCAGCCACTGTCCAGTAGCTACCCTTTGCTAATGTCATCTTTTGCACCCAAGCATGTGATTGCAAAGACTTGTTCTTCATGCTCACTGCCCTCTTCAACTACTCGAGCCTCAGCCTTTGGCTGTTGATATTGTGCCTGTCTTGGTTTGCCTTTATTTTTGCAAACCTTCTCAACATGGCCCTTCTTTCTGCAATGCTGGTATATTGCATCTGGCCTGAACCAGCATTTGTCCTCAGGATGACTAGGCTTCTTGTAGAATCTACAAAGTTGGTCTTCACTTCTAGTGGCATCAGGCTTAGGCCTATTTTTCCATGTCCTTTTACCTTTATAGATAGAGGTGTTTGAGGCTGTTTTAGCCTTGGCTTGGAAAGCACCTTCTTGGTGACCCTCATTTCTGCTGGCCCTTCTTTGCTCTTGTGCATAGAGAGCATTTATCAGCATAGTTATGGAGATGCTGGACAGGTCCCTTGAGTCCTCGAGGGAGGATATTTTTGCTTCATACCTTTCAGGTAAGGTAGATAACACTTTCTCCACTATCCTTGCTTCACTGAACTACTCACCTAGGAGCCTTATGTTGTTTACAATAGCCATGATTCTGTCTGAGTATTACTTTACTGTCTCCTCTTCCTTCATCTTCAAATTTTCAAAGTCCCTTCTCAAGTTCAAGAGCTGCTGTTGCCTGGTTCTTTCAGTGCCTTGGAACTCCTCATTAAGCTTGTCCCAGGCCTACTTTGGTGTTTCACAGGCCATGGTTCTGGTGAAGATTACATCTGACACGCAGTTTTGTATGCATGACATGGCCTTGTGCCTCTTGGTCTTCTCATCAGCATGTTGCTTTATCTGAGCCACTGTTGGGTTGGCTTGAAGAGGCGCTGGCTCGACATCTGAGGTGACAACTTCCCACAGATCGAAGGCCTATAGGTAAGTCCTCATCTTAACTTGCTATATGTGAAAACACTCTCCATTGAAGACTGGTGGTGCAGCTGGTGAAAAGCTTGATGAAGCCATTCAATTTTTTGTTTATCAGCAACAGGTCCTCTAAGACTATAGCTCTAGATACCAATTGTTAGTGTTAAGACCACAATCAGCAGCAAACAGATGAGACTTGAGCTACAAGGCTCGTGGCTTGTGATTGAAGAAAGAAAGAAAACAGAAACTTTCTAAGGAGAGAAAGAGAAGCAAGAAAGATGAAGCTTAAAGATTGAATAATATTCAAAGTGTTTTTCATAAAAAAATAAACATTGGCTTACAGCCATTACATATACCAGCTAATGACAAAAACAAATCATAGCTAGTCATCACCTAATCTTCACCTAATCCCACTAATAACATAGAAACTTGAAAATGTTAACTTGTACACTTTGTATTGCTGATATAATCAGCTTAATCATTATCAAAATGACATAAAATATCAACCTAACATGGTTCAAAGTGAACTAAACTAAGTTACATTGTCATGGGATTACAAAACAAGCATAAAATAACAAGAAACTGTCGTGCAATTGACTTCTTCACAGAACGTGTGCATGGCCACCTTTGCTGTTCCATTTGCTGCTTCATAAGGTTGCATGGGCTACATGTGAGGCCATATTCGAACAATTTTTGATGCCAACAAGAAATCTTCGGGTACTTATTTTAGTTTCCGAACCGGAAATCTGATGCAGTAATGAATTGGGCTATCATTTATTTATGCTTCCAGGCCAAAGCTTGTTGGATAGGTTGCTTGTTGATTCTGTTGCCTGGAAAAGCCATTGTTGCTGATGAAAATCAATGTACCAGTTCGTTTAACCAACCTTATTGTCGTCACTTGTTTGCATTGGTGCATCCATTGGGTTGTATTTCGAACGTTAGGTAGTCTGTTTACAAGATTGTCCTGAAATTTAAAATCAATCTTCATTTTTCAGGAAAAAAAACCCCTGTCTTTATAATGTAAAAAAAAAGGTACATTTTTGGGAAGTTTGTTGCAAAGGTATCTTTCATTAACTGAAACAATGGAATGAAAGAATGTTTTGCACTAATCCCTTTATTTTCGTAGCTACGGCAGACTTTTTGTTCTATATGAGAATCTATCTAGAGCACTTTTCCATTTGTAAAATGGTTAAATATTGTTGAAGTATGGCCTCCCATGCAGCCCATGCAACGTCCAGAAGCAGCTCGTGAAGACCAGCCATGCAGCAACCATTATTTCATGTGCACTAAGTGCTTATTTTGTTGTTTTGTAATCCCATAACTATGTAACTTAGTTTAGTTCACTTTCAACTAAGTTAGGCTGATATTTTATGTAGTAATGATGATGGTTGAGTTGATTAATCATCTTTGTTTAAGTGTACAAGAAATGTATTACAAGTTTCTATGTTATTAGTGGGATTAGGTAAAAATTAGGTGATGAATATCTTGATTAGTTTTTTTGTCATTTGCAGCTACTTGTAATGGCTATAAGCTAATGATGTTTTGTAATGAGAACTTTGAATTTCATTCAAAAATTTTTATGCTCTATTCTTGCTTCTCGTTATCTCTTTTCCAATTTCTGCTTCTTTTCTTTCTTCTGCAGTAATTCTCAAGTCTTGCTGCTCAAACTTCAGCTTCAGCTGCTTATTTGCTGATCAAAGTCCCAACAATTGGTATCTAGAGCTACATTCTTAGTGGACCTGTTATATTTCAACTTTGAAAACAAATGGCTGCCAATTTTTCACCAGTTGCACCACCAATCTTCAATGGTGAAGGTTTTCACATTTGGCAGGTCAAGATGGGGACTTACCTGTAGGCTTTCGATCTGTGGGAGGTTGTGACTTCAGATGTTGAGCCAGCACCTCTTCGAGCTAATCCAACAGTGGCTCAGATGAGGCAGCATGCTGTAGAAAAAACTAAAAGGCACAAGGCCATGTCATGCATACAAAATTGTGTGACTGATGTGATCTTTACAAGGATCATGGATTGTGATACTCCAAGGCAGGCCTGGGACAAGCTCAAGAAGGAGTTTCAAGGCACTGAAAGAACCAGGCAGCAGTAGCTCTTGAACCTTAGGAGGGATTTCGAGAATTTGAAGATGAAGGAAGAAGAGACAGTGAAGCAGTACTCAGATAGGATTATGGCTGTAGTTAATAGCATAAGGTTGCTTGGAGAAGAGTTCACTGAGGTAAGAATTATGGAGAAGGTGCTCTCAACACTACCTGAGAGATATGAAGCAAAAATCTCATCCCTGGAGGATTGGAGAGACCTGGCTACCATTTCCTTGACTGAGCTTATCAATGCCTTGTATGCTCAGGAACAAAAGAGAGCCAGTAGACAAGAAGAACACCAAGAAGGTGCCTTCCAAGCCAAAACAAGGCCATCCTCGAGCAATACTGCCTACAAAGGCAAAAATATTTGGAAGAACAGGCCTAAGCCTGATGTTGCAAGAGGTGGTGAGCAACTTTGCAAGTTTTACAAAAGACCAGGTCATCCTGAGGACAAATGCTGGTTCAGGCCAGATGCAACATGCCAATATTGCAAGAAGAAGGGCCATGTTGAAAAGGTTTGCAAAAGCAAGGGCAAACCAAGACAACCTCAACCTCAACAGCCAAAGGCTGAGGCTCGAGTAGCTGAAGAAGGCAGTGACCATGAAGAAGTTTTTGTTGTGACATGCTCAAATGAATAGAAGAAAGGCTTAGAAGGCTGGCTCCTAGACAGTGGCTGCACCAACCATATGTCATTTGATGCAACTATCTTCAAGACCTTGGATAGAAGCTTTCAAACCAAGATTAAGGTTGGAAATGGTCAATTTATCAGGGCTCAAGGAAAAAGAGATGTGTTGATATCCATTCTAACAGGTAATAAGCTCATTCCAAATGTGCTCCTTGTACCTGAAATTGATAGAAACATGCTTAACATAGCTCAGCTGCTTGACAAAGGATACTCAGTGGTGTTCAAAGGCAAGGGGTGTCAAATTACTGATCCAAATGGATCAAGTTTCATGACAGTCACCATGACTGACAGATGCTTTGAAGTCAACTGGTCAAAAGGCTCAAACTCAGCCTACACTGCCTCAGCAGAAGACTCCAAGCTTTAGCCCCAAAGGCTTGGGCATGCCAACTTCAAATCAATGGCCAAGATGATCAGTAACAACTTGGTCGAAAACTTCACTAACACAATGAAGAAATAAGATGTTTGTGAAGTGTGTCAGCTTGGAAAATAGGCCAGGCAACCATTTCCCTTGAATCAAGCCTGGAGAGCCTCAGAAAAGCTTCAACTTGTGCACACTGATGTATGTGGCCCCATGAAGACTGAATCAATCAGTGGAAATAGGTATTTCATTCTGTTCATTGATGACTATTCAAGATTTTGCTAGATTTACTTCTTGAAGCAGAAATCAGAAGTGGCTCAAGTGTTTATGAAGTTCAAAATAGCTGTTGAAAATGAAGTAGGCTGTAAACTTAAAACCATAAGGTCAGACAATGGGACTGAGTACACTTCAGCTCAGTTTCAAGCTCATTGTGAAAGTGTAGGTATTAAGCATCAGCTGTCCAATGTCTATACTCCTCAGTAGAATGGAGTTAGTGAAAGAAAAAACAGAAGCCTCATGGATATGGTAAGGTGTTTACTATTTGAAAAGAATATGCCAAAGACTATGTGGGCTGAAGTAGTCAACACTGTTGTTTACCTTTAGAACAGGCTTCCGACAAAGGTTTTATCTCAAAAGGCACCTTTTAAAGCTTGGTATGGGTTCAATCCATCATTGGCTCACTTGAAGGTCTTTGGCTGTTTATGTTATGCTCAGGTTCCATCAGTGAAGAGGGACAAACTGTCAAAGAGAGCCCATCCTTGTGTTCTAGTAGGCAACAGCTCAGTTAAAAAAGGCTATAGGATCTTAGATCCTTCAACAAAAATGATTCAAGTAAGCAGAGATGTAGTCTTTGATGAGAAGACATGCTGGAACTGGGAGAAGAATCAGCCAGTGGCTACCTCTGAAGATCTTATAGCAAGTCAGTCTCAACCTGATCAAGGTGGTCCAGAAATGGACTATGATGATGTGCCAGTTAGGGGAACAAGGTCTCTAGCAGAAGTTTATGAAAGGGCACAACTAGCTATTGTTGAGCCAAGCTGCTTTGAAGAGGCTCAAGCACACCAAGGCTGGCAGCAAGCCATGGTTGATGAAATTCAAATGATCGAGAAGAATCAAACTTGGGAGCTGGTTGAGAGGCCTGCAAATAGGAAGGTTATAGGTGTTAAGTGGGTTTATCGAGCTAAGCAAAATGCAGATGGAAGTTTGAATAAGTTGAAGGCTAGGCTGGTTGTGAAAGGGTTCAGCCAGAAATATGGGTTGGACTACATGGAGACATTTGCTCCAGTGGCCAGGCTCGATACAATAAGACTGCTAGTTGCCTTAGCAGCTCAATTGAATTGGAAAATTCACTAGCTTGATGTGAAATTGGCCTTTCTTAATGGCTTTCTTGATGAAGAGATTTACATTGATCAGCCTCAAGGCTTTGTTGTGCCAGGCAAAGAGGACATGGTTTACAAGCTCCTAGAGCTTGGTATGCCTGAATTGATAGCTATCTAGTCAGCTTGGGATTTGAAAGAAGTGCTAGTGAACCTACATTGTATATCAAGAAAAATGAAGCTGAAACACAGCTCATTGTGCCCCTATATGTTGATGATCTCTTAGTGACAGGAGGAGACTATGGCATAGTTGTTGACTTCAAGGAGAAAATGAAAAACATGTTTGAAATGTCAGACTTGGGGCAGATGACATATTTTTTTGGAACAGAGGTGTCCCAGATAAGAAGTGGAATCTTCCTTAGTCAACAAACATTTGCCATGAAGATCTTAAAGAAATTCTCCATAGAGAATTGCAAGCCAACAAGCACACCTATGGTTGTTGGAGTGAAGCTATCGAGCCAAGGAGCTTATGAGCAAGTTGATGAATCCTCCTATAGAAGTTTAGTTGGCTGCTTGTTGTACTTAACAGCCACTAGGCCTGACATTATGTTTGCTGTGCACCTACAAGCAGCAAAAAGAGTGCTCAGGTACATCAAAGGAACCCTGAGCTATGGATTACAGTTTGGCAAAGCTGAAAACATAAAGCTAATAGGCTACACTGATAGTGATTGGGCTGGATCAAGTGATGACATGAGGAGTTCATCTGGATATGCATTCACCATTGGATCAGCAATGTTTTGCTGGTGCTCAAAGAAGCAAAGTCTGGTGGCTCAATCAACAGCAGAAGCTGAATATGTTGCTATTGCTGCTGCTGTAAATCAAGCCATATGGCTGAGGAAAATCCTAGCTAATTTAAACCTACAACAAGAGGGAGCAATAGAGATCCTATGTGACAACAAGTCTGCTGTTGCAATTGCAAAGAACCCTGTCTTCCATGGTAGAACAAAGCATTTCAGCATCAAATTACATGCGGTAAGGGAGATGGAACAAGCTCGAGAAGTGGAGCTGATTCATTGCAATTCTGAAGAACAGGCTGCTGATATCTTCACAAAGGCCCTCAATCCTACAAATTCATCGAACTGAGAAAGAAGCTAGGAGTATGCAGCATGGAGACCAAGGAGGAGTGTTGAAGTATGGACTCCCATGCAGCCCATGCAACGTCCAGAAGCAGCTCGTGAAGACCAGCCATGCAGCAACCATTATTTCATGAGCACTAAGTGCTTATTTTGTTGTTTTGTAATCCCATAACTATGTAACTTAGTTTAGTTCACTTTCAACTAAGTTAGGCTGATATTTTATGTAGTAATGATGATGGTTGAGTTGATTAATCATCTTTGTTTAAGTGTACAAGAAATGTATTACAAGTTTCTATGTTATTAGTGGGATTAGGTAAAAATTAGGTGATGACTAGCTTGATTAGTTTTTTGTCATTTGCAGCTACTTGTAATGGCTATAAGCTAATGATGTTTTGTAATGAGAACTTTGAATTTCATTCGAAATTTTTTATGCTCCATTCTTGCTTCTCGTTCTCTCTTTTCCAATTTCTGCTTCTTTTCTTTCTTCTGCAGCAATTCTCAAGTCTTGCTGCTCAAACTTCAGCTTCAGCTTCTTATTTGCTGATCAAAGTCCCAACAAATATGTTGTTTATTTGAGAGTAATGCATCTTAGATAGAATGTGATGTGAAATTTGGTCAAATGGTTTAACCCAATCTGACCCAAGATTAGATTAAGAATTCTTAAGATTAGATACATGTGAAAACTTGGAACCAGAAAATAATGTCAACTGAGTTTATCAATTCTTCCTTGTGAAAACTTAAGGCATTTCCAATATATAGAGTGATTAGTTTTGACTTTGTTCCGGTAATTGAATGCAAGGTGATTAAAAGAACATAATCTAAAATATGATTTCATGAAAAAAAAATATGTAAAGTATTATTAATATAAGAAAATAACATAAATACATGAATCTCAAACTAAAAAAAATAAACACAATTATGACAAGACAAAGTACAGAAACATGAACCGATATAGAATTGCCAAGTTTCCTCCTACCTTCTTTGGTACGTGTTTCAACAACTAGCAGAATATATATATTTTTAGATAGTCATCATTTTTCTTTTCATTCAACTCCAAGGAGGAAGCAAAGCAGAAAACCTAAATCTATATCTTTGCCCTTTGGCTTTTCGGATCTTGATCTGGAAAGTCGCAGAGAGGATTCTGTAGAGGCTTCAATCTATCAGATTAGCAGCAAAAGCAATGGAAACACCAAAGGAGGTAAGTAAAAGAAGTAGTTCTTGATGTTCCCTTATATATATGTAAGTTTTTATTTGTTATTTATCAAGTTATCCTACTAGGAACTATTTTAGTGGCATGTTATGCATAAATTATATTACTCAGATTTGAAGTGAATGTTGGATATGGCTGTCTTCAATTTTTTTTCAAAATTTCTTTATATTTGAAACATCATATATTTTCAAATGCAAAAATGCATTTGTGCATATTTGTGAACTTTTAAGTTTAACTTTATTAAGTGAATTTGTGCATTTTCTTCTTTTCTTTTTGGCTAAGAAAAATGCAAAAAGAAACGGCATTGTTTTTATATCTTTGGCAATTGGTATATATATATTTTTTCAAAACACAACTGTTTGCTTAATTATTTTGCAGAGACATAATTAGTGGTTAATCCTGAAGGCTCAGATTTGTTTCCTCTTCTAGAGATCAAGTTGATTTATCAGTGATTTGATCGGTTGTTGTTTGCGGTTTCAGACAGGCATTGCTTTGAGTTCAGGTAGTCAACAGAAAGTTCCCATAATTTCTTCTTCAATTTTGGTTGATTTTTCAATGATATTCCATTTCCATGAACTAACTAAAGGCCTCTTTTGAATTTCGGATTCTCAGGAATGACGAATATTGGTCTCTCTGTTGCTTCTAAGATGACTGAATACCTGGTGTTACTGGCAAATCGTTATCTCAGTTACGTGTTTTGTTTTGCTGGTAATGTTGAGGATCGTAGGCAAGAGACTGAAAAGCTGATAGTTACACGCTGGTGTTTGGAAAATGATAATAATGAAGCTGTCAAACAAATTGAAGAAATTGAGGAAAATGTGGAGGACTGGCTTACAGAAGCAAACAAAGTTCTCGAAGATGTGAAAATTCTGGAGACTGAAATTGATGAAAATAAAAGGCGTTTCAATTGGTGTCCGAATTTTTGTTGGCACTATCAGTTAAGTAAGAAAGTAGCAAAGAAGAAGCTCATAGTCCTAGGCTTTCGATCATAGAGTTCTTACCATCAAAGGATTTTATGCCATCAAAATCTTAGGATATGAAAGGTAAGATCATGGGAACATGTCAGGTGATTAGTGGTCATAGGGATACATTGTCATCTCGACCAATGTTATGTGTATAATCTGTTGGTTGATCTCTTTGAACTTTGCTTAATAAAATTCATATGAATGAGTTGACTATCTAAACATATTGTTGGACTGCACTTTGTATGTTTAATTGCCACACACTTCATGCAAGAAAAGAGCACTCAACATTGTAAGTCAATTTGCTTGTAACTTTAAACTGAGTTCAATTTTTTTAAAAAAAAGCAAATTTTAGTTCAAATAAGTTATTATATGACATTTTTTTCCGTTGCAGTATAATTAATTTTTTAACCCTCAAAACAATATTGAGAACGCTGAGGAACAAAATAATTTATTATTAAGTTGAAACTAACCATCAAACTTTTAATAGTTCAACAAAATCACCTTTGGAAACTTAGCAAAATAAAATCTATTCGATTTTGGTTATGGTTTAACACACAAAAACAAATACATGATGCAATGGAATTTTCACTCTCATGCAAAAGCATACAGTAAAAGTTGCAACATAACTATAACTAGCTAAGTTATTAGTTTGAAGTAAGAGACAATATATCATTTTGCTTCACAACTCCATTAAAGTAAACTTTCATACCAGTTAGAAGCACAATTATCAACGCACCTGTTTTTAACAAAAATAATTAACATAAACACAAGTGAATCACACTGAATTTGATTATTACATAGGCAAATTTAGAAAAGAAAAAAGAACTAAAAATTGAAATCAACAACCATGTTTTTACCTGTATTTAGTTGATATATTGAACTTATGATATTTGAATCTTTATTTTTCATTTTGCATTCATGTCCATTTGGATATGGATATATATGATCCTCTAAATATATAAAAAAAACCTTAAAAAATTAAAAAAAAACTCGTGTTAGAGACAAATTATATCAAAAACTTAACCAAAAAATTCGAACAACATAAACTACCACCTATTGATTTATGTAACATGGTTTTGAAAGCTGCTCTAAAATCATCCATTCTTTCATGTAATGTGTGGTAGTTGACTTCGACTGAACCCTCGACGACTCCAACATATATCCTCATTGAAAATTGCTTTTGAAACAGTGACAGCCTCTTCAATCGCATCTTCCTCGACCAATTGGGGTGTCTTAAAAAATAATTGAAGAAAAATTATAACTAAAATTTTAACCTCATGTCATCAAAGAAAAATAACAAACATATATAAACTTTATAAAGTAATATTTCCTAATAATTTACAAATTATTTACTTAAAATTTATTAAATTTATTATCTTTAAAGTATTAAATTTATTAATATGCTACCAATTGTTTACTTAAAATTCTAACCTTTTTACTAATTTATTTTAACAAAATCTTGAATATGTAAAAGCAGATGTTGAAAATTAATTAGAATAAATATATTAATATAATTCTTAATTTAAAAACATGTTGGCCTTATAAAATACATGTTACTTGATTTAACCTAATAAATATTGTATTACAAAGCTTAAAGTATAATTGCATTTCAATTAATTGTAAAACTACAAAAGGAGTGCACTCTATAGCAGCTATATTAATTGGACAATGATGTCAGTTTCGCCATCATTGAGTAGTATTTACACTTAGGCAACTCTAAATGCCAAGCCCTAACCTCTACTCAAGTATGACCTGTCTTATACATATTTACACTTTATAATCATTTTCAATCTTGTTTCCTCTATTCTAAAATGTTGACTTACGCATTAGTGAGTGTTAGGAGCATAGGCTCCAGTGCCTCTTAGCTCAAACCTGTTGTATACTTCACCAACTATAACTTAGTCCACCAACTATAGAATCAGCTCACTCCATTTTCTAAACCCAACAAAAATGACATCAACCTATGCCAATAGTTATATGCAAAAAACCAAAGAGCTAATGTGAAAATAGTTTGGTTTGATTCGATTAAAAAAATAATTTGTATGTAATATTCTTGTAAATTAAAGGGTTGCAGAATATATACCTTTGTTTCGCAATGCACAAATTCCTGTGAATCAATGGAGAAACTAATAGTCAACTTAGGACAATTTCTTACTTCTAAATATTCCAATGCTGGCAATATAAAATGATATCTTTTGGGACCGAAGTGAATGAGGCTCGGTAGTTCTTCAAGTGACAACATTTCTAATTTATCAAATTTCATCTCCTCTTCAGCTACCACTTTCGGTTCATCTTCTAATTCGAATACTTGTTCCAATTTAGAATTCCATTTAACTTTGAGACATTCAAGTTTTGGAAGAACAGGAACAGATCTAAAAGGAAAGAGACTTTTCAAATTTCGACAATTTGTACTAGTGATTTTTGTCAAATTTGGAAAGCTGATAGGTTGGAGGCCAGCATTTGATGATGATGACGAAGAAATTTGATCATTGGCTAAAATGAGTCGTTCTATTTCTTCACACCCATCAATGGAAATATTTACCAAATGTGATAAACTACGAGCCATCGTAGGTGAAAATATATATCTTAACTTCTTGCAGTCTTTCAAAACTAGTGTTGTAAGGTTCTCAAGGGTTACAACTTGAGCAAAATCGTTCCATATAATCCGCATTTCAGATAAATTCCACAAGTCTAATTCTTTTATTCTTGAGAAAGAGTACCCACCTTGAACTTGAAATACCGTTTCATGATTCCCAACTACTATACAATCTTTATTCAATTCAGGCACATTAGTTTTCAATTTGATTCCCACCTTATGAAGAAACAAATCCTGCAAATACATAGAAATGCCAATAAATGTCTTAAAAACACACTAGAGTAAATGTTACCCACAAGTGTTCATAATTTTACATATTTCAAGTAATAGTGAATCCTACTTTCTCTAATTTCAATGCTACATGTATCTTTGGTATTTTAAAGGATATATTTTAAAATTCCAATCAAATTATTTGAACATGAGAGACCATTTCTTGATTTTACATTTTTGTTTAAAGAGTGAATAATGAAATTCATTTACAAACTAAGTATAAAAGGGAAATGAATTATCACATAAATTACGCAACATATCGATTTATTAGTTTGCTACAGTGTCAAAATGCAAATAATCTAAATAATACCTCTAAGAGCGGAGCTTGTACAATGAAGCATGAGAATAGTGGGCAATTTAGTAACCAAAGAGTTTTCAATTTTGAGCAGCAATAGATCTGCATGAATGAAGCACATATTTTGATATTATACAACATATATTTCTTTAAATAAAATGGAGGAATATCATTTATAAAACATAATTTAAATAATCATTATCATATTACATAAATATAAAATATAAATAAATATATTAAAGTGTAACATCAATAGAAAATAAATATATAATATTTCTCTTTTTTTTTTTTCTATCTATATGAATTATTTAAAATATGAATATTATAGTATTTGATAATAAAAATTTATAAATTAATTTGATGTACTTGTTTTTAAAAGATATAATTGTTATTTAATTGTAAGTTAAATTATAACTGTTTTTATATATTTTTTAATAGTTGTTATATAAAAGGTTTATGTTTAACTTTTTTTAAATTTTTGTTAACCTTAAAACTTTTAAATACAGAATTACCCGAGGAACCACAACATCTTCCCCATTCTCATTTTGTTCCATCTTGAAGATTTGCATAAGTTGAGGACAATCACTTATTTTGACAGATTCCAATGATTGAAGCCCTTGAGTCGAAGTGTTTGCACAAACATATTTTAAACTTTTGCAATTCCATATGTCAAGAATTCTCAATTTCGGATAGCGACAAAGACGAGAGCCATTCTGCATATTTCAAACACACATATTAGTAAGTTATTTACTTTTAATATTATAAAGAAATTGAGCATATCAATATAAACATAAATTATTAGTTGTTATTTAATTGTAAGTTAATTTTTAAATTATAAGTTTTTTTATATATTTTTTAATAATTGTTATATAAAAGGTTTATGTTTGACTTTTTTCAAATTTTTGTTAACCTTAAAACTTTTAAATACAGAATTACCTGAGGAACCACAACATCTTCCCCATTCTCATTTTGTTCCATCTTGAAGATTTGCATAAGTTGAGGACAATCACTTATTTTGACAGATTCCAACGATTGAAGCTCTTGAGTCGAAGTTTTTGCACAAACATATTTTAAACTTTTGCAACCGTCTATCTCAAGAATTCTCAATTTCGGGCAGCAACAAAGACGAGAGTCATTCTGCATATTTCAAACACACATATTAATAAGTTATTTATTTTTAATATTATAAAGAACTGAGCATATCAATATAAAGATAAATTATTAATTGAAAGACTTGATTAGACAAATTAACTATATATTAAACTCGAATACGCATTTAACTTTAGAATTCGATAAATCACAATTATAACAAGATAAAATATATATTAACTGAAAGACTTACAAATTGGTTAGACAGATTAATTATATATTAAACTCGAATACACATTCAACTTCAAAATTCAATAAATCACAATTATAACGAGATAAAATATAAAAACATTCATTTATTTTAGTATACAAATAATAAGTTGGAACAAAAGTAGCATGGCTCTTGAACAACCAGAGGTTACAACGGTTTAGTTTAATTGAATTTCTTCATTCATATAGATTCAATTTATTGTTTTTCTTTAAAAATTTTAAAAATATTATTGTCTAAGATATTTTCATTAATGTAAAATATTTGTTATTATATTATAAAAATATTAAAACCTAATTATAAATTAAACAAAAGATGGAATTCACATTAGTCTTTAGTTTTCTCGTATTGTTTTCATCCCTATAAAAAATGCTATCAAAAAGTAAAAATAGTTAGCTAGATTAACAAAATGATTGGGGAGAATAGGCATCTCTACCTTAGTAATTTCTTCTGCTTGGACAAAGCCAATTACTTGCTCTACTCCACTGCAATATCTTATGTAGAGTTCTTCTATACACAACATACTCTGAGCAACACAAGGTGAGAAGATTGTTTTCAGTTTATGGCAATATGCAATTTGCACAACCTTTAGTCTTGTGAAGCTTGCAATTGCACGATGGGATGGAGAAAGACCATAGCACAGCCCTTTCAAAGAAACCATCCTTTCTATTTTTAATTTCACCAAATTAGAGAATGCAACAGTTGACCTTTGATCTCTTGTTATATCAGTCAAAAATTTCATATCGTCGCAAGAATCAAGCTCCAGAGAAGTCAACTCATTTAGTACATTTCTTCCTATGCTTGGCACAATGTTCTTCAGTCCACTAACGTTATTCAACTTCAACTCTCTCACATTGCAAAATAAATTATTTAATGCACTCAATGAAGATGAGAAGTTTTCAATTCTCAATCTTCTAATGGTTAGCTCCTCCTTAAAGCTAAAATCGAACCCACCTACATTTATATCGTACCTTTGTAGTTTAGGGAACACAAAATCTTCTTGAGAAAATTGATTAGTAGAAAGGACCAGAGATAGTGCAGTTAAACAAGATAATGAATTCAACTCCAATAAGTTGATATTGTTTTCGGTTGTCACATGTAACTCTTGCAATGAAGTCAACCTATTATATTCATAAAAAAAGTAGAATTAATTGTTAAATTATATGACACAATACATATTGGTTGGGGGCTTAAAAACAAAAATATGATGTGAGTCATTTTTTTTTGTTTGTGTTTCAAAGAACAAATTTTTATTTATTATGCGGAAAGATAAAAACATATAATTTTGAAAACAGTTGGATTTAAAAAAAGGTATTAAATGCTACACGTTTTTCTTTAGAAATGCATGAAAATGAAAATATAGATGATCCTTATGAAGCTAACAAAACAAGATTATATGACTTGAAAATGTTTTTAAAAAGTAATAAATTTTTTATTTTTAAATTGATAAAATAAATTATTTTTTGATAAAATTTAAATTATTGCTTTTTTATTAAAATTAAATATTAATTATTTTTTTGGTATTAAACTTTGATTAAATGTGTATAAAATTTTGTTATAGTTAGATTGAATTGAAGTTTTTTTAAATAAAATTTTAATAAATACTTCCATTAAAACTTCTAAATAAATTGTTCAATAATTTTTTTTAATAAAATGGAATATTAGTTATCTTTATTATCACTAAAACTAAAGTCATTTTTAATTAGAGCTACATGGAGGGTTTCTTTTTTCAAATTAAAAATGTTTTTAAAAAGTAATAACTTTTTTTAAAAATTCTGGATGAATATGAAATATTAATTAATTTTAGGTTAGTCTTGTAAAAAAAGATTTGAGTTTTAATATAGAAAATACAATGTGCATGTTAAAATGCCTCATTGTCTTATCCTACTACCATTACTTAATTAATTAATACATTTATTAAAGTTTTCCATAATTATTATTACAGAAACTTAAATCCCTAAATTATGTATTTTTAAATTTGTTATTAAAAATAATTATTATAATATTTAAATAAATTTATTTTTTATTTATAACTCTTCCAATATTTATTTATTTTATTAAATGATGGAATGATATTCACATATATATATCAACTCTAAAAGTATAATATTTTTACCTATTATATGTCAAGTTAATAAATAATTTAAAATTTATAAAAATATTCAAAAAATAAAAAATTTGAAATTCATACAATTAAAAAAATCATAAAATTTTTAAAAAATATAGCATGAAATAAATATGGATTGCCATAACGGCTTTTAAAAACTTAAAACATTTTAGTTAGTATTTCTGTTAAAAAAACAATTCAACATTTTTTAAATAATTGATGCTCAAAATTAACTCTTTTTAAAATATTCAGAACCAAATTTAACTAAAAACCGATCAAGAACTAAATTGATAAATGATGTAAATGTTAAGGACTACATTTTATATTATGCCTTAATTTATTAAGCTGTTTTTTTTTAATATTTATTGCCCTCGACTATTAACGTAATTAAGAGGAAAATAAATGATGTCAAACAAAATACGAATATGATAAAAAAGATTATTAAATCTGATGCACTCTTACCTTGATACCAACTTGGGGGGGAAATGAAATTCTTCAGAAATTCCAAAACCAGAAGAAAGACGTAAATATTTCAGGGTAGACAATTTCACTAATTCTTCACTTATCTCATCAATCCCAGTCCAAATTAATGCAAGAATCTCAAGGCTTCTCATATTTGTAAGTGATGATGAGAAGTTTTCCACCTTGCAAAACTCACACCACAAAGTTTTAAGATTTGGTAAGGAATGGAATCCTTTTAGTGAGAAACGTTTGAGATATAGAACTTGGAGGGCTTTCATTTCTTCAAAAAATGTACTGGAAACCACTAGTAAATCATCCCACCTCGGCTCCCCCTGAAGAAACAAAGTCTTGAGCTTTGAAAATTCCACTTTGTCAGGAAAATTTTTTATGTTACTACTACAATTCCATAAAGCGATTGCAGTATAACCTTCAAAACTTTCAACCATATCAGGCCATTCTTTCAACTTATCTTTTACCATGAACCTATTTTCTCCGGTTGATGTTAGCCAATGTGCAAAATCTCGAACCACGTCATGCATTCTTATCTTATCTGCAACATCAGTTTCCAATAACAAGCCAGATTTTTGGAGTTTTTTTAGTGCTATACCAATTTCATTCCTTTTATCTTCAATCGAGTTAGCATACGGGAACAATCTTACTCCAATTCCGCACATAATCAATAACTCAATAGAGATTTCAGCATCTTCAGGAAAAAGGGAACACAGTAAGAAACACATTTGGATGTCATTTCCCGTCATTTGGTTATTGCCTTTCTTCAAGTAATCGTAGCTAAGCTTAAGAGGCTCGAGGACACCCCCGAGGACTTCTTCATCATACAAATGCGTTGAGTCCTTGAATCTCTGGTTTGCGGCTTTCCACCCATCTAAACTCTCACCTTTTAGAGCTTTTGCCACGGTAACAATTGCAAGAGGCAATCCCTTACATTCACCAGCAACCTCTTTGGCTACCTCATTCAAGGAGGAACAGTCATCATCTAAACCAGCTTGATCTCTAAATAAAACCCATGCTTCGTCTTTGGATAAGATGCCAAGTTGAATTTCCTTCTGACACTTCATTTTACTGCAGATTTGCCGTTGACGTGTAGTCAGAAGAACTTTACAACCCTTGTGGTCATCACCGAATGGAATTCCGATCCTCTCCAATTTGAATTCTTCCCAGAGGTCGTCGACAATTATGAGGATGTCCTTCTCAGCTTTCAATCTCACCCACAACTCTTCTGCTCT
The DNA here is from genome assembly GCA_025698515.1 of Gossypium sturtianum. NCBI lineage: Eukaryota > Viridiplantae > Streptophyta > Magnoliopsida > Malvales > Malvaceae > Gossypium > Gossypium sturtianum. The sequence goes on from CM046947.1 coordinate 97,728,420, forward strand.
TGTGTCTTCGATATCTGTTTGAAATTTTAAATCAAACATCGCTGCAACTTTATGTTGAATTTTGTTGATGTCTGGATTTTGGGACATGGTAAACATCACAACTTTATCAAAGAGCTTTTGTTCTCGAGCATGCTTCCCAACTTCTTTGGCTAAAGTTGTCTTACCAACTCCTGGCATTCCGTACAGTCCGATCATGTTGACAGCTTTTATAGCCTCCAAGATCTGGTTCAAAGCTGATTTTGAAGATTCAGAGACCATGAAATCCGTGGATGTGATGAACTCTATTCCTTGAAGAGAACGACGATGGCCCACCTGTGCAAAGTTAGAAGTCTCTAAAAGTTCAGAGATAATAGGAGTCTTCTCTGCCAGTTTCTTACTTAAGCAATATCGCCAGCCCCATTTAGGACACCATTTGAAACACTTGACGCGATCTATTTCATCTTCCAAGTTCTGGGTTTCTTCCAGTTCTTGCTTAGCCCTTCTAAGCCAGTCCTCAACGTCCTCATAGATGACCTCAATTTGATTTTTAGCCTCATCGACACGAGTGTCCACCCTCTGTTTCCTCAATTTAAGTGCGTTTCGTTGATTCGTGAAATCTTGAACAATCTCTCCATAACAGAAAAAGTAACGGAGATAGGGTGATGCGTATGTCATTGCCTGGTTTGTCACATTTTCGACAGCAGCAGAGGCAACAGATTCGGCCATTTTTGTTGATAGTCTGATGAGGATGAACAAAAAGTTTGGTTATTAGTAAGAAGATTAGCAATTGTAACAAATAAAATTAGTATTTTTAGTAAAAAAAAGGAATGGGAGCTACCAATTATTGTTGTAAGCAAAAGAGATGATTATTGAAGAAGGTAGAAATTACTCTTGAACTTACCTCTGTGTGAAAACCAGAAAGTTGGCAGGGTTTTTTTTGTTTTTGTTTTTGCTTAATTGAGAGACAGAAGAGAAGAAAATGAGAAAAGTGAAAAGAAAGAGTGGAAATGATGAGAAACACAGATTTGAGAAATTGAAAGCAAAAAAAGAAAATGGATGAAGAAAGAAGAATGGGAAGTGGCTGCTTTTACTTCATCATTAGTTATTATTCATTGATTTCTTTATTAAAATAAAATAATAATTATTTTATTACCATTAAAGTAAAATTCCATTTTTATTAAATTAAATATTTTATATTTACATTGATAAAATATAAATTGATATATCTCTAAAATATAACTATGAATCAATAAATCATTTATTTTATCTTTTTAGTAAAAATATTATTTATTTTAATTACCCTTAACATTCAAGTAAAATGTATAACTGCCTCCTTTTTTTTTATTGAATATTGTAATCTTTTATATATACTTTAATCTATAAATAATAAAATTTGATAATATGATTTTATTCAAATAAAATGCCTCTTATTTTATTTATTTTTATTGCCACCAATCCTCACTAATCTAACATATTAACTTGATTGTTTTTATTAAATTGACAATAGATTAATGTTATACATTTATTTATGTCGGTACATGAATAAATTGCAATGTAATAAATTAAAATAAATTTGTAATTTTTTTTACTAAATGTTAGGTGTAGTAGTAATCCACATCGCACTATTAAAAAGGGGTTCAAGTTCGAATCTTGAAGAGAACATTATTGAACAGACAACTGTGAACCTTCCAAAAATTAATTTTCATAAATTAGAAGATTATTATGTGGTCTATATTTTCAATTAGGGAGATGACTAGTCTTGGCTATCGGAGTAATTGACTCCATGGGTAGAGACATAGATGTACTCATTGGAAGAATAATACGCTGGACTGAACTCAAGTTAAATTAATTCACTTGCCCCAATGGTAATTTTGTGAAATTTTTTTCTAATTTTAAGCGAGCCCACACTCAGTAGAAATGAGCTTGAGGATAGTGGAAAAAATCATCCGGTCGAAACATTCATCCTAGACGAATCAAAAGATACAAATTTTATTAACATCACCATATTAAGATCTTGGAACATTTGAAATAAATTTATTTTTAGAGTTTTTTTTTTTCATTTTAAAAAAGGTTTAACCCTTAAATTGGTACATAGACTTTTTTATTTTTCTCATTTTAGTACCTAAACATTTTTTGATAACAAGTGCTACCTAAACTATTTTTCTCCAAATTGGGACCTCTATTATTAGACAAACCATTTTTTTAAAAAAAAGTAACCAATTAAAAATTGCATTGTAACAAAAAAGATAAAAACATTATTTTCTTTATATAAATTTAAAAAATATTAAAATTCATAAAAAATAAATAAAAATAGAGAGAATTAGTTCAACTAACTAGGTTTTTTAGCTTGGTTCAATTTGTTTGTATTGGTTCGCGAGTCAATTGATTCAACCAGGGGCGAAGCCAGGGGGGCTGGCATGGGCCCCGGCCCCCCTAAAAGGTAAAATTGCTATTTAGGCCCTTGAATTTTTTTTAAATTTTAAATTAGTAAAGGTAAAATTGCACTTTGGCCCCCCCTAAAATTATAAAAATTCAATTTAATCCTTTACAAATTAGAAAGATATAAACTATAAAAAATTAAAATTTCATCCGCCCCCCTAAAAAATTGTCCTGGCTTCGCCCCTGGATTCAACATCTATCTCCGAATTGAATTCCTATACAATTGACTGATTCGGTATAGTTTTGAAAACACTAGTTTTGACCGATGAAAGACCTTTTTCAATCCTGTCAAGTCGAGCAAGTATGTGATGAAGTCACAAAACAAAATTAATTGCCAGCGTTTCAACCTCATGTGGGCCAATTTCAAACATTGCTGGCATTATCAAACATTATAAAGGAATAAGAAAAAATATATAAAAAAAAATAAAAGAGAGAGAAACAATGTAAAAGAAAATAAAAGAATTAAAATATATTTTTTAAAGGTTATATGATGTGGCATTCTATAATTGGTTGAAACTTTTTAATTAATTTAACAATTTAGTGTCAAATGGGTAACAAAAGAATAGTTTTATGTGCCACTTGTGATAAAAAAAAGTTTAGATATCAACTTGGAAAAAGTAGTAATTTGTGAGTTAACCTTTTTTTTTTAAATAGATTTAATGGTTTAATTAATGGAGATACGAATTTTGGGAGTAAGTAATTTATGTACCACTTGTGATAAAAAATGTTTAAGCAGGAAGAAAATAAATAACTTAATTTAAGTATTAATTTGTGGGTTAAGACAAAATTACACGTAGAGAAAATATTAGGAAAATATTTTTAATAAAGATTGTTATATTTCGTAAATAGGATTATGTTTTTTTATTATAAAATATAACTTGTTAATGTCAAGTGAATATATTTTTCCTTTCATAAGTTTGTGTGGAACAAATATATTGAAGTCTTTGTGAATAATATATGAAATCAATAAATTAATATGACATCATACATATGATAATATATTAAATAAACCATAGTTCTCCCAACTTCCATTAAATCATTGTGTCTTCTACCGATAATCACTTTTTTTTTTCTAAAAGTAAAAATAAAATAAATAAACAAAAGAAAAAGAAGTGAAACCAACAACGCGTTAAAACGGATGTCTTTTATCTTCTGCTAATTAAGGATATTTTAAATAAAAGACTCCAAAAAGTAAACCTTCATCAAACTCTTATCTATAATTTTAAACATTTAATTTCTATTATTAGTTTTTAAGTTGCATATTCAATTATTATACTTTAATTTTATTACTTTTAGTCTTTAATTTTTTAGATTTTAAAATTTTAAATGCTAATTATTTTAAACTGTTAATTTTAAAAATTTTCTATTCAAATATCTTTTTTTCTAAAGTCATCTAATGTTAAGCCATTGTTATCAAATCACCATATATTTTATTCAATAACATTTTTTATAAATAAAAAATATAATTAAAATAATCGCCCTTATATTACCTCAATATTAAATTTAACTTTAATTAAATATAAATAAATATAATAAAAATTTAAGTGTAATATCAATAAAAATAAATTTGTAAACATTCTCTATATTAATTTTTAAAAGTTTAGGTTAGGGGGAGAAAGATTGAATATTTATTCAACTTAAAATATCAATATGACAATAGTATAATTAAGAATTAAGAATCTACTCATGCGAACAGGGTTTGCATCCTTAATGTTAGATTTGTAAAATAAATCTAAAATAAAACTGAATAAACTATGATCTATCATGTCAAATCATCAAGAATAAATGAAGAATAAAACTAAATGCGGAAGCGTACCTAAATCTATGAATTCCTTTGAAGTTTTACCGGATTTTTGGGATTTGATAATTCCAAATTAGCACACAAGAAATTCAGAGAATATATGCTCTCTCTCTCCTAATGATGGGATATTAGAAAAGATATCTTGTGTATAGTTTAGGGACCATAACCCTAATATTTATAACCTTAGTATATTAGTTCTAATCAAATTCTAATTAGCCCATCATTAATTAGAATTTGATTAGAAGAGTATCTACACATATTTAACCAATACTTTATTTAATAATTAAAAGCCTAATAAAATTCTAACCAAATTAGATAACTTTTAATTTGGGCTAACCTATCATGATAGTAAATAATAACATATAATTATTCTTATTATATATGTGATGTCTAAATTTTCTAACACTTAAAAGAGATATAATCTATTAAACTCAAAATTTAACTTGACCCACTCAGGTGCACAGATACACATAATCTCTCTATTTTTGTGCTAATTAAGAGTTTCCTAAGCAAAGCATGTGAGGAATGATGATAAAAAAGTATAAAAAGTGTTTCTACTTCCATTTATTGCACTGAAATTGCTTTTTAAAAAAAATGATCCATTGGTTTTGGAGTTGAATTGAATATATGGTAAAGCCAATCTCTCCGATTGCCTACTACCATTTTTTTTTTTTTTAATATTCCTGAATAATGGTTTTCAACTTAAAGTCAACAACGCGTTAAAGCGGATGTCTTTTATCTTCCACTAATTAAAGATATTTTAAATAAAAGAGTCTAAAAAGTAAGACTTCATTAAACTCTTATCTATAAATTCTATTATTAATTTTTAAGTTGCATATTCAATTACTATACTTTGATTTTATTACTTTTAGTCTTTAATTTTTTGAAGTTTAAAAATTTTAAATGATAATTTTTTTATACAATATTAAGGGTAAGAATGGGAGAAATACGGTTCGAACTCGTACTAGACAAGTGTTTAATAAGAGTTTTAATCACCTCTCCATTCAAATCAAGAATTCAAATGCTAATTGTTAAATTTATTAGGTTAAAGTTGTGAAATTTTTAAAATTTGATGCGACGAATATGTTAGGATAAACTATACCAATGGTCACCCAACTATGTCCATGTTCTTGTTTTGAAATGCGTTTGTTTTAAAAGTTGATACTAAAGTGATAATTGAGTATAACTTTGGGAAGCAAATAGTGCATTAACCCTTTTGGAAATAGGATAACTTAATCTAATGATTTTAACTAATACCATTTGGTCATACTAAAATTTTAAAATTAACAACGAAAATTAATTAAATTAAAGTAAAAAAAATAAATATACAATTTGCTCCTAATACAAAAATTGATAATAAAATATAATTATTTAAATTATAGATAGAATTTCATCAAGACTTACTTTGTCAAACTGATCGGACTTATTTTATTTAAAAATAACATTAATTAGTGGAAGACCAAGACATGTGATTTATTTGGAGCTATTGCTTTCACTTTTTTATTTTTATTTATACAACAAATAATTGTTGAAAGAAAACACAATGATGTCCACCAAGTTTTTTAAATTCAAAAGATAAGCATGAAGAATAACTAAACATAACAAAGAAAAAAAAAACATTTTCAGTCGAATTTTTGTTTACACTTCTTGTCGAAACCTTTTCTTTTCTTCTTGAATGATTCAATTACATAGAAAGGACATTCTTTAGATTTTATGCATGTTTGGAGTTATATACTTAAATTCCTAATTTTGTCTTGAAATCAACATATGAATTTTAAATTGATTCGCGAATAAACCTACTAAGTTTATTTAATACATGATTAAAAATTAAAATAATTAATAAATTTTAAATGAAATTCTATAGTCAACTTGTGAATAAACATACTAATGTGTTTTGTCCAACACTCTTAACACTTCCCTTTCAAAACAATGTTTTAAAATATTCACCATGTAACTAATTATATCAAGTACTTAATTTTTTTTAAAAAAAGTAAATTCATTAATTCATTCAATGAATGGAATCATACAATTCAAGAAAAAAATAACAAACACTCATCGTAGATGTGAAGGACAAGCTCCATCAACACAATAAAGGCTTTAGCTTCAGCATCAATAGAACACTATGACACGTTGACGATTGGTTTTGTCACAACTCAAGCACGACATATCTGGAGTGATTGCAAGCACTTAGCACGATAAGGAAATCAGCCCCGGATGGTCTAAAGCGATGAGCAAAAATCGACAAAACAATCGAGCATTCATCAAACTATACAGGACGGCAACAAAACCATCCCTAAAATTACTTGTAAAACTAAGATTACATGCATAAGCAAAACTAAAAATCGTCCTACAAGAGTAGACAAAAACTTCTAAAACTAAAGATTTATTAAACAATGTAAAAACAAACAAAAACAAAACATATAAAACTTAAACAACACGGGTCCAAATCGACTCGTGAAATCATTTATTATTTTGAAATATTCTCAAAACATAAACAAATTAAGAAACTAACGGAGAGCCACCCACTTTCCAAGAAAAACTACTGGTGGACCGTGGAGTTTTAGCGAACGACAAATATCGTCATCTATCTATCACAACTTGTGAAGACAACAAAGATACCTACAAAATAGATCTACAAACTGAAAAAGAGAGAAGACATGTGGCGTGATTGAGAAGAATAAAGAAAGAAAGAGTTGGTGGGAGGGGAAAAAGCAGGCGATAGCCAGCCCGGAGACTGGCACTGCTGCAGAGCAAAACAAACAATAAAAAACAAACGACTTGAAGAAAAAAGGGAAAATTTTTGCAAGTACTTAATTTTAAGGGTGAGTAAAATTCGATTCGATTTAAAAAAAGGAATTTCGAGTTTTGAGTTTGAATTGAATTGAACTTTTGCAATTTGAATAACTTAATAAAATTCGAAATATTTGTCATATAACTGATGATTTGAGAGGTGAGTAAAGTTCGATTCGATTTAAAAAATCGAATAAATCAAATAAAATATTGATAAAAACACTCTTTTTAGTCTCTACTCAGTTAACACATTGATTTCTCAGTTAACACATTGATTTCTCACCATAAAAATTTTAAAAAAAAAAATCAAAATAAGGTGGTTAAGGCAGCAGAACAAATATTTGCAAATTTAAAGTGGCTGACACCATGAAATTGAGTTTATATATTATCTGCGCTGCTCAAATAGTAGAAGAAAAGAATTAGTTATGGAGATTGTGGGTTCCTTCACCACTTGTTAGGTATTGTTGATGAATTATGCACCCTCTCACCTTTTTTTATTCTTATTCTTTTTATGATGAATAATTAAGTATGAAGATTCTTCACCACTTTCGCTACTGGGACACCGCCATCGTTGATGAATTATTGATGCTTTTTTTACCTGACCTCCTTGCTTTGCTTAGTTTATAGATAGAGTTTCATCAAGTCTTACGTTTTAGAATCTTTTATTTAAAATATCCTTAATCACTGGAAGATAAAGATATTCACTTCTTTTGGACTTGTAAGCTTTCACTTTTTTTTTTTTATGTATTTATTTTAAAATGATTGTTGGTAGAAGACAGAATGATGTATAGCAAGTCTTCTAAATCTCAATCAGTTAACTTCTATCTCCAAATTGATTTCCTAAATAATGGTTTTGAACTTGGCCGAGTAGCCTAGTTGGGTATATAATAAATTAAATTTTGTTCTCATGCATGTGATGTTTGGATTATATGTCTGTTTTATAAAATTGTTATTATTTAATTAAAAATGAATTATCAAGATTCTGGGAGACTGTAATAAACTAAATTGGTTTTGAATAAACTAATACTCAATTAAGTGGTAGTCTTTGTGCACTTAATTTATTTTACCTAAAATAATGGTGGTTAAGCCATGTGATGAATAATTAATTATCAAGATCTTTCGCTAGTGGGAGACAGCCATCGTTATTGGAATTATGCTCTTACTTTTTTAATATTTTTATGATGAATAAGGGACAGGCATGGTTGATGAATAAGAAATTAAAATAAGGTATGTATATATTTTGTTTACAATGAGAAGATAGAGGGCAAATGTTCATTTTCTTTGAATTCATACTGGAAATTGGAAATCAACTTTGAAACCAAAAACATAATTTGCTCACTTTGGATGAAAAAGAAAACAGCCGAAAATTAAAATTTTAAAAATCGAGTTAATTTGTAAAATTTTTTTCGAAAAATACATGTGTTTTGTGTAAGTTTGTGTGGAACAAATGTATTAAAGTCTTTGCGAATAATATATAAAAACAATAAATTAATACGACATTACACATATGACAATATCATATTGAATAAATGTTGACCCAACTTTAAAATTTTTCATTGGGTAGACTTCCTTTACATCATTGTCTCTTCTACCGACAATCACTTTTTTTTTTTGTAAAAATAAAAATAAAAAAAAAAAGAAAAGAAAAAGAAGTGAAACCAACAACGCCTTAAAGCGTATGTCTTTTATCTTCCGCTAATTAAGGATATTTTAAATAAAAGACTCCAAAAAGTAAGACTTCATCAAACTCTTATCTTTAATTTTTAACTCTTAAATTCTATTATTAGTTTTTAAGTTGAATATTCAATTATTATACTTTAATTTTATTACTTTTAGTCTTTAATTTTTTGAATTTTAAAATTTTAAATGGTAATTATTTTTTATACAATATTAGGTGTAGGAATGGGAGTAATATGATTCGAATTCGTACTGAACAAATGTTTAACAAGAGATATAACCGCCTCTCCATTCAAGTTAAGACTTCAAATGATAGTTGTTAAATTTATTAGGTTAAAGTCATTTCACTATAGTATTGTGACTGAGCTCTCCCTTATTACATACCATTACGAAAGCAACTTAATCAGTGCTCATCCAATGATATAGTCATAAGTGTGTTACCCTCATAGGATATCATTAATCTCTTTGAGATAAATATGTTCTCCCAATATGTTCTCCCAATAAGTGTCTTTCATCTCGTGGGAGGTAAAGAAGGTGATGTCATCAAACTCCTCGATTAACTCAAGAACCAACTTTCGATACTTGATTCCCATGATGCATGCTTCGTATTCTGCCATATTGTTCGTGTAATCAAAATTCAATTTGCTAGTGAAGGGATAATGATAAACCGTAATAGTAACATATTTTATCCCCACATTTAGCATGCTTTTGGATGATTTATCCCTTGAATTATGGAATTTGGTGCTCTTAATCCTTTAATTTCATGTTTTATACTTAGGAGAGCATAAGAGGATGAAAAGAACGGAAAATGGGCCAAATGGGCCAAAGTAGGAAATCGACACGGCCTGGGGTTTCACCACACGGCCGTGCCTCCCTAGCAGACCCAAACACGGCCTGGCCTCGATTCATACGGGCGTGCTACACGAGCGTCCCTGCCGTGACAAAGAGGAATTTCATTCGGAATAGGGTACTTAGAGGCAAAGAAAGACATCCCAAAAGCCTATATAAACACCCTAAAGGCCAACCTTCAAGGGGGCATCCAGCTAGGCCAATAAGCCGAGCCAGAGAGGTCAGAATTGTGGGATTCACTCGAAGAAAGCCAGTTGATTCATCTCAAGAAGCCGGAGTCATACTCAAGACGGAGGATCTCTCCTTCAATTTCTTCAGGGGGTTTTAGGGTTTTCTTATGTTTTGTTTTATCTTTTCTTCTGAGATGTATTCTTTTATCATTATGAACTAAACCCCTCAAATACCTGAGGGGGATGAAACCTAAGATGAATCTTGTTATCGTTTGCTGAACTATATGATAAATACTTGATTTGTTCTTAATTATGTGTTCTTAATTCTTGCTTTGATATTTCAGGATATTGATTCAAGTATTGATGTGCTTAGGCAGAGGAGGAATAGACCCTGTCTAAGAGTAGATCTAGCATAGTTAAGCGGAATTGATCGTAACCCTAGAGATAGGATGACGAAAATCTGCCGGATTAGGGTCAAACCTAATATGGGAGTCCATAGATCGAGTTAATGCAATTCTAGGGGTTTTAATTAGAAAGAGATTTCAATTAATCAACCTAGGGTTAGACGTTAGTAGCCTCGAGAGAGGTATTAATATAAATTAGGGAATCCTACGGATCAAGTCAAGTGAATAAATCGTCTGGTTCAGAGTTAGATAACAAGTGAAGTCTAGGTGGATTCTTCCTCGGGTATTGTCTTAATCAATTGGTTTTTCCCACAAGTATTTCCCCAATTCATTTTTTTTGTCTTAGCGTCTTTAGCTTAGTAGTTAGTTAATTTTAGATTAAACAACCAATCCCTTAATTCTTAGGCTAAATAATAGAAAGAAAGTTAGTATTAGTACTTTTGGGTTCGACAATCCGGTCTTACCACTAAGCTATACTACTGTTCGATAGGTACACTTGCCTCAATCGTTGTCATAGTTAGTTTCTAGGCTCGATCATTCTTTTTATAAATTTTTAAGACTCTGACACACGATCAAGTTTTTGGCGTTGTTGCCGGGGAACCAAAATATTAAGAACGCTCAATTTTTATTACTTTAGCCATTTTTATTTTTATTTTTACTTTTCTAATTTTTTCCTTTTTCTTTGCTTCTTGCAGGTACCTCTAGTTTATGACTAGAAGGAACCCGTCAGGACCTCTACTTTACGACAGTGAAATAGAACATACAGTTCGCAGAAATCGTAGAGAAATAAGGCGAAGCTTAAATTACATAGAAGAAGAGCAAGGAGACGAAACCAATACTACCGAAGAGATGGCTGAGAATAATCCGCTACCTCCAGAGGTGGCCGAAAATCATGCTCCTCGAACTATGTATGACTATGCTAAACCTAATTTAACAGGAATTGAGTCAAGTATTGTTAGACCTGCTATTGCTGCAAATAATTTTGAATTGAAACCTAACACTATACAGATGATACAACAGTTTGTTCAGTTTGATGGTTTGCAGGATGCAGATCCAAATAATCACTTGGCGAATTTCCTAGAATTTTGTGATACCTTCAAAATAAATGGCGTTTCTGATGATGCCATCCGTATTCGGTTATTTCCCTTTTCTTTGAGGAATAAAGCTAAACAGTGGTTGAATTCTCTTCCACGAAGGTCAATCACTACATGGGAGCAAATGACCGAAAAATTTTTATTAAAATATTTTCCGCCGGCCAGAACGGCCAAGTTAAGGAATGATATCTCTTCTTTTGTGCAGATGGATTTAGAGACACTTTATGATGCATGTGAAAGATACAAAGATCTATTTAGAAAGTGCCCACACCATGGATTACCCTTGTGGCTACAGGTCCAAACTTTCTACAACGGTGTGAACCTCTCAACGAGGCAATTGATCGATTCAGCCGCCGGTGGTACGCTGAATAACAAAACTCTTGAAGCAGCCTACGAGTTTATAGAGGAGATGTCACTGAATAACTATCAGTGGCAAGTTACAAGGACAAGGCCAACAAAAACAGCCGGAATTTTCAACCTCGACGCAATAACCATTCTATCAAATCAGGTAGAACTTTTAAACAAAAAAATTGATGGTTTGTGTGGGTTTTTACAGGCACATTCAGTGATGCAGTGCGATACATATGGAGGAGGGACGAACAATACAGAATACCCACCCTACAACCCCGGCATGGAAAGCGAACATATGAACTATATAGGTAATAATTCTAGAACTTAAAATAATCCTTATAGTAACAGTTACAATCCAAGTTAGAGGAACCATCCTAATTTTTCATGGGGAGGTCAAGGAAATCAGAAACAACAACCCTTTTCAGGCTCCCAACAGAAAACCTACCAGCAAGAGAAAAAATCGAGCCTTGAAGATATGCTAGCGAAATTTGTTTCGATGTCAGAGTCTCGTTTTCAGAATATCGAAACGGAGTTGAAAAATCAGCAGGCATCGATTCAAGGGATTGCGAGTCAAATTGGGCAACTGGTTAAGTTAGTTTCCGAAAGGCAACGGGGTAGTTTACCGAGTAACACCAAACCTAAACCAAAAGAGCAGGTGAAAGCAATTACGCTAAGAAGTGGGAAGGAGTTGGTTGAAGCTGAAAAGAAAATGCCACAAGAAACTAATAAGAAAAAGGATGAGGAGGTAAACGAGAATGCCATATCGATACTTAAAGAGTATAAACCACAGATCCCATATCCGGCAAAGTTGAAGAAAGACCGCATGGACGCACAATATGGTAAATTTCTTGAACTTTTTAAACAGTTGCATATTAACTTACCTTTTGTTGAAGCTATTTCGCAGATGCCAACGTATGCAAAATTTCTAAAAGAGCTTCTAACAAATAAAAAGAAGTTCAAAGAAATTTCAACAGTGGAACTTAATGAAGAATGTTCAGCCATCCTCCAAAACAAGCTACCAACCATATTTGAAAGATCCAGGAAGTTTCACTATTCCCTATTTAATTGGTAGTTTAAATATTAAGAAAGCATTAGCTGATCTAGGTGCCAGTATTAATTTAATGCCTTACAAAATGTTTAAGCAACTTGGTCTCGGGGAACCTAAACCCACTAGGATGAGTATTGAGTTAGGTTGTGAGATCATTAAATATCCTAGGGGAATTATCAAAGATATTCTGGTAAAAGTTGATAAATTTATATTCCCTGTTGATTTTATTGTGCTTGACATGGATAAGGACGTTGAGGTGCCTTTAATTTTGGGACGGCCCTTTTTAGCGACTACTAGGGCTGTTATTGATGTAAGTGATGGTAAACTTGCACTAAGGGTAGGCGATCAGGAAATTATTTTTCAGATTTACGATGCTATGCGATATTCTAGAGAACAAGATGATTCCTGTTATTTTATTGATGCCACTGATCATATTATTCAAGATTCTTTGCAGGAAATCATACATAACGACACGATGGAACTGTGTCTTACACAAGGTGAGGGGGTAGACGATGATATCGATGAATTGAATTCTAATACATCCTTCTCTAGACAGACAAAAGAAGAGGGTATTGAAATCAACGACGAACTAAAACAAAAACCCTCTATTGATGAGGCACTCAAATTAGAATTAAAACAGTTGCCAAAACACTTAGAATATGCATTCCTAGGGGATAACTCTACGCTACCAGTAATTATCTCTTCAGAACTAGAACCAAGAGAGAAAGGCGAGTTGCTACAGGTACTAAGGGAGCATAAAAGAGCCATAGCTTGGAAAATTTCTGACATTAAAGGAATAAGCCCATCGTTTTGCACCCACAAAATTTTAATGGAGGATGAGTATAAACCATGTGTGCAACCTCAAAGACGATTGAATCCCAACATGAAAGAAGTTGTTAAAGTTTGAGGTAATTAAACTTCTAGATTTGGAATAATTTATCCTATTTCTCGATGGTACTTGGGTAAGTCCTGCGAGGTTGTTCCAAAGAAAGGAGGCATGATTTGTTGTAGCCAACGAAAAGAATGAATTAATTCCTACAAGAACAGTCACATGTTGGAGAGTCTGTATTGACTATAGAAAGTTGAACGATGCCACCAGAAAAGACCACTTTCCTTTGCCCTTTATTGATCAAATGTTAGAAAGATTATCTGGGCATATATACTATTGCTTCCTAGACGGACTCTCCGGCTACTTCCAAATTCTAATATCCCCTGAGGATCAAGAAAAGACAACATTTACATGTCCATACGGTACGTTTGCTTATCGTAGAATGCCTTTTGGATTATGTAATACTCCTGCTACTTTTCAGCACTGCATGCTGGCCATTTTTGATGAACTTGTGGAAGACATTATGGAGGTATTTATGGATGACTTTTCGGTATTCGGTAATTATTTCCATCTTTGCCTTAAAAATTTAAAACGAGTTCTAAAGAGATGGGAGGAAACGAACCTTATTTTAAATTGGGAAAAATGTCACTTTATGGTTCGAGAAGGGATTGTGTTAGGACATAAAATTTCTAGTAAATGAATTGAGGTAGACAAAGCAAAGGTCGAAACCATAGAGAAATTACCTCCTAGTTCAGTTAAGGCTATTAGAAGTTTTTTAGGACATGCTGGATTTTATAGAAGATTTATTAAAGATTTTTCTAAAGTAGCTAAGCCTTTAACGAAATTACTAGAAAAAGATGTACCTTTCAATTTTGATCAGGAATGTCTAGATGCATTTAATATCCTTAAAGATAAATTAATAAATGCTCCAATTATAATTGCACCTGATTGGAATTTACCCTTTGAGCTAATGTGTGATGCGAGTGATTTTGCAGTAAGTGCAGTTTTGGGACAGCAAAGAGACAAGCACTTTCAACCGATTTATTACGCTAGCAAGACATTAACGGCTGCACAAGAGAATTACACCACCACAGAAAAAGAATTGCTAGCTGTGGTTTTTGCATTTGATAGATTTAGACAATATTTGATACTATCTAAAGTTGTGGTTTACACTGACCATTCAGCTCTTCATTATCTTTTAACTAAATCCGACGCAAAACCTCGACTCATAAGATGGATTTTACTCTTACAGGAATTTGATTTGGAAATTCAGGATAAGAAAGGAGCTGAAAATCTTGCAGCAGATCATCTTTCTAGGCTGGAAAATCCACATATCAAAGAACTCGACGAGAAAGAAATAAACGACTCGTTTCCTGAAGAACAACTTTTTTCTATAACCAATTCCGAGGTACCTTGGTTTGCAGATATTGCAAATTATTTAGCTGCTAACATCCTACCAAAAAGGTTAACACATCATCAAAAGAAGCGATTCTTTGCCGATGTGAAAAACTATTTTTGGGAGGACCCCTTTCTTTTCCGTATATGTGCAGATCAAGTAATTCGGAGATGTGTTACAAAGGCAGAAGCAAGTAAAATCCTAGAACATTGCCACTCAAGACCTTCGGGAGGACATTACAGCGGGATTAAGACAGCACATAAAACGTTCGAATCAGGTTTTTATTGGCCAACCCTGTTCAAAGACGCCAACAGGTACGTTGCTTCGTGTGATAAATGCCAAAGAACAGGTAATATCTCTAAACGCGATGAAATGCCTCAAACCTATATGCTATCATGTGAAATATTTGACATATGGGGTATTGATTTTATGGGTCCATTTCCTAGTTCATTTGGAAATAAATACATCTTAGTAGCAGTAGATTACATGTCAAAATGGGTGGAAGCTCAAGCTTTACCTACTAACGATGCTAGAGGAGTAGTGAGGTTTCTCAAGAAACTTTTCTCTCGATTTGGAACACCCAGAGTAATTATTAGTGATAGGGGTACTCACTTTTGTAATACTCAATTTGATAAAGTCTTAAAAAAGTATGGAGTACACCATAGGATAGCAACCCCTTATCATCCTCAAACCAGTGGACAAGTGGAAGTAGCAAATCGAGAACTTAAGCGTATTCTAGAGAAAACAGTTGAATCAAACAGAAAAGATTGGGCATTAAAAGTAGACGATGCTTTATGGGCCTATAGAACAGCATTTAAAACTCCCTTAGGAACATCTCCATACAAACTTGTCTACGAAAAAAGTTGTCATTTACCATTTGAGTTAGAGCACAAAGCTTTTTGGGCTATAAAATTTTTAAATTATGATCTTAGAACTGCAGGTGAAAAAAGAATGATGCAGTTGAACGAACTTGATGAATGGCGAGCTAATGCCTATGAGAACTCATGACTATATAAGGAGGTAACAAAGCGACGCCATGATGCTCGTTTAAAGCGTTCAAAGCAATTCGAAGTAGGAGACTTAGTCCTGCTATACAATTCAAGGCTCAAACTGTTTCCTGGAAAGCTGAAATCAAGATGGTCAGGTCTATTCGTGATCAAAACCATTTTTCCTTATGGCGCGATCGGGGTAACTCATCCGACTCGAGGCATATTCAAGGTAAATGGTCAACGCCTAAAACTATATAACAGTGAAGATTTTAGAGATATTAGAGAGGAGCTTCGGCTCCGTGAAACCCCATAATAGAGTGGATACAAGGTAAGTCTAGCTTAGGACTTTAAACAAGCGCTTCTCGGGAGGCAACCCGAACACTAACCCCATTAATATTCATATTTTCGATTTTAGCACCTAACTAAAAACCAACCAGATTTATAAGTGCAGGTTTCAATACCACACGGCCTTACGCACGGGCGTGGCTGTGGTCGTGTGGACACTACGGGTAGATGCATCGGCGTGGCAGCGACCGTGCGAGCCAAGAACGAAAAATTTTCCCCAAACACGGCCCACGATAAAACACCACGACCGTGCGACACAGCCGTGGTCAAAACTGACTCAAAAAACACGGGCTGTGATAAAAGGCCACAGCCGTGCGATATGGCCGTGGTCGACACTGAGTAAGTGATGCGGGCAATTAACACGCCCGTGCTTAAAAGGCGTTGTCACCACTGACTAACACGACACGGGTGTCCGACACGCCGTGCCTCATAACCGTAGCCAAACCTGTCGAATTAACACGGGCGTGGGACATTAAACACGGGCGTGGGATAAGCGAACAAAGCCAGGCACGCCCGTGCGATACGGGCGTAGGACGCAACACAGGCGCGCCAAGCCCTGAACATTCGAAACGCACGGGCTAAAAACGGTTCACACGGGCGTGCGACACGTCCGTGTGCCCTGACTTCTATAAAAACCCCTCACTATTCATCATCTTTTCCCCAAATTTTTTTTCATTCCAAACCCTAGCCGTTCTTTTCTCTCTCTCTACCCCTCAAGTCCGGCCACCGTTCCTTTCATCCCTTTTCCCTTCTTTTCTTCCTTATTTCTCCTACCCCTTCCCCACGCACACTAGAACACGCCCGTAGAATGAATTACACGGCCGTATCATGACGACACAGCCGTGCCCCACTGTAAAAATTATAGTACACCCCCGTGTAGCACCTCTCCAAGCCCGTGCGCCGACCTCCGCCTCAACTCCCACTGGTCACCCTTCCTTTTTCCCCATTTCTGTTTCATTCATCTTTATTCATTATGATTTTGATTTTATTTTTTTCTTTCCTTTATCCTCATTATTAGATTGTTAATTTATCATCTAGTTCTTGTTAAGTAAATAGCGAACAATATTTATGATGATTCTGTAAGAATAAAATGTTATTCTTCATGGCATTAGGATAGATTAATATATGTCTTGACTGGAAATAATACTTGAGTTGTTGAATATTTTTCATCTTCAGGCACGTAATGACTTCCCCACGCGGGCAAAAAACTGCCGTTCCCACGTCGAAAAAACGAAAGGGACACGGTGCGACCTCCTCAAGTGCCTCCGCTGAAATACGACACCCATTCCTACGGTTTCCGCCGGGAACTCAGGAGGATCTTTACCAGATACTACACACAAGACCTCTCGGCGTAGGAAGGTGTATCGATTGGACCGCCCTGGAGCAGGTCCAGCTAGCAGATGAGGTTCGGGCCTTATTATTCACCGACCCGTGGGGGAAATTTTTCGACATCATCGAGCCCACATACTTAGAGCTCACGCTAGAATTCTGCTCTACTTTCCACCTTTAGACGGTGATGACTAACTTCGATGACTCTGGCACTATCTAATTTCGCCTCGGAGGTCTAGTCCGTGAGATGAGTGTCCCACAGTTCGGAGCTGCTTTGGGACTTTACACCGACGAATTTATGGAAGATGAAGAGTTCGAAAATCTACACCGCCACATCCATAAATCTCCGGTCGACTGTTGGAAGGACCTAGTCCCCGTCTCGGCCACATATGACCCTAGTCTCTCCAAAGCGACAGCTCTCGCCCCACCCCTGAGGTACATACACGCTATCCTAGCTCATACACTGACGGGAAGAAGAGAGAGCACCGGCGTCGTAAACACTCACGACGTCTACTACCTTTGGTGCATGTCAAACGGGCATATGTTCGACCTTGCCTACTTCACCGCTCTAGCCATCTAGCACCAGACAGAGCGACATCGTAAGGGGGTCATTTCCATGGGGCCATACATCACATGCTTGGCTCGATATTTTGGCCTCCTCAACACCGTCGCTCAGATTTCCTCACTCACACTGATAGGTCAGATGTCCTCACAGGGCATCCAGACGATGCTACACATGAGGATGATCCAACGGCGACGTGGGACCGATCCCCCCAATATCGGCTAGCCCATACCACCGAAGAGGAGGATCCTGAGGACATTACTGACGATGTCCCACACCCACATGAGGAACCACAACCAAGCCATCGACCAGTTTATGCGGCTGCTTCACTTTTAGACATCTCTGCACGCCTCACTCAGTTCGAGCATTACTGTACTCAGCAATTCAATGACACCATTCGACGATTCGACGGTATTGAGCGACTCTTCAACAGATTTGTCATCACTTTCACATATCGCCCCCACCACCACCTCGAGATCACTCCGATGATGAGGACCTTTGAGTCCTTTTATTTTTTTTATTTTTATTTTTATTTTTAGTTTATTTTCCTTATGTTTATTCCCATATTTTCAAAAACTTATCTTTTATATTTTGAACTTTATTTTAGTTTTTATAATTATTCCTAATCGAGTAATCCCGTAACTTTCTTCCACAGTTATGTTTATGTTCTTAATAGTTGCTCAGAATTATGCACTCCACTTTGTTATATCTACAATTCTGCGTCAACTATTCCATGGATTTCATCCAAAATTCAGGAAGTTTCACATTCTCCCTCTCTTATGATTTTCCTACTATATTGTCATTATCTATCTTTGTACATTGAGGACAATGTACGTCTTAAGTGTGGGGGGGTCAACTATAATATTATTTGAAAATCCCTGAATTATGTCTTGTTCTTAAGTAAATATTCTCATATTACTATTAGAATGAAATTTCCTTTGATTTATGATTTTTATTGATATGTTTTGGATTAAGTCATAGTTAATTGTGCATTGATAATTTAAACTTTAAGATATTAGAGAATCAAGCATGATAAGTCTATTTTTCAGGATTAAAAATTTGCTAGGTTGTTGACCTAATGATCGTTGTTTTATGCGATGTCAAAGTCTTAAATTTATAAATGAGAATGATCGAACCTGGAAACTAACTATGACAACGATTTGAGGCAAGCGCACCTATCAAACAATAGTATAGTTAAGGCAAGACCGGAATGTCGAACCCAAAGGAAGTAAAAGTACTAATACTAACTTTCTTTTTATTATCTAGCCTAAATAAAAGGGAATTTGTTGTTTAATCTAAATTAACTAATTACTAAACTAAAGACTCTAAGACAAAAAATAATGAATTTGGGGAATTGCTTTTGGGAAAAAACCAGTTGATAAGGACAATACCCGAGGAAGAATCTATCTAGACTTCACTTGTTATCTAACTCTGAACCAGACGATTTATTCATTTGACTTGATCCGTAAGATTCCCTAATATATATTAAACCCTCTCTCGAAGCGAATAACGTCTAACCCTAGGTTGATTAATTGAAATATCTTTCTAATTAAAACCCCTAGAATTGCATTAACTCGATCTATGAAATCCCATATTAGGTTTCACCCTAATTCGACAAAATCTCGTCACCCTATCTCTAGGCGTGCGATCAACTTCGCTTAACTATGCTAGATCTACTCTTAGGCAGGGACTTTTGCTCCTCCACCTAAGCACATCAAACTTGAATTAATATCCGCGAAATATCAACACAAGAATTAAGAACACATAATTAAGAACAAATCAAATATTTATCATATAGTTCAGCAAACGATAACAAGATTCATCTAAGTTTCATCCCCCTCGGGTATCTGAGGGTTTAGTTCATAAAGATAAAAGAAAACATCTCAGAAGAAAAGATAAAACAAAACATAAGAAATCCCTAAAACCCCCTAAAGGAATTGAAGGAGAGATCCTCCGTCTTGAGTATGATTCCGCCTTCTTGAGATGAATCAACTGGCTATCTTCGAGCGAATCCCCACAAATCTTCCTTCTCTGGCCTAGCAAGACGCCCCCTGTCAAAGGTCTTGGGCTCCCCATTTTAGGTCATACTTAGGGTGTTTATATAGGCTTTGGGATGTGTTTCTTCGCCTCTAAGTATCCTAATCCGAGTGAAACTTCTCTTTCTCATGGCAAGGGCACGGCCATGGCACACGCCCGTGTAAATCGTGGCCAGGCCGTGTTGGGTCAATTGATGAGACACGGCCGTGTGGTCTTGGGTCCAGGCCGTGTCGATTTCGTGATGTGGCCCATTTGGCCCGTTTTAAGCCTGTTTCTTGTTCTTTTCATCCTCCGGTGCTTCCATGAGTATAAAACATGAAAACAAAGGATTAAGAGCACCAATTGACATAAAATAAGGGATAATTCATCCAAAAGCATGCTAAATGTGGGTTTAAAATATGTTACTATTACGGTTTATCACCTAAATTTGAATATTACTTTGAAGTTTAAAATTTACAAGGTTGATATCTGATCGCTGTGAATCAGAGCTTGAAAATTTATAAAAAGAATGATCAAACCTGGAAACTAACTCTGACAACGATTAAAGGCAAGTGTACCTATCGAACAGTAGTATAGCTTAGGTAAGACCAGATTATCGAACCCAAATGAACTAAAAGCACTAATACTAACTTTCTTTTTATTATTTAACCTAAAATAAGTGAAGTTGCTTTTAATCTAAAATTAACGAACTACTAAGCTAAGGACACAAAGACAAAAAAACTAAATTGGGGAGATAACTTTTAGAAAAACTCAGTTGATTTAGATGATACCCTCAGGAAGAATCCACCTAGACTTCACTTGTTATCTATCACTGAACCATATGATTTATTCATTTGACTTGATCCGTAGGATTCCCTAATGTACATTAGACCCTCTCTCGAAGCGAATAACGACTAACCCTAGGTTGATTAATTGAAATCTCTTTCTAATTAAAACCCCTAGAATCGCATTAACTCGATCTATGGACTCCCATATTAGGTTTCACCCTAATCTGGCAACGCCTCGTCACCCTATCTTTAGGCGCGCGAACGACTCCGCTGTAATTATGCTAGATCTATGAATAGGCAGGGACTTTTGCTCCACCACCTAAACACATCATAATTGAATCAATATCCTGGAAATATTAACACAAGAATTAAGCACACATAATTAAGAACAAATCAAATATTTATCATATAGTTCAGCAAACGATAACAAGATTCATCTAAGTTTCATCCCCCTCAGGTATCTGAGGGTTTAGTTCATAACAATAAAAGAAAACATCTCAGAAGAAAAGATAAAACAAAACATAAGAAATCCCTAAAACTCCCTGAAAGAATTGAAGGAGAGATCCGCCGTCTTGAGTAGAATTCCGGCTTCTTGAGATGGATCAACTGGCTATCCCCGAGTGAATCCCCACAAATCTGCCTTCTCTGGCTTAGCAAGACGCCCCTAGACGATAGCCTTGGGCTCCTCCCTTTTAGGTCATACTTGGGGTGTATATATAGGCTTTTGAAATAGGTTTCTTTGCCCCTAAGTATCCAAATCCGATTGAAATTGCTCTTTGCTACGACAGAGACACGGCCATGGCACACGCCCGTGTAAATCGTCTTTAGACTGTGTTGGACTCTGTTTAATGAGGCACGGCCATGTGAATCGTTGTCAGGCCGTGTTCTAGTTGCTCAATGAGGCACGGCCGTGTGGGCTTAAGTCCAGGCCGTGTCAGTTTTCCACTTTGGCCCAATTTAGTCCGTTTTGAGCCCGTTTCTTGTTCTTTCCATCCTCCGGTGCTTTCCTGAGTATAAAACATGAAAAGAAAGGATTATGAAACACCCCACACCCGGCCCACGAGCTTGAACCGGATCTGGTATGTTCCTTAAATAAATCGGTTTTCAATGTTCTAAATGACTTAGAGAAAATTTGTGTAATTTTAAAAAAATTGTTTTGGGTTGGGCTTAATTTGAAACCTATTTAATAAATTCTGGAAATCCAACTTAAATAAGGTGACAAAATAATTTTTGGGTTTATTATTTTAAAAGAAATAAATTTACTTATCTTTAATCAAACATAATTTGTATCATATTTAAATAAAAATAAACAGAATAAAGAAAATCCAACTGGGCCTTATGGCCTTATTACATCATTCAACCCAAAATAAAGTTTAAAGTACTAAAATTTCATAAAGTCCAAATTCCAAATAATTTCTTCAAGCGATGCATGGCCACCTTTAGCTCCTGCCGACCCGGTCCATTCGCTCATCACCTGAAAAATAATTCCCCAACGAGGGTGAGTCAACAGACTCAATGTGTACATAGTACTAATTTCCAACAAATCGGGCATAGAAGTCATATCAATATCATGTTCATACAAAATAAAGGATGATGCAACCCAAATCCAAACCTATTTGTCCATCCGCTACACACCACCCGTACCAAACTTTGTACATCGCGGGGACTACTAAGTCGACCCTCCATCCGCTACACACCACCATCGAAGCGATCGCTGCGATCGACGTGCTCATCGCCCACTTATGTTGTGTCATTAGACACTGTATTCACTGGATGTAACCGAAGTTACCACTTTTCACTTTATGTGACCGTAGTCACCACTTTACGTTGGTGAGACCGTAGTCATCACCTTCACTTTCTTCCTCCACAAATATCCCGAATGCCCCAATTATTTCATAACATATTTCACATACTTAATTTTCATTCATGTTACTAATCACATGTTCAAACTATATCACATTCACAATCCTATCAAAAGTAGGAAACGTGCACAGGTACTCCTTACCACATTTGTGGTGCTTAGCCACATTCACATCTTTGTTACATATTTACATATCTAATGATTGCCATGCAATTTATTGAAAGTTAGTAAGAGTACACACCTTTTTCGCTTAATAGTTTCCGTGAATTCCCATAGAGCGATCTACCGATCTAGATCTTTCACTCCTATATTCGGCCATTAATTAAAACATATAAATAAACCTATTTGGTCTTAAAACCAAATCCTACTAGAAGTAGAATTACTTACCTAGTTGCCGAATTGATTTAATCAAGTCCCAACAGTTGCTAGAATTCCTCTTCCTTGAAATCGGCTAATACTAGGTATGTAACCATGTCAGTTTTCGGTTTTTGAAATAATGGAAAACACTTAAACAAATTATGCCTTGGCCGAATATCCCTTACCTTATGATGGGATTCCAAATCTGAAGAGGATTCCTGTTGAAATCCTATAACTTCGTGTTAGATTAGATCTAACTTTGAAAACGTGAATCATAATCTTTAACCACATATTTATATTTATAATCCTTACCTTAGATCCTTAGATTTCCGAAAGATCCCCTTTTGATGTTGTGGATGATTGCCCTCTTTCTTAGAATCCACAAAGATTCAGCTTAATGATAGAAACGGAGAAGAAAATAGAAGAAAAAGAGAGGATTTTTGCTTAATGAAAATTCGCGAGAGGGGTTTTGCCTAGGGAGAATTTCGGTAGAGAGAGAGAAGAGGAGCAAATGTTGATGAGTAGCCCTCCTGTCCTCCTTTTATAGCCAAAGTTATCAGCCTAGGAGTCCTTTACTTGGCCACCACTCCTCTTTTGATAATATTATCTCTTTTATTTAAAAGATAAAAGCCTTTAATCCATCAATTATCTCCTCAATTATCTCATTAGAAAATAATCCTTTATTTATCTCTTATTATTTACATATTTATGTGAATAAAACTCCTTTATTTATCTCTTATTATTCACATATTTATGTGAATAAAACTCCTTTATTTATCTCTTATTATTCACATATTTATGTGAATAAAACTCCTTTATTTCTCTCATATATCCAAGTTTCCCGAAATGTTTAAGTTTCCATTTTTGGATCATTTCCAAAAATGTTTAGGTTTCCAAAAATGTCTAAGTTTCCAAAAATGTCCATTTCCATTTCCATTTTCATTTCCATCTCCATTTTCATTTCCATTTTCATTTTCATTTCCATTTTCATTCATTTCTAGGTTTCCAAAAGTATCAAAAATTTATTCATAATACTCAAGACTTGTCATTTCATACAATTGATCTGAAAAATGCATAGGCCCTTCCTAGGATGTTACAGATTAAAAGCACCTTTTTACATAAATCAAAGGATAAATCATCCAAAAGTATGCTAAATATGGGATTAAAATATGTTACATTTACGGTTTATCAAATACCCCCACACTTAAGCTTTTGCTTGTCCTCAAGCAAAATTTCAACTTACAATTAAAACGAACTTTCCATGATTCAATATTCTTATCAACAATGTCTCTTCATAGTTCATAGATAATTTATACATGGATAATTTAACTCAAAGAGTCCTAAAGATTCAAATAGTTTAAGTCATACCTTTGTTAGCACAAAACATAAGTGTTTCCCTTCATCTAAATAATTACCTCTGATTCGAAATCGACAAGAATTGGCATCCTCACTAAAGATTCACTCAAACCACTCGAAGTGTTTAAGGATCAGAATTAAAAACTCAAAAGTCAAACAATGAAGAGTTAATCCCATAGGCCTGCATGAAAATCAAATCTCCACCACTTATGAGATGAAATGATGCACAAATCAAAAGGTCTTTGATCGGGTTGTAATGGGGCTTGGGTAAAAGGTGTGGATTCAGGCTGAATTAGAGGGTTAGAATCGAGATTGACCTGACAAATTACTTAACTCGAAAAATGAGCTAATAATAAATATTTACATCGAATGAAAACTAATAATACTACTATTGATAATACTCTAATACGAGCTTTTTCTAAAGATATGAATTTAACTGTTTTTAAGCTCATAGAACATAGAACTAATAATGCATATACTTCGATTTTTTTTAAGAACAAATCAAATATACATAATAAAGACATAGTAAAGGATAAATTACTGGAATAAAAAAAATCATAGTTAAGTAACTAATCAAATCAAATCTCGACATAAGGGTAGTTAAAAGGATGGTGATAATAAATGAAACGGGTTTTGGGGGTTAATATTAGCGGGTGAGTCAATAAAAAAGGTTTGTTAGGATCAACGGGGTTTACTAGGGGTTAATTATGAAGGTAGGTCTTTTAGTGGAGTAAGTGGGTTAAAACCTAGTTGCCTTAATCATCTCTGTATTTCAAATCAAAAAGTGTGGTCTCGACATGTATAATCGATGCAAGTTCTAGAATAACAAATCAATGTTGACACACTCATAATCAACAAAGTGAGCAATAAAGAGAATATATGCTCTATAAGGCTCAAAATCTCACAACAATTATGGGTATTTTGATGTCAACCTCGTAAATTTCAAACTTCAAAGTAATATTCAAATTCAGGTAGACAACCTAGAAAATTTTTATTTCTGAAAAATAGACTTATCATGCTTGATTCTCTAGTATTCTTAGAATTTAATCATCAATGCACAATTATCAATGACTTAATCTAAAACATATCAATAAAAATAATAAATCATCAGAAATTTCATCCTAATTAGTAATATGAGACAATTACTTAAAAACAAGACTAAATTCGGGGAATTGAGAATAATGCAAAAAGTTTGGAATTTTTAAGATTTCACCCCCCACACTTAAGATGTACATTGCCCTCAATGTACAAAGATAGATAATAGCATAAAATCAAAAGAAAAGAGGGAAAGTGACACTTCCTAGATTTGGATGGTTTCCTTGAGTCGGAGGTGAAAAGATGATGACTTATGTAGTATTGAATTACTCCTAGTGATTTGTTCATTATTTGGAGTGTGCAATTGGAACTGCGAAGTCATCAGTTAGATGTCTTGGTGCCATGATTAAACAAGTGTTTGTTAGCAATACTCGAAGGTTAGATAGCCAATGATATCATGAATAAAAGTTTGAAATATAATAGGCGGCAAGTATAAATAAAAATTAAAACTGAGAACTAAAAATAAAGAAAAGGAAACTAAAGATAATAAAAGGACTCAGAGGTCCTCATCAGGTTGTTTAAATAGGGGTGGGAGCACGGGTAGGTGCCACGCCCGTGCTTGATTTTAATCAGCCCGTGTTTCTCGTGATTTTGAATTTTGGGCGCGTTCAGGGTGTTTGGGCACGGCCGTGGTTAAAGTGGTATGCCCGTGTTCTTCTTCACACGGTCATTTAGAACGGGCGTGTTTCGCCCGTGTTCGACAAGTCAGTATGTTCACACGGTTGTGTAGCACGAGCGTGTTCAGCCCGTGTTTGGCAAGTCAGTATCTTCCCACGGTTGTAAGGCACGGCCGTGTTCTGCCCGTGTTTGGCAAGTCAGTATCTTCCCACGGTCGTAAGGAACGGCCGTGTTCTGCCCGTGTTTAGAAAAAATTTACCTCTCGTCGTGCATGGTTACAAGTACGCCCGTGTGCAAGGCCTATGGCTTCCACACGACCACGGGCACGCCCGTGTGCAAGGCCGTGTGGTCTAAAACCTGCGCTTTATTGGATTAATTAGTATGGAGTTGGATGCTAAAAAGTATAAAAGTATAATGTTAGTAAAGTTAGTGCCCGGGTTGCCTCCCGAGGAGCACTCGTTTAAAGTCTTAAGCTAGACTTACCCTTTTTTCAGTTCTATAAGAAGGTTCACGGAGCTTAAGCTCCTCTCTCATATCCCTAAAATCTTCACCATTATATATTTTGAGTCGGTGACCATTTACCTTGAATGTGCCTTGAGTGGGATGAGTTACCTCGATTGTGCCATAGGGAAAGATTATTTTAATCATGAATGGACCTGACCATCTTGATTTCAGTTTCCCAGGAAACAATTTAAGCCCTGAATTGTATAGCAGGACCAAGTCCCCTACTTCGAATTGTTTCGATTTCTTTAGACGAGCATCATGGTGTCGCTTTGTTGCCTCCTTGTATAGTTTCAAGTTCTCGTAGGCATCAGCTCTCCATTCGTCTAGATCGTTCATCTGCATCATTCTTTTCTTTCCTGCAGTTTTAAGATCGTAATTTAAAAATTTTATAGCCCAAAAAGCTTTGTGTTCTAACTCGAATGGTAGATGACAGCTTTTCCCGTAGACAAGTTTGTATGGAGATGTTCCTAGGGGGGTTTTGAACGCTGTTCTATAAGCCCATGGGCATCATCTACTTTTAATGCCTAATCTTTTCTGTTTGATTCGATCATTTTTTCTAGCATGCGTTTAAGTTCTCAGTTTGCTACTTCAACTTGCCCACTGGTTTGAGGGTGATATGGGGTAGCTATCCTATGATGTACTCCACATTTTTTTAAGACTTTGTCAAATTGAGTATTACAGAAATGAGTGCCTCTATCACTAATGATTGCTCTAGGTGTTCCAAATCGAGAGAACAGTTTCTTGAGAAACTTAACTACTACTCTAGCATCATTGGTGGGTAAAGCTTCAGCTTCCACCCATTTTGACATGTAATCAACTGCTACTAGGATGTATTTATTTCCAAATGAACTAGGAAATGGACCCAAATATTTCACATGATAGCATATATGTTTGAGGCATTTCATCACGTTTAGAAACATTACCTGTTCTTTGGCATTTATCACACTGAGCGACATACTGTTGGCATCTTTGAATAGAGTGGGCCAATAAAAACTGATTCGAGTATTTTATGTGTTTGTCTTAATGCCACCTGTAGTGTCCTCTGAGAAGGTCTGAATGGCAATGTTCCAAATTTTTTTCTTGCTTACGCCTTTGTAACGCATCTTGAATTACGATCTCGCACATATGCGGAAAAGAAAGGGATCTTCCCAAAAATAGTTTTTTGCATCAGCAAAGAATCGCTTCTTTTGGTGATGTGTTAGTCTTTTCGGCAAGATGTTAGCAGCTAAATAGTTCGCAATATCTGCAAACCATGGTACCTCAGAGTAGGTTATAGAAAATAGTTATTCTTCGGGAAACGAGTCGTTTATCTCACTTTCATCGAGCTCTTCGATATGTGGGTTTTCAAGCCTAGAGAGGTGATCCGCTACAAGGTTTTCAGCTCCCTTCTTATCCTGTATTTCCAAATCAAATTCCTGTAAAAGTAAAATCCATCTCATGAGTCGAGGTTTTGCATCAGGTTTAGTTAAAAGATAACGAAGAGCGGAGTGATCAGTATAATCGACAACTTTAAACAATAATAAATACTGTCTAAATTTGTCAAAAGCAAAAACTACAGCTAGCAGTTCTTTCTCCGTGGTGGTGTAGTTTTCCTGTGCGGGTGTCAAAGTTCTGCTAGCATAATAGATTGGCTGAAAATGCTTGTCTCTTCGTTGTCCCAGAACTGCACCTACTGCAAAATCACTTGCATCACACATTAGTTCAAAAGGTAGATTCCAATCAGGTGCAATTATAATCGGAGCATTTATTAGTTTATCCTTAAGGATATTGAATGCATCTAGACATTCTTGATCGAAATTGAAAGGAACATCTTTCTCTAGTAATTTTGTTAAAGGCTTAGCGATTTTAGAAAAATCTTTAATGAATCTTCTATAAAATCCTGCATGTCCTAAAAAGCTTCTAATAGCCTTAACTGAACTAGGGGGAGGTAATTTTTCTATGGTTTCAATCTTTGCTTTATCTACCTCAATCCCTTTACTAGAAATTTTATGTCCTAATACAATTCCCTCTTGTACCATAAAGTGACATTTTTCCCAATTTAAAACAAGGTTTGTTTCCTCACATCTCATTAGAACTCATTTTAAATTTTCAAGGTAAAGATGGAAAGAATTACCGTATACTGAGAAGTCGTCCATAAATACCTCCATAATGTCTTCCACAAGTTCATCAAAGATTGCCAACATGCAACGCTGAAAAGTGGCAGGAGCATTACATAACCCAAAAGGCATTCTACAATAAGCAAACGTACCATATGGGCATGTGAACGTTGTCTTCTCTTGATCTTCAGGTGCTATTGGGATTTGGAAATAGCCGGAGAGTCCATCTAGGAAGCAATAGTACTTATGCCCAGATAACCTTTCTAGCATTTGATCAATGAAGGGTAAAGGGAAGTGATCTTTTCTAGTGGCGTCGTTCAACTTCCTGTAATCAATGCAAACTCTCCAACCTGTGACTGTTCTGGTGGGAATTAGTTCATTCTTTTTGTTGGCTACCACCGTCATGCCTCATTTCTTTGGTACAACCTGCACAGGACTTACCCAATTACTGTCAGAAATAGGATAAATTATTCCAGCATCTAGAAGTTTAATTACCTCAGCTTTCACAACTTATTTTACGTTGGGATTCAATCGTCTTTGAGGTTGCACACATGGCTTGTATTTTTCTTCCATTAAAATTTTGTGGGTGCAAAACGATGGGCTTATTCCTTTAATGTCAGAGATTTTCCAAGCTATGGCTCTTTTATGTTCTCTTAGTACCTGTATCAACTCCTCTTTTTCCTTGGGTTCTAAATCTGAGGAGATAATTACCGGTAGCGTAGAATTATCCCCGAGGAATGCATATTCTAAGTGTTTTGGCAACTATTTTAATTCTAATTTGGGCGGCTCATCAATGGAGGGTTTTTGTTTTAGTTCGTTATTAACTTCAATGCTCTCTTTTTCCGTTTGTCTAGATGAAGATGTATTCAAATTCAGCTCGTCAACTTCATCTTCTTCCCCATTTTCTTGAGTAAGGCACAGTTCCATCGTGTCTTCATGTATAATTTCATGTAATGAGTTTTGAACGATATGATCAGTAGTATCAACAAAATAACAAGAATCATCTTGTTCTTTAGAATATCGCATGGCATCATAAATTTGAAAAATAATTTCCTCCTCGCCTATTCTTAATGCAAGTTTACCATCACCTACATCGATAACAGCCCTAGCGGTAGCTAGAAAAGGGCGCCCCAAAATTAAAGGAACTTCAATATCCTCATCCATGTCAAGTACAACAAAATCAACAGGGAAAATAAATTTATCAATTTTTACCAAGACATCTTCGATAACTCCTCTAGGATATTTAATCGATCTATCAACTAATTGAATACTCATCCTAGTGGGTTTTGGTTCCCCCAGATCTAGTTGTTTAAACATTTTATAAGGCATTAAATTAATACTGGCACCTAGATCAGCTAATGCTTTCTTAATATTTAAACTACCAATTAAACAATGGATAGTAAAACTTCCTGGGTCTTTTAATTTGGTTGGTAACTTGTTTTGGAGGATGGCTGAACATTCCTCATTAAGTTCCACTATTGATACTTCTTCAAGCTTCCTTTTATTCGTAAGGAGTTCTTTTAAGAATTTTGCGTATGTCGGCATCTGTGAAATAGCTTCAACAAAGGGTAAGTTAATATGTATTTGTTTAAAAAGTTCAAGAAATTTACCGTATCGGGTATCTAATCGGTCTTTCTTCAACTTTGCTGGATATGGGGTTGGTGGTTTACTTTCTTTGCGTACTGGAGTTACATCCTCAACTCCCTCATCCTTTGCTTTGTCATCTTCATGTGGTAATTGTTTCTTCGGTTTGACTAACTCCTTTCCACTTCTCAGTGTAACCGCCTTTACCTGTTCTGTTCCTTTAGAAAAAATCTCTGATCGAATCTCAGAAACTATCTTAGTAAGATGCCCAACTGACTTAGTAAGATCTCCAACTTGGCTCTCGATCCCTTTGATTGATGCCTGTTGATTCTTAAGGATGGTCTCAGTGTCTTGAAAACGGTTATCTGTGGCTGTTATGAATTTTATCAGCGTCTCTTCAAGGTTTGGTTTCTTTTCCTGTGGCTAGGGCTGATTCTGGAAATTTTGAGGAGGTTGTTGTCTTTGATTTCCTTGATTTCCTTGGCCTCCCCACGAAAAATTTGGGTGGTTCCTCCAACCTGGATTATAATTATTACTATAAGGGTTATTATTAGATCTGAAATTGTTACCTATATAGTTCATGCATCGCGCTCGGTGCCGGTTGGTGGTATGGTGGGTACTCGGGATTCGCCACAGTTCCACTTGCGTCATGACCGCATAATTAATTTGAACTGCGAAGAACACAAACTATCAAGCTTCATATTCATCATCTCTACCTGTGTTGATAGCATGGTTACTGCATCTAAGTTGAAAACTCCTGCTGATTTTGTTGGTTTGGTCCTTGTAACTTACCACTGATAGTTATTCAGTGACATCTCTTCAATAAACTCGTAGGCTGCTTCAGGAGTTCTGTTGTTCAGGGTTCCACCGGCGCCTGAATCAATTAGTTGCCTCGTTGAGGGGTTCACACCGTTATAGAAAGTTTGGACTTGGAGCCACAAGGGTAAACCATGGTGCGAACACCTTCTCAAGAGATCCTTATATCTCTCCCATGCATCGTATAATGTCTCTAAATCCATCTACACAAAAGAAGAGATATCATTCCATAATTTGGCCGTTTTGGCCGGTGGGAAATATTTTAATAAAAATTTTTCGGTCATTTGATCCCATGTAGTGATTGATCCTCGCGGTAACGAGTTTAACCACTGTTTGGCTTTATTTCTTAATGAAAAGGGAAATAACCGAAGACGTATGGCATCATCAGAAACGCCATTTATTTTGAAGGTATTACAGAACTCTAAAAAATTAGCTATATGAGTATTTGGGTCTTCGTCCTGCAAACCATCAAATTGAACAAATTGTTGAATCATTTGTATAGTGTTAGGCTTTAATTCAAAATTATTAGCAGCTATAGCGAGCCTAACAATACTTGATTCTCGCTCTGTTAAATGAGGTTTAGCATAATCATACATAGTACGTGGAGCATTATTTTCTGCCACATCTTGAGGTGGTGGATTATTCTCGTCCATCCCTTCAGTAGGATTGGATCTGCCTTCTCGTTCTTCTTCTGTGTAATTTAGGCTCGCCTAATTTCTCTGCGATTCCT
Organism: Gossypium sturtianum; assembly: GCA_025698515.1. Lineage (NCBI taxonomy): Eukaryota > Viridiplantae > Streptophyta > Magnoliopsida > Malvales > Malvaceae > Gossypium > Gossypium sturtianum. The sequence goes on from CM046947.1 coordinate 97,760,293, forward strand.
GCGAGCTGTTCCTTTAATATCACTGTCGTATAATAGAGGTCCTGTCGGGTTCCTTCCAGTCATAAACTAGAGGTACCTGAAAGGAGAAAATAATAAAAGAGAAAATTAGCTAAATAAATAAAAATAAATTGAAATAAAAAAATAAAATTGCAGAAAATAAAATGGATAAAGTTATAAAAATAGAGTTTTCTTAATATTTTAGTTCCCTGGCAACGGTGCCAAAAACTTGATCGCTGTGAATCAGAGCTTTAAAATTTATAAAAAGAATGATCGAACCTGGAAACTAACTCTGACAACGATTAAATGCAAGTGTACCTATCGAATAGTAGTATAGCTTAGGCAAGACCGAATTATCGAACCCAAAGGAACTAAAAGTACTAATACTAACTTTCTTTTTATTATTTAACCTAAAATAAGTGAAGTTGCTTTTAATCTAAAATTAACGAACTACTAAGCTAAGGACACAAAGACAAAAAAACTAAATTGGGGAGATAACTTTTAGAAAAACTCAGTTGATTTAGATGATACCTTCAGGAAGAATCCACCTAGACTTCACTTGTTATCTATCACTGAACCATATGATTTATTCATTTGACTTGATCCGTAGGATTCCCTAATGTACATTAGACCCTCTCTCGAAGCGAATAACGACTAACCCTAGTTTGATTAATTGAAATTTCTTTATAATTAAAACCCCTAGAATCGCATTAACTCGATCTCTGGACTCCCATATTAGGTTTCACCCTAATCCGGCAACACCTCGTCACCCTATCTCTAGGCGCGCGAGCGACTCCGCTGTAATTATGCTAGATCTATGAATAGGCAGGGACTTTTGCTCCACCACCTAAACACATCATAATTGAATCAATATCCCGGAAATATTAACACAAGAATTAAGCACACATAATTAAGAACAAATCAAATATTTATCATATAGTTCAGCAAACGATAACAAGATTCGTCTAAGGTTCATCCCCCTCAGGTATCTGAGGGTTTAGTTCATAACAATAAAAGAAAACATCTCAGAAGAAAAGATAAAACAAAACATAAGAAATCCCTAAAACTCCCTGAAGGAATTGAAGGATATATTCGCCGTCTTGAGTAGAATTCCGGCTTCTTGAGATGGATCAACTGGCTATCCCCGAGTGAATCCCCACAAATCTGCCTGCTCTGGCTTAGCAAGACGCCCCTAGACGATAGCCTTGGGCTCCTCCCTTTTAGGTCATACTTGGGGTGTATATATAGGCTTTTGAAATAGGTTTCTTTGGCCCTAAGTATCCAAATCCGATTGAAATTGCTCTTTGCTACGACAGGGACACGGCCATGGCACGCCCGTGTAAATCGTCTTTAGACCGTTTTGGACTCTGTTTAATGAGGCACGACCGTGTGAATCGTGGTTAGGCTGTGTTCTAGTTGCTCAATGAGGCACGGCCATGTGGGCTTAAGTCCAGGCCGTTTTGATTTTCCACTTTGGCCCGATTTAGTCCATTTTGAGCCCGTTTCTTGTTCTTTCCATCCTCCGGTGCTTTCCTGAGTATAAAACATGAAAAGAAAGGATTAAAAGCATCTTTTTACATAAATCAAAGGATAAATCATCCAAAAGTATGCTAAATGTGGGATTAAAATATGTTACATTTACGGTTTATCAATATCGAAAACCCATAATCTTTGTGAGATTTTGAGCCTTTTAGAGCATATTTTTTTCTTGCTCACTTTATTGATTATGAGTGTGTCAACATTGATTTGTTATTCTAGAACTTGCTTCGATTATACATGTCGAAACCAAACCTTTGATTTGATATACAGAGATGATAAAGGCACCTAGGTTTTAACCCACTTACTCCACTAAAAGCCTACCTTCAAAATTAACCCCGAGTGAACCCCTTTGATCTTAACAACCCTTTTTATTGACTCACCCACTAATATTAACCCCAAACCCTTTGTATTTGTTATCACCATTCTTCTTGACTACCCCTATATTAAGATTTGATTTTGATCCGTTGCCTAACTATGATCTTTATTTCAGTAGTAGATTCATCCTTGATTTGTTCTTAAAAAAAAATCGAAGTATATTTATTATTAGTTCTGTGATTAAGTGAGCTTAAAACAATTTAAATTCACATCTTTAGAAGAAGCTCATATTATTAGTTTCAAGTTTTCAATTGATGTAATTATTTAGGATTAGTTCATTTTTCTAGTTAGGTAAATTATCAATTCAATCTCGATTCTAACCTTCTGATTCAGCCTCTATCCATACCTTTAACCCAAGCCCCGTTACAACCCTTTTTAAAGACCTTTTGATTTGTGTATCATCTCATATTACAGTGGTGGAGATTTGATTTTCATGCAAGCCTATGGGATTAACTTTTCGTGTTTGACTTATGAGTGCTTTGTCCTGAACCTTAAACACTTCGAGTGATTTGAGTGAATCTTTAGTGAGGATATCAACCCTTGTCGAATATGAACCAGAGGTAATTATTTAGATGAGGAGAAACACCTATGTTTTGTGCTACAAAAATATATGACTTAGATTGTTTGAATCTTTAGGACTCTTTGAGTAGAATTATCCATGTATAAATTATCTATGAATTATGATGAAACACTATTGATGAATATTATGAATTGAGGAAGTTCGTTTTAATTGTGAGTTGAGAATTTTGCTTGAGGACAAGAAAAAGCTTAAGTGTGGGGGTATTTGATAAACCGTAATAGTAACATATTTTATCCCCACATTTAGCATGCTTTTGGATGATTTATCCCTTGAATTATGGAATTTGGTGCTCTTAATCCTTTAATTTCATGTTTTATACTCAGGAGAGCATAGGAGGATGAAAAGAACGGAAAACGGGCCAAATGGGCCAAAGTAGGAAATCAACACGGCCTGGGTTTCACCATACGGCCGTGCCTCCCTAGCAGACCCAAACACGACCTGGCCTCGATTCACACGGGCGTGCTACACGGGCGTGTCCCTGCCGTGAAAAAGAGGAATTTCATTCGGAATAGGGTACTTAGAGGCAAAGAAAGACATCCCAAAAGCCTATATAAACACCCTAAAGGCCAACCTTCAAGGGGGCATCCAACTAGGCCAAGGAGCCGAGCCAAAGAGGTTAGAATTGTGGGATTCAATCGAAGAAAGCCAGTTGATTCATCTCAAGAAGCCGGAGTCATACTCAAGACGGAGGATCTCTCCTTCAATTCCTTCAGAGGGTTTTAGGGTTTTCTTATGTTTTGTTTTATCTTTTCTTCTGAGATGTATTCTTTTATCATTATGAACTAAACCCCTCAAATACCTGAGGGGGATGAAACCTAAGATGAATCTTGTTATCGTTTGCTGAACTATATGATAAATACTTAATTTGTTCTTAATTATGTGTTCTTAATTCTTGCTTTGATATTTCAGGATATTGATTCAAGTATTGATGTGCTTAGGTAGATGAGGAATAGACCCTGTCTAAGAGTAGATCTAGCATAGTTAAGCGGATTGATCGCAACCCTAGAGATAGGATGACGAAAATCTGCCGGATTAGGGTCAAACCTAATATGGGAGTCCATAGATCGAGTTAATGCAATTCTAGGGGTTTTAATTAGAAAGAGATTTCAATTAATCAACCTAGGGTTAGACGTTAGTAGCCTCGAGAGAGGTATTAATATAAATTAGGGAATCCTACGGATCAAGTCAAGTGAATAAATAAATGCAGTTTGAGTTAGATAACAAGTGAAGTCTAGGTGGATTCTTCCTCGGGTATTGTCTTAATCAATTGGTTTTTCCCACAAGTATTTCCCCAATTCATTCTCTTTGTCTTAGCGTCTTTAGCTTAGTAGTTAGTTAATTTTAGATTAAATAACCAATCCCTTAATTTTTAGGCTAAATAATAGAAAGAAAGTTAGTATTAGTACTTTTGGTTCCTTTGGGTTCGACAATCCGGTCTTGCCACTAAGCTATACTACTGTTTGGTAGGTACAATTGCCTCAATCGTTGTCATATTTAGTTTCTAGGCTCGATCATTCTTTTTATAAATTTTTAAGACGCTGACACACGATCAGATAATGATCTCCATTTGGGGATACTAGGACTGCCCCAATTCTGTTACCCACAGCGTTTGAGACTCCATCAAAGTTTAGCTTCCAAGAATGACCTTCTTGTGAGTCTTCTTCAGTGGTTGCAACATACATTAAGTCTTCATTCGGGAAATCAAATTTCAAAGGCTCGTAATCCTCTACAGCTCTACTGGCTAGAAAATCCGTTATTGCGCTTCCTTTGACTGCTTTCTAATTCACATAGACTATGTCAAATTCGGAAAGCAGAATTTGCCATCGGGCCATTCTTCCATTTAAAGCAGTCGAATCCATCATGTACTTTAGAGGGTCTAGCTTTGAGATGAGCCAGGTCGTGTGGTACAGCATGTACTGTCTCAATCTTCGGGTTGTCCAAATTAGTGCGCAACATAACTTCTCCATTGGCGAATATCTTGTCTCACATTCAGTGAATTTCTTGCTGAGGTAGTATATCTCTCTTTCTTTTCTTCCTGACTCATCATGTTGACCAAGCACGCATCCCATGGAATTCCCGAATACCGCCAAGTACAGTATCAGTGGCCTATCTAGATTAGGTGGCATCAGTACTAGGGCTTTGGACAAGTATTATTTGACCTTATCAAAAGTCTTCTGGTAGTCCTCATCCCAAACGCCTGGGTTGTGTTTCTTAAGGAGACGGAATATGAGTCGCATTTCTCAGTTAGTTGTGAAATGAACCGGGCAATGTAATTTAGTCTTCCTAGGAAACCTCGATCTTCTTTTTGAGTGCGTGGTGGAAGCAATTACTGTATAGCCTTTACTTTGTCTGGGTCGATCTCAATCCCCTTTTCACTGACTATAAATCCCAACAATTTTCCAGACCTAGCTCCGAAAGTACATTTTGCTGGATTGAGTTTCTGTTGGAATTTTCTCAATCTTAAAAACAATTTCCTCAAGACTTGTACGTGCTCCTTCTCTGTTCGGGATTTTGCGATCATATCGTCTACATAAACCTCGATTTCTTTGTGCATCATATCATGAAACAAAGTTACCATGGCTCTTTGATATGTTGCTCCCGCATTTTTCAATCCAAATGACATCACCTTGTAGCAAAAATTTCCCCACATGGTTACGAATGTGGTCTTCTCCATGTCTTCAAGATGCATCTTTATTTGGTTGTATCCCGAGAAACCATCCATGAAGGTGAAAAGTGAATAACCTGCCGTGTTATCCACTAATGTGTCGATATGTGGCAAGGGAAAATTGTCTTTCGGGCTGGCTTTGTTCAAGTCCTTGTAGTCCATACACATTCGTACTTTCCCATCTTTTTTAGGGGCGGGCACGATATTGGCTACCCATTCTGAGTATTTAACCACCCGTAAGAAACCAGCATCGAACCATTTTTTGACTTCCTCTTTTATTTTTAGTAAAACATCGGGCCTCATCCTTCGGAGCTTCTGCTGAGCTGGCTTGCATTCTTCCTTTATGGGAATTCGGTGTACCACGACATCAGCACTTAACCCGGACATGTCTTGATATGACCAAGCGAAGACATCCTTAAATTCTTGGAGTAATTCAATGAGGTCTTGCTTCGTCTCTGCGGTAATGCAAGCTCCTATCTTCACTTCTTTTTCCTCTCCTAGGCTCACAATTTCCACTGACTCTTTATAAGGTAAGATTTGTTCCTCATCTTGTTCTACCATCCTCAACAAATCAGGAGATAGGTTACATTCTCGGTCATCTTCAAAATCTTGAGAATCTTCCGTGCACATATCTTTCTCAAAAGGAGATTCTGAGTCAGTAGCGATGTCGCTTATATCATTGATATCTGGAGACCTATTATAGGGATGAAGAAAAATTCAAAAGAACAAAAGAATCTAAGAATATTTATTTGTATGGTATGATTATGAATGAAAAGAATAAAAGAATATTTGCTCAAAATGATATGCAAAAATGCATTTTTATTGAAATAAAGATTTCGGACATAAGTCTATTTCACAAAGGATTCTCATTGCTCCTAGGCTTAGAGCAATAAGCGTGTTTTAGACATTACTCTGTATTGGCTGTAAAAACTACAGGGATCTCTTTTGTAGTCCAGTTGTTCAAAATACTTCCAGGTACATAGGGGCAGATGTCTGATAAATTTTCTCCCCCGATTCCTTCTTCAGATATGGCATTGATGTTCAGGTTTCCCAACATTTTGTAATAGGCCCAATTTGCCCGGCCCATTAACCTAATATTAACCCATTAAAAAACCTAAAAACAATAATAACACACAGATATCAATAAAAAAAGAAAAATTTCTAAAATAAAAGAGGATTCTGGAGAAGGTGATTTTCGATTTCTTTTTCGTTTTTTCGTGCTTTCTTTAGTTTGATTTTCATTTTTTACAAGAGATAAAATAAAAAAAAGATGAGCGACTTACTTGGCTTTGAGCACCGTTTGCGGTGGCTTCACGGCGGCAACGGCGAGGTGTGATCGGCGCATTAGGGAGGAGTTACAAACCCTAATAAAGAGAGAATAAAGGAAATAGGGGGAAAGGGATTTATTTCGGTGGTTTTGGAAATGGTAGATGGCCATTCAGATGGTTTTTTTTAGTTTTAATAACAAATAAAAACGGCGTTGTTTGGGTCTTTGGAATTCAGGTGCCAAAACGGCACCGTTTGGTGCTCAGCCCATGTGTTCAGGTGCCGAAACAGCCCCGTTTGGTGCTTAGCCCACGCGCCCGACCCGATCCAAAGGAAGGATTCGCGCCTTCTTAAACTTTGGGATACTTTCGCACCTGATTCTTCCTTTTTTTGCGCCGCTATTCGATTAGGCCCCTTTCATTTCTTTTGATTTTTTAAATTTTGTCCAATAATTTTGCGCAGTTTTAATTTAGTTCCTATTTAAACGCTGCGTTCAATAACTTGGGTAAATTGCGCTTTTAATCCTTTGTGGTTTACGCGCATTGTGATTTAGTCCTTAATTTTGTTCCAATGTTTTTTATATTTCTTAATGACCCCTTTTAGTTTATATTTATTTCAATTGAGTCTTTTTATTTTAATTTTTGTATTTCTTTTATTCTTTTGAACTTATTTATTATTCATGTTTTTTTTTTGAAATTGTCTAAATATATTATTTTGAATTATTATTTTAACTTGTTATCTTTATACCTTCATTTGTATATATATATATATATATATATTTTTGTTTAATTATATAGCTATTCATTTTAAAATTCTCTTTTATATCTCTTTGTTTTAAAGACTTGTATAATACTTAATTTAAATACTCCTATATATTATTATTTTATGCATACATATATAATTTATATTAAAATTATTCTATTCTATGTATATACTATTGATTTCATATTATTTTGTGTATATATTTTCTTTTAAATCTATTATGTATATGATTTATTTCTTTAAAAAACTGTATTTTATTATATATTTTTGTTTATTTAAAACCTTTTCATATATTATTATCTCTTTTGTACATTATTTATATTAAGTTTTTCATTTCATGTACATTATTAATTTTACATCAATATATTCTGTTTTGAATTATTTTGTATAATATTCACTTCAAATTTCTTCTTACATAATATCTATTTTAAAAATCATTTATGCATTATTATGTTTATTTTTATTATATGATCTATTTTAAACTCTCTCATGTATTGCTTATTTTAAATTTTTATACATTCTATCTATTTTTAATCGTTTTTACATTGTGTTGATTTCCAATTTTCCAATTTTCACAATATTATTTTAATTTTATTCATCCATATTTGAAAGCTTACTACATTTTGTTTATTTTAACTTGTTTTTTTTTATGTTTTAAAGATTTCATTATTTGATTATTAATGTTAGTTTTGCCAATAGAATTGCTAGGTTATCACAATTGTATATTTCGAATCGTATGTTCGCATTGTTATCTTTGTCATTTTTTGTACGATGTTGTATTCACATATTATTATTCTATGCTCGATACTATATTTTTGTTTCTCATTATCAAATAGTGATTCAATAAAAGCATTTTGAGTCGATTTTAAAATCGCTTATTTTAAAGTTTTTTAAAACAAGGCAATATTTGATGTTTGGAAATTCGAGGAATTGTGCCCTAATGCGCTGGGTTTCAGTTCTTCATTTGACCAAATAATTAAATACCCTTTTAATCGCATGATTTAGAAATTGTGAGATGATTTTGGTTTCGAGGTTTAAGATGTCATATCCTAACGTGTTGGATATGGTGTTTTATTCCTTCAGAACGAGAAAATCTTAAATTCCAACTTAAATTAATCAAACATTTTTCAAAAGGAATTACATTTTAATTTTTTTTTCAAATTTTCAACATAAGGACATTAGTTAATCAATTTGGTACCAGTTTTGGGCGTACGAGGGTGCTAATTCTTCCTCGTATGTAACCAACTCCCGAACCTGTTTTTTCTATTTCGTAGACCAAAATTATTTTTTTACAAGGTGATCCAATCACACCTAAACAAAAAAGGTTGGTGGCGACTCCATTCTCATTTTTAAGTCGACCCCCGTTTTCCATATATAACATTGGTTTCGACACATTTCTTCAGCAGTCTCTTCCCTTGGCATCTTTCTTTCTGGATGAATAGTTCCTTCAGATATGAACGTCTTGGATATATGGGGAAAGGTCATTCGTTCCCACTTGACCTCTTCCTCACTCAATCGCGCTCTTCTCATTTCTTGTTTCTTCTTCATCTCCTTCTTCTTTTGCCTCGCATTTGGCTTAAATACTAAACCAAAGAGGTCTCGTTGTCCTTTAGTATAGGTGTCTCGACCTTTCCTTGTAGGCATTTTCCAAGTCCTCTCCCAGGCAAGGCTCCTTTACCCACTGTGAGTTGCAGGCCCATCCTTGTAGTTTTGGATATTTTGGGCATCGGGATCTTGTTCCCTTCAACGGTGAAGGTTGCATTCAAAAATTCTAACAATCAGAATAAACATTCTATCGCTTCATCGTCCGTCCCTACGTATGGCGCGTCGCTGGTCACGGATGCAATAATGTCTTCTTACGCATTTATTGTTACCAGTCGGCCTTCAGTTACCAACTTTAACTTCTGGTGTAGTGACGACGGCACTACCCCAGCCGTGTGAATCTAAGGCCTCCCCAACAAACAATTATAAGAAGGCTTAATGTCCATCACAAGGTTTTATTCGTATGTGTTTGGACCAATCAAGAGGGGTATCTCAATCCTTCCTATCAACCTTCTTTCGATTTCGTTGAATGCTCTCACTATGTTTTGACAGGTCTTCATGTGAGAGCTATCCGTAGGCAACCTATTTAGCGTGGATAGGGGTAAAACATTTAGCGCAGATCCGTTATCGATCAACACCCCTGGTAATGTATACCCTTTGCAGCGGGTGGTGATGTGTAAAGCCTTTGTAAATCCCATGCCCCTGGAATGTATCTCATCATCATTGAAGAAGATGAAGTTGTCGGCACTTATATTATTGACCAGGTGGTCCAGCTGTCGGCACTTATATTATTGACCAGGTGGTCTAGCTTGTTCACAGAGATATCGTTAGCGACATAAGTTTTGTTTAACACTTTCATTAACGCTTCACGATGTGTCTCCGAACTTAAAAGTAAAGCTAGCACTGAGATGTGAGCCGGTTGCTTATGTAGCTATTCTACAACACTGTACTCGCTATGCTTTAAGAATTTTAGAAATTCTCTAGCCTCGTTCTCAGTTACTGGCTCGTTAACTGGCGATTTGAGCCTAACCGTCTTTTCCTTCTTTTGTTCAGCCATTGGGGTCTTTCCTTTAACAGTCTCAGCTCCTGTATTTGATAGATCATAACACTTCCCACTGTGCGTGTAGAAACCCACCTCTTGACCTTCTTCTGAAGCACTAATCATGCTCTCTTCTCCCAGAATCGTCACGTTGCAGTCATAATTCCAAGGAACCTTCTTGCTATCCTTGTAAGGAAAAGTTAAGGGTTTCTGGATTATGACCATTGGTGCTATTTGTACTCTAGCTTCATTGCTTCTTGGTCATGAAATGATAACCACTGGGTGGTTGACTTTATTGACCTTCTCTGTTGGCCCCTCTTCTGAAGCACACACTTCTTCCCTTTCGGAGCCCTTAGCATATTCAAAGAATTCTAGCTCCTTATTATCCATTAAATTTTGCACTAGAGTCCTGAACTCAATGCACTCTTGGATATCATGACCTTTCTTAGCATGGAACTCACAGTAGTCCCTCATCTTTTCAGGTCTCTCTTCTGAATCCTGCTTGATTAAGCCTCCTTCTACCATTTTTCTCCAAACCCATCTCAGTGGGGTTTTTATTTCTGTTACATCCATCTTAGTTCTTTTTCCTCTATTCTCGATTATCGCGTTTACCCCTTTATCAAAATGACTGGGTAACAGATTTGCTGCCACATTAGGTCCTGATGGGTCGTCGAACTTTATGATTCCCATTTTAATAAACCTTTCGACCAACTTTTTAAATGCAGTGCAGTTTTCGATCGAATGTCCTGTAATTCCTACGTGGTACTCGCATTAAGCATTTGCGTCATATCATTTGGGGAATGGAGGTTGCATGGGCTCCAGGTAAAAGGGGGATACCACATTTGCATCAAACAGGCTCTGATAAGCTCCCTATACATTATCGGGATAGGTGTGAACTGGAGCCTTTCTGTATTCGGCCTTTGGTTGGATTCCTGCCTTGGAGGGGCCTGAAGACTTGTGGTTATCGTCTTTGGTGGGCCAACGATAATTGGCTTTGAGTAGCCCTTCTTGTATGCGCCCACGTTATTTAACTCATTTTTCTTTTTCCTCGGGGCCGATCTTTTAGCGCTTTCCCCCGCATCTATCCTACCGCTTCTCACCGTATTTTTAATCATTTCACCGGACATTACTATGTCTGAGAAGCTTTTCGTAGCGCTCCCCAACATATGGTTGATAAATGGGGCTTTCAAGGTGTTGATGAAAAGCATCGTGGTTTCTTTCTCCAGAAGAGGTGGCTGGACTTGCGTTTCCACCTCTCTCCATCTTTGGGCATATTGCCTAAAGCTCTCATTCTGCTTCTTCTTCATATTTTGCAGTGTAATCCTATCGGGTGTCATGTCTGTCACATGACTATATTGCTTCATAAAAACTTGTGCTAAGTCTTTCCATGAATTGACTTTGGCACGACTCAGTTGATTGTACCATTTGGCTGCTGACCCGATCAGACTGTCTTAGAAGCAGTGGATCAATAGTTGATCATTATTGACATATCCTGTCATCTTTCGACAGAACATGGTGATGTGAGCTTCAGGACAACTTGTCCCATTATATTTTTCGAACTCTGGAGTTTTAAACTTCGGAGGGAGCACTAAATCTGGGACCAAACTCAGGTCCTTGGCATCAATTCTGCAATGGTGATCAACGTTTTCCATTGCTCTGAATTTTTCTTCTAACCATCTGTACCTATCTTCGAGTTGCTTCGATAGTTACACTCTTATTTTTTCCATTTCCGCCACATCATCTAAATTGGGGACAACGGGATTGGTTGGGTTATCCCCCGGATTAGAGCCTGAGCATGTTTTGTAGTTCATTGGCACCGAGGTACCAACTTGATACTGTTGAGGCCTGATTGTAACGAGTACCCTTTGTGGGTACGCATCTGGTTGTGCCTGAACGTTTATCGGGGTAAAACCCGGTGGTAAATAGGATCCTCATTATCATCCCCTGAGTTGACTGCAGTGCTTTTCCCTTTTTTGCGTTCTCCGGCCAGCAACTATGCCAATTAATTTATAATGCTTCTTTAGGATTTCAATATTTGATCCCTCATCTCCTGTTGCACATTCACTAACTGTTCTTGTAGTTGCGCTTGCAACTGGTCTTGCATCTCTTTTTGCAATTGCTCTAACCTTTCCAATCTTTGATCCATTACTTTAGTTTTGGCGCGAGTACTGTAACGATGTTCGATTGGTTGGTTCTTGTTGGTTTCCAGGTTAACTGAAATAATTTTGTTTAATTAGGGTCTTTTTGTGAAATTTAATGCATATGATGCAAATGAATGAATGCAAAAAAAAAGAGGCATTGACTCTGATTCAATTACATTAGAACAACTTTACTAGAAAACAAATTTCTTTACATAAAACAGATTACATATACGGCATTGCCTTAATGCTCAAAGCCTTAACCTTCCCAAGAAGCCAACCTAACTCTTGACCCCGATCTGATTCTAATTCATATTTCAAGCTTAGCACGTCAGCCTGAACTACTAGGGTTTGCAAATGATCGACCACTTCTCGTATTTGAGCCACAGCTTCACCCATGAGATAATCTCTATCCCTGACCTGACCTTGAGAATGGTGAAGTTGCTCTTTCCACTGCTCGTTGCTTGCTTCAAGGAGTTCAACTCAGAGTTCACAATTTTGTAATGCGATCTCTAGCTCTTCAATCTTGTTTAAGCTCACTTTCAGCTCAATTGTGGAGTTGCGATTATGATACTGATGAAGTGACTTTTCTAATTCTGCAACCCTGGCTTTTAATCTGACCTTTTTATTTTGGCATTATAATAGGTCTTTTTCTAAGGCATTTCCTCAAACCTGGGCGTCTTGGCATTTCTTTTCCCATTGCTCGTCTTTATTCTTTTCTTCGTTGATCTCTTGCCGCCATTGTTCTAATGTCTTTCCCAACCCGGCAGTTCTCATTGATAAGCACAGCTTCTTGTAATCCATTTTCAGATTATCTAAATCTTCCTCAGCCTTATTTTTTCCTTTTCTTAACTTATCAGACTCTAGCTTCTGGATATCAACATCTAGCCCTAATTGCATCTTTTCTTCTTCTAATTACTCTATCATCTTCCCTAGTTCTGAATTCCTCCTTTCAAAATCTTGCTTTATAATCTCTAGCTCAGATGGGACCACTCGCAGGTATTCCTCCATTGGTCGAATGCCTTCTTGACGTGGCCCAGGGATGTTACCATTGATTCTTTTACCTCACCATCCATTATATTCGGGGGTCGTCGTCGGACCTGCAATAAATCTCTTCATTTGGCGGGTTTCGTTCTAGGCGTTAGACATTTCTCGGATCTTTTTCTTGTAGTTATCGCCCTTGTACGAAAATTCGCATTGAGCCAGCCCTTGTGTTACTGGTATGAACTACCTCGATCTATATTGCCTCAACACAAGTAGAGGAGCATACCCGATAGCTCCCTATATTCCAAGTAAGGGAACCCAATTGAAATCACCACACCGATATAAAATCTCATCGAGGGCCATCCAAAAGGCTCTTCATTCGACATCTCCGTCTTACAGATTTTGGAAAATCATTATCTATTTCTCCTCCATTATATCATCCCGTCTCGGCGTAGCCACTAATTCCTTCAGCGGAGAATATTTTTCGAAAAAGATTCGGTATGAGACCTTTTCTATTTTCCAAAAATGGCTGTGGAACCAAGCTAGTAAGAGTTGTGCGCATCCGATGAATCTCCCTTTGCCCGCTCTGCGGCATGCGTTCAAGGTTCTGAAAGTTTTGGCCAAAATTGAGGGAACTGGTGTGACCCTTTTATAAAGTCGATCAAATAAATCGGAGACCACCTCGTCTATATACCCTAAAGCCTTAGGGAAGATAACCAATCCGTAAATGCTTAATGCAAAGACATCAACCCTTTTTTTTACATCAGGGTGTGCTAGGATCAAATCTCTCAAATTTCTCCAAGGAATACACTTACTGTCACCTTTCTGCTTGATTCCGGCTACAACCCACTGTTCGTTCATCCCCGTGATGTTAATCAACTTTTTTAAAAACGTCGGGACATTGGTAGCTCTAGAATAGACCTTGTCAGTTTGAATCTTTGGGCAATAGAGCAAGGTTGTGTACTCTTCCACAGTAGGTACCAAATCCACTTTTCCAAAAGTGAAACAACTATAGGCAGGGTTCCAAAATTGAGCCAGAGCTCGAAACAAGTGTTTGTCTACTTTAACATCGAGTAGATAGGGCAAATCACCATAATTACCGTAAAATAACTGCTTGATTTCTTCGTTCCAATGGACCCATATCTCTTTCAATTCCTGGAGATTGTTTTGGGTCACGCTGATACGAGTGAAATCCCATAATTCTGATACATATCCTTCCATCAGACTACCACATTTCTCTAGGTACGTTCTCTCGGCCCATATTCGGACAGCCACATTATCTTCCACTTTATCAAGAAACTCGTTCTCCATGGCAAGCTCTCTATTTAGTAATTGAACGTGAATCAACACCTTTTTTTATGATGAAAATGTCATGCAATCAAAGCAAAACAGACAAGTCAGTATACCAAGCAAGAATTTTAAAACAAGCAAGAAATAATAAACAAAGCGCCTATTCGGGTAATCACTAGGGTTTGGTTTTACCTAGGGTAAGCTCTTAGGGCTCATTATTTGTGGTTCGGTTCTAAAGTATGGGTACCTGAACCGGCAGATTCCTCGATCCTCACCCATTATAGGCTCATACAGACCAAGTTCAGTTCAGGGGAATACATTTCCCTATGGCTATATGGAGATGAAAATCTCACGAAGACATAGGTACGGATGTATCCCGAAAGCGATCCACTATCCTATACGAAGGTGAAGACCTCACGAAGGAATAATTTCTCACTCCCACTTAAAGGGTAAAATTGACCGATTATGCGATATAATATGCAAAAATACATTCAAAAGACTCGAACCAATGAAACAAACATATTAAAATGATGCAGCAAATGAAATGCAATGAAAGGATCGTAAAGTTAAACCGAATTATTAATTTTTGAAAAAAAGACAAGAAATAATAAACTCGTGGCTTAACTCTCTTATTTTGTCCCCAGCGAAGTTGTCAAGCTGTCGAAACCATTTTTTTTTGTTAAAGGGTCGACTTTAATTTTAAGAATGAAAAACGGGAGTCGCCACCAATCCTTTTTGATGAGGTGTGATCGGGTCACCTTGTAATTCAATCATTTTAATAAAAATTTAAATTTAATAAAACGACGATTTTTGGTCAATGAAATCTAGAAAAAGAGTTTGGGAGTTGGTTACGCACGAGGAAGGATTAGCACCCTCGATACGCCCAAAATTGGTACCTAGTTGATTAATTGATGTCTTTAATGTCGAAAGTTGAAAACTCGGAAAGAAATTAGACTACAATCCTTCTTTGCATTATGTTATTTTTGTTTAAAAAATTTGCTTGGATGAGTCAAAAATATTGAAGACCTTCTTATCTCGAGGTAACTAAACGTCATATCCCATAAGTTAGGACATGTCACTTCGAATCTTTGAGAATAATTTGGCCTTTTTTGTTTGAAATCTTACGTGTTTTAATTTTTAAAAGGATATTCGATTATTCGAATTCAACAAAAAGAATCGAAACCCCGTAAGCTAGGGCACGGTTTTATCAGATCTTTCGAATACGGAATATTGCCTATTTTTTTTTTTGAAAATTTCTTTTTATACATCGAACAAAGGTTATCGTAATGTTCAAAATGATATATATTAAATTTATTCGGGTGTGGTATAAAAACAGACAAATGTGTTTGAAAACAACTCGCGACATGATTATAGTGAAACACAATAAAATGATAGCATGTTAAAATGAAACAATGATATGCAAAAGAAAAAATATAATAATAATAATATCGTACTAAAATGACGATGATATAATGGTGATAATATAAAAAACAATGGCAATAATTATGACTACTAATACTGAATAAATAATAAATAAGAAATAAATCATAATAATAACGATAATAAAAATACTAATAATACATGTGTATGTAAAACATAAATAATATGAAAGGTTAACACAAATGAATATTGATAAAAATAATAGATGATAAACTAGTGATAATAAAACATGAAAAAAAAATAACAATAAAATAAACACGCAATAGAATAAAATAACAATGTACAATAAAAAGAAATAAATCAATTAAAAAAATTTAAGAACAATGAATAAATAGGTTAAATAATAAATAAAGTAATATATAAAAAGAAACAAACAAATAATAAATAAAATGACATATAGGAAATAAATCTAAAAATGATAGAAATTAAATAAATGAGGACCAAATTGAAATTTAAAATGGAACTAAAGGCCTAAATCGTAATAAGATAAAAGTTTAAAGGGCTAGATTGAAATTTAAACAATGTTTTGGGCCAAAATTGGGAATGAAAATAAGCAAAGGACCTAATTGTAACGCGCGAATAAAATGGAGGGACCAAATGGGGAATTATTCCTCCCATCCAAAACACGCCGTTGCAGGAGGACTAAAATGCAATGAAAGCAAAATTATCAGGCCAAAATAAAAGAAAAATAAATAAAAAAACGAATGATCTAATTAAAACAGGTGGAAAAGGCGGAAGGGCTGGTTGAATAAATAACCCAAGGCTATGAAACACGCGGATCTTCCGCCTCTGGGTCGGGTCGGCCCATTGCGCATCGAAACGACACCGTTTAGCGCCTGGGCCATGGCGCAAAAACGATGCCGTTTTAGCAGGTATATAAATTCAAATTTTTTGACCAAAAAATCATTTGGCTCTTCTGTTTTAAAAAAAAAAGGGTTTTCTTTCCTTCATTTTCTCTAAAGGGGTTTTAGGGCCGGCTAAGGGGTCCGATGGTCCTTCGCCGTGGCCCCGCCGAGGCTCTGTCGTACACGGCAGTCAGAGGCGCTCGAAAGTAGGCTTTTCAGCCCTTTTTAAACCCGATTTGGGTATTTTTGAACCCCCCAAAAAATGAAAATGAAAAGAGAAAAAATAGAAATAATAAAAAAGGGTTTCGATCTCATTTTTTCTTTTTCGGGCCCTCATCGAAAACCCAACGGGTTTCGAGGTGTCCAGGAGTCGGCGATAGCACTTAACAGCAGCCGGAAAGTAAAAAACGGTAAGTTTTTTTATTTATTTCTTTTATTTCGAAATAAAAAGATATATAAAAAAGGGGCACCTTTTCAATTCTTGAATCTGTTTCAAAATTCTCTTTTTGTTCTTGTATTTGATTCTCTGTTGTAAAACATACATTGGTGTTTTGTTGGGCTTATATAGCCGATTTTACAACTAATTTTTTTATGCTTCTGCTATTATTGTTTCTTTCTGCTTTTTGCTGCTTTCCTTTCTTTGCTGTGTTTGCAGGTCATAGAGGGAGTCAACGAGGTAGGTGCTGGGCTATTTTGGTGCTACATCAGCGGAGGAGCCATCCCTCGGGCGAAGTGCGCGCTGAGGGCGCACATGGAGGCACGACGCTTTAGCTTTTAGGGTTTGTTTTTTTGAAAATCTGTTAAAGTTGTGGGCTAAAGGGCTAGGGTTGATTTGGGCTAGGGTAGTTAGGTTTAATTTGGGCTTTGTCTATTGGGTTTGTGGTTTAATTTTGGGTTTGTAAATGGGACTGTTTAATTATTGGACTATCAATTTTTATTTTGGTCTTGTATTTTGGTTTTGGCACTGGGTTCGGGTAAAATTGGGCTATTACAATAAGAATCAAGTTCGAATGTAGTTAGGTGTTGGGAAAATTTTGGTTAAATAAAACAGTTTTCTATCATAGCGGAAAATTAAATTTTGAAAATCGAGCTGGTTTATGATATTTATAGCAATAAATTTTTTTTCTGAAAAATACATGTGCTTTGTGCAAGACAGATCATAAACGTTCCCAGCTTTCAATCAAATAATCTTCTTCGCTATTCTCATACCACAAATTGCTTTGAATGTGGGCTCGAACAATCACGAACCAAATACGTAATCAATTTATTACTTTTAGTATGAAAGTAATTCTCTATTCAATAAAAACCGGTAAAATTGTTATTCCTAAAAAATATAATTTTTTCATAGAAAATAAAATTCCACAACTTTATGGTAGAATAACAATATCGAAAACATATGTGAAAGTTGTGTGAATAGATCTACTAATGTCATTATTTATAAGGGGAGATAGAAGAATCCTGGTTGAATTAGTAAAACACAAATAATATTTATTTAGTAGAAAAACTAGACTTCTAATTTAACTAAAAGGGGGGATACTCCTAGTTAAATACACTAGGGATGTTGCCCTTCATATGTAATATGAGAGGGATTTGGACATTTCTTGTATTGGGTCCAATTATATATACTTTTTGAACTTTAACCCAATACTTTATAATTTATTCCAACCCAATACATATTTTTCTATTTCCCAAAATAAATATAGTTTATTTAATTAATTTTCCAATTAAATAATTTTCTCAACCCGGTTCTAATCCCGTTAAAGCAATGACAACTTTAACGTAAAAGAATTTATTAGGAAATATATTTAATTTCTATTATCAACGAATTCACAATGGCTAATTAATTTCATTTCATTTTCGAACTTCAATTATTTAATTAAATAACAATTTAAAAACCTTAAATTAATTCCCAAGTCATTTCTATACTTAGTATAAAAAAAACCACATTCATTTGTGAATAAGACTCATTTATCTAACTTTATCATTTCTATCCATTTATGTTCTTTGGTTTTACACTCAATTCATTTCTTGTTTTAATGAGTTAGCGAAGATACCAATTGGACATATGCAATTAGAGCTCAAATAATTTGTAATTAAATTTCAACTTTTTAATAGTCATTCTTCCAAAGATCTCTCGGATAAAAATTTAAAAGAAATAAAAATAAATTATAAAAATCCAAAGAGGAATAACCATGTGATTAGAGCAGAACAAATATTTAGTTCACAGCATTAAATTGAATTTGAGTTTAGTTTTGTTTACGATCCTCAAATAATGGAAGAAAAGAAGAGTGAGTAATTACTACTTAATCGAGATTGTGGGTTTCTTCACTACTTTTTAGGCATTGTCGATGAATTCTTCACGCTGTCACCTTCTTATTATTTTTATGATGTATCGATAATTAAGTATGAAAAGTCTTCACCACTTTTGCTAGTGGGATAGGTATTGTTGATGAATTCTTCACGTTGTTATTTTTTATTATTTTTATGATGAATAATTAATTATCAAGTTTCTTCACCACTGGGACAGGCATTGTTGATGAATTATTGATGCTGTTTCTTTTTACTATTTTTATGATGATTAATTACGTATGATGATAAGATAGAGGTGAAATGTTGATTTTCTTTTTATGAAGCAATTTTTTGGTCTTTTTAATTTAAGATTGGAAGTAACTAAGAAAAGAAAATAAGGTATGTCATGATAATCATTACATCTTCTTTTATGAAAGGTTAATTACTATCAAATAGTAATCATGTCGTTTATTACAAAGAAAAATGACCTGTAGTCACGTTTACTTTTAATATATTATGTAATGCCAATTAAAGGATATCATTTACTCATTTCTTGAGTTTTGAATTCTACTATTTTGAATAATGCTACATACTGTACAAGTCGAATACCCAACACACCAACTTTCAGTTCCTTATCAATTTGGACTCAAACTTTTACTTACATCAAAGCATACAGGTCACGCATACATAGTCCTTCATCCACCCAGGATTAATATATGCCACACTACGAATATCACAAGTGAATGAATCCATGGACGAATCTAAAATCTATTCTACTTGGGTCCTGCCCAATGTGTTGTCAGTCCAGTCATTCACATCTATGTCTCTATCTTTCGGGAGTCATTTGCTTTGATGCTCAAGACAAAATATCTCCCCCATTGGACTTGATAGACAACATATTAGTCTTGCAATCGGTTTGCTAATTTCCTATTAGACTAAAGACATGTTTAGGTTCATCTATTAATAAAAGTTATTTTTCCATATTACAATCCGACCACGTTGTAATAGGCCAATTTAGCCCGGGCCCATACAAAAAAATAATAAACCCAAAACAATAAAACAAAGTCCAAGTCCAGTCCAAAATATATCATTTGGCCTGATCGGAATGGCCCATTACTTGAAAAGATTGAAGGTCCATCTACAAGCTTGACGTATATGGGAACACAATCTTCAAGGATATGCAATCTTAGATATGATATGAAAATCTTAGATATGATATGCAATCCTAGAAGATATGGTATGCAATCTTAGAAGATATGATATGCAATCTGAGATATGATATGCAAATCTTAGATATGATATGCAATCTTAGAAGATATGGTATGCAATCTTAGAAGATATGATTTTGTAATCTTAGAGATTTAATTTGTAGATACCTTTTAATCTTAGCCGTTGATGTAATTGATGCATCAGTTGGATTTGGGAGGCTCAACTATAAATAGAGGCCTCTCCCTTTATTGTAAAACACACATGAGTTTGGAGTAATAAAAATTCTTGAGAGCATTCACTCAAATTTCTCTCTCTTTTGCATTCTTATTTTTACGTGGCTTGTTCTTATTTTGTTCTTTCGCTCATCTTCGTTTCTTTTTGAGTTGCTTCCGTTCGAGTTAAATTTTGGTGGAGGAATTTCGTTGAATCCTCATATATTATGGAGTTAGGTTGACTTATGCATTTTTTTAATTTTTTTATTTATCCATTTAATTGCTTAATCATTATTTATTCATTTATTTTAATTATTTTAAACTTGTTTTTCTTTTTACTTTTCCTATTTACGTTAAATTATTTTATCATATATATTATTATTATTATTTGTTATATATTATATATATATTATATATTATTTAACTTTAATCATATTATGTATTATTTGAAAATTTGTATGTTGTACATCATCTAAATTGTTTTATTATTAAAGCAAAATTTTCCATATATTGTTTATTTAAAATATGTATATTATCTATTTTTAAATGTTATATTATATACTTATTATAAGTTATCCCTTATACATTTTTATTCAAAGCTTTTATATTATTTATTTAAAATATATTTATTTATTTTATTATGTATATATTAACTATTTTAGATTTTGCCATATCATTTTTTCAATTTTTTTATTACTTGTATCATTTGCTATTTTATGTTATTCTTTCTCTTAATTGTCAATATTAGTATTAAATGTTATTATATCATGTAATTGTAGTATATTGCTTTGATATTTGTGTTTTGTAATGTATTAATGATACATTTTACTCAAATCATTGTTTTAAAATATATCTCATTTAATTGCCACTTTTTATCCAAAACTTTATTTTTTAAAATAAGGCAATATTTGACATTTGGAGTTTTGAGGGAATCGTGCCCTAACTTACTGGGCTTCGATTTTTCTCATTAAGTCTAAATGATCAAATACCCTTTTTTGAAATTAAAATATATGATTTTCAAATAAAAAACCTATCTTTGTGAATTTAAGATGTTGCGTCCTAACTTATTGGATGTGACATTTTGATATTTTGAGATAGGGATTTCAAAAACAAAAAAAACAAAACAAAGGATATTTGGTGTTTGGGAAATTCGAAAGGTCGTGCTCTAACTTACTGAGATTCGACTTTTCTTTTATCCAAATAATTGAATGTCTTTTTAAAGGTTATAAGTTTTGAAAAATCAAAAGGGTCATATTTTAAAATCTTTTCAAATTTTCGACATTAAGACTTTAATTAATCAATTAGGTGCCAATTTTGGGCGTTACGAGGGTGCTAATCCTTCCTCGTTCTAACCAATTCTCGAACCCGTTTTCTCGAATTTCGTAGACCAAAATCATTTTTTTAATAAATCAAAATGTTTTTTTTATTAAAATGATCAATTTCAAGGTGACCCCGATCACACCTCGAAAAAAGATTGGTGGCGACTCTATTTTCGTTTTTAAAGTCGATCCCCTTTTTCAAATTAAAAAATGGTTTCGACAGCTTGGCGACTCCACTGGGGACCAATAAGAGAGTCAAGCCGTAAAATTGATTATTTCATATCCTTTTGTCTAAATTCAAAAATCCAATTTGAAAAATTGTGATCCTTTTTATTGCATGTGGTTCTATTTTTATAAAATATCTCTGCATTGCATTGCATGACTGTTGTGGTCACACCCTTAAGTGGGAGCGAGAAGCTATGCCTTCGTGAGGTTTTCACCTCCGCATGGGCTAGTGGATTGCTTCCGGGATACATCTGTACCTATGTCTTCGTAAAGTTTTCACTTCCGCATGGCCATAGGAAAATGTATTCCCCTGAACTGAACTCGGTCCGTATGAGCCTATAATGGGTGAGGATCGAGGAATCTGCTGGTTCGGGTACCTCAACTTTAGAGCTAAACCACATGTAGAAAACCTAAGGGCTTACCCTAGGTAGAGCTATGCCAAATCATAGTGGTCACCCAGATAGGTGCCCTATTTTGTTATTTATTTCTCTTGTGCTAACGTGTTTTCTTTTGTTTTGATTGCATTGCATTTACATCATAGAAAAAGAGGTGTTGATTCAAATTTGATTGCTAAATAGAAGAGTTTGTCATAAGAAAATGGATTTCTTGATAAAGTGGATTATAATACGGTCGTCCGAATATGGTCCAAGTAAACACAACGAGAAAAGACTGATAGTCCGTAAAGGAATACAAGACTTTATTGCCAAAGGATTCAAGCTGACAAAGACTATTCGAGAATCACCACGTCTCGGCTTTCTTGAAGAGGCTAACGAGTATTATGGAAATAAGTGAGCAGTGAGTCGCGGCCCATATCAAGCAAAAAGGAGCTAGTGGAGGCATCTATTAGAAGTTTGCAAGATTTGACCTTTGCGAAGAAGGGGATTGATATTTTTGCTTGGAATATGAGGGCAATGCCGCATATGTAATCCGTTTTATGTAAAGAAATTTGCTTTCTAGAAAAGTTTTTCTAATTAAATTGAATTCAGAATCAACGCCTCTCTTTCTTTTGCATTCATTCCATGCATTTGCATTACATCACATCATGTGCATTTAAGTCCATAGAGAGAGCCTAATTAGTTGAAATTATAACAGAGAGAGAAAGAGGAAAGGAAAATCTAAAAATTGAACACTGTTACGGTACACGTGCCAAGACAAAGAAAATGGATCAAAGACTTGAACAGTTTCAAAGAGACATGCAAGACCAGATGCAAGAGCAATTAGAAAAACTCCAACAAGAGATGAGAGACCAAATGATGGAAGCCCAAAGAAGTATGATGGCTCAAATGGCTCAGATGTTGAACGGGGCAATGGACAAAGGAAAAGGTCCCATAATTAATACTGAAGGTAATGAGGACATTCCTCGGGGTTTCACCCCACCGCATGTACAACCTGAGGAGTATCCCCGAAGGCCATCTGTCACGATTAGGCCTCAACAAGGGCAAACTGACACTGGAGTGCCTATGAATTTCCAAGTTGGCACAGGATCCAACCCAGGAGATAACCCTGCTAATCCTGTTATCCCTGACTTAGATATAGCAGAAAGGGAGGGGATGAGAACTGAATCTTCAAGGCAGTTAGAAAATCAATGTAGATGGCTAAAAGAAAAGTTCAAGGCTTTAGAAAATGCTGATAATCATCATGGAATTGATGCGAAAGATTTGCGCTTGGTTCCAGATTTGGTGCTTCCTCACAAGTTCAAAATGCCAGAATTTGAGAAGTACAATGGGACCAGATGCCCTAAAGCCCATATTACTATGTTCTGTAGACGGATGACCGGCTACGTTAACAATGATCAACTATTGATTCATTGTTTCCAAGACAGTTTGGTGGGGGCAGCGTCTAGGTGGTACAATCAACTCATCCGTGCTAGGATTAGCTCCTGGAGAGATCTGACCCAAGCCTTCATGAAGCAATACAATCATGTCACAGACATGACGCCTGACAGAATCACCTTGCAAAACATGGAGAAGAAGTCAAATGAAAGCTTCAGGCAGTATGCGCAAAGATGGAGGGAAGTTTCCATGCAAGTTCAACCACCTCTCCTAGAGAATGAAACTACCATGCTTTTTATCAACACCTTGAAAGCTCCATTCATCACTCACATGATAGGAAGTACCACCAAGAGCTTCGCGGATATAGTGATGGCAGGAGAAATGATCGAAAATGCCATAAGGGGTGGCAAGATTGAAGCAGGGGAAACCACTAAAAGGTCTACTCCAATGGAAAAGGAGAATGATATGAATAATATGAGTACATACAACAAAGGGTACTCGAAGGCGAGCATCGTTAGCTTGACCAAAAGTAATTCTTCACTGGGCAACAAGGGTCGATAAGACAGGAATCGGGCACAAAGTAAAACTCTGAAAAGCTCCAATTTACGCCAATCCCAATGACGTATAAGGAGCTATATCAAATTTTATTTGACGATACGTGGTGTCCCCATTTTATTTGAAACCAATTCTGACCCCCCATATCCCAAATGGTATGATTCAAGCGCTCAATGTGACTACCATGCGGGTATAACAGGGCACTCAATTGAAAAGCGTACTACGTTTAAAAAGTTGGTCGAAAGGTTCATTAAAATGAGAATTGTGAAGTTTGACGATTCATCAAAACACGATCACTTTGACGAGGCGATGAATGCAATAATTGATGGAGGAGACAAGAAAGTTGCGACTCCTTGAAGAAATCAAAAGCGAAGAGGGAACCGAGGAACGAAGTTTCCAAGCCCTTGCATACTTGGGAAGATTTTAAACAATGGAACTGTGGAAGGAATCCCTGTATTTTTAAGACTAATTTAGAGTAATATTCAAAACATGCTTGTTGCCTTAAGCCTAGAGACAATAAGAATCTTTTTGTGAAATAGGCTTATGTCCAGAATTTTTATTTCAATAAAATGCATCTTTTTAAGCAAATATTTTTTTTTCATTCTTTACATTTCATACTGTACATTCTTTTGTTTTTTTATAATATTCTTTCATTATTTATTCATGACCATACCATACAAATAATCATCCTTAGAATCATTTATTCTTTGGATTTTTTGCCTTCGTACCTAGCTACCCAGATATCAATGACATGAGCAACGTTGTTACTGATTCCCTTTTTGAATGAAATATAGGTCTAGGGGATCTCAGGACTTTGAAGATGATAGAGATTGTAACATATCTTCTGATTTATTAAGAATGGTAGAACATGATGAAAAATAGATCCTACCTTACATAGGGTCAGTGGACATTGCGAGCCTAAGAAAGGGGTGAAGATCGAAGCCCAACTCACCACAGAAATAAGGCGAGACATCATTGAGTTATTTTCAAGAATTCAAAGATGATTTTGCACGATCATATCAAGACACGCCTGGAAAATCTTAAAAGAAGTCCATAAGGGTGTTTAAAGAACATGATAATGGTTCTACAATAGCCAGGCTAATCATAAGGTTCGGGTACTATTGGTCCACCATAAAAGGGAGATTGCTTTAGTTATGTCGTAAATGCCAAATGGAGGAAGACAAGACTTATGTACCTCATCTATTTCTTCATAGATTTTCTATATGTGGGGAATGTATATTATGGGGCCGATCTCGTCAAAAGCTTCTAGTCGACATCGATTCATCATCGTGGTCATCATTTACTTCACTAAGAGGGTGGAAGTAGCTTCATATGCTAATGTTACAAAGTCGATAGTCATCAAATTCTCAAAAAAAAAAAGAAGAAGAAGAAAAAGAAAAAGGAAAAAGATCAGGCGCCGACAAAGAATGCCAAAAAGGACAATAGTCTGTTCAAAGATCAGACGCCATATCATAGAGCAACAAAGGCAGCAAAAAAAACAAAAAAAAAACAAAATCAGGATTGTAGGAAGGATGACCGAGACTTGTAAAGATTGGCATAAGAAGCTACCATTTACTTTCTATGCTTATCAAACGTCAACCAGGACTTTCGCTGGGGCAACACTTTTCCTATTGGTTTATGGAATAGAAGTAGTCTTGCCCATGAAAATCGAGATTCCTTTGCACCAAGCTTTGATTAAGTCAAGAATTGGATGAAGTAGAATGTCTCCAGTGAACTTGGCTGAAGAAAAGGGTTTGAAAGTATTCATCATAGTCAAATATACCAAAAAGGGATGATGTTGATTTATGTCGAAAATGGTCCACCCAAAGGAATGTCATGATGGGGACCTGGTATTGAGGAAGATCCTTCTTATACAAAAGGATTTCAGAGGAAAGCAGATGCCAAACTGGGAAGGACCTTATGTAGTAAAAAAGAGCCTGTTCTAGAGGAGCATTGATATTGACCGAAACGGATGGTGAAGATTTGCCCAATTTGGCGAATTCAGGTTCAGTCAAGAAGTATTTTACCTGAAAGGAGAAAGGCCAAGGTGAAAACCCGCAAAGGGCGCCTTGAGATCAAATTCAAAAAAAAAGAGAGGCCAAGGCGAAAACTCGCAAAGGGCACTTTGAGACCAAAGGGGTTTTAAGCTGAAAACCCAAAAATGGCGGCTCAAATTTTGATCAAAGATAGGGCATGTGGTAGTCTTGCTATGCCTGAATTAACAATGAGGAAGTATGTTACGTCTTGGGGCATCGATGAAGTACTCCGGATCCCCTAAACACATATTGAGCTTAAAATGGTCCTCAAGAAGTTTGAACAGAGAAGCTCAGGCTGCGATATCTGGGGCACCTAGTTTCCCATCTTACCTATTCTGAATTTGTTATCTTTAATTATTTTATTCGTTTCAAAATACACTACCAATAAATTTCCTTCTAGATTGCATTTGTTATCTTTTCTTAACTTATTTGTTCCGAGCTATGCTCCTAATTTCCTTCTTGTCCATTGTTATGATCTTTTTCAAGCATTTTGCATTGAAATAACGATTAGTGGACTAATAATACTTTCATAAAAGGAGTTTCGCATATTACTCTGGAAGCTTCTAAATAATATGAGAATCTGAAATAGGAATATTGTTTAGAACTCGCCAAGCCTAAGGGTTGGAAATATTGAAAGATGATTATCTCTTCGAATTTTATTGGATAAGACATTTCGTCGATGATACCATCTTGACAAATGACGAGCAATGTCACCCCAAGTGTACAAGGAGATCATTCTTGGGAAAAAAAATGATACTTTGCATTCATGCAAATATCAGGCATATACATCTGGTCATTACACCCAGCGAGTGGTGTGACAGATAAAATTAGTCCCATACCTCGGAGTTGCAGCAGGATGGATGAAAGAAACCAAAGTTGCAGTGGGAGGTACAAACTTTATGCCCCAAAAGGTACAGTGGAAGGGACTCTGAAATTACAGCGGGGCAAGCTTACTGAGCAGAATATAATTATTTCTTTGGGTTTTTTGTCAAAGATACCAACTGAATGAGAAAGCATGGTAATGCATCAGTGATAGAACCTTGATGAACTATGAGCAATGACAACCCAAACATTAAAAAGGGATCATTCTCATGTAAATATCATTCATACACTTCCAATTAGGAGCATTTGATTCATTCCGATCATTGTATCCTAATCATTGTACATTAAAAAAAAAAGAGATCATTCTCATGACATTCTGCATTCATGCAAATGTCATCCATAATATCATTTAGTTAGGAGCATTTGATTCATTCTGATCATTGCATCCTAATCATTTTACATTTAAAAAGGGATCATTCTCATGGCATTCTGCATTCATGCAAATGTCGTCCATAATACATTCGAGTCTACAGGACATGTCCCCGAAAGACGGTGTAGCAACATCGGTAAATTGTAGATCTTATCTCCCTAAGCGGTAGTGGAGCAGATCGAATTTGGTGAATCTTGTCTTCCTGATGTAACAAGGGAGCAGATTTTAGCCACTAGCCTTATCTTCCTGATGTAGCAAGGGAGCAGGCTGAAGATTATAGTCTTATCTTCTTAAGGCAGCAAGGAAGCAGACTGAAGATTGTAGATCTTATCTCCCTAAGTGGTAGCGGAGCAGATCGAATTTGGCGAATCTTATCTTCCTGATGTAGCAAGGGAGTAGATTTTAGCCACTAGCCTTATCTTCCTGATGTAGCAAGGGAGCAGGCTGAAGATTATAGTCTTATCTTCCTGATGTAGCAAGGGAGCAGACTAAAAATTGTAGATCTTGTCTCCTCGAGATAGCAGTGGGGCAGATCGAAGATGGTGAATCTTATCTTCCTGATGTAGCAAGGGAGCAGATTTTAGCCACTAGCCTCATCTTCCTGATGTAGCAAGGGAGCAGGCTGAAGATTATAGCCTTATCTTCCTGATGTAGCAAGGGAGCAGACTAAAAATTGTAGATCTTGTCTCCTCGAGATAGCAGTGGAGCAGATCGAAGATGGCGAATCTTATCTTTCCGAGGTAGCAGGGGAGCAGATTCAAACCACCAGCCTTACCCCCTAAGCAATAGTGGAACAGGCTAAAAATTATAAGTCTTATCTCCATGTATCGGCAATGGAGCAGACTGAAGACAGCAAATCTCATCTTCCTGAAGTTGCAGGAAGCAGATCGAAGACACTTTCAGTCCTGTCTCCCTAAAGTTGTAGCGGAGTAGATTGAAGATAGCAGATCTGGCATTCCTGAAGTTGCAGGAAGCAGATCGAAGATAGCTGATCTTGTCTTCCTGAAGTTGCAGGAAGCAGATCGAAGATATTAGCTGCCGCCTCCTGAAGTTGCAATGAGCAGATGAAGACAATGAGATCTTATCTTCACGAAGTTGCAGGAAGCAGATCGAAGATTTTAGCTTGCCTCCCTGAGTTTGCAGCAGAGCAGACTGAAAATAGCAGATCTTGTCTTCCTGAATATTGCAGTGAAGGAAGATCAAAGATACTAGTCTCACTTTCCTGAAGTTACAATAGGATGGATTAAATCTACAAGAGCAGGTCTTATCTCATTGAAGTTGCAGTAGAATAATATTAAAGCTACAGATTCAATCTCCTTGAAGTTGCAGCTGGGTTAGAGACTAATTGAAGAAGATAAGGATCAAGAAGTTAAGGCTCGGCAAGACCGGGCAAAATTGGACCTTTTATAGTCTTTGCTTCATTCTCGTTACACGACAATGAGCAAAGAGGGGCAGCTGTAATAGGCCAATTTAGCCCGGGCCCATACAAAAAAATAATAAACCCAAAACAATAAAACAAAGTCCAAGTCCAGTCCAAAATATATCATTTGGCCCGATCGGAATGGCCCATTACTTGAAAAGATTGAAGGTCCATCTACAAGCTTGACGTATATGGGAACACAATCTTCAAGGATATGCAATCTTAGATATGATATGCAAATCTTAGATATGATATGCAATCTTAGAAGATATGGTATGCAATCTTAGAAGATATGATTTTGTAATCTTAGAGATTTAATTTGTAGATACCTTTTTAATCTTAGCGTTGATGTAATTGATCTGTACCGTTGGATTTGGGGAGGCTCAACTATAAATAGAGGCCTCTCCCTTCATTGTAAAACACACATGAGTTTGGAGTAATAAAAATTCTTGAGAGCATTCACTCAAATTTCTCTCTCTTTTGCATTCTTATTTTCTGTGGCTTGTTCTTATTTTGTTCTTCGCTCATCTTCGTTTCTTTTTGAGTTGCTTCCGTTCGAGTTAAATTTTGGTGGAGGAATTTCGTTGAATCCTCATATTGCGGGAGTTAGGTTGACTTATGCGTTTTTTTTAATTTTTTTATCTATCCATTTAATTGCTTAATCATTATTTATTCATTTATTTTAATTATTTTAAACTTATTTTTCTTTTTTGCTTTTCCCTATTTACGTTAAATTATTTTATCATATTTATTTTTATTTTTATTTTTTATATATTATATATTATATATATTATTTAACTTTAATCATATTATGTATTATTTGAAAATTTGTATGTTGTACATCATCTAAATTGTTTTATTATTAAAGCAAAATTTTCCATATATTGTTTATTTAAAATATGTATATTATCTATTTTTAAATGTTATATTATATACTTATTATAAGTTATCCCTTATACATTTTTATTCAAAGCTTTTATATTATTTATTTAAAATATATTTATTTATTTTATTATGTATATATTAACTATTTTAGATTTTGCCATATCGTTTTTTCAATTTTTTTTTATTACTTGTATCATTTGCTATTTTATGTTATTCTTTCTCTTAATTGCCAATATTAGTATTAAATGTTATTATATAATGTAATTGTAGTATATTGCTTTGATATTTGTGTTTTGTAATGTATTAATGATACATTTTACTCAAATCATTGTTTTAAAATATATCTCATTTAATTGCCACTTTTTATCCAAAACTTTATTTCTTAAAATAAGGCAATATTTTACATTTGGAGTTTTGAGGAATCGTGCCCTAACTTATCTGGGCTTGATTTTTCTCATTAAGTCTAAATGATCAAATACCCTTTTTTGAAATTAAAATATATGATTTTCAAATAAAAAACATATCTTTGTGAATTTAAGATGTTGCGTCCTAACTTATTGGATGTGACATTTTGATATTTTGAGATAGGGATTTCAAAAAAAAAAAAAAACAAAACAAAGGATATTTGGTGTTTGGGAAATTGAAAGGTCGTGCTCTAACTTCACGAGATTCGACTTTTCTTTTATCCAAATAATTGAATGTCTTTTTAAAGGTTATAAGTTTTGCAAAATCAAAAGGGTCATATTTTAAAATCTTTTCAAATTTTCGACATTAAGACATTAATTAATCAATTAGGTACCAATTTTGGGCGTTACGAGGGTGCTAATCCTTCCTCGTGCGTAACCGACTCCCGAACCCGTTTTCTCGAATTTCGTAGACCAAAATTATTGTTTTAATAAATCAAAATGTTTTTTATTAAAATGATCAATTTCAAGGTGACCCGATCACACCTCGAAAAAAGATTGGTGGCGACTCCATTTTCGTTTTTAAAGTCGATCCCCTTTTTCAAATTAAAAAATGGTTTCGACACACGTAATATCACTTTTAAAAATAGCATAACATAACTTAATGAATTTAACAATTACCATTTGATCGTAACTAAAATTTTAAAATTAAAAAATTAAAACAAAATTAATCAAATTAATACACAATGCAAAAATTATTAAAAAGTTAACTATATAAATTATAAATAGAGTTTAATCAAGTCTTACTTTTGAAAACATTTGGAGGTTATTTTATTTAAATATATCATTAATTAGTTTAGAGTTATTGATTTTACCTTTTTTTTCAGAATGAAATAATAATTGAAAGAAGACTCAATGATGTGAAAACGTTAATTAAAGTGAAAAGATAAGCATTAAACACAAGAAAGAAAAAGTGGTTATTTTATTTAAAAGAAATGTGGTGTTTACTTATAATTTTATCTCTTCGGATCTTCAATAGCTTTGCAATCTAGGATTTCATTATTTTGAATACGCTTAAATCACTGATTTATAATTTTATCACTGATTTTTTTTTTAATTTTGTTTGGTTTTTTAAGAGAAGTATTTTTTACCTTTGTTATTCAAAGTCAGTCAATCCATTAAGTTTATTTTTTGAAAAAACTGCTTAATCCTTGAATTGGTATCTAGACTTTGTCATTTTTCCCATTTTGGTACTTAAATATTTTTTGGTCACAAGTGCTACCTAAACTATTTTTTCCCCAAATTGAGACCTCTGTTGTTGGACAAACCATTAAGTCTATTTTTTTTTAAAAAAAGAAGATAAATTTTAAAATTATACATGAACTTTGATTTAATATGTTATTATATACATTAACTTTAATTTGATTAAATTATACACGTGAAACTCTAATTGTGGTTCAAATCTATACTTGAAACTTTAATTTTGATTTAATCATACTCATTTAAAGAAATAAATTCATCAATTTATTTTTATATTGGATAAATATAATTATTTATATTTGCAATATATAAACATAAAATAATGTTATAACAATAATCGTGTTAATTGTTTACAAGAATTGGATCAAATCAAAATTTCATGTATACAATTGTACAAAATTAAAGTTTATATATACAATTACGTATTAAATCATAGTTTATGTACAATTTTAATATTTATCCCTTTCAAAAAAAGCAACCAATTAAAAACCGCCCTGTAACAAAAAAAGATAAAAATATTATTTTCTTTATATAAATTTAAAAAATATTAAAATTTCATAAAAATTAAATTAAAAATAGATAAAAATGGTTCAACTAGGTTTTTTTAGCTTGGTTCAATTTATTTGTATTGGTCCACGAGTCAACCGATTTTACTTCTATATTCAAATCAATTTCCTATCCAATCGACTAATCTAGTATAGTAAACCATTTTTTTATTTTTTAGAAAACGAAACGGGGATCGACTTTAAAAAGAAAATGGAGTCGCCACCAATCCTTTTTGTTTAGGTGCGATTGGATCACCTATAAAAACATTTTTTTTATATTTAAAAGAAAATAATTTTGGTTTATGAATTCCAAGAAAAACAGGTTCGGGAGTCGGTTACGCGCGAGGAAGGATTAGCACCCTCACAACGCCCAAAATTGGTACCTAATTGATTAATTAATGTCCTAATGCCAAAAATTTGAAACGATTTTAAAATACAATTCCGTTTTAAAAAATTTTAAATAACCTAAATTGGATATTGAGATTCTCTTGTTCCGAAGGAATAAAATATCAAATCCAGCATGTTAGGATATGACATTTCAAACCCTCGATGCCAAGATCCTCTCATGATTTCCAAAGTTCATGCATTGAGATTTTTATAAGGATATTCAATTATTTGGACAAACGAAAATCCGAAATCCAGCACGGTAGGGTACGATTTCTCGGATTTCCAAACACGAAATATTGCCTTGTTTTTTTTTTTAAAATACATGGACAAAATTTTAAAAGGATATTTGGTTATTTGGTCAAACGGAAAACCGCAACCCAGCACGTTAGGGCACGATTTCTCGAATTTTCAAACACGAAATATTGCCTTGTTTTAAGAAATTTTCAAATGGGTGATTTTAAAGTCGACTCATAATACATTTATTCAATTTGCTCGGGATAAAAATGAAGTATCTAGTAAAAGTTTAAATATATTGGAATTTGAATCACAAAAAAATATCGAGAAACACAAGCATAGCATCAAACATGAGAGAATATAAAAATTCGACATTATAAAAATGAATGGTAATGATACAAACGATTTAAATGTACAAATACACAATAGCAATTATTTCATGACATACTCCATTTCAACAGACCCATTTTAACAATCAAAGACCAATAAACTAAAAGATATGGTAATCTTATGAAATATACAAGGCGAATTAGTATAAAACAAATTTTGAATGATAACAAATAGATTTTTAAATAAATAAATAAAGAGGAGTTTGAAACCAACAATTTATGAAATAATTTTGAAAATATAATCGATATAATAATTTATAAATGAATTTATGGAATAACTATCATATAAGAAGAAATTTAAAATGTATAATATACAAAATAATCTAAAACCAAATATACTTATCTAAAAATAAAAAAAACTTAATAAATAATGTGTATATAAAAATAATACAGAAAATTGTTTGAAATAAATAAAACATAATTTAAAATAAGATCTTTAAAAGAACAATTATATATTTATATATAGATTTAAAATAAAATATATACATATATAGATTTAAGAGAAAATACATACATAAAATAATATGAAATTAATAATATATACATAAGTTTTAATACAAATTATATATATGTACGTATGTATAAATTAATAAGATATAAGAGTATTTAAATGAAATATTATATAAATATTTAAAACAAAGAAACATATAAAAGAAAACTTTGAAATTAAATATTTATATAATAAAATTAAAAAAATATATACAAATAGGAGTATAAAACAATTTAAAACATTGTAAAATCAATAAAATAATTCAAAATAATTTATTAAAACAACTCCTAAAAATAAATAATAAATAAATTTAATACCATAAAAGATTGCAAAGATTATAAACAAAAACTAAAAATACTTAATTGAAATAAAAATAAAATTAAAAGGCTACTTTATAAAAAAATATTTAAACAAAGTCAAGGATTAAACTAAATTGCGCATAAATGGTCAGGGATTAAACTAGCAAATATTTTAATGGCCAAAACGCAGCATACAGATTGGACTAAGTTGAAATGACGCACAAATCTTCGAGAAAGAATTAAAAAAAACGAAAGAAATAAAAAAGGGGCCCAATCGAATGTCAACACAAAATGGAGGGACTGAGTGCGCAATTATCCCTTCAACACGTAAACACGCGGATCCTGAGGGCATTGGGTCGGATCGAATCGGGTCACCCTATACGACACCGTTTTAGAGCCACTGAAACAGGCCCTAAACGACGTCGTTCCAGAGGTTTAAAAAATGATTTTTTTTTTAAAAATGGATCATTTTTGCTGTATTGTCTAAAAAAACAGAAAAAGAAAGGGGGATTCTCTGCTAGGGTTCTTAGCCCATATTCGCGCCGTCCCCGGTCCGCCACCGTATATGGCGGCCGGAGTTCCCAAACGAACCCCCTTTTCTGCCGATTCTCTTTTCCTCTTAACCCTGGCTTTCTGAACCAAGGGTGAAAACCCAAGAGAGGGAGGAATCTCGCGGCTCTCGAGAACGGAGACGCACTCCGACGGTGGGAAGACGCGAAGGAAACTGGTAAATCCTTCTTCCTTCGCTCTTTCGTGTTTATTTCAGATCAAAAAGGAAAATGAAAAATGAAAATAAAAAAATAAAAGCAAGAACACGGGCAAATAAAAGGATGAGTCACCTTTGGTTTTCTGTATATTTCTCTGTATGAGTAAAATAGTGTTCGCCCAAAAAAATTACATCACTCTCTCTGGCTTTATAGCCGAATCATAAAAAATACAAAACAATCCCTATTTTCTTTTGTTTCTTTACTGCTATGCTGTTCTTGGTTGCAGGTACGG
The DNA here is from genome assembly GCA_025698515.1 of Gossypium sturtianum. Taxonomy (NCBI): domain Eukaryota; kingdom Viridiplantae; phylum Streptophyta; class Magnoliopsida; order Malvales; family Malvaceae; genus Gossypium; species Gossypium sturtianum. The sequence goes on from CM046947.1 coordinate 97,794,936, forward strand.
AGGCTCGGCAGTGTACGGAGGCCGTACACGCGGACGTGGCGACGTGCGCATGGTGCGCGTGTGAGGAACGAGGTAGCCCGAACGTTTGGCTGGGGTTGCGGCGCTATGAGACTCCAGAAACCCCTAGGGTTTCTGAAAAGGCTAAAACTTTTGGGCCCTTTGGGCCTCGTAATGTATTGGGCTGAAATTTGGGACAAAACTGGACTGTTTTTTTATTAATGGACTGTTTTGTTGTAATGGACTTTAATAGTTATAATTTGTTTGGTTTTATTTTAATAATTTTGGTTTATTCGGTTTGGCATTGGGCCCGGGCAAATTTGGGCCCGTACAGCTGCCCCTCTTTGCTCATTGTCGTGTAACAAGAATAGAGTAAAGACTTAAAAAGGGCCAATTTTGCCCGGCCTCGCTGAGTCTCTACTTGTTTTGGTGCCTTTCATCTTCGAGTAGCTTCATTCCATCCCACTGCATCTTCAGGGGCCTAGGAACTAACACTTCGATCCAATCCAAGGAAATTAGACTTGTAGCCTCAATCTGCTCCGCCGCAATTTCGGGGAGATAAGATTTGCTATCTTCAGTCTGCTCCACTGCAACTTCAGGGAGATAAGGTTTGGTAAATTTGATTCGACCTACTGCAACTTCAGAGGTATGGGATTTGTAATTTCAATCTTTTCCACTGCAACTTCAGGGAAATAAGACTTGTTGTCTTCAGTCTGCTCCGCTGCAACTTCAGGGAGATAAGGCTGGTGTCTTCAATCTGCTCCACTGCAACTTAGGGAGATAAGGGTAATGGCTTCAATCTGCTCCACTGCAACTTCAGGGAAATGAGATTCGCCATGGTGGATTTGATCCGTCCTACTGCAACTTCAGAAGTGTTGGTCATGTGGATTCGTTGATCTTGTTACACCCTCCTCTTGGGAACATGACCTGTAGAATCGATTTATAGACTTATGCTTATGCATAATGATCAGGATGTCATGATCAGAATGAATCAAATGCTCCTAACTAAATGTATTATGGACGACATTTGCATGAATGCAGAATGTCATGAGAATGATCCTTTTTTAGATTATGATGCAATGATCAGATTGAATCGAATGCTCCTAACTAAACGTGTTTTTCATGAATGCATAACTTCATGAGAATGAACCCCTTTTAAATGCTTAGGATTGACATTGCTTGTTGTTCCTCTAGGTTGTATCACTGATGTAATATCATGTCTTCTTGTTCAACCGACATTTTTGACAGAAAGTCTGAAGAAATGGTCACCGTTTAGAGTTTCCTTCTCAAATATTTCCAACCCTTAGGCTTGGTGAGTTCTAAATAAAAGTCCTGTTTCAGGTTCTCGTATTATTTAGAAGTTTCCAGGGTAATATGCAAAACTCCTTTTGTGAAAGTATTATTAGTCCATTAATCATTACTTCAATACAAAATGCTTGAAAGTGATCATAATAATGGACAAAAATGGAATTTATCATAAACGAAATCTGAAAAGAATAGGTTAATTAAAGAAAGCAAACATTGCTAGAATACAAAATGATGAGGGGAAAAGATAGGTGCCCCAGATATCGCAGCTTGAGCTTCTCTGTACGGACTTTCTGAAAACCATTTTAGGCTCAATATGTGTTTAGGGAATCAAGAGTACTCTGTTTTTGCCCCAAGACGTAACATCTCTCCTCCTTCTTAATTCAAGTATGGCAAGATCACCGCATGCCCCCTCTTTGATTGCAATTTGAGCCGCCCTTTTTGGGTTTTTGACTCAAAACCCCTTTGGTCTCAAGGCGCCCTTTGCGGGTTTTCACCTTGCCCTCTCCGCTTTTTTTTTTTAAAAAAGGAAAGTCTCAAAGCGCCCTTTGCGGGTTTTCACTTTGGCCTCTTTTCTTCTTCAAGCATGGTACTTCTTGACTGAGTCCGCATTTACAGGATTGGGCAAGTTTTTCCCATCCATTTCGGCCAAGATCAGTGCTCCTCCGGAGAAAGCCTTTTTAACCATATAAGGTCCTTCCTAATTTGGCCTCCATTTCCCTCTGAAATCCTTTTGTATGGGGAGGATCTTTTTCAAAACTAAGTCCCCCTCGTGAAATTCTCTTGGGCGCACCTTTTTGTCATAAGCTCGCATCATTCGCTTTTGGTACATCTGACCATGACGGATAGCCCTTAGCCTCTTTTCCTCAATCAAGTTTAACTAATCGTATCGAGACTGGATCCATTCTGCTTCATCTAACTTTAACTCTGACAAGACTCAAAGGGAAGGAATTTCCACTTCGATGGGTAACACTGCCTCCATTCTATAAACCAATGAGAAAGGAGTTGCCCCGGTAGAGGTCTTGACTGATGTTCGATAAGTATAGAGAGCAAATGGTTACTTCTCGTGCCAATCTTTATAGGTTTCAGCCATTTTCCCCACAATTTTCTTAATGTTTTTATTGGCTGCTTCCACTGCACCATTCATTTTTGGGCGATATGGTGATGAATTGTGGTGTCTGATCTTGAATTGACTGCAGACTTCTGTGATCGTACTGTTGTTCAAGTTTAGTGCATTGTCGGATATGATCTTCTCAGGCATTCCATATCAACATATGATTTCCTTTTTTAGGAATCTGCTGACTACCGACTTAGTAACACTGGCATATGAAGCAGCCTCTACCCACTTGGTGAAATAGTCGATGGCTACAAGGATGAACCGATGCCCATTGGAGGCTTTTGGAGAGATCGGCCCGATGACATCCATGCCCCACATAGAGAAAGGCCATGGGGAGGTCATAACATGCAAAGGCGAAGGGGGTACATGAATTTTGTCTCCGTAAATTTGGCATTTGTGGCATCTCTTAGCATAATTGATGCAGTCTCCTTCCATGGTGGACCAATAGTATCCGAATCTCATAATTTGTCTAGCCATTGTGAAACCATTGGCATGTGTTCCACAAACACCTTCGTGGACTTCTTCTAGAATTTTCTTAGCTTCAACAGCGTCCACACATCTTAATAGTACCTGATCCTTTCTTCTTTTGTATAGGATTTCTCCGTCTAAGACATAGTCACAGGCTAGTCTTTTCAACGTCCTCTTATCGTTCTCGGTCGCCTGATCAGGGTACTCACGATTTCTCACGTATCGTAATATATCGTAATACCAGGGGTGATCATCTCTTTCTTCTTCCTCCAGGTTGTAACAATGAGCTGGAGCCTCGTAAATACTCATTTGAATGGGTTTTACTTCCTCTTGTTTGCTCACTTTGATCATGGAAGCCAGAGTAGCCAAAGCATCTGCCATCTGGTTTTTTCTCGTGGGAGATAATTGAAAGCAATATCATCAAACTCCTCAATTAACCCTAAAACTATCCTTCGATAATTGATCAATTTAGGGTCTCTTTTCTCCCATTCACCCTTCAGTTGGTAGATCACCAATACAGAGTCCCCATATACTTTCAGCACTATAATTTTACGTTCTATGGCTGCACGGAGTCCCATGATACATGCTTCATACTCTGCCATATTATTCGTACAATCAAAATCTAATTTGCACGTGAACGGATAATGATCTCCATTTGGGGATACCAAGACTGCCCCAATTTCATTTCCTATAGCATTTGATGCTCCGTCAAAGTTCAATTTCCAAAGGTGATCTTTCGTAGCGTCCTCTTCAGTAACTGCCACGTACATTAATTCTTCATTGGGGAAATCAAAGTTTAGAGGCTCGTACTCTTCTAGAGCCTTGCTGGCTAGAAAATCTGCTACTGCGCTTCCTTTCACGGCTTTTTGGCTCACATAAACTATGTCAAATTCAGATAGGAGAATTTGCCATCTAGCCATTCTTCCATTCAGAGTAGTTGACTCCATCATATATTTTAGCGGGTCCAACTTCGAGATTAGCCATGTCGTGTGGTATAGCATGTATTGCCTCAACCTTCGAGTTGTCCAAATTAAAGCACAACACAATTTCTCAATCGGTGAATATCTCATTTCACACTCAGTGAATTTCTTACAGAGGTAATATATCGCCTTTTCCCTTCTTCCTGAATCATCGTGTTGACCCAGCACACACCCCATAGAGTGATCAAACACCGTTAAATACATGATTAATGGCTTATCTGAGCATGGAGGTGACAATACTGGAGGACTTGACAAGTATTGCTTGACCTTATCAAAAGCTTTCTGGCATTCATCATCCCACATGCCCGGATTGTGTTTCTTCAGAAGACGAAATGTGGGATCACATTTCTCGGTTAACTGTGAAATGAACCGAGCAATGTAATTTAACCTTCCCAGGAAACTTCGAACTTATTTTTGAGTGTGCGGTGGAGACAATTCTTGTATAGCCCGAACCTTGTCTGAGTCAATTTCGATTCCCCTCTCGCTGACTATGAAGCCCAACAATTTCCCAGATCTAGCTCAAAAAGTACATTTTGTTGAATTGAGCTTTAATTGGAATTTCCTCAGTCTCAAGAATAACTTCCTCAAAACTTGGATATGTTCCATTTCTGTTCGAGACTTTGCGATCATATCGTCGACATAAAATTCGATTTCTTTGTGCATCATATCATGGAACAAGGTCACCATGGCCCTTTGATATGTGGCTCCTGCGTTCTTCAACCCAAATGGCATCACCTTATAACAAAATGTACCCCACAAGGTTATGAATGTGGTCTTTTCCATGTCTCTAGGATACATTTTTATCTGATTGTATCCTGAGAAGCCATCCATGAAGGAAAACAACGAATAGCACGCCCTATTGTCTACTAAAGTATCAATGTGAGGCAAGGGGAAATTGTCTTTCGGGCTGGCCTTATTCAAATCTCTATAATCTACACACATTTGTACCTTCCCATCTTTCTAGGGACAGACACAATGTTGGCTACCCATTCTGGGTATTTGACTTCCTGCAAAAATCCAGCGTCAAATTGCTTTTTAACTTCCTCTTTTATTTTTAGCACAATGTCAGGCCTCATTCTCCGGAGCTTCTATTGAACCGGTTTGCAATCCTCTTTTATGGGGAGGCGGTGCACAACAATGTCGATGCTTAACCCCGGCATATCTTGGTATGACCACGCAAAGACATCTTTGAATTCTTGAAGTAAATTTACGAGGTCTCGCTTCGTTTCTTCGGTTATGCACGTTCTAATTTTCACTGCCTTTCCTTCTTCCAATGTCACGACCTTCACTGTCTCTTCATGAGGCAAAATTTGTTTTTCCTCTTGTTTTACCATTCTTAACAAGTCCGGAGATAAGCCACAGTCTATGTCGTCTTCAAAGTCCTGGGATCCCTCTAAACACATGTCTTGCTTAAAAGGAGGTTCTAATTCCCTAGCAGCGTTACTCATGTCGTTGATATCCGGGGGCCTGTCGTGGGTACCAAGGAATATACAAAGAACGAATAAATTTAAGAATAATTATTTGTGTAGTATGATTATGAATGAGATGAAAGAATGATTTGGACAAAAAGGTCCAAGGAATGAAAGAATCTAGCATAATTATTTTATGGAAACCATGAAAGAATTCAAAAGAATGGAAGAATATCTGCTCAAAAAATCTCAAATGTATTTTATATCAATGTTTAGACATAAGCCTACTTAACAAAGAAATTCTTATTTCTTCTAGGCTTAAAGCAATAAGTGTGTTTTGAATATTACTCTGTGTAAGCTCTAAATACTACAGGAATTTCTTCCGCAGTCCAATTGTCCAGAGCACTCCCAGGTTCATAAGGGCGGATATCTGACAAGGTCCCCCCTTCAGTGGTTTCTTCATGTATGGCGTTGATATGAACATTTCTCATCATTTCTTTGAGACTTTCTTTCTTTGGCATCCTTCGCTCAAGATGAATAATCCCTCCCGATATGAAAGTTTTGGATATGTGGAGGAATATCATTGGTTCCCATTTGATTTCTTCCCCACTCACACGTGCTCTTCTTCTTTCCTGCCTCTTTTCCAACTCCTTTCTTCTTTGTCTCGCATCTGGTTTTTACCCTAAGCCAAAATGGTCATGCTTGTCTTTCAGCGTTGGAGCCTCAATTCGCCCCTGAAGATGTCTCTCGAGTCTTTTTCCCCGTAAAGCTCCCTTTCCTACCATCAGGTGTGATCCCATCTTGGTAGCCCTAGATATTTTGGGCACTGGAATCCTACTCCCCTCAGTAATGAATGTGGCGTTCACAAACTCCAAGGATCGGAAAGAACATTCGATTGCCTCGTCATTTGCCCCCAAATAAGGCGCATCACTGGTTACAGCCTCGATGATATCTTCTTCGGCGTTTATCATCACCAGCCGACCTTCTGATACTAGCTTCAACTTTTGATGTAGCGATGAAGGCACTGCCCCAGTCGAATGTATCCAAGGTCTTCGTAATAAGCAATTGTAGGAAGGCCTGATATCCATCACTAGGAAATCCACCTCATAGGTAGTCGGGCCAATCAATAGAGGTATCTCGATTCTTCCCTTGACCCTCCTCTCTGTGCCATCAAATGCTCTAACTACATTCTGGTAGACCTTCATGTGTGAACTATCCACAGGTAACCTATTAAGGGTGGATAGAGGCAATACGTTTAACGCTGATCCATTGTCGATCAGGACCCCTGGCAATGTATATTCTTTGCATCTGGTCGTGATGTGTAGAGCTTTAGTGGATCCCATACCCCCTGGTGGTATTTCATCATCGTTGAAGAAGATGAAGTTATCGGCACTTATGTTATTAACCAGCCGATCCAGTTTATTGACGGAGATATCATTGGCCACATATGTCTCGTTGAGCACCTTCATCAAGGCGCTTCGGTGTACCTCTGAACTCAGGAGTAAAGCTAGTATAGATATGCGAGCTGGTTGTTTATGCAACCTGCTCCACAAAACTATACTCGCTGTGCTTTAAAAACTTCAGGAACTCCTTGACCTCCTCGTCCTTTACTGGCTCATTAACAAATGACTCAGGTCTGGCGGCCTTTTCCTTCTTTTGCTCCACCATTATGGTTTTTCCTTTTGCGGGTTCTGCTTGGGCATCATAGTACCTTCCACTGCGCGTATAAAAACCTTCATCTTGACCTTCTTTTGAAGCGCTGGCTGAGTTTTCCCTTCCTGGGATTGTCACGTTACAATTATAATTCCAGGGGACCCTTTTGCTATCCTGATAAGTGAAGACTATCGGTTTTTGAATTATGATCTTTGGTGCCGCTTGTACTCCAGTTTCGTTGTTTTTGGGTCGCGAAATGATGACCACAGGATGATTGACTTTTGGGACCTCTGTCGTTGATTCTGACGCACATATGTTTCCTTCTTCTTTGGCTTCCTCACAGAATTCTATCTCTTTGTTGTCCATCAGACCTTATACCAAGGCTCTGAATTTTGTGCATTTTTGGATCTTGTGTTCCTCTTCCTGATGGAACTCACAGTAGTTCCCCGAGTTTTCACAACTCCCTCCAGAGTTCGACATGACTAACCCCCTTTTCGCTATTTCCTTCCAAACCCATTTCAAAGGAGTTTTTACCATTGCGATATCAGTCTTGATTTTTCTCCCTGCCTTTTCATCAATCGCATTTACTCCACCCTCAGTGTGATTGGGTAGCGGATTGTCGGCATTTGGTGCATCATCAAATTTTACAATGCCCATTTTAATAAATCTTTCAACGACTTTCTTAAAGGCAGTGCAATTTTCTATTGAATGCCCGAAATTCCCCCATGGTAGTCACATTGAGCGTTTGCATCATACCATTTAGGGTATGGGGGCTATAATGGTGCTAGGTAAAAAGGAGACATCACGTGTGCATCAAACAGGCTCTGATATAACTCTCGGTACAATATTGGGATAGGAGTAAACTGGAGCTTTTTTGTATTCGTCCTTTGGTTAGGTTCCTGCCTTGGAGGGGTCTGTAGGCTAGTGGTTGTCGTCTTTGGTGGGCTAACGGTAATTTGCTTTGAGTAGCCCTTGTTGTATGCTCCCACATTATTTACCCCATTTTCTTTCTTTCTCGGGGCTGATCTTTTGGCGCTTTCCCCCACATCTATTTTACCGCTTCTCACAGCATTTTTGATCATTTCACCGGACATCACTATGTCCGAGAAACTCTTCGTGGCGCTCCCCAACATATGGTTGATAAATGGGGCTTTCAAGGTGTTGATGAAAAGCATGGTAGTTTCTTTTTCCAGAAGAGGTGGCTGGACTTGCGTGGCCACCTCTCTCCACCTTTGGGCGTATTGCCTGAAGCTTTCATTCTACTTCTTCTCCATACTTTGTAGTGTAATCTTATCGGGTGTCATGTCCGTTACATGACTGTACTGCTTCATAAAAGCTTGCGCTAAGTCTTTCCATGAATTGACTTGGGCACTACTCAACTGATTGTACCATTTGGCTGCTAACCCGATTAGACTATCCTGGAAGCAGTGGATCAGTAGTTGATCATTATTAACATATCCTGTCATCCTTCGACAGAACATGGTAATGTGAGCTTCAGGACAACTTGTCCCATTATATTTTTCGAACTCTGGAGTTTCAAACTTCGGAGGGAGCACTAAATCTGGGACCAAACTCAGGTCCTTGGCATCAATTCTGCAATGGTAATCAGCATTTTCCATTGCTCTAAACTTTTCTTCTAACCATCTGCACCTGTCCTCAAGTTGTTTTGACAGCTCCACTTTTGCTTTTTCCGTTTCTGTCACATCATCCAAATCGGGGACTACGGGGTTGATTGGGTTATTCCCCGGGTTAGAGCCTGATCCTGCTTGGAAATTCATTGGCATCGAAACACCCTCCTGAAATTGTTGAGGTTTGATTGTGACGGACGCTCTTCGAGGATACACTTCAGGATGGGTTGGGGTAAAACCCGGAGGATAAAGTGGTTCCTCATTATCTTCTTCAGTGTTAACCATGGGGGTCTTTCCTTTGTCTATTCCTTCCGCCAGTAATTGAGTTAATTGAGACATCATATTTTTTTGTGATTCCATCATTCGGTCCATCATATCTTGTTGGATCTTAGCCAGCTGCTCCTGCATTTACAGTTGAAGTTTATCTTGCATCTCCCTTTGGAGTTGTTCAAAATTTTCTAATCTCTGATCCATATCTTTCGTCTTGGTTCGGGTACCGTAGGGATGTTTGGTTTTGCTGGTGTCCAGGTTAATGCTGAAATAATTTCAACCAATCAGGGTCTTCCCATGAAATCTAATACATATGATGTAATGTCATGTGAATGCATGAAATGAATGCAAAAAGGTTTCGATTCTGATTCAATCTCCATTAGAAAACTTTACCCGAAAACAAAGTTTTTTTACACAAAATCAAGTTACAAATAAGGTTTTGCCCTAATGCTTAAAGCTTTAATTTTCCTAAGTAGTGAAGCTAACTCTTGTCCTCGATCTGACTGTAACTCATACTTCACACTCAGTATATCCGCTTGTACCGCCAAAGTCTTCAAGTAGTCAGCTATCTCTCGAATTTGGGTTATGGCTTCTCCCATAATGTAATCCTTGTTTCTAAATTGATTCTGTGAATGATGAAGCTCCTCCCTCCACCATTCTTCACTTGTTTCGAAAAACTCAATCCGCATTTCATAATTCCGTAATGCTGCCTCTAGTTCTTCTATTTTCCCTTTTATTTCTTCTATCTTACTTAAGCTTGCTCTCAATTCTTTCACAGAATTACGACTTCGGTGATAATGAAGAGCTTTCTCGAGTTCCGCTACTCTAGCCCTTAACTCGCTTCGTTCATTTCTGCTTTCTGAGAGGCTTTTTTCCACGGCTTCATTTCGTGCTTGTGCCTCTTGAAATTTTTCTTCCCATTGATCAGCTTTAGTCCTTTCCTCTCGAACCTCCTGACGCCACTGTTCTAAAGTTTTCCCTAACCCAACAGTCCTCATCGATATACGCATCTTCTTATAGTCTGTCTTTAAACTATCCAGATCCTCTTAAACCTTATTTTTCCCTTTTCTTAACTTCTCAGCCTCTGCCTTCTGTACTTCTACATCTAATCTCAAGTGCATTTTTTCTTCCTCCAGCTGCTCAATCCTTTTCCCGAACTCGAAACTCTTCTTTTCAAAGTCCTTTCTTATAATCTCTAGCTCTGATGGGATAACTTGTAAGTATTCTTCCATTGATCGAGCACCTTCTAAACTCGGCCCAGGAATATTATCGTTAACCCTTTTGCTAAACCATTCGTTATATTCAGGTGTCGTCATAGAACCAACAACCAATCTCTTCATCCAGTGAGTCTGCTTCCAAGCATCCGAAATCTCTCGAACCTTTTTCTTATAATTGTCCCCTTTATATGAGAACTCACATTGAGCAAGCCCGTAAGTTGCCGGTATAAATTTCCTCGACTTATATTGCCTTAATACAAGCAAATGAGTTTATCCAATGGCCCCCAAAATTCCAGGCAAAGTTACATAATCAAAATTCCCACACCGATAAAGGATCTCGTCAGGGACCATCCAAAAGGCTCTCCATTCAATATCCTCCTCTTTGAGATTTTGAAGAATTGCCATCCACCTTTCTTCTGAAATATCATCTCTCCTTTGCGTAGCTGCTTCCTCCTTTAATGGGGAATAACTCTCAGAGAAGACCCGGTAAGAGACCTTGTCCACCTTCCAAAAATGTTCATGAAACCATACTAGTAACAGCTGCGCACATCCAATAAATCTGCCTTCGCCTGCCCTCTGACACAGGCTCAAAGATCTGAACGTCTCAGCCAGAATTGTAGGTACAGGTATGACTCTTTTATCATGACGATCGAATAAATCAATGACTGCTTCATCTATATGCCTTAGAGCTTTAGGAAAAATCATCAAACCATAAATGCTCAAGGAGAAGATGTCAACTTTCTTCTTTACATCCGGGTGTACTAAGATCAAATCTCTCAAATTCACCCAAGGAATACATTTTCCATCCCTTTTTTGTTGAATTCGAGCCGTAACCCAAGGCTCACTCATCCCAGTAATATTTATTAACTTCTTCACAAAAGTCGGGGCATTAGCGGCCCTAGAGTAAGCTTTGTCGACTTGGATCTTTGGACAAAGAAGCAAGGTCGTATATTCCTCCACAGTGGGCACCAAGTCCACCTTCCCGAAAGTGAAACAGCTATATGCAGGATTCTAAAACTGAGTCATAGCCTGAAACAAATGCTTGTCTACCTTGACATCCAACAAATAGGGTATATCGCCATAGTTTTGGTAGAACAACTGCTTAGTTCCCTTATCCCAATGGGCCCATATGTCTCTCAATTCTTGCAGCTCATTTTGTATCACACGAATGCGGGTGAAGTCCCACAACTCGATGTGTATCCTTCAGCTAGACTATCCCTTTTTTTCTAGTTGTAACTTCTCTAACCATGTGCGGGCGGCTGCATTATCCTCGACTTTATCAAGAAATTTATTCTCCATGTTAAGTCTTCTAACTTAATAACCGAACACGAATCGACTCCTCTTTAAATATGCAATGTCATGCAATCACAACCCAAAAAAAAATACACAAGTCAGTATCAAATAATAAGATTCAAGGCAAACGGAAAATAATCAAACACCTATATGGATAACCACTAACATTTAGCATCACTCCATCTAGTGAGTTCCTATGGTCCACTATATGAGGTGGGGTTCTAAAGAAAAAGGGTACTTGAACAAGCAGATTCCTCAATCCTCACCCATTATAGGCTCATATGGGTCGAGTTCGATTTAGGGGAATACATTTCCCTATGGCCATGCGGAGATGAAAATCTCACGAAGACATAAGTACAGATGTATCCCGGAAGTAATCCACTAGCCCATGCAGAGGTGAAAACCTCACGAAGGCATAGTTTCTCACTCCCACTTAAAAGGTGTAACCATAACGGTTATGCAATGCAATGCAAACGTATTCTACGAGACTCAGACCACAACAATCATAAGAATTACAAAAAAATGCAACAAAAGAATCATGATTTTTCAAACCAAATTTTCAACTTTCGACAAAAGGACGAAAAATAATCAATTTTACGGCCTGACTCTCTCATGTCCCCAGTGGAGTCGCCAAGCTGTCAAAACCATTTTTTTTATTTTTTAGAAAACGAAACGGGGATCGACTTTAAAAAGAAAATGGAGTCGCCACCAATCCTTTTTGTTTAGGTGCGATTGGATCACCTATAAAAACATTTTTTTATATTTAAAAGAAAATAATTTTGGTTTATGAATTCCAAGAAAAACAGGTTCGGGAGTCGGTTACGCGCGAGGAAGGATTAGCCCCCTCACAACGCCCAAAATTGGTACCTAATTGATTAATTAATGTCCTAATGCCAAAAATTTGAAACGATTTTAAAATACAATTCCGTTTTAAAAAATTTTAAATAACCTAAATTGGATATTGAGATTCTCTTGTTCCGAAGGAATAAAATATCAAATCCAGCACGTTAGGATATGACATTTCAAACCCTCGATGCCAAGATCCTCTCATGATTTCCAAAGTTCATGCATTGAGATTTTTATAAGGATATTCAATTATTTGGACAAACGAAAATCCGAAATCCAGCACGGTAGGGTACGATTTCTCGGATTTCCAAACACGAAATATTGCCTTGTTTTTTTTTTAAAAAAACATGGACAAAATTTTAAAAGGATATTTGGTTATTTGGTCAAACGGAAAACCGCAACCCAGCACGTTAGGGCACGATTTCTCGAATTTCCAAACACGAAATATTGCCTTGTTTTAAGAAATTTTCAAATGGGTGATTTTAAAGTCGACTCATAATACATTTATTCAATTTGCTCGGGATAAAAATGAAGTATCTAGTAAAAGTTTAAATATATTGGAATTTGAATCACAAAAAAATATCGAGAAACACAAGCATAGCATCAAACATGAGAGAATATAAAAATTCGACATTATAAAAATGAATGGTAATGATACAAACGATTTAAATGTACAAATACACAATAGCAATTATTTCATGACATACTCCATTTCAACAGACCCATTTTAACAATCAAAGACCAATAAACTAAAAGATATGGTAATCTTATGAAATATACAAGGCGAATTAGTATAAAACAAATTTTGAATGATAACAAATAGATTTTTAAATAAATAAATAAAGAGGAGTTTGAAACCAACAATTTATGAAATAATTTTGAAAATAAGCTATAATCGATATAATAATTTATAAATGAATTTATGGAATAACTATCATATAAGAAGAAATTTAAAATGTATAATATACAAAATAATCTAAAACCAAATATACTTATCTAAAAATAAAAAACTTAATAAATAATGTGTATATAAAAATAATACAGAAAATTGTTTGAAATAAATAAAACATAATTTAAAATAAGATCTTTAAAAGAACAATTATATATTTATATATAGATTTAAAATAAAATATATACATATATAGATTTAAGAGAAAATACATACATAAAATAATATGAAATTAATAATATATACATAAGTTTTAATACAAATTATATATATGTACGTATGTATAAATTAATAAGATATAAGAGTATTTAAATGAAATATTATATAAATATTTAAAACAAAGAAACATATAAAAGAAAACTTTGAAATTAAATATTTATATAATAAAATTAAAAAAATATATACAAATAGGAGTATAAAACAATTTAAAACATTGTAAAATCAATAAAATAATTCAAAATAATTTATTAAAACAACTCCTAAAAATAAATAATAAATAAATTTAATACCATAAAAGATTGCAAAGATTATAAACAAAAACTAAAAATACTTAATTGAAATAAAAATAAAATTAAAAGGCTACTTTATAAAAAAATATTTAAACAAAGTCAAGGATTAAACTAAATTGCGCATAAATGGACAGGGATTAAACTAGCAAATATTTTAATGGCCAAAACGCAGCATACAGATTGGACTAAGTTGAAATGACGCACAAATCTTCGAGAAAGAATTAAAAAAACGAAAGAAATAAAAAAGGGGCCCAATCGAATGTCAACACAAAATGGAGGGACTGAGTGCGCAATTATCCCTTCAACACGTAAACACGCGGATCCTGAGGGCATTGGGTCGGATCGAATCGGGTCACCCTATACGACACCGTTTTAGAGCCACTGAAACAGGCCCTAAACGACGTCGTTCTAGAGGTTTAAAAAAGGAATTTTTTTAAAAAAAATGGATCATTTTTGCTGTATTGTCTAAAAAAACAGAAAAAGAAAGGGGGATTCTCTGCTAGGGTTCTTAGCCCATATTCGCGCCGTCCCCGGTCCGCCACCGTATATGGCGGCCGGAGTTCCCAAATGAACCCCCCTTTTCTGCCGATTCTCTTTTCCTCTTAACCCTTTCTTTCTGAACCAAGGGTGAAAACCCAAGAGAGGGAGGAATCTCGCGGCTCTCGAGAACGGAGACGCACTCCGACGGTGGGAAGACGTGAAGGAAACTGGTAAATCCTTCTTCCTTCGCTTTTTCGTGTTTATTTCAGATCAAAAAGGAAAATGAAAAATGGAAATAAAAAAAAAAAAGCAAGAACACGGGCAAATAAAAGGATGAATCACCTTTGGTTTTCTGTATATTTCTCTGTATGCGTAAAACAGTGTTTGTCCAAAAAAATTACATCACTCTCTCTGGCTTTATAGCCGAATCATAAAAAATACAAAACAATCCCTATTTTCTTTTGTTTCTTTGCTGCTGTGCTATTCTTGGTTGCAGGTACGGAGGCTCGGCAGTGTACGGAGGCCGTACGCGCGGACGTGGCGACGTGCGCGTGGTGCGCGTGTGAGGAACGAGGTAGCCCGAACGTCTGGCTGGGGTTGCGGCGCTATGAGACTCCAGAAACCCCTAGGGTTTCTGGAAAGGCTAAAACTTTTGGGCCCTTTGGGCCTCGTAATGTATTGGGCTGAAATTTGGGCCAAAACTGGACTGTTTTTTATTAATGGACAGTTTTGTGGTAATGGACTTTAATAGTTATAATTTGTTTGGTTTTAATTTAATAATTTTGGTTTATTCGATTTGGCATTGGGCCCGGGCAAATTTGGGCCCGTACAACGGATATAACAAAAAGTTTAGATATCAACTTGGGAAAAAAGAGAGTATTGATTAGGTAGTAATTTGTGGGTTAAACTTTTTTTTAAAAAAATAGACTAAATGGTTTGACTAATGGAGATACCAATTGGGGGGAGGGAAGTAGTTTATGTACCACTTGTGACGTAATTTAAGTATTAATTTGTGGGTTAAGTCAATTTTGTGTGTAGAGAAAATATTAAGAAAATATTTTTAGTAAAAGTTGTTATATTTCGTGAAAGGGATTATGTTTTTTTTTAATTAAGTATAACGACTTTTATTATTATTAATATCAAGTAAATATATTTTTCTTACAAATGTATTCAAATATTTGTGAGTAATATATAGAAATAACAAATTAATGCCATATCACTTTAAAAACCATTGTGTAAACTTCCTTTACATCATTGTGTCTTCTACCAACAATCACTTTTTTTAAAAGAGAAAATAAATAAACAAAAAGAAAACGAAGTGAAATCAAAACGGATGTCTTTATTTTCCACTAATTAAGGATTTTAAATAAAATAATCCAAAAGTCCATCTATAATTTAAACTGTTAAATTATATTATTAGTTTTTAAGTTCCACATTCAATTTTTATACTTTAACTTTATTATTTTTAGTCTTTATTTTTTTTGAATTTTAAAATTTTATATGACAACTTTTTTGGATACAATATTAGGGGTAGGAGATGGGAATAAAACGGTTTGAATTCGTATTGAACAGGTGTGTAATAAAAGTTTTAACCGTCCCTCCATTCAAGTCAAGACTTCAAATGGTAATTATTAAATTCATTAGGTTAAGTTGTACAATTTTTAAAATTTGATGCGACAAATATATTAGGGTAAACTATACCAATGGTCACCCAACTATGCCCATGCTCTTGTTTTGATCACCCAACTTATTTTTTTTTTTAAATTTAGGCACTAACATTTGAATTTGTCACACCCCAAAAATATAGGGGGTTAATTGAAATAATTAACCAATAAATGAATTAGGCTTGATGGTAAAGTAGTTAGTGTACTCCTTAAAGGTACTAGGTTCAATCCACTTCTCTCTCATTTCTTTCTTTTCAGCAAACCAGGATAAAAACCACATTAGAATTTATAATATTTAGAGTAAAAACTTAATAAGAAATAGGCTTTGGCCTAATGGTAACACACGTGCTTCTCCCCCTTGCATACTAGGTTTGAGCTAGCAAAACCCCCATTTCCTTTTTTTAATTTCGACAGTAGAAGGGTTATTTACCATGCAGTCTTCAAAGTTTGAAAACCCTAGCTATTTAGCCCTTTTCCTAATTACAATTGAACTATAGCTTCCTTTTTCCAAATTAAACTAAATTTTTACTCTCTTCTTCCCTATTTCTTCCCTCTTTTCTTTCCCATCTTCTTCCTTGCAAATGTTTTCTCTCCATTGCTGGAATTATTTTTGCATCTCGAATTTGAAATAAATTTCTGTTTGACTCATTTTCCTACTGGAATCGTAACTGTAGTTAAAAACCTCCCAATCTTTTACAAGAAGTGGTAAGTATGCCTCAATCTTGATGTTTGACTTCGAATCTTTATAAGTTTCATAATCTTGCGATCGATTAAACAATCTTTTTTTTTCATGGAATTTTTGTTAATATCATTGAATTTTGATAAATCTTGGAAATGAAACATTAATCCTTGTGTAAATGTCTTTCGAAGGACATGTTTTAGGTGCATCGGGCCAGATTTGAACGTAAAGGGTGTCGCTCGAGCTTACGGTGAAAGGTGTGTGTTCTCTTACAAGCGAATTGGGGCAAACTATGCATCAGATAAAGGCCACACGGCCAGCCACATGACCCCTCACATAGCCATGTTCCCCTGAAACCCTAGGATAATACGATTCTCACACGGCCTGCCACACGATCGCGTCTTCCGTGAAACTTAATTTTGCATATTCCACACGGTCACAGTCTATTACACGGCATGACCACACCACCATGAAATCCCTTCACACAACTTAAGCCATTGCACACGACTTGTCCACACAGCCATGTGCCCCTATTTTACAATTTTGCCCAAAATTTTACAATTTATTCAGTTTAGTCCCTAAATAGCTCCTAAATTAATAGCTCCTAAATTATGTTTTGTTTTTTATTTTATTCAATTAGGTCCATGGCAACATGAATAATGTTATAATCCATGAATTAATTGGTTGAATTGATACTATTTATATTTGCATGAATGGTGAATGATATATATATGTCTATGGTATCTATAATTGTCATTCTACATACAACCTACTTATGCGATCGTTAAACCAAAAACATGATAAGCATGCCTTTTACTATTGAATTAATCGATTATAAACCTATTATTTTCTATTTATTGGACTGTTATAAGCATAGTGATTGCTACATTATTGTTCTATTAAAAGCATATTAAATGTTACTGTATTGCATGAGCATGTCATATTGCATTGCATGAGGTGGGGCGATCTGTACAGAGGAAGCATTGGCAATTTATCTACATTATTTTGTTGTGTATCCACAGCAATACGCAGATCATATCTACGATGGTTTTTTTGTGTACCCATAGCCATAGACAGATTCCATCTACGACGTTTTTGTTGTGCATCCACAACTTGATGACAACTTTTACTTCTGAAAGTGCCATTGTGATTTAATTCTATGTGACATATTTTTGTATACTTAATCGTTTGCACTGGTTTTCTTGTGATTGAACTTACACTGAGCATCATAGCTCACTCTCTTTTTATTTCCATCTTTATAGATAACACACCAGGTTAGGACGCGGACATCGCATCCGAAGGGACTCGACTCAGTTTCATTTATTGAAATATTTTAAAGTAATTATTTGATATATTATTTATTTAGAGACTGTATTGTTTTATTTTGAAGTGTGACTTGAGACTCAGGATTTGTTTTCTTTTAGCATGCATGACATTTAATTTGATTTTAGGATATCGAAATATGAATATTAATTAATTATGCATGAACTACGGTTTTTATTAAAAATATACACTATAATCACTTTTTACTGCTAAATTATAATTAGGAATTTTGAGTAGTAAATAAATTGGTAATTAACTAAGTTTTCTTTTAAAGATAAACAAATTTTTTAAAATTATTGTTCTATAAAATACCGCTAGTTATCAGATCACTTCGGTGGCTATTTAATCTTCCGAATTTGGATCTAATGTCTAGGCCGAGTTAGAGAGGTTACAGAATTATTCTTGTTTTGGTCACCCACAATTAAATTGATAATGAAAAGCCTTTTTCTAACTAGTATAATAATAGATCCAATCCTTAATACTTACATATTCTCTCAATTTGATCCTAATTCTAAATAATTTAATAAATTCAACCCTTCACATTTACAAATTCTATTAATTTGATCATCAAAATTCTTAACGAAAGCTTTTAACTTTTAAAATAAACGCATTCCAAAAAAGGAACAAACTTCTCTCATCTAATGAGCCGCTTTTCGAGCCAATTTCTAATACCAATAAGTTTATCTTGAAACTTTATTTTATTTTCTTTCTTTCATTAGTTTTCTTATAAATATAAAATAAAATCCTATCATGATAAATTTTTATCTAAAGAAAATGGAAAAACCTTGAAAAAACACTTTAGATTTACTCTAGTAGTTAGTAGTATGATATTTCCTTTGGTGTACACAGAAATAGTTCTCGAACCTGGTCCTTGAAATTGGAAATTAAATCTAGAGTTAAAAAAAATATAGCTTTGAAAAATCCAATTGTTCAATCAATAATTATATAATAAAAGAATATGAACATTTAAGTTTTCCTGAATGATCATAAGAAAAAAAATGTGAAAGAATGAACTGAATTTCTTTTTATTACATTGATAATATTTTTTAAATTTTATAAATTGATTAAGATATTATTATGTGTTCTATTTATTTTTAAATATATATTTTTAAATCTATAATAAGCAATATGTATCACTAATAATCTGATTTAGTGTCAAATCATTTACCAAATTAATTAAAAACTGAATTTATGCTAGTTAGAGTGAAAAATTAATTTCTACAAATATTAAATTATTTATATAATTTTATTATATATTATATGTAACGCCCCAAATTTTTAAATTTTTTGTTTTTGCGAATGTGTGACACAAAGTTGTATCTACTTCAGTGGTTAAGTGTTCTGGGAGTGTCTGAGAAGTCTTGGGTTTAAGCCTTGGCTTGGGCAAATTTTGGTATTTTTATGAATAAAGCCCAATCTGTGGCCAATAGACTTTTATTTAATTGATTGTAAATTTTATTAGAATAGGCCTGCTGGTCTAGTGGTTAAGTGGAGTGTTGATGTGTCTGGGATCTTGTGTTCAAACCCTTGCGTGGGAGCAGATGATTAAATTTTTGGCTCCTGGCGTCAGTAAGAGTTGGCATGGGACTGAACTACTGAAGTGGTTGAGATTAGAGAGATAATGGGGAGAAAATCAAGGGATGGGTTATCTGATAGGGGGTGTTACTGTTCATTCGTAATTCTTTTTGCTCCTCTCCCTTTCTAACGCCAACTTCTCTGTCATCCTCCCCCTCTTTGCGTTTCTTTTCCTTCTTCCTTACTGTGCCGAAATCTTGCTTCTCCAACTACCACTCTCTCATTTTTTTTAGTCATCCCGTGGCGTGCAACTCTGGTTTCCATCTGATCGGTAAGTCTGTGAGTAAGTGCTTTGTTTCTTTTTATTAACTTTCTATTAATGGGGTCTGTTTTGGTCGATTAGGGGAAGAATCAAGGACTCGTGGTTGTTAGTTGAAGGTTGGGTCTCGTAAGTGTTCTGTTGTTCGATTGAAGGTAAGGGTTTTCGCTCAAAGGTTGGATATCATGTTTCGAGTTTGACTTAATTCGTTGTTAAGCGATTAATCGAGAATTTGTATTGACTAAATCTAGGTCTTGGAAGGCTCGGGGCACTTTTTGCAGCGAATTGATACAAGGTGTGTACCCGAAACACTGAAAACGCGAATCGACGAAAAGCCAAAAAAGCGTTCTATCGACGCCACACGGGCGTGTGGTAGCCCGTGTGGTAGGCCGTGTGTGAGGCTGTAAGTCACAACACGGCCGTGTGATCGACGAGCCAGGCCGTGCGCTAGGCGACACGACCGTGTGATGGCCGAGCAAGACCGTGTGCGAGACACAGGTTCGACCAATTGGGCCGTGTGGGCCCACATGGGTGAGCCACACAGGCGTGTGGGATTCTGGGCCAGGCCGTGTGATTCACACGGCCAAGGCCAAATTTGGGCCGTGTGGGTCACACGGGCGTGTGGGCCTACACGGGCAGACAACGTGGGCGTGTGAGCCCATTTTCACTGATTTATTGCTAAGGTTGCACGGGTCGCCCGAGACGACTGTGAACCTACTATAGGGTCGGTAAGATTACCTAAACTCCTAACTGAATGACTGTATATTAAGCATGTTGTTTGTACTGTACTGTATGTATGTGATATACCATGATTGGGCATGATATAACTGTATGATGCATTGCATGGGGATGGGTGGATATTGATTGGAGGAAGTGTACTGAAAGGCTTCGAGCCTAACTTACTGCAGCTCAACTGCAAACTACTGTTTAGTGCCGCAACCAGTACTACTTGGAGTGTAGGGACGGGTGGGTTGATTATATCCCCACATGGAGTGTAGGGTTGGACAGAGATGGAGTGTAGAGGCTGGTTGGGTAGGATTCTCTGATTGTATATCTGTTACTATTATTACCGTGATGGGCTAAGGCCCTAATGCATACTGTTACTGAAATGGGATAAGGCCCAAACTGGACTGATACTGATATTGAAATGGGTTTAGGCCCACACTGAGATTATATGTTCTTGTCTGATTGTTTGCATGGGGATTACACACTGAGTTTACGTAAACTCACCCCTTCTGTTTAATCTGTACAGGTAACCCCCAGACTTAGGCGGATCGGTGCGGCGAAGGACTCAGCGGTGGCCACACGACCTACTTCTTTCCATTTAAGTACTCAGATTTTGATTTTGGTGTTTAGGTTGGGTATTTTACTGTATAAGGGCCTCTTTAAATTTTTATTTTTATTTTGGGATTTTTATCGTTCTGATTCATGCCTGCTAGTGGTAGGGATAATTGAGATTTCAAAAAGAATCAAACGGTTTGACAAAATTCACTCGAATACGCAACTGTTTTAAAAGCTTCCGCTATAAGTGACGTTTTGAAATAGAATAACTTTGTGATGATGAATTACGTTTTGAAAATGAACGACACGCCCTAGAATTAACATAAGATAAAATAAACGAGGTTTGACGGCAACTCACTTTTCGAAAAACACTGCCATGTGACATCGCCAGATTCGGCCATAACGTCTAGGCCGGGTTTGAGGTGTTACATTATATTTTTAAAATTTGTATTTTCCATTATTTTGATGCTTAATTTCTAACACTAACTTCTTAACAATATAAACAAAAAGGGTTATGTACCAAATTGGATAATTTCAATTATAAATAAAACAATTAATAGATGTGAAATGCCTCTATTTTAAAAGTTGAATTACCATTACACCATTAACGATAATTAATGGTTCAGTGACTAAAATGTTACAACATGTTAACGTAAGCGACTCAAAAGTAATATTTTAAACATAAGTGACTAAAATGTAACCTGAGGTAAATAAAAGTGACTATTTTAATAGTTTACTCTTAAATTTAACAATGTTAATAATTGAATTTTAATTTTGAAATTTGAAAAGTAGGATTAAATTCCTAAAATAAAAGTACACGAGTAAATTTCAAATTTGGAATGAGTACAAGAACTTGACATATTTTAATCTGATTGAAAGTTACCAAGAATTATTTGAAATAGTGGTTAAAGCTTTTGTCTAATACTTAGATAAAGCGAATTGAAACCTTATATCCCCTCCTCTTACCCAATATTATAATCAGAGGCGAATCCAGGGGCTGACAGGGGCCTCGGCCCCCCTAAAATGGAAAATTGTTGTTTTGGCCTTTTAAAAAAAATTTAAAATTTAAAATTAGTAAAGGTAAAACTGCACTTTGGCCCCCTAAAATTATGAAAATTTAATTTAATCCTTTAAAAATTATAAAGACATAGATTATTAGAAATTAAAATTTCATTTCGACCCCCCTAAAAAGAATTTCTAACTTCGCCCCTGATTGTAACAATAAAAAAATTTAAAATTGAAATTATTACTTAATAATTAAGAATTTTATTTTTACATGATATTCCTCAATTATAAATAATATTAAGATATATGTTTTAAACATGCTGAACCACTATGCTTTGTGCTGGCCAAAGCTGAAAACCAGAAATTGTCCCCAATTGAGATGTTTTATTTGTAACCCAACTATTTAGTTCATTGACACTTAACTATTAATTTTTTTCTTAATCATTTAATTTTAAAAAATTGAATATTTTAGTCACTTTTTCATTAATTGTCTAAGGGAAGTCTAACATGAGTTTTGTTTTATTAGCCTAATAACAAATTTTTCCCTTTAATATTTACACATTTAATCAATTTGATCTTAAATCTAAAATAAATTCAGTCCTCAATATTTACAAGATTTATCATTTTAATCTTAATTATAAAAATTATAAAAAATAAAAATCTTAGAAAAGTAAAAAGAAAATATAAATTTGTGATTTGAATATTAAAATTTGATTGAATCTTTATGATTTGAATTAAAACAATTTTTGATTTTTGATTTCTTTTATCATTTATATTTGGACCCTTAAGAATACTAAAACTAGAAATATATAAGATTTATACAATAAATATAGATAGTGTTAGAGATTATGTGATCTGAATCTCGTCATTTATTAAAGAAATAAAATACAAAGACAAAAAAATACAGTAGTTGCAAATATGCAATAGAACAACATAGTAGATTTAATTACCAGCACAAAGTTGTAATTTATGGATTTACAAAGGGAAGTGGTTTATGTTTAATAGAAATTACAGACACACTATTTAACATATTAAAGTCGAGTTTTCTTAGGAGAAATCAAGTCCTGAAAATACACAATACAATATGAATAAAAGAGAGTAGTTGCACTTTGCCTAAAATAAGCCGCTCGATTCCATTGATATTATGGCACTTCAGGTACCTACAAAATTTGAAAACAAGGATTTATCAAAAACGTAGTGGAATTCAATGTGTTTTAATGTAATGATTGATTTTTGTAAGAATAATGCAAGTTGTTTGCTTCAGCATAAGAAGACATTATTATATACCTGCGGATTTAGCATCATATAACGTTTGGTAAGAACCTTGTATCTAATAGAACAAAGCTTGGAAACAACATCAATCATGTCCATCCTCTTACTTGGTGAATCAGCAGAACAGATGATCCCTATTTCAAATATTGAATTCAAACATTGAAGATGTATGTCATTTCCTAGGTTGATCTTGTTGAGGGTGATGTTTGTGACTGTTCCTTGTTTAGCTCTCTCTTGAAGAAGAATGGGATCTATAATCTCAATCACTCGTCCAGGCAAAGCTGCTTTAACAAAGTTACGAAGACTTAAATTTTCTTTGAAACTTTCATCAGTTGGCCTTTTCCTTGTAAACATTTCTAGCAAGAGGATGCCATAACTATACACATCACCTTTTGTTGATAACTCACTTCCCATAGCATATTCTACAGTTAATTCATCACAAATAATAATTAGAATTAATTGCAAAGGAAAACTCTTGAAGAATATAAAGATAGCTTCTAACGTCCAATCTCTAAAGATACAAAGAAATGTTTTTATATTGTATGTTTTGCTTTCAAATAAAAGAAGAAATTAATAAAGTGAACTTACCTGGTGGAGTATAACCAATAGTTCCTCTTAATCCAAGGGAGCTTGACTGATTAGTAGAATAGTTAATCGTGTTTACAGAAAGGATTTTTGCTAAGCCGAAATCACTTATACGACCAACCATTTTCTCATCGAGTAGAATATTGCTTGGCTTGAGGTCACAATGAATGATTGGTATCTCACAACCATGGTGCAAATATTCAAGTGCATGAGCAACATCTAATGCCACGTTAATTCTTTGGACGAAGCTCAAATTTCTCATCGCTTTTGATCCATTCATGTCATCAAATGGATGCAACCAGTCCTCCAAGCTTCCATTCGCCATGAACTCATAAACCAATGCTTTAAAATCATTGCCTTGGTGATCAACACCTGAAATGGCTGTTAATAACTTGACAAGATTCCGATGTCGAATGTTCTTCAAGGCCTCACATTCAGCTAAGAAACTCCTTGATGCACCACTATTCAGAAGATTAAGCACTTTTACTGCAATTACTGCTCCACTCTCTTCAAGAATTCCTTTGTATACAGAACCGAAACTTCCAGAACCCACCAAGTTTTGTGTGGAGAATCTATCAGTAGCCATTAGGATTCTTTGGTACGATATCCGTAAAAGTGAAATAAATACAAATGACAATAATAAAACAAAAATAAAATAAAACCAATAAGTTAAATGATAATAAATAGAAAACAAAAGGATAAACGGCAAGATGAAAGTTTTACAAGAAGGAAAGAAAAGAAAAGAAATAATAATAATGATAATAACGGTGATAATGAAAATAATATTGATATAGTAATATGAGTAGAAATATATATAAAATATGATAAATATATGAGTGAAAGTAGAGGTATATACATAATAATAATATAAGCATAGATATGAACAAAAATTAAATAAATAATAACATTAAACTAAGAAAATAAATATAGATAAAAATACTAATGATAATAATGAGAATAATGAGAATATCAAATAATAGTAAAATAAAGAATAATAATAACAATACATTCATAATAATAATAGTAATAAAGTAGAAAATAATAATACCTTAATAAGAAAATAATAATCTAATAATAATGATAGAAAATATAATAAATAATAGAAAAGGAATAAAACGTCAAAATATAATGATAATAGTAATGTGATAACAATAATAAAATAAAAAGTAATGATGATAATATATTTATAATAATAATAGTAGTAAAAGAAATAATAATAAAAATAGATAATAGTAATAAAATGGTAATAATAAAAATAATAATGCAAAAAGTAAGAAATAGTAATAATAAAATAATATTAATAATAAGAATAACATGATTTTTAAAGAAAACAAATAAATAAACTTATTTAGCAAATTAAGGACTGTATTGAGAATAGAATAAAAGTCAAGGGGTTAAAAATGCAACAAATCAAAAAAGGGGGCGCCAGGGACCATAGTGTCGCGCACTTAAACTGATGGGGACCAAACGGGTGAATAACCCACCCCCTGCTGCGCGGCGTTTCAATCGGCCAAGGCGCGGGTCAAATCGGAAATGAGATAAAATAACAGGGTAAAATTGCAAAAAAGAAAAAAAAGCAAAATAGGGCTTGATCAAATAGCATCGCAAAAACGGGGGACTGATCGCGCAAATATTCCTTTTAAGGAATATGCGCAGTAAGCCTGTTAACCAAACGGTGCCGTTTTGTCTGATGGTCATTAAACCATCTTTATTTCCCCAAAAATCAGATTTTAACCCTAAAGTTTTTTAAAAAAAATCAGTAGCCAACCTTTCCCCTTTTTTCTTCTCTCCCTCTCTATCTAGCCCGACGATTGGGCTCCCCTGGCCGATCTCCGCGCCACCTTCGTAATCGGTGGCCAACGCCGCGCGGAGAGGGGGTTTTAGCCCCGTTCGAACCTGGGCCCTTGAACCACCATGGGCACCAAGGTCGAAGGCTCTCGACCCCCCTTTTCGAATCCAACCCCGACGACGGTGTGAGACCTCCGACTACGCGGTTGGGCGGATTGAGTAAGGTCCTTTCCCCTTTTTTTTTCGACTTTGTTTTCAAAGATTTGAAGTAGTAAAAATAAAATAAAATCGAAAGTAAATAACAATAGAGAATAAAGAGAAATCGAAAACCTTGATGTTTCAGTTCAGTTTTTTTTTTATTTGCTTTGTATTCTTTTTCTTTTTGAATCCGAAAATCTCCCCCTTCCATTCGGTTTTGGAAATGGTTTTTATAGCCATTGAAATACAATATTTGTACATTCTTTTGCTACTGATTCGCTTTATACGCTGCGTGTTTGCAGTGACTGTATGGTGGCAGAGCAAGTGGCGCGGTGGCGTGCAGTAGCAGAGGCAAATGGTTAGGGTTTTGTCTTTTCTGGTTTAGTTTGGGCTGCTTAGGGTCTAGTTTAGTTGGGTCTGGTTTGGGTTTCGTAATTGGGCCGGGCAATTTGGGCCTTGTACAGCTGCCCCTCTTTGCTCATTGTCGTGCAACGGGAATAGAGCAAAGACATAAAGAATGACCAAATTTGCCCTGGTCCCTTTGAGTCTTGATTCTTCGGTGCTCCTATTCTTCAGGTAGCCTCATTCTAGTCCACTGTATCTTGTTGCTTCGATCTACTTCACCGCTACTTCAGAGAGCTAGGATATGTAGCTTCAATTTGCTCTTACTGCAACTTCAAGGGGGTAAGGTTTGTAATCTTCACTTATTCCCATGCTGGCCAAGACAATAGGATGATGGCTTAAATCATGTTCCCCTCTTTGTTTAGGAGACGAGATTTACCTTCGATCTTGCCCCTACTTGGTTAGGGCGGCAAGATCTACAAATTTGACCTATTTCATCTTTGGTCAGTGGCAATAGGACGGTGGCTTTAAATCATGTTCCCTACTGTTTAGGGAGACGAGATTTGCCTTCGATCTTGCCCCACTACTGGTTAGGGCGACAAGATCTACAAATTTGACCTATTCCACTGCTGGTCAGTGGCAATAGGACGGTGGCTTTAAATCATGTTCCCTACTGTTTAGGGAGACGAGATTTGCCTTCGATCTTGCCCCACTACTGGTTAGGGCGACAAGATCTACAAATTTGACCTATTCCACTGCTGGTCAGTGGCAATAGGACGGTCTTCAACCTATTCCACTGCTGGTCATTGGCAATAGGAAGGTCTTCAACCTATTCCACTGCTGGTCAATGGCAATAGGAAGGTCTTCAACCTATTCCACTGCTGGTCAATGGCAATAGGAAATCTTTTACCTATTCCGCTGCTGGTCAGTGGCAATAGGATAATCTTCAACCCATTCCACCGCTGGTCGATGGCAATAGGACAATCTTCAACCTATTCCACTACTGGTTAGTGGCAATAGAACAATCTTCAACCTATTCCACTACTGGTCAATGGCAATAGGACAATCTTCAACCTATTCCACTACTGGTTAGTGGCAATAGAACAATCTTCAACCTATTCCACTACTGGTCAATGGCAATAGGACAATCTTCAACCTATTCCACTGCTGGTCAGTGGCAATAGGATAATCTTCAACCTATTCCACTACTGGTTAGTGGTAATAGGGCAATCTTCAACCTATTCCACTACTGGTTAGTGGTAATAGGGCAATCTTCAACCTATTCCACTACTGGTTAGTGGTAATAGGGCAATCTTCAACCTATTCCACTACTGGTTAGTGGTAATAGGGCAATCTTCAACCTATTCCACCACTGGTCAGTGGTAATAGGGCAATCTTCAACCTATTCCACTACTGGTTAGTGGTAATAGGGCAATCTTCAACCTATTCCACTACTGGTTAGTGGTAATAGGGCAATCTTCAACCTATTCCACTACTGGTTAGTGGTAATAGGGCAATCTTCAACCTATTCCACTACTGGTTAGTGGCAATAGGATGGTGGTTTCTCCAGTGTTGATACTCCGTCCTCTAGGGGACATATCCTGTAGACTTGGTTTCATATGCTTATGCTTATGCAAATGATGCGGATGCTATGATCGAATTGATCAAACTTTCCTAACTACATGTGCTATGGATGACATTTACGTGAATGCAGAATGTCATGAGAATGATGATTTTTTCAATGATTAAGATGCAATGATCGTAATAAATCGAATGCTCCTAACTAAATGATATTATAGAGGACATTTACATGAATGCGGAATGTCATGATAATGATTCTTTGTTAAAAAACATATAAGGATCGGGATGCGATGATCAAACGCCCTAATGATGATGTATGAATGTAAAATGAAATTATCCCTTTTTAATGCTTAGGGTTGTCTCTCGCCGTCGTCCATCGAGTCTTATTGTCGACGATTACGCCGCTGCTATCTCACTCTGCTAGTACCCTTGCCAAGAACTCAAAGAAACAATCATATTTTGCTCAAATAACTTGCCCCAATGTAACTTCAAGATCCGTTCCACGGCACCTATAGAACTTCAAGGCTTATACCATCTTCAGATCCCCTCTCTTCAACTTCGGGTGTAGGATCCGTGCCATCTTCGATCCATCCCACCACTCTGGGGTACAGTAATTTGTAACTTATTCAAATGATTTGGTCTACTACACCTTCCATTCCCTAAGTTTCATGACCCGGTGTGCACGCATGATGGATACAAAATCATTCTTCGCGCGAATGATTGCCCATTCGTACATCGCCCTTTTTCATCGAGATGATACTACTTACGTAATACCTCGTCATTTTGTTCAAACACTGTTTTCAACCAAATTCAAAGAGATAGCCTCGGTTCGTAATCATTATTTCGATCCTTTAAACTCGAGGAGTTTTAAGCAATGGTCCTGTTTCAGGTTCCGGTACTACTCAAAAGTTTCATAGAGTAATGTGCGGAACTCTTTTTTGTGAAAGTGTCGTTATTTAATCATTATTTCAATGCAAAATGCCTGAAAGAGACCATAACTACGGATAAGAGAGAAGCTAGTTAGGAGCAATGCTCGAAACAAATAGGTAAAGCAAAAATAGCAAATGTAATTAGGAAGGAAATTTATTGGCGTGATTTTGCAAGGGAAATAAATAACAAAAAATGGGTAAAATAGAAGCTAGGTGCCCCAGATATCGCAGCTTGAGCTTCTCTGTTCAAACTTCTTGAGGACCATTTTAGGCTCAATATGTGTTTAGGGGATCCGGAGTACTTTGTCGATGCTTCGAGACGCAACGTACTTCTTCATTGTCAACCCAAGCGTGGCAAGACTACCGTATGCCTTACTTTCGGTCAAAATTTGATTTGCCCTTCTCGGGTTTTCAACCCAAATCCCTTTGGTCTCAAGGCGGCGCCTTTGCGGGTTTTCATCTTGGCCTCCTTTTTCTTTTTCTTTCCTTTTTGTGTGTTTTTCTTTTCTTTTTTTTTTTTTTTTTTTTTTTTTTTTTTTTTTTTTTTTTGCAAATCTGAACTCATAGGATTAGGCAAGTCCTTATCATCCATCTTGATTAGTGCCTATGTTTTCCAAGCCCAGGCCTTCTTTGCTGCATAGGGCACTTACTTTTCCTCTGGAGTCCTTTTGGGTATGAAGAATCCTTCTTAATGCAGGTCTTTTGAACGGACCTTTTTTGTCGTAAGCCCCGGTGAGGGTCTTAGCCAACATAGAAAGTAAATGGTAACTTCTCGATGCCAACTTTTACAAATATCAGTTGTCCTCAGAAAGAATTTGGATGGTTTTGGGCTCTCTTGCTGCACTGATGTGGTGTCTGACTTTTGAACAGACTATAAATTCGTGTTATCACGTTAAACACGTTCCTTTTCGGTATCCTTTATCACCACTCTCTTTTTTTCTTTTTCTTTTCCTTTTTTGTTTTTTTTTTTGTTTTTTTTCTTTTTTCGAAATTGAAATTTGAAGTTGACGACTACTGACTTTGTAATTTTGACATGTGAAGCGACCTTTGCCCTCCAGGTAAGGTAATCAAAGGCTATGAATATGAATCGATGTTGGTTCAAAGATCATGAGGAGACTAGCTTGATAGCGTCCATGCCTCACATATAGGAATCCACGTTTCAGTGGCCCCAACATGTTTGGCTGTGATCATGCGATAATGTCTTGCCTTATTCTTGCGGTGAGCTAAGTTTCCATCTTTATCTCCCTCGTTGGCTTGCAGTGTCGGCTGACATTTCGCAAGGTAGGATCTCGCCATTTTAATCAAGTTGGAAATAAGTTGCAATCTCTATCATCTTCTAAGTCCTTAGATTCTTACGGACACATATCTCACTAGAAAGGGAGTCCGTAACACGCACGCTCATGTCATTGATATCCGGGACCCATTGTCGATTATGAAAGTAATTTCCAGAGAATAAATGATTCCAAGAATGGTTATTTATGAATGAAGAATAAAAGAACATTCAAGAGAATTTAAAGCATGAAAAAGAACAACAACAAAAATATTGGTTCAAAAGATGCATTTTCATGAAATAGTAATTTTTAACACGAGCCTATTTCACAAAAGAGTTCTCATTGCTTCTAGGCTTGAAGCAACCAGTATATTTCGTACATTACTCTAGGTAAGCTTCCAAATACTATAGGAATTTCTTCCCATGATCTCATTGCTCAAAATGCCCCTGTGTTTATGTAGCTCGCTTTTGGTGCGCGCCTATCTCCACAACACCTATTTTGATGAATTTTTCCACCAACTTCTTAAAAGTCATGCAATTTTCTATTGAGTGTCCTGTAATCCCCGCATGATACTCACACAGGACATTTAGGTTATACCATTTTGGGTATGGAGGTTGCAAAGTGGTTTTATATAAAAAGGAGCTACAACATGCATATCAAATAAGTTCTCGTATAACTCCATATATGTCATGGGAATAGGAGTGAACCGAGGTTTTTCCGAACACGCCATTGGATTGGGTTTTTGCTTTGGGGGACCAGACTGTAACTACCTTCTTTTGGTGGTTTGCTGTAAACGGCTTCGAATAACCCTTAGTATACCCACTCGTGCTAGCCACATCCTTGTCCTTCCTCTTCGGGGCTTTTGAAGCCCCTTCTCCTTTTTTTTTCTCCGCCTCTGGTAGACCAAAAATAACACGATTGACTTGCTCATTACTGTGGCCCATCGGAGAGTCCAAAGAAGACCGAGGTATCACTCCCTATATTGAGATCCAACATCGACAGTACCACGCGAGAGTGCGTCTGGTTGAGTTGGGATATTCATTGGAGAATAAACGATGTCTTCATCATTATCCACATCGTCGACCGCTAGGTCACTTCTTTTTCAAGTCCTCCGGCTAGTAATCGAGTTAGTTGGCCCATCATGTTCTTTTGGAAGTCTAGCATTTGCTCTCGCATTTCTTGTTGAATTTGGGTTAATTGCTCTTGCATCCGTATTTGCCTTTGCTCAATCCTCACCAACCTTTGTTCCATGTTTTCCGGGTTAATCAAACATTTTACCTAATTAGGTCCTTTTGTAAAGGTCTAATACAAATGAATGCAATGTAATGCGAATGCAATGTAGTACGAATGCATGAATGCAAAGAGGTATCGATTCTGATCAACTTCATTTTAGGAAACTTTATTAGAAAACAAGTTCTTTTACATAAAACAGACTACTATATGCTTTCGTCCCGAGTCCTAAAGGTTTTGGTTTCCAAGCAGTGGATCTAGCTCTTGACTATGGTTAAGTCGCATGCACCGTATTTTATGCTTAACATATTCGCCTGTAATGCCAAAATCTATAGATGACCAGCTACCTTTCGAATCTGCACTATTGCTTCCCTCACGAGGCAATCTCGACTCTTTAAATTGTTGATCATAAGAATGATGAAGGTCTTCTACTCCTCTCTTGTTTCGAGAAGCTCGATCCATGATTCACAATTGTGTAATGTGGTTCTAACTTTTCGATCCCACCTTTCATTTCCTTAATCTTGTTCAGCTTAACTTCAACTCGATTGCATGAGTTATAGCTTCGATGGTAGTGAAGAGGTCGTCTAAGCTTAGCATCAATTCTTGAGTAAAAGTATTGATCATTCACTCTAGCTAGTGCCATACCCCGAGGGATTCTTCCGCTTCCAAGGCTCATAAAGATTAGAGTTTTTCTAGACAAAGAAGAAATCATGAGCTCGGACATTTTAGATCGTATCCGTTCGATAGCTTTTCCAATTCTAACCACGGTGAAAGTCGTCTATTCTGGTTTGTCTCTTTTGGATCTATCTAATCGGGTCAATACAAATTCCTTTCATTTCTTCACACGAATCAAATCCCTTGCAATGTTGTTTGCATCACCACGATGAGCCTAGAAGTTAACACATGACCTATCCTTCAATCCTAGATGGTTACCAATTTCAACGCCCATTCTTCGGAAAGAAATTTCCATCATTGCCCTCGATGAGAGCACGACCTTCAACTTGGGTGAAATTAGTCTTGAAAGAAACACCATAAGAACACAAAGATTGGCTCGGCACTATGGTTGCTCCCGTGAAGCATAGAATAAAGCTTTCATTCTTTCCCGAGACTTGTCTTAACCAAAGAAGCTCTCTAGTTAGCGCTTTGTCGGTTGCAAATACATCAAGGAATGGAGCTCCAAAGGAATATATGTAGGTTGTTTCGGCTCTCAACATTTAAGCATGGCAAGCCTTACAGAGAAGAAGCGACCGTATGTTGCGATGGTCGACAAAATGATTATAGACAGTAATCTCTAGATTCTCAGCTTCACTATTAACTTTTTTCACACTTTTCTCCTTTAATGAAAACAACGGATCTTTGCGCAACTGGTCGCTCAACCTAGTGATCTTGTACTCGTGATTGGATGGACTGACTTTTGTCCTCAGGTTCTTAAAGCTTTGCTTAGCTATGGTCCAGTCCAGGATCCATAGCATTCTGATTGGCGAAGGATCCATAACCGGGCTGGGACGAGTATCAATATTCGTGGAAAGGCCTCTTTGAGTGGCCATGAAATTTGAATGGAAGCCCCTATTGTCAGGGCACCTCTTCCAATGTCTTGTGAGGTTGTTCGATTATCTTGAAAGATTGGCAAACCAAAGAGGCATCCCTGTTTCGCAAAGATGCTATCTTAAAATGACATCTATCACTCTCAATGCTTCTTGAGAGTTTTCGATTCTGTCCGCGCCAAGCATTTTGAGTTGCTCGCATGGGTGTCTATGCAACAAAGTTGATTTGACCGATAAGGCCGTTTAACTCTCTTTCTGTCTTGCCCACTTGAGTCATCATGGACATCAGGTCTTGCATTACCGTTGTTTCTGTTAGATGTAACATCCTCAAATACAACTATAAATTCATGCTTGTTATTTGGAGGAGTGCCAATAGTAAATAAACTTTTCTCCTTGTCGTAAGCAAAGTCCTTTTCACCAATTCAATGTCACAGTCTCTTGCCCTCTGCCAATCACTTTCCTTCCAACCCCTTTGTCGTCTAAAGGATGACCACCAGATTTTAGCACTGCCACATTTCCTTTTGCTCAAATGGATCCATACCCTTCTAATTGCCTAGGTTCTAACTATACGAACGACTGCATTGTCTTCCATTTTATCAAGGAATCCGTTTTTCCATAACTTGACTTTCTAACTCAAACTGACCGTGAATCGATACCTCTTTAGAAAATGAGATGAATGCACGAAAATAAAATGCAACGAGTCAGTATCGCAAAGTAAAACAAGTGAAAATGAACAAACACCTACCTGGGTGACCACTAAGGTTTGATGTAGTTCTATCTAAGGTGGGCTCCTAGGGTTCACTATATGTGGTTTTAGTTCTAGAGTTTGAGGTACCTGAACCAGCAGATTCCTCGATCCTCACCCATTATAGGCTCATGTGGACCGAGTTTGGTTCAGGGGAATACATTTCCCTATGGCTGCACGGAGATGAAAATCTCACGAAGACATAGGTACGGATGTATCCCGGAAGCGATCCACTATCCTGCACGGAGGTGAAAACCTCACGAAGGAATAGTTTCTCACTCCCACTTAAAGGTGCGACCACAACGGTCATGCAATGTACTGTGCACAAGAAAATAGAAATCATGTGCAATGACACAAATGAATGCAACACAAGGATAGTAAAAATTTTTTAAATCAAATTTCCAAACTTTCGACAAAGGACAAAAAATAATCAATTTACGGCCTGACTCTCTTTTTGGGGTCCCCAGTGGAGTCGCCAAGCTGTCGTAACCATTTTTTGAGTTTTGGCAAAAAAACGGGGTCGACGTGGGTTTTGAAAAGATTATAAAAAAACGGGAGTCGCCACCAATCTTTTTTGATGAGGTGTGATCGGGTCACCTTAAAAAGTGTTTGTTTTTAATAATCAGATTAATTTATCAAAAAACACAATTTTGGTCTACGAAAATCAGAAAATGGGTTCGGGAGTCGGTTACGTACGAGGAAGGGTTAGCACCCTCGATACGCCCAAAATTGGTACCTAATTGATTATCTAATGTCTTAATGTCGAAAGTTGAAAACTTAAGAATTCAAAATACGATCCCTCTTGTTGTTGAAGAATAAATTTGGATAAATTGGCAATGTATGCCAAGGGCCGTCTCGTTTTAAGGTGAAGTGTTACATCCAATACTTTAGGACACCACATTTCGACCTTTAAAGTTGAACTTGCCTTTTATTCAAAACTTATGGATTTAATCGAAAGGATATTTTGTTATTTAGAATGGACGAGAAAAGGAAACCCAATACTTTAGGGCATGATTTCTCGAGCTTCTAAATACAGAACATCGCCTTGGTTTTAGAAAATCTTATCTCGGAATAACAAAACACCACATCCAATGCTTTAGGACATGACATTTTGAGTTCCCGAGAATAAGCTTTTTGTTAAAAATGTATTTGTTTTAAAAGGATATTCGGTTATTTAGATTAAACGAGAAGGATCGAAACCCAATACTTTAGGCACGACCCTTCTAATTTCTAAATACGGAATATTGCCTTTGTAAAAGAATCCATTTTGTGTCGGGAAGAGTTGAGGTAACGCAAGTTTATAGTAAAATGTAAAACGAATTGCAATATCAACGTAGCAAAATGTAAGAAATGAATTACGGTATTAGCAAAGCATATAGAATAAACGCATTAAATACAAATGACAATAATAAAACAAAAATAAAATAAAACCAATAAGTTAAATGATAATAAATAGAAAACAAAAGGATAAACGGCAAGATGAAAGTTTTACAAGAAGGAAAGAAAAGAAAAGAAATAATAATAATGATAATAACGGTGATAATGAAAATAATATTGATATAGTAATATGAGTAGAAATATATATAAAATATGATAAATATATGAGTGAAAGTAGAGGTATATACATAATAATAATATAAGCATAGATATGAACAAAAATTAAATAAATAATAACATTAAACTAAGAAAATAAATATAGATAAAAATACTAATGATAATAATGAGAATAATGAGAATATCAAATAATAGTAAAATAAAGAATAATAATAACAATACATTCATAATAATAATAGTAATAAAGTAGAAAATAATAATACCTTAATAAGAAAATAATAATCTAATAATAATGATAGAAAATATAATAAATAATAGAAAAGGAATAAAACGTCAAAATATAATGATAATAGTAATGTGATAACAATAATAAAATAAAAAGTAATGATGATAATATATTTATAATAATAATAGTAGTAAAAGAAATAATAATAAAAATAGATAATAGTAATAAAATGGTAATAATAAAAATAATAATGCAAAAAGTAAGAAATAGTAATAATAAAATAATATTAATAATAAGAATAACATGATTTTTAAAGAAAACAAATAAATAAACTTATTTAGCAAATTAAGGATTTGTATTGAGAATAGAATAAAAGTCAAGGGGTTAAAAATGCAACAAATCAAAAAGGGGGCGCCGGGGACCATAGTGTCGCGCACTTAAACTGATGGGGACCAAACGGGTGAATAACCCACCTCGCCTGCTGGCGTTTCAATCGCCAAGGCGCGGGTCAAATCGGAAATGAGATAAAATAACAGGTAAAATTGCAAAAAGAAAAAAAAAAGCAAAATAGGGCTTGATCAAATAGCGTCGCAAAAACAGGGGATCGATCGCGCAAATATTCCTTTTAAGGAATATGCGCGAGAAGCTGTTAACCAAACGGTGCCGTTTTGTCGATGGTCATTAAACCATCTTTATTTCCCCAAAAATCGATTTTAACCTAAAGTTTTTTAAAAAAATCAGTAGCCAACAGTGAATTTTCGGCAAAAATTGTTGTTCGCTTCTGATCTTTCTTCTTTTTTTAAACCACAAGAAGAGGAGAAAAACAAATACAAAAGTCACTCCTAAAATAACAACAATTTCAATTTTTTTACTCTAAAAGAAGTGTTTGATGATGTTTTTAAGTTACATCTTGGAAAATGTAATGCAGGGATGCCTCCACAAAGCTTATTGTTTCCTTCAACAAACGTAGCACTTGCATTCTTAAAGACTCCTTCACTTGGTACCACTCCTCAAAAGCATTGAAAGAGAGATTTAAATACTTTAATGACACTATGCTCTTGCAAGAAATTTTGGAATCTCACCTGAAAGATTATTGTCAGAAACGTCCAATTCCACAAGACCTCTCAATGAACTCAAAGATGCAGGAATGGGCCCTTCAAATACATTGCCATCTAAAAACAACTTCTCCAGTCTTAAACAGCTACCAAGGCTGTTTGGAAGTGAACCAGATAACCTATTTTTAGAAACATGGAATTCACCTAGATTTTGCAGTTTTTCTACTGCAACAGGAAGGTCACCAGTTAAATAGTTTGCCGATAAGTCTAGTCTAATGGACAAGGATGAGATCCCAAGTACTTCATCGGGTATTGATCCACTAAGATTGTTGTAAGAAAGACCCAAAGAAACCAAATTTTGGCAATTATCTAGGCTTGAAGGAATGTTGCCATGAAGATTGTTAACATCTAAAGCAAGTTCGGTTAACATTGTTAAATTACCAATACAATGGGGAATAGTCCCAAAGAGAAAATTACCATCAGCAAGAAATATCTTTAGCTTCTGAAGCCTCCCGATATCAAAGGGAATGGGACCTGATAGTTGATTTTGTGATGTTGCTAGCCACTCCAAATTAATGAGATTTCTGATCCCGTCAGGATTCTTCCCCATATTTTGTTTTGTTCCATTCTTAAATGCAGAAGGGTACGAGAAAAATTGCCAATGCATTCAGGAAATGCCCTCCAAAATTATTTCTACTTATATATACAATTCCTAGTTCGGTATTATTGACCAAAGTGCAGAGGAAGTTCAAGTCACCTTCTCTCCCATGCCCCAAATGGTTTGTGCCCATGTAAAGTTTATACAGTTTATCCAACTTTTCTAATGGAGGCACGTTCCCACTAAGTCTGTTATCATTAAACTGAAGTATATTTAGATTGGAGCAATTGGATAATGAAACAGGGATTTGTCCAGAGATTTGGTTTAACCCTATGGAAAAGAAATCAACATAAGGCATATTGATTGCTAAGTCAGAATGAAGAGTACATTGAATTTTGTTTAGACCAATATCAAAGACTCTAATATTGGAGAGATTGAACATTGCCAAAGGAACAATACCAGAAATTGCATTTGATGATATTGTAAAAAGTGAAAGATTTGTTAGTTGCCCCAAAGCTTCAGGTATAATCCCAGTTAATCCATTCATAGCAAAAGCAAATACCTGAAGGGATGACAAGTTCCCCAATGAAGGCGGTATACTCCCTCTCAAACTGTTGTTGCTAAATCTCAAGAGTTTCAAGTTTGACAAGAGACCAAGCGAAGCAGGTATTTCTCCTGTTAGCTGGTTGCCTCTCATATCAACAATTGCGAGCTTAGAACAAGCTGATAAATTGGAAGGAATTTCACCGCTGATGGAATTATTGATCAGCTCTAATGTTTCCAATCTTCTTAAATAACCAATTTCTTGAGGAATCTGGTTGTAGAAGTTGTTGCCCACAAGATTCAACTCCTTGAGAAAGCTCAAATTTCCAATGTATGGTGATAAAGCTCCGAGAGTTTGAGGTATTGTAGTTCCAACTTGGTGACCCTTTGATGCTTACGACCGCATGTAACACCGTGCCATTGACAGAAATGAATAGAACTATTCCACGACTCCATAACCCTGAGCTCATCGCCAGTTATCTTGGCTTTGAACTGGAGTAAAGCTTGCTGATCAGTGTCATTTCCTCTAACTGCAAGGGCTGCTTTTGCTAAACCAAACATGTTAAGACCCCGCAAGTGGAGGCATGAGAGAAGAACTATAAGTTCAATGTAAACAAGGAAATAAGAGCTGGACGCTTCCAAATGCTTTCTTGATAGCTCCATCAACCTGATTCAGTTTCTTAATTGATAAGATGATTTGTATTTGAGGGTGCTTTGTTCATTAACAAGAGCTAGAGTGCAATATAAGCAGTTTTCAAATTCTGATATCATCCTGTTCCATCAACAATCAATTTACTCAAGTTTTCCAACGCGGGGTTGCATCATATTTTTGTTTGACTTTATACTCAATTTAACATTTTTGTTGATACCATTTTTTATAGGAAAAAATATTACATATAAGATTAGCTCCCCTAGTAATGTTCTGTTTTATATCATAAACAACTTCAGTGATAGCAGTGCTAGATAATTTATCTTAATGCTTCCTAGATCAGTAAGCATTTTTAAAAAATAGCTCTCTCGTTAGTCACTTTAGATTGACAAATGAATTAACTCTCAGCCCGCAAAAATGGCTGAAATTTCATGGAAGTTTCCCTCTGAAAGAGTATGTCGACAAGTAAAGATATTTTAACATGGAATAAGGTTAAATCTTGCCTGGATTTGTCTGTTATACACCTATAGCGGTGTAATACCCACATTTCTTTAGTACATGAATATTTTATTTAAATGTTTCACGTATGATTGTCACATATGTCTTATTAAAATAACGTTACATTCTTTCACATAATTAACTATGAAAATTATAAATTTAACATGTTCAATTAACTAGTATGAATTTCCTATCTTTAAAAAATATGAGTTATCAATTTAAATTAATTAATTTATCGTGAGTTATTAAATTTAAATAAATAAATTATAAATTTATAATATTTCAAATTAACAATAGAATAAGTAACATTCAATAGATATCATGATTCAAAAAGTGAACAACCATCTACTCAGTTCTTTTCTGACAACATATTGAAATTATCAATATAATAATAACATAAAATATGGAAATTATCAATGGGAAATCTAGTTTTGCTGATGCTTAATGAAAGTGATGAAGTCCTCTTACGAAACAAAGGATGGTTCGTTGAGAATTAATGACTTCAATTTAAAGAGTATTAATTTATGTTATCATGGGTCAAATCAAGTATTATATTATATTATATTGATTACAAAAGTCTGCTGTTCGAATTAGGTTGGAAAAACACAATTAGATCATAACAAACATTGGTTTACAAGCATCTCTTACACCTCTGAATTTTCTTAATCTTTATAATTTGTTCACACTAATTTTCTTAATCTTTGAAAGTTAGAATCATTTTGATAGATGTCGAAACTATCAAATATAATTTTTTACGCTCTAACTTAATTAAATAGTAGTATAGAGTAGTAAAGTCGATTCCACAGAGATTAGGATTCCTAATTCTCTTATTTTTGTGACCAAATTTATGAGTCTAGGCAATTGTTGTGCCTATGACCTATGTGTATAGAGCTGTAAAATAAAAAAGAGGGAATTTAGTTGATAAAGAAAATAAAATAATAACATAATTATGATTGCAAAATAAAAGTAAGAAAATTAAATCGGTGAATCAACTCAGTGAATTCTTAGCCTTAGCCTCGATACATTCTGAGACCGAATCGGTCCTTGAAAAATGGATTTGCCCTTCCAAACATTAAGTAAGTTATAGTGGTCAAGGACGTCTCAACCGCCAACTTTTTCTTGTGTAGTTGGTTTCGGTACGACCTGCAAACTGACCCTTACCGATTTTCTAACCACGTAACTCGTGCTCGTAATTTAAGATTTCGGTAGCTTTGCGAACTAGAAAATCCAACTCGAATTAACGGCCTCA
This sequence comes from Gossypium sturtianum, assembly GCA_025698515.1. Classification (NCBI taxonomy): domain Eukaryota; kingdom Viridiplantae; phylum Streptophyta; class Magnoliopsida; order Malvales; family Malvaceae; genus Gossypium; species Gossypium sturtianum. Next base: position 97,834,700 of record CM046947.1, read on the forward strand.
ACCACATGGGTCTTTTAAATTCAATCGCTTCCTCCCTTGACAGAACCCAACTAGCTTCTTCCAATTGGACATGCCAATTTGTTCGTGGGAACTCAAATACGATAGACGATCGAGCCGATTTCCCAACTATACGCCAATACAACTCCCACCCAATGTGCACTTTGAGCTGAAATTGGATCAACTTTAAGGGACGATTGTGACTATCTCATATACCGGAGAGATAACGAATACCGTATTGAAAAGTTTTTAGGGCGGATTCATATCTCACGATTTTTTAGGTCAAAATGATAATTGGGCTAAAGATAAAAGGAAATTGGTTGAGCATGAGACTAATCATGCTTGATGGAATATTAGAATGAGTTTAAGTGTAATGGTGATAGGTGGAGGAAGGAAGGGGCTTAAAGGGCAATTGAACCAAAGTAAAAAAAAAAAAAAAGAGAAAAGAAAAAGAAAAAGAATGGCAGAATGCTTGTATTGCTAAAAGACTCATGAAAGAGAAAATAAATAAATAATTTTTTATTCAATTTTACTGTCTATCTTCCAAAGCCACCATACAAGGTATTTATATACCTTCCATATGATAATTTTAGCCCGATTCATCTAACAATCAACCACATAAAATCAAAATTTATATCAATTTTTTTTTTAAATCTAGCTTTTACAAAGTCAAATAGAAAATCTGATCAACCATAAATTTCACAAAATTTTTAATTCGCCCCCTTTTATTACTTGTGCTCTAATTTAGCCCCTTTTTGCTTGATTTTGAACTTTGACACTTTAATTTCATCCCCGATAAGATTTAAGCAAGAAACCACAAGTTTAGTAGTATTCTATTAAAAAATTAGTCACAGATAGATACATTAAAAACACAAAATTAACTTGCTATCACATTCATTCTACAAGAAAAAGTAAAGGGGCCTTTATTGATTCCTCGAGTTCACAATTTTTTAAGTCAAACTTGAATAATTTTTTTGGGAACTCGATGAGCCCAACACACCCACTACAAAGGACCTAGGACCTACAATTAATGTTACACCAACTCTCTGAAGTTGGTTAACCTTTTGTTTTCTAACTTCATAGTGCACTATAATACTCAGGCGGTAGAGCAGACCATATATCATTCAGGCGGCAGAGCTAACAATATATTAAAGTCAACCCAATTGCACTAAGTGCTTAGCAACCTAAGGCTTAATCGAGACTTACAATTACAAGAGAAAAGAACACTTTTATTAACACACAATACAATATGGCACACGCTTACCTCATTACTCTTTTTCTTCTCTACCTCTACCTCTCACACTCTCTTGCATATGGCTCTCTCTTACATCATAGCAAGAATGAAATCTCTCACCCCTATTTATAGAGTTTAGTGACCGTTGGATTGTTGACACATGTCAACATACTCCCATTGATTTTACAAATATCTAATAGCTAGAATGTTCATCTAGAATATCTAGTCTTCTAGATAATATCCTATTTCTTTAATTTATATTCTAGAATCTTCCTAAGGAAATATCTCTTAAAGGATAAGTTTGGATTTTATTTAGAACTTGCATTGGCTTTTAACAAACTTGATGAGTGTAAGTGTCACATTTACACCCTACTCTCTCTTTGAATTTCATTTAGAAGTTGTGAGCATGCTGAATTTCATTTTTGACCCTTTGTTACTTTGGCTACATGTAAAGAAAACAAAATGTAAAGGTTGTGTATTGCAAATTTTGTTGGTTGGTTTCTGATTGGTACTTTATAAATAGCCTAGGAAGCAGAGGTCGAAGTATCATCTTTTGCTGGTGTGGGGAATAAACGGATTTGGTTGGATCATTTTTTTGTTTCTGATCAGTAGGTGGATCATTCAACATATTAAAGCATTTACGGTTGATTCTGTAGACTTTGGTCTTGGTTCCTGCATTTTTCTATTGTTTTACTATTGGTTCATCATGTAACTATTTTGTGTTTTGATATTGATTATAAGCATGCAAAGGTTTAGAGTGCAATGGCTACTGAGGGCAGTAAAAGATATAATTGAAGGAGATGGTGGCAGAAGAGGTGTTCATGGGTCAGGTTGAGACTCCAGCTCTCAAAAAAACTTCCAAGCCTAGGCTCATTTCTAGGATGATCTAACTTGCCCAAAAATTTGTTTCATTGTTAAAAAATTAATAAAGTATTAAAAAAGTCCTTTTAATCAATATTTTATATACTTTTATAAATAAATTTACATTTAAAAATATTTTTTATCTTTTAACTTGAATTCGAGTCGAGCCAAACCAAAGTGCAAAAATGTTTGTCCAAACCCATATCAAAATCGGGCTAGACCTATCAAATTGGACTGGCTACCCAACCATTAGATGTTCTTGAATATTCGATATTAATTGTTTGAGTTCTTTGTTAGGTGAAGTTTGGGAGATGCGCAACGTACCACCATGATGGTCACTGAACTAACTATAAATACGACAAAGGTAAGCGCATTTATCGAAAAATAGTATAGCTACGGTGAGTAAAGATATCGTATCCACAAGGGCTAAAAGTATTAGTAATTACTATTTTTCTATTATTTGACTGACAAATTGAAGTGATGTGTTTTAATCTAAAATTACTAAACTAATTTAACTAAGAACGCAACAGAGAATGAATCAAGAAAATAATCGAATATCAACCAATGAGAGAGACAATACTCAGGAAAGAATCCACCTAGACTTCACCTATTATTATGAATCTAAATTAAACGATTTATTCACTTGTGGATTGATCCACAGAAATCCCTAAATTATGTTAATATCTCTTTCGAGAGTAAGAACAACTGACTCTAGGTTGATTAATTAAAATCTCTTTCTAATTAAAACCCCTATCGTTGCATTTACTCCATCTATAGATTCTCTTATTAGATTTGACTCTAATACGGTAGATTTATGTCGTCCTATTTCTAGGATTGCATACAACTCCACTCAATTATGCTAGATCTACTCTTAAACAGAGACTTTTTCTCACTTTAATTAAGCACATTAAACATGAATTAATATCCCGGAAATATTAAAACAAGAAATAAGCCTACATAATTGAGAACAAGAATCAATTATTTATCATGTAAATCAGAAAGTTACACGGGTGAGGACACGGGCTGGGACACGATCGTGTGTCCCTAGTTCGATTGTTACACGGGCATGTGTCTCAGCCGTGTGAGGCACACGACCTGGCCACACGGCCCTGTGACCCTTGTTTTGCAAATTTTGCATCTTTTTCCTAAACTTTCCAAACTGTTTCAAATTGGTCCCAAATTGTTTCTAGGTTATTTTTAGGGCCTCGAGGGCTCGATTTAGGGACAGTATGCATGCGTATGAATGTTTTATGATGTGATTATAATATTTAATGATGTAATGTTCAAATGTTTCTAATTTTTTAGTAATACTTCGTAACCCTAATCTGGCGACGGAGACGGGTTAGGGGTGTTACAAATTAGAGGAAAAATATCAGCTTTATGTGACTACAACATGGAATGCTTAAAAGTATATGCATATTTCTGTCTGATCATTGAACTCTTCAAAAGTTTTCGTTTAAGTTATTGGGATGTTAAAATCGATGTTATATAGCTTTCTTTGTTCATGCTACCTGCACCAATCGAAAGTTGTTTTCCCCTTCTCTTCTATAGTTGAGTTTGTTTTTTTCATGAAATAACTTTGGACGTAAAAAATTTGTGAACCAAAATTTAAATAACTTTTTTTATCTACAACATTAACTATCAAATCGGCTTGGATCTAAGTTATGTTCTTCTACTAATCAATGGATACTAATCCATTGTATTGATCGTTGAATCATCGCTTGGAGTTCGCTCGCGGAACTTTTTAAAAAAATTAACAGCCCAATGACTTAAATAAAAACTTTTGAATTGTTCAATGACTTAAATAAATACTTTCAAACAGTACAATGACCGAATTGTAACTATTTTTATTTAAGTGACCAAAATAAAAACTTACACATAGTTAGTGGTATAGTTTAAAAATATATATATTCTTTAAAAAAAATAGAAAAAATAGTGCTTAACATAAAATGGATGCTATGATTTTATCAAACTTGTTTGAGTTTATTGAGTTAGGCTTGAGTGAATTAATTCGACAAACAATTTATATACTTATTACAGTTTAGACCCCAAACATTGGATATAAAATTCTCAGTTTGTTTACGGTAGATGAGGGACGCAAGCTCCCTAAACTAGGAATGGTGCTCATCAATTCTTCAAATACAGTATGGGCAAGCCATTTGTTGACAACTTCTGTATAATGAATCCCATCCCAGCTAATATACGAAGACGGATCATTGCAGCTTTGTTTTAATGGCGGATAACCACAATATATCAACGGATCGTAATTATAAAGACCTCCAATTCCACAACATGCCTTCAAAGTTTCTTTAAATCCTGAAATCATTCGAGAAAATTCCATGTAAAAAAGCAAAATTTTGATGACAAATTAAGTTCGGGTAAATATACATTTTGACACCTGAACTTGGTTTCAATGTTTAAATTGATACCTAAGGTTTTTTTTTTTGTCCAATTACGTTCTTGAACTTAGCTTTAAGGTTCAATTTGGTAGCTAAAATTTATTTTGGTCCAACTAGATACCCAAACTTGGCTTCTTGGTTCAAACTAATACTTATGTAAATGGCTTATTTGAACCAATTTGAATTATGAAGCGAAGTTCAGATATTAATTTAATTTCAACCAAAAAGTCAACTTTAGGTAGCTAAAATCTTAGGTGCCAATTTGAACTTTGAAGCCAAAATCAGGTACCAAAATGTATATTTACCTATTAAGCTTTCTTGTTTTAAAGGATCTGAAAATGTACCAAATTGTTTTGGAGAATGGTAAAACCGCATTGCAGCTTTGTAATAATCAACATAAATAATGTTGATTTGGGGATGAAGGTTTCGGATATTTTCGAGTTCTTTTCGAAGTAATTCATTGTGATGTTGAGAGAATTGGTTCAACCATGTTAGACAACCAGTTAAAGGATCATATTGATCCTTTTCTGAACCATGAAATTTTGTCAGCAAAGATGGGGAGCATCCAATAGGAAAGTTTCCGGGGACCAAAAATGTCATTGCCCCTAACTCGATCAACTCCTGCATAAATAGCAAATGTTAATAACTTGAAGGTAAAAACACCTTTTTTGTTTCTCTCAATTTTAATATTGAGCAAATTGGTCATTCTAAAACAAATCGGAGTAATTTAATCGTTGCCAATTTTAAAAGTGAGCAACTAAGGACAGTTAATTGTGGCATTAATATCTTACGTCAATTGTAAATAATTTTGGTTGATATAATAACAATTTTATATTCTACGTAAATGTTGATAAAATATGTAAATTTTGCAAACTAAATTTGTTAAATCAAGATTAAATTGACAGAATGAATAAAAGTTGTGGACTAAATTTTTAAATTAGAATAAAATTGACATAATATGTAAATGTTGAGATGAAATTGATAAAATGTTTAAACTTAGAGGGCTAAATTTGATATGTTACCAATAAAAATATGTATAATTGATGAAAAATATTAACATTGTGATTAATTATTGCTTACTTTCCAAATTGACAGGATTAAATTGTTCTAATTTTTTTAGAGGGACTAATTTTCTCAATACCAAAATTGAAAGGGACCAAATATGTCATTTTACCTAATTTAAAACAAGGATAGCATCCATCAATTCTTACATTGATTGATGAAGATATGACATCAACAACAAGAGGGACAAGTTGTCGGATATTCTCAATGTTTTTCCCTTGCATGAATGCATGATTGTAGTCATTTCCTCCAATCTCTCCCATCACAATCAAGGACTTCCTTAGCAGCTTTTTGCAATCTGTAGATCATTGCTTATTATTAGCATTTGAAACAAACAAAAAAAAAACATGGTAGGGCTTTGAAACATTAAAGCTTACTTGAAGAAGATGAGCAAAGAGATGGCAATAAATGTTTGAAGGAATTCACTTCAACTCCCAAAGAAATGTTGGTGGAGACACTATGGATTCCTTGTTCAGCAAGAAACGACGAATTCAGTGCAGTAGCACTCGCCACTGCAAAATTCGCTCCCTTTTGGAATTTCTCCCATTTTCCACTTTTAGATCCATAAAATGGTGGTAAAAAGGAAAATCCCAAAGCTTCAGCTGCAAAATCATGTCCAATTGGAACCACATAAGCATATATTATGATAGATAACAGGTACAGAACCAGGATAAAACATCAGGGTGCCAAGCATGGCAATCAGTACGTTTTGATACCAAATTGGTTTGTTCAAAATTTTGATCTATTTCGGTCAATTTTAATTAATACTGATTTATACCAACGTGTATTAACCTAAGAAGAAGAAGAAGAAGAAGATAGAATATGGAATTAAAAATTAAAGTGTTTTTGAAATCTTTAAGCTAACAATTTAATGCTTAACTTAATTTTAAAATTGACAAGGAGCTAAGATATATTTTTAAAAAAAAAAATGAAATCATGGCTCAAATTCTCTTGGTTAAAAATTTGTAAGAACCTACGAAGGTTTGGGGACCAAGGTCCTCCCACCCACCATTTAGTTTGGACCCTTATTGATAATCAGATCACTATGATTATATTATGTGTTAATTATATCCTAGTGTGAATATAGCATGGAAATTAAACAGGATTACTTTAAGAAATAAGAAAATTTAGACCAACGAAGAAAAACATTGGATTACATACCGAGGAAATCTATAACCAAGCGGCCATCGCAGAATCGACCGGTGGGATGGTGAAAGAAGGTGCGGCCATAGGGAAGAAAAGCAGAATGAGGAGGGTTGGTGGAATCTGAAAGTGAAATCTCAAGTAAGTTGCCTGTATCAGTTAATGAATCACCAAAGCTGAAAATCGATGTGAAACATCCATTTACTGGTGAATTAATAATGTTGCTTATTATTACAATGAGAAACATAAGGACGTGTTGTTTCAACGAGGAACATGATGAAGAAGTAGCCATTGAAGCATGTCTATATTCAAGGAAGCAAAAAAGAAATTGCACCAACACCTTCTGAAATGTGGATATTTATATTACCGCTTTCTCACCAACAAATTTCAAGTTAAGTATGAACTTTGGAAATATTGTATCTTTTTCAATATATATTTAAATTTATTTCAAATTTATACTATACTTAAAATGACTAATTGAATTAGTGTTGAGTCAACCCAACACTAATTTAGCTGTGAAATTACTAAAATATCTTTACTCTAAAGGGTAATTAATATATATATATATGGGTGTGTGATTACAGAAGTTGTATGTATGTATAAACCGGAAGTTGTTTTGTTTTCAATGATTTATCATTTCCAAATGATAGGAAGGGGTGAAGCCAGAACAATTTTTTAGGGGGACCGAATGAAATTTTAATTTTTTATAGTCTATATCTTTATAATTTTAGGGGGACAAAATGTAATTTTATCTTAATTAATTTAAATTTTTTTTAAAATATCTAAATAGTAATTTTCTATTTTAGGAAAGCCGAGCGAATACGTGCACCCTAGATTTGCCTCTGATGGTAGGGTAGGTAATTTCCATTTTTTCTATATAGAGTATGTACGTATGTATGTATGCAAGATGAGCAATTGCTTTCTCTATATGAATATCAGTGAGAAAATTAATTAGATGCAAAGTAGCTTTCTATATATATATATAGTTAGCAGCAAAGTCGCTTTCAATTATTTAAGAACATCATCTTTAAGCAACTATATATATCTTAAATAATAATAATAATAAAACAGAGGAATTATATCATATATTTTTTATTAAATTAATATTCAATTTTAATATTTTATATTTTATTGTGTTAGGTAATAGTCCATATTAGATATGTTTTAGGGTCAGTCTGATATTTAAGAGGATTTGAACAAAAATATTATATTTAAAAAAATAAATTTAAATAAAAAATTAGACTCGTTAAACAATTTTGCAAACCTTCAAATAAACATGTTTATCATTTTTCTCTCAAAAATGATTATTTACCTACCATTTAACATCAAATGTGACGCTAGATATAAATAATGACATGACATTTCAAAACCAACAATGAGTACAATTTCATAAAGATATCATAATAGCTTACTTTCTTTGTCTTCTTTCTTTTGGGAATTTTCTCACTCACTTTCACTTCTCTCTCTTAATGCAACAGACAATGCCATGGGAATTGTTTGTAATTATGGTAATTCTTACTAGTTTGGTACCAGGGCTTGTTCAAATTTTTAATAGAGTATTCGAAGTCGATCCTTGTAATACTTTATATCCGACCTAGACGTTATGAGTAAATTTTGAGAAATTACATGCACTCGTTTTAAAGCCAGAAATTAAAATTCGGAAATGTAACATAAAACAGAAATTGATAATGATATTTCCAGTTTTTAGGGAAAAACACCATATCAAATTTATTCTTTTTAATTGCAGAAAACATTTATAATATCACTTAGTTTTGCAGATGAAATCTTAAGTTAAATAGATTTTTGAAAACTGTAGTTTGATTTTCAAACTCAACATATTGCAATTTGAAATAAAATATTCTAAATACGATAAAGTAGTTGAAAACAAAAAAAAACAAAATCCAAAACAGTTAATAGACCCCAAAAAGTCCAAAAATAGTCTAATTCAAAACAATACTTAAACTTAATCAAATTAAAAGAAATAGTAATTTAAACCGAGCTCCTGCTACGCCAATCCATCCTAAGTTTGCTAGTTACTTGAGAGGAAAATATACAAAAAGTGAGCTTACGACCTCAGTGTGTAACACATCCCAAACAACAATCAGATGCACATAAATTAACAGTTACATTTCAAATGCATGATTAGATTCAGAATCGGATGTATTATCATAATCAGATACAGATGCAAAATCAGATACATATTCAGATGCATAATTAGATCCTACCCCCATCTGCTACACACTATCTCCTTCTGTCCCTATAAACCAAATAGGGTATCAAATAACCATCCAACCCCACACACCATAATATACGGTAACCCGCCAGATTCAGAAATATGTGATCTAGCCACTAGATAAGGAAGATTATTAAACTGCCAACACTTTATTCATAAAACATATTCTCACCCCAATGCACATGCAATACTAATCAGAAAACAAATGTGTGTATGATATAAATGCTATACACATCAGATTTTAAATCGCTTTGGTAGAAATCACATCATGCTATTACAAATGGCATACATTTTATACATATCATGCTTTCAGAAATTGCATTTAACAGAAGTAGAATATCAGATCCCATGTTTTACAATCTTATTTATACAATACGAACCCTACAAAGGCTAAATTCGAATCGCACATCAAAAAATGGCCCAAGAGTAAATTTTCAAAAAATGGGCTCACACGCTCATTTGGCCCACACGGCCTAACACATGCCCGTGTGGCCCATATGACCCAAATAGCCCAAATCGTGTGGTACAGACGGTCGTGTGATGTCGACAGTAGTTTTTCGGCATCTCACTGTTCATTGTTTTTCGAGTTTTCTATTACAAACCTGGGTCTGATGCGAATCCAAGAGCTAGATTTCCAGTACCTAAATCAACATTTTACACAGATTAGCCAACGAAAACTACCAATTCCTAAATCCCTAATTTGGTTCCAAACATCCACAATCAACCTTAAAACCATAAAAATTCAGCCCCCAACAAGGCATAACATCACTTACCCCTGAAGCAATAGCAATCGAACGCACTTAATTCGTTGAAGGGACACACTTAATTCACTGGAGGATCATCAAACGTCACACGTTCTTCTCTTATCAGAAAACCATATACTATCAATCAACGAAATTCGTATAACACCAAAATGTAAGCTGAGTACCAAGAAAACTAAAACTCTAGCCACAGAAAATAACAACACTTACATTGGATTTACTTACGTTCAATTATAACAACACCACGCAATGCTAGTACAAATGATGGAAAAAGAAATAACAACAGCATGGAAAAAAAATGAAAATTAAGAAGAAAAAGAGAAGAGAAAAAAAACGTGAAAAAGAAAAGGATGGAGATAATGGACGTCACAAAAAAGGGAGATTTTGTTGAGGAAATTTTGATTATAAAATTATTATTTAAGAAAAATAAATCTGATAAGTTTCTATCTAAACCAATTTTCTAACCACACTACTGCATGGGTGGCACACAAAGAATTTAGCAAAAATAATTCTCGTTTGCACATGTGGGGATTTGAACACAAGACCAAAAGATAAGCTAAAACTTTACCACTAAACCAACAAACTCATTCTATCATTAGTTGAGTGAAAATAATATTTAAGCCCAAAGTTCAGAGATAGAGTTTTAATAAAAAATTAACAAAATTCAAGGGAAAAGGATTTGAACCCAGAACCTCACACACACAAACACAACAAACCACTGAACCAGATCAATTCACTTGACTATTTTTAACAATTCAAAAACAAAAAATTTGGGGCGTTACAACTCTCTCCTTTAAAAGAAATTTTGGCCTCGAAACTTACCTGATTCAAACAAATGTGGGTATTGCTGTTGAATCGAGTCCTCAAGCTCCCAAGTGGCTTTTCTGTATCATGATTTCGCCACAGAACCTTAACTAACAGAATGGTCTTCCTTCTCAAAACCTTAACCTCTTGGTCTAAGATCTGTATCGGCTCCTCCTCAAAAGTCAAATCCGACCTTACCTCAATTTCTTCAACAAACACAATATTAGATGGATCAGATCTATACCACCTTAACATAGAGACGTGGAACACATCATGTATACAGTTCAACTCTGAAGGCAACTCTAAATGATATGCAACCAACCCAACTCGTCTCAAAACTCGATAAGGCCCAATGAATTTAGGGATTAACTTGCCCTTAAGGCCAAACCGAAGGACCTTCTTCCACGAAGATACCTTAAGGAAAACTTGATCTCCCACTATAAACTCTATTTCTCTCCTCTTCAGATCTACATAAGGCTTCTGTCTATTAGAAGCTGCCTTAAGACGATCCCAAATCAGTCTAATCTAATCTTCAATCTCAGAAACCAAACCAAGACCCATAATCCTCCTCTCACCCAACTCAGTCCAACACAGAGGGATGCGGCACTTACAATCATAAAGAGTCTTGTAATGTGCCATCTGAATATTGGACTAAAAGTTGTTATTATAAGCTAACTCAGCCAGTGGCAGAAACTCCTCCCAACTACCACAGAAGTCGATAACACAATTCCGTAACATATCCTCCAACATCTGAATCACTCTTTCGAATTACCCATCAATTTGTGGATGAAACGCAATACTGAAGTCTAACCGAGTACCTAGAGCCTCATGCAATTTCTTCCAAAATCGAGATGTAAATCGGGGGTCTCGATCTGAGATAATAGATACCAGAACCTCATGAAGTCTAACAATCTCAGAGATGTATAGCTTCACTAGCTTCTATAGAGAATAATCGGTCCTAACCAGAAGGAAATGAACAAACTTGGTCAATTGATCCACGATGACCCAAACAGAATTCTTCTTAGTGGGTGTTAACGGTAACCCACTAACGAAGTCCATAGTTACTCATTCTTATTTCCACAACGGAATCTTAATGGGTTAAAGCAAACCTGAAGGTAGTTTGTGCTCAGCCTTAACTTGTTGGCACGTCAAACATCGAGAAACAAAATTGGTTACCTCACTTTTTAAACCAAGCCACCAGTACAACTTTTAGAGATCTTGATACATCTTATTTCCACCAGGATGCATAGTATAAGAGCTACTATGTGCTTATCGCAAAACAGACTGCCTCAACTTAGTACCATCATGCACACAAATCGACCTCAAACACGTAATGCTCTCACTATTCAACCCAAAATCAGAAGTCTTACCTTCCTCAACTTGCTAAAGCCAAATAACCAAAGAATCATTCAATATTTGCTTATCACGAATTTGATCAATCCAAGTCAGCTTAACTTGCAACTCGGATAACAAACTATCATCCTCAAACAGACTTAGGCGAGTAAACATGACCCTTAAATCAGATATCGATCTCCGACTAAAAGCATCAGCCACAACATTGGCCTTACCAAGATGATACTCAATGACGCAGTCATAGTCCTTAAGCAACTCAATCCATCTACGTTGTCTAAGATTCAACTCCTTCTAAGTAAGGAGGTACTTGAGGCTCTTGTGATTAGTGTAGATGATACACCTCTCACCATACAAATAGTGTCGGTACACAAAATTTAACAAAAATAATTCACGTTTGCACATGCAATGATTCAAACATAAGACAAAAGAGTAAATCAAAACCTTACCACTAAACCAACAAACTCATTCTATCATTAGTTGAGTGAAAAAAATATTTAAGCCCAAAGTTCAGAGATAGGGGTCTAATAAAAAATTAACAATATTTTGGAGGAAAGGGTTTTAACCCAAAACCTTACACACACAAATACAACACTTAACCATTGAATCAAATCAATTCACTTGACTATTTTTAACAATTCAAAAACTAAAATTCTAGACGTTACAATCCCAGCATAAAAGTTCATCATGTATTCAAAGCCTCAATTTTCTAGGTGAAGGGATTTTTTTCCTACTTTTTTGTTTATCTATTAATCCCGATTACTATAATAGATTTGGGGATTTTTTTTAATCTTATGAGGTTTTCGTATTTCGGGTTTAATTATCTTAAATCACATTTTTCGTTAATGGAGATACACATAAATTAAATATAATTTTTTCCACACGTGGAATGTCACGTCCTTCTATTTTTTTCATATTTGGCGCCATATCATAGATTTAATGATAGGTTAATTTTTTCTTGGGAAAATGATAAACATGATTATTTGAATAGCTAAAAAAGTTCAAAAAATGGTTGGAGAATTAAAATGACTTTTTTTTTACAAGGTTTGAGGACTAAATAAGTTATTCTGCCTTAAATAAAAAAATCATATATTAAAATTTGATATGAATAATGATGAATTTAGCTCATAATAATTACTCATTCTGTCATTTTGACTCTTATTCGTTTTTAGGTTATTTTGACCCTCAATCTTTAAATTTTAATCAAATTGCTTCTTCTTTTTTTACAGAAAAATTAACTGAACTATTAAAATTTTATTGGCATTGATGTGACCACTAGCATGCAATCCACATATAATTCATAAAATTTCAAAAAATATATTTAAAAATAAAAAAATTTTAAAAGGGCTAGTAAAAAATTTTAAAAAATTTATCCATGTTAGCAGTGAAGTATACGTAAAATGCCACACGAGCTACCATGTCAATACCATTAAAATTTTAACAGTTCAATCAGATTTCTGGCAAAAAAACAAACAGTTTAACTAAATTTTAAAAGTTGAGGGCCAAAATGATAAAATAAATAAACGTTAGTAGCTAAAATTATATTTATGCTAATTTAATATAATAGCCTTTAATAAATTTAAATATGAGTGAATTAAATTAAAATTTAAAATTTAAGTAGGATTAAATTTGAATAATTATATACAATATTTAATGTCCATACTATAAGCTTTAAAATTTAAGTAGGATTAAATTTAAAAGCTTTGAACAAGTTGATGTATTTCCTCAATATCCGGTCATAACTTTTAGGCCGGGTTTGGAGTGTTACATCAATGAAAACTTTCAAATAGTTTAATGACCGAATTGTAACTTTTTTAGTTAAGTGACCAAAATGAAAACTTACCTATAATTTAGTGAATAATGACGTAGTTTACCCTAACAAAAATTCTTTAAATATTGGAAAATACAGTGCTTAATATAAAATGCTATGATTTTATCAAACTTAATTGAGTTTATTGAGTTAAGCTTGAGTGAATTAATTCGACAAACAATTTATATACTTATTACAGTTTAGACCCCAAACATTGGATATAGAATTCCCAGTTTGTTTAAAGTAGCTGAGGGACACAAGCTCCCTAATCTAGGAATGGTGTTCATCAATTCTTCAAATACAGTATGGGCAAGCCATTTGTTGACAACTTCTGTATAGTGAATCCCATCCCAGCTAATATACGAAGAAGGGTCGTTGCAGCATTGTTTTAATGGCGGATAACCACAATATATCAACGGATCGTAATTATAAAGACCTCCAATTCCACAACATGCCTTCAAAGTTTCTTTAAATCCTGAAACCATTCGAGGAAATTCCATGTAAAGAAGCAAAATTTTGATGACAAATTAAGTTTGGGTAAATATACATTTTGCCACCTGAACTTGGCTTCAATGTTCAAATTGATACCTAGGGTTTTTTTTTTTTTTGGGTCCAATTACGTTCTTGAACTTAGCTTTAAGGTTCAATTGGTAGCTAAAGTTTATTTTGGTCCTACTAGGTACCCAAAATTGGCTTCTTGGTTCAAACTAATACTTATGTAAATGGCTTATTTGAACTAATTTGAATTATGAAGCGAAGTTCAGATACTAATTTAATTTCAACCAAAAAGTCAACTTTAGGTAGCTAAAATCTTAAGTGCCAATTTGAACTTTGAAGCCAAAATCAGGTATCAAAATGTATATTTACCTATTAAGTTTTCTTGTTTTAAAGGATCTGAAAATGTACCAAATTGTTTTGGAGAATGGTAAAACCGCATTGCAGCTTTGTAATAATCAACATAAATAATGTTCATTTGGGGATGAAGGTTTCGGATATTTTCGAGTTCTTTTCGAAGTAATTCATTGTGATGTTGAGAGAATTGGTTCAACCATGTTAGACAACCTGTTAAAGGATCATATTGATCCTTTCCTGAACCATGAAATTTTGTCAGCAAAGATGGGGAGCATCCAATAGGAAAGTTGCCGGGGACCAAAAATGTAACTGCCCCTAACTCGATCAACTCCTGCATGTACACCAAATGTTAATAATTTTAAGGTAAAAAAACATTTTCTTTCCCTCTCAATTTTGATATGGAGCTAATTAGTCTTCTCAAAAAAATTGGAATAATTTAATCGCTGTCAATTTTAAAAGTAAACAACTAAGGACAGTTAATTATGATGTTAATATCTTACATCAATTGTAAATAATTTTGGTTGATATACTAACAAATTTAACTCTAGATGTTTATATATTTTGCGAACTAGATTTGTTAAATCAAGACCAGATTGACAGAATGTGTAAAAGTTGTGGTCTAAATTTGTTAAATCAGTATAAAATTGACATAATACGTAAATGTTAAGATGAAATTGACAAAATGTGTAAACTTAGAGGGCTAAATTTGATATGTTAACAATAAAAACATGTATAATTAGCATTGTGATTAATTGTTGCTCACTTTCGAAATTGACAAGATTAAATTGTCCTTATCTTTTTAGAGAGATCAGTTTTCTCAATATCGAAATTGAAAGGGACCAAAGATGTCATTTTACCTAGTTAAAACAAAGACAGCATCCATCAGTTCTTACATTGATTGATGAAGATATGATATCAACAACAAGAGGGACAAGTCGTCGGATATTCTCAATGTTTTTCCCTTGCTTGAATGCATGATTGTAATCATTTCCTCCAATCTCTCCCATCACAATCAAGGACTTCCTTAGGAGCTCTTTGCAATCTATAGATCATAGCTTATTATTAGCATTTGAAAAAAAAAAAAAAAAAACATGGTAGGGCTTTGAAACATTAAAGCTTACTTGAAGAAGATGAGCAAAGAGATGGCAATAAATGTTTGAAGGAATTCACTTCAACTCCTAAAGAAATGTTGGTGGAGACACTGTGGATTCCTTGTTCAGCAAGAAACGACGAATTCAGAGCAGTAGCACTCGCCACTGCAAAATTCGCTCCCTTTTGGAATTTCTCCCATTTTCCACTTTTAGATCCATAAAATGGTGGTAAAAAGGAAAATCCCAAAGCTTCAGCTGCAAAACACGTCCAATTGGAACCACATAAGCATATATTGCGGTAGATAACAGGTACAGAACCAGGACAAAAATCAGGGTGCCAAGCATGGCAATCGGTAGAAAAACATTAGATTACATACCGAGGATATCTATAACCAAGCGGCCATCGCAGAATCGGCCGGTGGGATGGTGAAAGAAGGTGCGGCCATAGGGAAGAAAAGCAGAACGAGGAGGTTTGGTGGATTCTGAAATTGAAATCTCAAGTAAATTGCCTGTATCAGTTAATGAATCACCAAAGCTGAAAATCGATGTGAAACATCCATTTACTGGTGAATTAATAATGCTTCTTATTATTACAATGAGAAATACAAGGAAGTGTTGTTTCAACGAGGAACATGATGAAGAAGTAGCCATTGAAGCATATATATATTCAAGGAAGCAAAATAAATAAAAAAAATTTGCACCAACACCTTTTGAATTGTGGATATTTATATTACCACTTTCTCACCAACAAATTAACATACATACATACATACATATTTCAAGTTTAGACTTTATCCAAACCTTTAAATATGGTATCTTTTTCAATAAATATATAAATTCATTTTAAATTTATACTATACTTAAAATGACTGATTCAGTTAGTGTCATGAGTCAACCTGACACCTGTTATAAAATTTTCAAACAAAACAACTGAAAAACATTTGTCAGGAATCAAACACTAGACCAACATCGTGGGCATGATAAATTTTAGTAAATATTAACATTCCACATCTATCTTTTATTTTACCTTTCATGTTCATTTTACTATCCATGCTCAAGGTTTATTATTATTATTTTCAACAATTTTATCTCCAAGATTTGAACTTACGTTTTATGTGTATCTTTGAATCCTAATATTATATGTTCATAGATGACTCTGCAATAGATATAAGATTACAGAAGTTGTATGTAGAGTATGTATGTATGTATACATGTAGGGGTGAGTATTCGATCGAGTTGAGTCGAATCAAGTCAAAAAATTTCGAGTTAGTCGAGTTGACAAATCCTTTTTTAGCAACCGAACTCAATTTGAATTTTTTTCGAATCGGATCAAATCGAGTCAAAAAATTTCGAGTCAAGTCGAGTCGAGTTAACGAATCCTATTATTTATACTCAATGTTGTGTTTACATGAACCGATTATTTAACTAGTAAACGAAGTACAAAATTATTTAACTATATAAATAATATAATGATTTTGTCTTTTAACTTAATGGGTAAGCATTTATCAAAACAACGTAGTTTTGCATTTTAATTTAATGGTTTTGACTTTTAACTTTAGAAAATGTAAACGTTTATCAAAACGGCGTAGTTTTGCCTTTTCTTATTTGGATTTTCGGATAACTCGAATTGTGTAATTCATATTCGAGTTAAACCGAAAAACTTAGTTTTTTATTCGAGTTGATCCAAATAACTTGATTAACTCAAATAACTCGAACTATTTAATTCAAAATTTGAAAAATTTATCGAATTTTTCGAGTCGAATCGGATTTTGCTCACCCCTATATACATGTATGTAAGATCAGCAACTGCTTTCTGTAAATGATTATGAGTGAGAAAATTAATTAGATGCAAAGTAGCTTTCTATAAATAGATTTAGTTAGCTGCAAAGTCGCTTTATATTATTTTAAAATATTATCTTTAAGCAACTATATATATCTTAAATAATAATAAAACAGAGGAACTATATCATATATTTTTATTAAATTAATAATCAATTTTAATCATTTTATATTTTATTGTGTAACTAATAGTCCATATTAGATATGTTTTAGGGTCAGACTATAGGTTCAAATCAAAAAGTCTGTCAGAGAGGTTTTAGACAAAAATATTAAGCTTGAAAAATAAATTTAAATAAAAAAATTAGACTCATTAAAAAATATGGATCGAGCTTGAACTCCAACCGTCAAGACTTAATCTCAGCCAAACTAGACTCATATTTCAATTTTTATAATATTTTCTTTTTCTTGTAAATTTTTATATATTATGAAATTTATGTTAATATAAATATTAAAAATAAGGTAAAGTACAAGAATAGTCATCCAACTATTTAGTTGGTTCTATTTTTTTCATCAAGCTATTAACTTCTTTGATTTAATAATTGTTTTTATTTTTTAGCTCTCCGACTTTATAAAAAATCATTTTAACCCCTCAATTTTTTTCAACCCTCTTTAGTGTTTGTTATTTTCCCAAAAATGGATGTGGGGATAATAGAATGACGTGAGATTCCAAACTAATTGAGGGACCACAATTTTACTTTAAAATACACAGTTTGGAGTAAATAGCAAACTTTCTTTGTCTTCTTTCTTCTGCTTTCACTTTTCCTCTCTCTTAATTTCTTTCCCCAAACCCCACCAGAAACTGCCAATGCTTTGTAACTATGGCAATTATGAAAGAAATTTTTCAAATTTTGACTAAAGTATCCGAAGCCGAACTTGGTATAAAGGCTCATCATGTATTTCATGCTCTAACTTTTGAGTATAAAAAATATAGTAATACAAAATGTACAGTTTCATCTCTAGTGAAACACCAAACGTAAACAAAAAATATATATATGTAAATATTAAATCCCATAACAACTTTGGATAAAAACTTCACTTCTGATTCAAATTTAGGAGGAATCGATTGCTACAAGCAAAGCTTGACTGACATGGTTCATTATGAATGGAATTTTGATAGGGAATCAATGTCTCAAATAGTTTTTTGCTGGTTTTTTTGGTTTCTTGATTCAATTCATGGTGAAGGGTTTTTTTTTCAGGTTTTTTTTTGGTTTTCTATTAACCTCAATTGTTTTAATATAAGAAATAATTTTATGGACCCTACCCACCACATCATCCATGGTCCCTTCCCAATTATTCAATGACATTTCAACAACCTTTTTCATGTAATTGACACATAATTTTAGTAATTTTTTTACACGTGCAGAACCTTGAACCCTAAATCTCGAATCCAAAATCTTGAACCCTAAATGTAAACTTGAACCTCGAATCCCGAACCCCAAATCCAAAACTCAAAATCTTAAATATTTTCAAGGTTCTTGGTTCGTGGTTTGGGGTTTAGAATTCAAGGTTCAGGGTAAAAAAAATTAACAACATTACGCGTCAATGACATGGAAAAAATTATTGAAATGTTATTAAATAATGAGAAAGGACCATGGATGATGTGGTGCGAAGGGTCCATAAAATTATTTCTCCATGTCTAGTGCCACATCAAATATTTAACAGTAAGTTAACTTTCTTTTCATCCATTTTGAGGAATGACAAATATGGTTATTTCAAGGGCTAAGAAATACAAAAGAAAAATTGAGAACTAATTTTTTTTTTACGAAATTGAAAGGATAAATAAGTCAATCTACCTTAAATAAAAATATATATTAATATTTAATATAATGACCTTGAATAAATTTAAATTTGAATAATTATATATAGTGAGCCTAATCTATTTTGAGTCATGTATATCTCAAATCAAAATAAATTATGGTTGATATGTGAATCACGATTGAATAGTATTTTTCCAACCCATTTTTCCAATTTGGTTGACATGTGGACCGATTTAATCAAATTGTTGCTCTATTTTCCAACAATTTCATCAAATTGTTGCTGAAGCAATTTATTGCGGAACTCAAATATGTTTCTTTTTTATGGTTAACTTTCAATAGTTTCATGTATACTACATTATTTGATTAATATAAAAATTAAATACAGTTTTGATTGAAATGGTAAAATTCACTTAATAAAGATTATGATATATTGAGTTCAAATCTCGCAATTCTTATTATATATATTGTTATTTCTCTTTACTATTGAGACACGTGTTAGCAACACAGGTAATGTGGACCCTCTTGTTGAGATGTTGTTTCAAGACCCACCCACCATAGTCAATGGAGAATCAACCCACCTCCTCTCCCCAGAAAGGTAGAGACACCTACTTTTAGGTATGAAAACTCCTCAAGTGTAAACATATATCCTTAAAGCGATTAAGGGCTACATGGGCATAACAACTTTATATTTATCGAATGAATAATAGAATGAGCAAGTAAGGGTGTTTCTACAAAGACCAGTAATAACTTTATCTCTTCAAATAAAAGCAATAAAAGTAAATTGGAAAGGGTTTTTTTTATGAAATCGAAAACTAAATTTAAATTGAAAATTTAAGTCGAAGAAATCAATAAATAAAAGTTTTATAAAAGTTGATGGAAAAAAACTGTAGCCAAAGGTAAATCTTCATTGGATTTATGAATTTGATCATTGACATAAATATAACTTCGATGCCTTTAGTAAATTAGTTCTAGTTGTAACCAATCTCTCCTTACCTGTTCAGTAATCAAGAGACAACTTGTTTGAAATTACTTTTCTAACCAATAAATAACCTTGCAACTCAACGCTCAATTTTTAACTTGCTGAAAACATTAAAAACTAGGGAGACTTAATTCTAATCAACAAATTCACCTCAATTGACATGATTCAAAATGAATGAGATATTTGATAAGGAATTGGTGAAGGAATTTTTATTTTATTTTTTTGCTTTTCTATTAACCCCCATTGTTATAATCGATTTGGAGAATTTTTTTAAAAAATTTTATTAGGTTTTCATATTTTGAGTTTAATTATCTTAAATCACTTTTTTTTTTCATACGAGGAAATAACATAAATTAAACACATTTTTTTCACGGAATGTCACATTATTCTATTATTATTCATATATTTAACAATAGGTTAACTTTTTCCATTCATTTTGGGAAATGACAAACACTATTATTTGAAGAGTTAAAAATGACTAAAAAAAAGTTGGAGGACTAAAATGATTTTTTTTCAAAGCTGGGGGCTAAATAAGTTATTTTGCCTTAATAGAAAACATATATTAAAATTTAATAGGAATAATGATAATTTAGTCCCTAATGTTTACTCATTTTATCATTTTGGCTTTTATTCTTTTCTGGTGTAATTTTGACCCTCAACTTTTAAAATTTAGTCAAATTATTTATTTTTTTATGGAAATTAAAATTTTGTTGGTATTGATGTGGTCACTAAAGTTTCACTCCACTTGTAATTCATAAAAATTCAAAAAAATAATGAAAATATTTTTAAAAAAATCAAATAATTTCAAAAAGGTTTATAAGAACTTTTAGAAAATTTATCCATATGTAAAATGCCACGTGAGCTACCACATGAATATCATTAAAATTTAAATAGTTCAATCCGTTTTTCCATATAAATTCAAGTAATTTGATTAAATTTTAAAAATTGAGGGCCAAAATAACCCAAAAAATAATAAAGGTCAAAATAACAAAATAAATAAACATTAGAAACTAAATGCTAATTTAATATCATAACCTTAAATAAGTTTAAATTAGTCATTTATAACTATGAGGAAATTAAAACTTATATTTTAAGTAGGATTAAATTTGAATAATATATATATATATATATATATTGGATCATAAATATATCTTATTGAGATAAATTATCGAGATAAATATATTGAATAATTATATATATATATATATTGGATCATAAATATTTAATCAAATTGTTGCTTTTTTTTTTCAACAATTTAATCAAATTGTCCCATCATAGCTTACAAGAATAATTTCAAGTTTAACTTTACATTATTGGCTAAAGAATTAGGATGGGTTTGGATGAATGGTGTATTTATTTGTTATTAATGTAAAAATAGTGGTGACGGTGAAATTAAATACTATAACGTGAAATTAAAAGTAAACTAAACACATCGCACCGCACTGTTCATCCAAACCTACACTGATATAGGAGGTGTGCATTTAGGATTAGCTTTGTGAGATATTGGCAAGCATCAATTTGATCCTTTTATTGATTTGGAAGGAACTTTGGATGGGGAACACAAGTTAACGGGGGTTTACAGTTAATGGGGGACACAGGTTATGGATTTCATCAAATCTTCAAATACAACATTAGCAAGCCATTTGTTGGCCGCTTCTGTATAATGGATGCCATCCCAACTTATATACGAAGAAGGGTCATTGCAAGAGCTTTTTAATGGTGGATAACCACAAGATCTGGACGAATTATAATTGTAAAGACCCCCAAATCCACAGCATGCCTTCAAAGTTTCTTTAAATCCTGCCATCATCCAACAAACTTTCATCTAAACAATCCAAAAAAAAATTATCACAGATTAACTTCTTTTTGTTTTAAAACAAAGTGAAAGCTTACCAAATTGTTTTGGAGAATGGTAAAAACGCATTGCAATGTTGTAATAATCAACATAAACAATGTTGATGTCTGGGTGACGGTTTCGGAGCTTTTCGAGTTCTGTTCGAAGCAATTCGTTGTGGTGTTGAGAGAACTGGTTCAACCATGTTAGACAACCAGTTAAAGGATCATATTTATCCTTGTTTGAGCCCTGATAATTTGTCAATAAATCTGGGGAGCATCCAATTGGGAAGTTTCCAGGGACCAAAAATGTCACTGCACCTAACTCAATCAACTCCTGCATAGGAAAGGCTTCCGTTAAAATTCTTGGGAAAATTTTTCCGTTAAAATTAGTGTTTCTTACATGGATTGCTGATGCTATAGTATGAACAACAAGAGGAACAAATTTTCGAGCTGCTTCATTGTTTTTTTCCCTGAATACATGATTGTAATCATTTCCCCCAATCACTCCCATCACAATCAAGGAATTCCGGAGGAGCTTTTTGCAATCTGTAAATCATAGCATGAAACTAAGATAAAGTAACTAAGCTTGCAAGAAAAATAACCATGAATGAAGATTTTCTTTCCTACCAAACACAAACTAGAAAAGTATATAAAAAAGTTTTACCTGCAGAAGATGAGCAAAGAGATGGCAATAAATGTTTGAAGGAATTCAATTCATCTCCCAAAGAAATGTTGGTGGAGCGATTATAGATTCCATTTTCTTGGAGAAACGATGAATTCAGTGCAGTAGCACCCGCCACTGCAAAATTCACTCCCTTTTGGAACTTCTGTAATCTCCCTACTTTAGTTGTGTATGATGGCTGTAAAAAGGGAATCCCCAAAGCTTCAGCTGCCAAAAACCATGCCAAATTGAAACCAGTTGTTGTAACTTGTAACTTCTATAATATTTGAATTTGAATCCACATGCTTTAAAATCTAAATCTATATATTATCAACATTTAATTTGAATATCATTATAGTTTGAACTCAAAAATGAAAATTTTTGAACATCGTGTGTTGCTCTGATAGTTAGGCTGTTCACTGCTCAATGTGTGGCCTAAGTTCGAGTCGTGCTAGTCGCGTTGCTGTTAGGATTTTGCCCTCTTCTTGTAATTCACCAAAATAAATGAAAATTTTTAATCGAATACTTCTAGAACTATAAAGATATAAGTCAATACAATGGTGTAATCGCATTTTAATTCTCATGAAAATGTATAACTTAATCTCGACCCATAAAAATATTCTGACTTCGCCCATTCTTGAGTCTATATGTCCAATTAAATTTTTTTTTAATAAAACAAATTTGAATAGTTTATTCTAATTTAGAAAACATATTATGTCCAAAAGTAAAGCGGGTTTGAATAATAAATTTTAGAGAGCTACTATCCACATCCTCCATGAATTCATTATGGAAAATAGAGAAAAGATTGTATGAAACAGGGATATTATCCCTTTCCAATAGTTTTATGCCACATCAGTATTGTTATCCTAAATTTCAGGGCTTTAATTTGGATTTGATTTTTTTCAAGATGAAAATGTTGAAATTCAGAATGAAAATGCTGATGTGGCATAAATCTATTAGAAAAGAGATACAGTTGACGTGGCGTCACTATTTCCTACAATCCTTTCCCATGGAGAGTAATTGGAATATATAAACCAAATATTATTCGAATCTAATAATATCTAAATCTATAAAAAGCAAACCAGATATCCGTAAATATATGTGTCCTCACTAACTAATACTATTCCATGATGTTATCTCAATGCTTACATAAATATGGATCATCAGTTCACCTAAATTAGAACATGTATACACATACCAAGGAAATCAATAACCAAGCGGCCATCGCAACGTCGCCCGCTTGGATGATGAAAGAAAGTCCGACCATTCGGAGGAAAAGCCGATGGTGGAAGCTTGTTGGATTCCAACAGTGAAATCTCAAGCAAGTTGCCGGGTATCTGTTAAGGAATCACCGAAGCTGAAAATCGATGTGAAACATCCATTCACCGGTTGAATACTGCTGATTATTATGACGAAGAGAAAGCCAACAATCAAGCATTGTTTCAACACCCAACATGATGAACAAGTAGCCATTGAGAGCATTTGTAAATTTAACAACAAGATGTTTATGTTTGTTTATACTGCTACTTCATCAATAAAATACTCGACATGTATATATAGAGAGAGTACCATGATTCTTCGTGTTTAACATATAATCATATTTAACACTCAATCTTGAACATGAAAAACCTAAGTTTATAGTTCATTGTACTAAGTATAGGTTCATAGTTTCTTCCTACAAAGAATTTAAGAAACTTGTAAAGATTACAAAACGTGGATCAATGGATGAATGACAGAGTTAAAAGCGAAGTAGATATAAATAAGATAAATAATATTGGTTAATTGGAGAATTAGATGAAAAGTAGCTTTCGATGATATTCAAAAATAGTAAACCATTAAGCAATCTCTACACATATTCAATAGTGTTCTTTTTTTATGGTTTACTTAACATTCGCATCTTTTGTCTAAATAACTTTGATTGTATTTTTTAGCTTTTTAAGTCATTAACTTTTGTTCTTTTTTTTCAAATTGATTTAATAAAAGTATTGTTAAAAAAGTTAACGAGGATAATGTGGAATATTTTTAATGAGATATAATTTATTACTTAAATAAACCTATAAGATAATTACATGTGGAAAATAATAAAATTAATACATAATACATAAAAAAATGTAACTCTTAATTTAAAGAAAATATACGTAATTATCTAAAAAAATTTAACTCAGTAGAAAAACCTCTTAATAAACAAATGTATGAAAGATTGAAACCTTTTGAAAAAAAAAAGAAAGAAAGATTGAAACACTGAATTTATTCATTAAATCTGTTAAAAAAAGTAGTTTGAAAAAAAATCGAAGATTGATGACAAAAAAAAAGACTCAAAAATACAATTAGGACCATTTTGACAAAATATGCAAACATTAGTGGACAAATTTATCATTAAGCTTTTTTTAAAGGAGAATAGTTTTTTTTTTTTTATTTCTTACAATATCATATATATAAATATATATATGTTAAAATAATAAAAAATCTTAACTTTTTAAAAATAAATCTAAATACTTCAATTTATATCCAAATAAAATAAAGACTTATTTTGATTCAAATAAAAAAAATTAATTTGAACTAAATCTTTAAGAAAATAAAATAAGGCAAAAGTTCTTTTATTGAAATATAATAAATTAGGAAAATGAAAATTAGTTGGATTAAGTTCTAGTGGTGTTTTTAGACTTCATAATTAGGGTTCAAAATATGTCACATGCAATAATGTTTAAATCAAGTTTGTGATATTGATATTGCGTAGGATAAAGGTCTTGACTTCATTCCTATAACTTCGAAAGTGTAGCGATTTCATTCCTATAACTTGGTGTTAGGGTGAATGCGTTTCATACTTGGAGGGTCTATGATACATACTGAATTCCGCCACCGTGGGGGCTCGACTAGATCTTAAGCCTCACCTTGATCTTTATCCTAAGGCTATGAGTTAAAACCTAATTCAAACATTGGTAGGAGAAAAGCAAACTCACCATCCTAGGGGCCTACTATTGAATAATGATATGATGAATGAAAAGGATAAGGTAAGGATGGCTCCCCAAGTTTTCTCTAGCATTTGCATAAAGTCGAGTCGGATACTTGAAACATCTTTAGTTCCCTCATGAGAGAATGGGATGAGTAAGAAGAAGGACCAACATCATCACCAAACCGATATGAGGATGTAACTAGATGTGTAGGCTAAGCTTACTCTTAGTGATCCTCATTGATGACTCAATTGTACACATTGTTGCCTAAACTAAGGAATCTATCATTTCTCAATAAGATACGATGGACTCTAGATTTCATACCAATCAGTTGTACTTTAAATTTAAAATCGACCTTGACACATGTGGGTCTCATTCTATACTACGAGAAGCACAATATCCATTCTACTTTAAATTAGTTCTACTTTAAATTTATATTGACCTCAATACTTGTGGGTCTCATTCCCTACCTCAAGGGGCACAATATCCATCCTACTTTAAATTTAAAATTGACCTCAACACCTGTGGGTCTCGAGATTATGTTGTGAAAAAAGGCACAATTTAATAAATAATTTTAAAAGATCCCTATTTAGGGGAAAATACAATAAATCAATAAACAATCAATTAAGAGAATTTAAAATTACTATAGTGCATGTAATATCTAGGGCAGACTTGAATTAGAAAATTCATTCTATTATTCTCTAAGACAATATCAACGACATCTCATAGAGAACGAAAATGACCTAAACCATTAATGTCGATAGTAATCCACCGTGGTCAATAGGTTTGATCCATTTTATGGGGGTGCCTTTTAGTGTTAGAATGAAATAGAGTGCCAAGGAAGGTTGTTAAGTTTGGTGATGGAGAAGAAGATCCTTTTCTCATCATTCAGGGAGGGAGGACTTGTGTCCAGTAGTACCATCTCACTGAAAAATTTGAGACATGGTGATTATGCGGTCAACCAGGTGGAAAGGCCATTGTACGTGGGTTGTCATCGAGTGTGGTGTTGTCATCGAAAGGGAGGTTATTGTAACGCCCCAAGTCTTTTTAAAATTTATGAATTGTGAAATTGTGTCAAGTGATTAATTTGGCCTAATGGTTGAGTGGTTTGGATATGTGCTTGAGGTTTTGTGTTTGATTACTTTCCCTTAATTTTTGGTTGTTTTTATCCTTATGTCTAGCTAGTCACACCTAGCTTATCTATAATTTTTGTTTAATTATTGATGAGAATAAGATTATTGATTTAGTGGTAAGGCTTATTAACTTATCTTTAGGTCCCAAGTTTGAATCTTATAGTGTGCAAAAGTAAGAACTATTTTTGCTCTTTCTTTGTTGTGCCACCCATGCTCAGAATTTGGGTCAAATTTAACTTATCCTTCTGTTTTTTTTTTCTCTTCTTCTTTGATTGATTGAATTTCTCTTTGTCGTCTTCTCCCTCTATAATTTTGTTTTTCCTTTCTCTATTCTTCTATTCTTTTTCTTCTTTCTTTCGGTTTCCATAGCTTGCCAATCGCTACTTATGTTTCTCTTCTTCCATCTCTTTTGTCGTCCCTTTTCATTGCTAGTTACATCTCAGTAAGTGTTGCTTGCACATTGTTTTCAATGGTGTAGTTTATTCTTTTGGTTTTCACAGAGTTAAGTGGTCTTTTTGAGTGGGTAAATTGGAGATTGGTCTAATTGTCTCTATGTTTCTATTAGGTGAAGAGTGAGTGGCACATAAGTCTCCTCCGATGAATTGAGGATTTAGGCGACCTTGACACTAAGGGTAAGGATTGTATGCCTAAATAGGGGCTAATTTCTGCTAGGTTTGAATGCCATATTGTTTAGGTCGAATGCTTTAATACTTTTGGCCAAATACACTAAACCGAGTAGGGGCAGATTGAGTGATTTGGTTTTGGTGTATTGTTATTAATTGGTTTTGTTTTGGATGTCGTATGTAGGAACGAAAAGTGTGTTGCAGTGTCATTATTCAGAAAATCATCAAGTGTGTGACTCAAACTTGAAAAAAATCTGTGAAAATATGCGAAACCAAAATTGGCAATTGACGCCACATGATCGTGTGTCTGGCCGTGTGTGTCACATAGGCGTGTGCTAGACCGTGTGGGTCACACAGGCTGGACAGGTAGGGCGTGCAGGCTACACGAGCGTGTGGGCCCATTTTGAAGGTTAAGTTGGGTCGAGCATACGATTCGTAAAATTTTGTAATCGATTGTGTGAATATGTCGGATATTCGTTAAAACTAATAGGCTATACATGACGTTAGATGCAAACATTCTGTGAGCATAATAGATTTGTTAAACTCGTAAAATGTTGTATGAGTATTTGAGTGGACATGTCCCTATTCCGTAACTGATTCGAATATTATGCATAATTCTGATTTGTGAAACTATATACTTTATTAGCATATCTCTAATCTGATAAGCTTATTAAAAAGCACGGATAGTCTAAATAAATTTGTGTATATGATATGATGTTGTATGTGAATTGGGGCGAGATGTGAATATGATATGGAGGAAGTTCTGGAAGACCTTGATCTGCATTTTTGGCGATTCACCCACGAGATCTGATTTTGGCAGTTAAATTGCAATATATGTACATCTGGTAGCTCAACTGCATGAATTTTCTATGACTGTTGACCACTAAGTCGGTGTGTAAGGTTGGATGAGTATTAATTACCCTAATTGGTGTGTTGGGTGGGACGGAAATGGTGTGTAGCGGATGGGGGTAGGATCTATTTTGTTTGACTTTTTGCATCGCTAAACATGCCATGCCATCTGTATCTGCTCTATTATGATGTATATGTGCATTAGTTTTCTGCTATCTGTTATGTTTGTGGGCCAAGTTGTACATTGGACTTCTAACTCACCCAATTATTTTACCATTCTAGGTAAACCACATACTTAAGATTGGGTGGTATTTGGAAGCTCGGATTGATCACACTTTTATAAGACAATTTAATTTATTTTCAATTAGACTTTATGGACTTTATTTTGGACTATTTATCAATTTTTGGACGTTATTAATGTTTTGGGTTTTGGTTGGCTTAAATGGTTTTAATAAACTAAAAATATACATTAAATGATTTTTTGTAAACTAAATTTGAATGATTGTTTTCAAATTAACAAGTTAATGATTTTGCCCTGCAAATGTTAATCGAAAAATCGGGTTTTAAAATATGAAATAAGCAAAGTTGATAACATGACTCTTTTAATAAACTTGAATATGTGTCCAACATTTTGGAAAACATACATTAATCAACTTTCAAGTTTTTCTTAATAACAAATTAGACAAGTTTTTGCTAAATTTTTTATACGAGAATAAGAACTTTTAGAAAACAAATGATCGAAATTTTGGAAACTTAATATAACTTTCGAGATTCAGTTATCACGTTTAGGCCAAGTTTGGGTGTTACACTGCCATGAGACAATCTGCATACAATCTACATGGATGGTATGGAAATGGTTGACTCGGAAGACTAAGAGTTGCTCCTTGTGCATGCTGAGCACACTTCTGGAGATGAAAGGTTGCACCAAAGCTTCTAGAATGTTCACATTTAATGCAAAGCTGAGTAGCTGTGACCAGGTGAGTCGAAGTAATGATGGGCTGCAACCTATCATAGGGCGTGTGTCCGAGTGTCATTGGTTGCGAATCGATGAAGTTCATAGGTAGTGAAATGCACCGTTTTGGGAATACTCTATATATTCCCTTCTTCAACCTTGAAGCTATTTTTCCCGCTTTAGGTTTTCGAATTTTTCTTTCTTATGTTTCAGCTATTGTGTTGTTGGTTCTCCAAGGCTCGACTTTATGGGTTTTTGCTCTCTTATGCTCTCTTTTTCTTATTTTGAGGTTTTTTTGTTTGGGATTTTAGAGGGTAAAATCTCGTTTTAGCTGCTTCTTCTTCTTTTTCTTTGTGCTATGTCAACATTTATGGCTGGAAAAAGTTGTAAGCCGGTTACCGGAGCACCTAATAAGGTGGTCAGATACAGGGCCGTTCCTGAATTTTCTTTGGCCTGGGGCGAACTGAAAAAAATGAGCCCCTAACGCACTTTTTCTTTGAAATACTAATTCATATAAAAGAATATAAAAATTCGTTACATCCCATCTAAATTTAAAAAAATGTATATGAAAGATACATATTATACTTATAAAAAGCATTTCCTTCGAGCATTTCTTGATGCAAAGTCATTTATAATCATATCTACATCAATTTTATCTAACATATTTCTCTCAATAGATAACATTGCTAAACCATTTAATCTCTCCTGCGACATTGTCAATCTCAAGTAATTTTTCAATAATTTCAACTTCAAAAAACTTCTTTCCGCGGAAGCTACTGTCACAGGCATCGTCAATAGGATCCGATATGCAATGGAAACGTTAGGATAACAATCTGCATTTTTGACAAATTCAAGAATATCAATTGCTGTCATTGACTCATTTGGTAAAGTCATTTGTAACACTTTCATTTCAGAATAAAGGTCATCAGTATCAACATCTGACAAATTATTATGAGAAAATGTATCTTTAAAGTTATTGCAACAATCTCTTAATCTATTGCTTTCTAAAGACTTCAACCTTGTTGAGTCAATTAAAAATCCAAAAATATTTTCAAAAATCTTTAATCTTTAATTGATCAAATCTTTCTTTCAAAGAAGTAATTGCCATATCCACAATCACCAAAAAGTAGTTAACTCTAAAAGATTCCTCAGGTGATTGCAAATCTTCATCATGACCATCCTCACCAAATTGTTTTTTTCTAAAAATAGGACGTTTAGTTGAAAATTTTGGATCTATATCCATACTAAACGCAAGATCTTTGGCAACACTAATGCTAGCTTCAAACCCTTCTTTTCTATAATTTTCAAAATATAATATTATACCTTCCACTTCTTTCATCGTAGTATCAATGCACATTGTCTTGGATTGTAACTTTTTACTCACCTTGTTAATTGAAAACAAGATATCATACCAAATAACAATTCCAAGTAAAAATTCAAAATTTTGAAGTGCATTAACCAAACTTTCTGTTTCACTTTTCACCTTAGCATCATTACCTGAAGATTCGTATAATTTTGACAAAGCTAATATTATCTTGGAAGCATGAAATCTAATAACTTTAACACTTTTAATTCGACTTTCCCATCGAGTATTCGATAGAGATTTCACAGTTTCTGAAACATTATCACGCAAAAGTGTCCACCTTTTGGTAGAACTTGCGAACAATGTATATATACGTTGCACAATACCGAAAAATGAAATAGCTTTTGTACAAGAATGTGCCATATCAGAAAGAGTGAGATTAAGACTATGACAAGCACACGACATATACAAAGCTCTTGGATTTAATTCAAGTAGTCTCCTTTGAACACCTTGATGTTTTCCTTTCATATTAGAACCATTATCATATCCTTGGCCTCTCACATTATCAACATTAAGCTCAAGAGATTTTAACGCATTTAATAACTCATTATAAAGCCCCATCCCAGATGTATCATCCATTTTCAAGAACTCTAAAAAGTATTCTTCTATTTTTACTTTGTCACTTGACATATTAACGCATCGTATTATTAAAGTCATTTGTTCTTGATGGCTCACATCAGGGGTACAATCAAGAATAACAGAGAAATATTTTGCCTCTTGAATGATTTTCAAAATAGAACTTCTAACACCATGGGCCAATATAGAAATTAGCTCATTTTGAATTTTGTGACCAAGATAATGATAATGCATTTCTTCATTTTGAATGCGTCTAATATGGTCTTGCATTGACAAATCAAATTCAGCAATCATTTCAATTAGGCTCAAAAAATTACCATTATTCTCCTCATAAAGTTTCTCATTTGATCCTCGAAAAGCTAAATTATTCTTACCAAGACATTTAACTACAGCAAGTATACTCAAGAAAACATGTCTCAAACGTTCTCTCTCTTTTGAGATTCCTTGTTGCAAGTCTTTATCAAGAGTCTGATTAGTCTTCAATCTCACTCTTAATTCAGTCCAAACATTCATGTTAGTCATATGGTCAAAACTACTCTCATGTTCTTTGAGTTTTTCACTCAAGTGTTTCCAATCATTCACACCATCAGTGGCCAAGTAACTCTTTCTATTTAGTTTTGTGAATAACTTACAACAAAAACAAAAAAATTTATCTACATGTTTAGAGTAAACTAACCATTTTCTATCGCTAGTCTCTCCATTAATCAACTTTCTAGAAAAATAAGCATACGAGAAATGCCTAGAATTACCATCTAAGGGAAATTTAAGATTTAATTCCCTTAAAGGCCCCTTTTCAACTAAAACATCTCTAGACTTGTTATCAAGGATACCCCAATTTCTAGGATCGTAAATGTCTAAAGGAGGAATAAAAATGCGGATCATCCCTAACATCTTCAACATTTGACTCATTTTGTACATCATTAGGGTCATTCACAGTAGCAAATTCCTCATTGATATGATTTGGAGAATTATTATGTTCATTTGGATCAAGTTCAACCACATTGGCACGGTCATAGTCATAATTCAGATCATCCAAATTAATAGCATTATCATTTAAATTTTCATTAGATTGGTCCACATTGTCTACTTCCACTCCTTCGGAAGTCTCTCCTATTTTTTTCTTAAAAAATCTATCAAGAGATCCCCTTTGTGATTCTACTAACTCATCTCTTTGTTTTCGTTTCTTTCTTTTCTCACTTCCAGACAAATATTTAGGCAACATTATTTAGCAATATAACTAATAGCTAATAAAACTAATATAGGTTAGAACAATGGCACCTGTAGGGCTGTAGAATTGAACAAATAATCAGCTTAATCCTTAGCGTTCTTAATTTGCAATGATGAGCCAAGGTTCCTGCCAATAAAATTGACTAATTAAACAAAGCCAAAAACAAATAATCACAATCAAACTACAGAAAACTAGATCAAATCGTCAATTTTTATAAGGGAAAATTCCCAATTCCCAATTAGATATTTTCAAACAAAAACTCTCAATTTTTCCCATTCAAAAAATCGAAATCTTCAAACGAAAAAAATCGAAATTAATTAAAAAAACACATTATAGCTTTTGCTTATGAAATTTTTAAATTCCATGACCAATTTACCTAATAATAATACATAATTACCACCAAGAATAACCTCGTACTTCATTTTCTAAATAAACCCGCATATAAAAATCATCCTAGTGGTAAGACCAAAATGATATTATTTTATTAGACATTAAACATTAAACTGTTTATTGATATAACTAGGTAAACTGTTTGCATAAGCATAATTTATGGCGTTAAGAATAAAAAATACACACACAATGAATAATATATACATCTTTTATTTTATGTACATGAGCTGCTTCATTAACCTTTAAACACCAAATTTAAAAAGAAAATAACTTGACAGGTTAACACATCATCACTCATCAGTTTGCGGTTTGCCTATATATCAACATTCAATGAAAAATCTGGAGGGTACAAAATGGGTCCTTGCTCTCTACAACTACATATAAAATTACTAAACAATGTTACTACATTAAGGATCCAGAAAAACTTTGTTTCAATTGTTGATCACTTGATCCAATTATTTTAGAAAGTTTATTCTTCTTTTTCCTTTCCCTTATTTTCTAAATCAGGAAAAACAGTAGTATATAAACTGGATTATTACTCCAAGTTTCTAAAATTTCAGCAATATCCCTTTTACCTTTTCACTCAAGTCACTACTCACTACCCCCCAATTAATAAATATATTCCCAGTTTCCCTTTCACTTCAAACCCCCTTTTTTTTTTCTCTACCCAAATTCAGCCTATATTCAAAAACCCAAAATTGGTTAGTTTGCTAAAATAACATAATTTTTAAACTCAAAGATAAGTAGATAACCTAATTTTTATTTTTATTTTGGGATTTTTATCGTTCTGATTCATGCCTGCTAGTGGTAGGGATAATTGAGATTTCAAAAAGAATCAAACGGTTTGACAAAATTCACTCGAATACGCAACTGTTTTAAAAGCTTCCGCTATAAGTGACGTTTTGAAATAGAATAACTTTGTGATGATGAATTACGTTTTGAAAATGAACGACACGCCCTAGAATTAACATAAGATAAAATAAACGAGGTTTGACGGCAACTCACTTTTCGAAAAACACTACCATGTGACATCGCCAGATTCGGCCATAACGTCTAGGCCGGGTTTGAGGTGTTACATTATATTTTTAAAATTTGTATTTTCCATTATTTTGATGCTTAATTTCTAACACTAACTTCTTAACAATATAAACAAAAAGGGTTATGTACCAAATTGGATAATTTCAATTATAAATAAAACAATTAATAGATGTGAAATGCCTCTATTTTAAAAGTTGAATTACCATTACACCATTAACGATAATTAATGGTTCAGTGACTAAAATGTTACAACATGTTAACGTAAGCGACTCAAAAGTAATATTTTAAACATAAGTGACTAAAATGTAACCTGAGGTAAATAAAAGTGACTATTTTAATAGTTTACTCTTAAATTTAACAATGTTAATAATTGAATTTTAATTTTGAAATTTGAAAAGTAGGATTAAATTCCTAAAATAAAAGTACACGAGTAAATTTCAAATTTGGAATGAGTACAAGAACTTGACATATTTTAATCTGATTGAAAGTTACCAAGAATTATTTGAAATAGTGGTTAAAGCTTTTGTCTAATACTTAGATAAAGCGAATTGAAACCTTATATCCCCTCCTCTTACCCAATATTATAATCAGAGGCGAATCCAGGGGCTGACAGGGGCCTCGGCCCCCCTAAAATGGAAAATTGTTGTTTTGGCCTTTTAAAAAAAATTTAAAATTTAAAATTAGTAAAGGTAAAACTGCACTTTGGCCCCCTAAAATTATGAAAATTTAATTTAATCCTTTAAAAATTATAAAGACATAGATTATTAGAAATTAAAATTTCATTTCGACCCCCCTAAAAAGAATTTCTAACTTCGCCCCTGATTGTAACAATAAAAAAATTTAAAATTGAAATTATTACTTAATAATTAAGAATTTTATTTTTACATGATATTCCTCAATTATAAATAATATTAAGATATATGTTTTAAACATGCTGAACCACTATGCTTTGTGCTGGCCAAAGCTGAAAACCAGAAATTGTCCCCAATTGAGATGTTTTATTTGTAACCCAACTATTTAGTTCATTGACACTTAACTATTAATTTTTTTCTTAATCATTTAATTTTGAAAAATTGAATATTTTAGTCACTTTTTCATTAATTGTCTAAGGGAAGTCTAACATGAGTTTTGTTTTATTAGCCTAATAACAAATTTTTCCCTTTAATATTTACACATTTAATCAATTTGATCTTAAATCTAAAATAAATTCAGTCCTCAATATTTACAAGATTTATCATTTTAATCTTAATTATAAAAATTATAAAAAATAAAAATCTTAGAAAAGTAAAAAGAAAATATAAATTTGTGATTTGAATATTAAAATTTGATTGAATCTTTATGATTTGAATTAAAACAATTTTTGATTTTTGATTTCTTTTATCATTTATATTTGGACCCTTAAGAATACTAAAACTAGAAATATATAAGATTTATACAATAAATATAGATAGTGTTAGAGATTATGTGATCTGAATCTCGTCATTTATTAAAGAAATAAAATACAAAGACAAAAAAATACAGTAGTTGCAAATATGCAATAGAACAACATAGTAGATTTAATTACCAGCACAAAGTTGTAATTTATGGATTTACAAAGGGAAGTGGTTTATGTTTAATAGAAATTACAGACACACTATTTAACATATTAAAGTCGAGTTTTCTTAGGAGAAATCAAGTCCTGAAAATACACAATACAATATGAATAAAAGAGAGTAGTTGCACTTTGCCTAAAATAAGCCGCTCGATTCCATTGATATTATGGCACTTCAGGTACCTACAAAATTTGAAAACAAGGATTTATCAAAAACGTAGTGGAATTCAATGTGTTTTAATGTAATGATTGATTTTTGTAAGAATAATGCAAGTTGTTTGCTTCAGCATAAGAAGACATTATTATATACCTGCGGATTTAGCATCATATAACGTTTGGTAAGAACCTTGTATCTAATAGAACAAAGCTTGGAAACAACATCAATC
Source organism: Gossypium sturtianum (assembly GCA_025698515.1). Classification (NCBI taxonomy): domain Eukaryota; kingdom Viridiplantae; phylum Streptophyta; class Magnoliopsida; order Malvales; family Malvaceae; genus Gossypium; species Gossypium sturtianum. The sequence goes on from CM046947.1 coordinate 97,870,449, forward strand.
ATGTCCATCCTCTTACTTGGTGAATCAGCAGAACAGATGATCCCTATTTCAAATATTGAATTCAAACATTGAAGATGTATGTCATTTCCTAGGTTGATCTTGTTGAGGGTGATGTTTGTGACTGTTCCTTGTTTAGCTCTCTCTTGAAGAAGAATGGGATCTATAATCTCAATCACTCGTCCAGGCAAAGCTGCTTTAACAAAGTTACGAAGACTTAAATTTTCTTTGAAACTTTCATCAGTTGGCCTTTTCCTTGTAAACATTTCTAGCAAGAGGATGCCATAACTATACACATCACCTTTTGTTGATAACTCACTTCCCATAGCATATTCTACAGTTAATTCATCACAAATAATAATTAGAATTAATTGCAAAGGAAAACTCTTGAAGAATATAAAGATAGCTTCTAACGTCCAATCTCTAAAGATACAAAGAAATGTTTTTATATTGTATGTTTTGCTTTCAAATAAAAGAAGAAATTAATAAAGTGAACTTACCTGGTGGAGTATAACCAATAGTTCCTCTTAATCCAAGGGAGCTTGACTGATTAGTAGAATAGTTAATCGTGTTTACAGAAAGGATTTTTGCTAAGCCGAAATCACTTATACGACCAACCATTTTCTCATCGAGTAGAATATTGCTTGGCTTGAGGTCACAATGAATGATTGGTATCTCACAACCATGGTGCAAATATTCAAGTGCATGAGCAACATCTAATGCCACGTTAATTCTTTGGACGAAGCTCAAATTTCTCATCGCTTTTGATCCATTCATGTCATCAAATGGATGCAACCAGTCCTCCAAGCTTCCATTCGCCATGAACTCATAAACCAATGCTTTAAAATCATTGCCTTGGTGATCAACACCTGAAATGGCTGTTAATAACTTGACAAGATTCCGATGTCGAATGTTCTTCAAGGCCTCACATTCAGCTAAGAAACTCCTTGATGCACCACTATTCAGAAGATTAAGCACTTTTACTGCAATTACTGCTCCACTCTCTTCAAGAATTCCTTTGTATACAGAACCGAAACTTCCAGAACCCACCAAGTTTTGTGTGGAGAATCTATCAGTAGCCATTAGGATTCTTTGGTACGATATCCGTAAAAGTGAATTTTCGGAAAAAATTGTTGTTCGCTTCTGATCTTTCTTCTTTTTAAACCACAAGAAGAGGAGAAAAACAAATACAAAAGTCACTCCTAAAATAACAACAATTTCAATTTTTACTCTAAAAGAAGTGTTTGATGATGTTTTTAAGTTACATCTTGGAAAATGTAATGCAGGGATGCCTCCACAAAGCTTATTGTTTCCTTCAACAAACGTAGCACTTGCATTCTTAAAGACTCCTTCACTTGGTACCACTCCCTCAAAAGCATTGAAAGAGAGATTTAAATACTTTAATGACACTATGCTCGCAAGAAATTTTGGAATCTCACCTGAAAGATTATTGTCAGAAACGTCCAATTCCACAAGACCTCTCAATGAACTCAAAGATGCAGGAATGGGCCCTTCAAATACATTGCCATCTAAAAACAACTTCTCCAGTCTTAAACAGCTACCAAGGCTGTTTGGAAGTGAACCAGATAACCTATTTTTAGAAACATGGAATTCACCTAGATTTTGCAGTTTTTCTACTGCAACAGGAAGGTCACCAGTTAAATAGTTTGCCGATAAGTCTAGTCTAATGGACAAGGATGAGATCCCAAGTACTTCATCGGGTATTGATCCACTAAGATTGTTGTAAGAAAGACCCAAAGAAACCAAATTTTGGCAATTATCTAGGCTTGAAGGAATGTTGCCATGAAGATTGTTAACATCTAAAGCAAGTTCGGTTAACATTGTTAAATTACCAATACAATGGGGAATAGTCCCAAAGAGAAAATTACCATCAGCAAGAAATATCTTTAGCTTCTGAAGCCTCCCGATATCAAAGGGAATGGGACCTGATAGTTGATTTTGTGATGTTGCTAGCCACTCCAAATTAATGAGATTTCTGATCCCGTCAGGGATTCTTCCCCATATTTTGTTTTGTTCCATTCTTAAATGCAGAAGGGTACGAGAAAAATTGCCAATGCATTCAGGAAATGCCCCTCCAAAATTATTTCTACTTATATATACAATTCCTAGTTCGGTATTATTGACCAAAGTGCAGAGGAAGTTCAAGTCACCTTCTCTCCCATGCCCCAAATGGTTTGTGCCCATGTAAAGTTTATACAGTTTATCCAACTTTTCTAATGGAGGCACGTTCCCACTAAGTCTGTTATCATTAAACTGAAGTATATTTAGATTGGAGCAATTGGATAATGAAACAGGGATTTGTCCAGAGATTTGGTTTAACCCTATGGAAAAGAAATCAACATAAGGCATATTGATTGCTAAGTCAGAATGAAGAGTACATTGAATTTTGTTTAGACCAATATCAAAGACTCTAATATTGGAGAGATTGAACATTGCCAAAGGAACAATACCAGAAATTGCATTTGATGATATTGTAAAAAGTGAAAGATTTGTTAGTTGCCCCAAAGCTTCAGGTATAATCCCAGTTAATCCATTCATAGCAAAAGCAAATACCTGAAGGGATGACAAGTTCCCCAATGAAGGCGGTATACTCCCTCTCAAACTGTTGTTGCTAAATCTCAAGAGTTTCAAGTTTGACAAGAGACCAAGCGAAGCAGGTATTTCTCCTGTTAGCTGGTTGCCTCTCATATCAACAATTGCGAGCTTAGAACAAGCTGATAAATTGGAAGGAATTTCACCGCTGATGGAATTATTGATCAGCTCTAATGTTTCCAATCTTCTTAAATAACCAATTTCTTGAGGAATCTGGTTGTAGAAGTTGTTGCCCACAAGATTCAACTCCTTGAGAAAGCTCAAATTTCCAATGTATGGTGATAAAGCTCCCGAGAGTTTGAGGTATTGTAGTTCCAACTTGGTGACCCTTTGATGCTTACGACCGCATGTAACACCGTGCCATTGACAGAAATGAATAGAACTATTCCACGACTCCATAACCCTGAGCTCATCGCCAGTTATCTTGGCTTTGAACTGGAGTAAAGCTTGCTGATCAGTGTCATTTCCTCTAACTGCAAGGGCTGCTTTTGCTAAACCAAACATGTTAAGACCCCGCAAGTGGAGGCATGAGAGAAGAACTATAAGTTCAATGTAAACAAGGAAATAAGAGCTGGACGCTTCCAAATGCTTTCTTGATAGCTCCATCAACCTGATTCAGTTTCTTAATTGATAAGATGATTTGTATTTGAGGGTGCTTTGTTCATTAACAAGAGCTAGAGTGCAATATAAGCAGTGTCGTAACCATTTTTTGATAAAACAGTAAACGACGCGGTCGACTCGATTTTTGAAAATGAAAAGGGAAGAAAAGGAAGGGAGTCGCCACCGATCTTTATTTGGGTGTGATCGGATCACCTTTGTTTTAATAAAACGTCTCAGTTTATTAAAACGATACTTTTAGTCTACGAAAATTTGAGAAAAATGGGTTCGGAAGTCAATTACGTGCGAGGAAGGATTAGCACCCTCGACACGCCCGAAATCGGTACCAAACTGATTGGTCGATGTCCTAATGTTGAAAACTTTGAAATGGTTTGAAAATAGGATATTTTTTATTTCTAAAATTTGAAGGAATTGGAAGGGACGTTAAGACTCTCTTATTTTCGAAGAGATCAAGCATACTTTAGGCTCCCGAAACTAAGCCCTCCTTTTAAAACTTAATTTTATATTTGAAGAGGATCTTCCGTCATTTGTCGAACGAGAAATCGGAACCCAGTAAGTTAGGGCTCGTTCTCTCGAAAATCCAAATTAGGAATATTGCCTCTATTTTAAAAAAAGAAACTTATCCCGAAATATCTAGATGTTGAGTCCAGTAAGTTAGGGCGCAACATTTCGAATTTCCGAGATTAAGTGTTTTGTTAAAAATCTAAATTTCGATTTCAAAAGGGATATCCCGTTATTTAGCTTTAAACAAGAAGAACCGGAACCCAGTAAGTTAGGGCTCGATTTACTCGGATTGCTAATACGGGATGTCGATTGAAAACTTGAATTTGCGATTTTTGAAAAGGATCTTCCGTCGTTTAGCTTAAACGAGAAAAATCAGAACCCAATAAGTTAGGGCTTGATTCACTCGAATTGCTAGTGCGGAATATTGGTCGCTATAAAAACTGAGGTATCGGGAAGGATTAGTGCGACGAACAGTGAGAATGTAAGTAATGGTAAAAGGAAAATCTTGTGACAATAGTATATATATATATATTGACGGTGACAGAAAATAATGATAATGACAATGATATATAAAAATAGTGATGGCGATTAATGAATGAAACAGTATATATAAAATAAATAAATAAAGCTATATATATATATATGAAAATAATGATATGATGATAATAATAATGATAATAACGGTGATAATGAAAATAATATTGATATAGAAATATGAGTAGAAATATATAAAATACGATAATAATATGAGTGAAAATAGAAATATGTATGTGAAATAATATAAATATAAATAGATAAATGACAATTAAATAAATAATAATAGTATTTAACTAAGAGAATAAATATAGATATAAATATAGTAATAATAAAGATACTAATAATAACAATAATAATAGTCACGACAATAATATCAAATAATAGTAATAATAATAGTAATGAATATAATATATATATGTACATAAAGTATGATAATATAATATTAGTGATGATGATGATGAAAATATTAATATATTAATAATAACACATAATACATGAATGGTGATGAAAAATAAATAATGAATGATAAAAGGGTAGTAATAATAATGGTAAAAATATTTTAGAAATAAATAATGAGATATATGCAAGAACAAAAAAAAAATGTGTATATATATATATATTAAAAACTATAATATAACTATAGTGTTAATAAAGATATTAGGTAGTAGTAACAAGGTAATAATAATAATAGAAAATAAAAATTTAATTAGGTTAAAAATAGTAAAAAAACATAAAAAGGACTAAACTAAGTGAAAGAACAAAATTTGGGGTGAATTTCTTAAAAATGAAGATTAGGGGACCTATTTTATGTGTGAAAGGACTGAAGGGACCAAAAGGTAATAAACCCCTTTCCCAAAACGCGCAAGAAGAACGGGGACCAGAATGCAAACCGGTGTAAATTTTGGGGCCAATGTGCGAATATGGAAGATTTGATTTTAAAAAAACTTAAAAATGCGGAAGGACCGCGCGAGCAAATATCCCCCTTATAAAAAACACGCGGATCCTGAGGCGGGTCGGGTCGGTCGGATCGGGTCAAGGTCAAAACGACGTCGTTTTGGGGTTAAAGGCCAGCCCCCAAAACGACGTCGTTTTGAGGGGCTATTTAAGGCCCAAATTTCTGAAAAAAAATCACTTCTCACCTTAGTTCCTAAAAAAACTTTTCTTTCTCTCTCTCCTCTCTCTGCAGTCCGAGAGGAGGGACTCGCGATGGGCTCCTCCGGTCGTCGTCCTCCGCCGACACGCGCCGCCCCGCCGACCACCGCGAAAGGTAAAGCTTTGTATTTTTTCTTTTCTTTTTTTTATACTTTGATATTGTATATATAAGCTACTTTTAAAGAAAAAAAATAATAAAGGAAAATAGGTTTATAGTTTCGAAAAATAGGATAAAAGAAAAATAGGATAAAACCTTAAATGTTTCTTTTTCTCTTCGATTGCCTGTTGTATTCTTGAATTAATCTTTGTTTGCAGGTGTTTGTAACCGAAATCTCTAGTTTTGTGTTGATCCAATCTCCTTTTTTTGTATATTGATTTAAAAAGGGACCTCCTTTTACAAAGAAATTGATTCGGCTTTTATAGCCTACTTTGTACAAATTTATTGGTTGTCTTTTCTTTCATTCCTTTGCAGGTGCAAGTGGCCAAGTGGTGATGACAGTGGCATGGGCGGTGGCTACAGGCTTTTGCAGAGAGCGATTGGTGGTGGCGCAAGTGGAGTGCGGCGTCAGAGGCAGAGCAAGTGGCTAGGGTTTTTTCTTTTTGATTTTCTGTTTAATTTCTGTTTTGGGTTTGGCAATTGGGCTAGGTTGGTGTTTGGGCTGGGTTTAATGGGCCATTCGGGTTTACTAGGTTTTAGGTGTTATTGGGTGTAGTTTTGGTGTTGGTTCAGATCAATTTGTTGTAAAATGGGCCGGGCAAATGGGCTCATACAGCTGCCCCTCTTTGCTCATTGTTGTGTAACGAGAATAGAGCAAAGACTTTCAAAAGGCCCATTTTGCCCGGGCCTGCTAAGCCCCGGCTTCTTTTGTAGCCTCATTTCGTCCATCGCATCTTGTTGTTTTGATCCACTCTATCACTGCAACTTCAGAGGTATAGGGTTTTTCGTTTTTAATCCGCTCATTTCGATTTGCTCCTTGCAACGTTGCTCCTTGCAACGTCGTTTGTATATCCCTACAAACTCAGGGACCACCAGACTAATGTCTTCAACCTGCTTCCCTCAACTTCAGGAATGTCAAATCTGCTATCTTCAATCTGATCCCTGCAAACTCAAGGATCACCAGATTGATATCTTCGATCTGCTTCCTGCAACTTCAGGAAGGTCAAATCTGCTATCTTCAATCGATCCCCGCAAACTCGGGGATCACGGTGATGTCTTCGACCGCTCCCGCAACTTCGGGAATGTCAAATCTACTATCTTCAACTCGATCCCCGCAAACTCGGGATCACCGATTGATATCTTCGATCCGCTTCCGCAACTTCGGGAAGGTCAAATCGCTATCTTCAACTCGATCCACGCAAACTCGGGGATCACCGGTGATGTCTTCGATCCGCTCGCAACTTCGAAAGGTCAACTCGCTATTTTTCAATCGATCCCCCGCAAACTCGGGGATCACTAGACTAATGTCTCGATCCGCTTCCCGCAACTTCGGGAAGGTCAAATCTGCTATCTTCAACTCGATCCCCGCAAACTCGGGGATCACGCATGATGATATCTTCGATCCGCTTCTCGCAACTTCGGAAGGTCAAATCGCTATCTTCAATCTGATCCCTGCAAACTCAGGGATCACCAGACTGATGTCTTCAACCTGCTTCCTGCAACTTCAGGAATGTCAAATCTGCTTTCTTCAATCTGATCCCTACAAACTCAGGGATCACCAGACTGATGTATTCGATCTGCTTCCTGCAACTTCAGGAATGTCAAATCTGCTTTCTTCGATCTGCTTCCTGCAACTTCAGCGAGACAGGATCTGCTATCTTCAGTCTTTGATCTGCCCCACTAGGGGACAACATCTAAAATCTTTGATATTACTACATCGTTCTCTAGGGAATTCGTCCTGTAGAATTATTTTTACGTGCTTATGCTTATGCAAATAACGAGGATGTCATGATGGGAATGACTCAAATGCTCCTAACTACATGTGTTATGAATGCAGAATGTCATGAGAATGATGCTTTTCCACAATGACTAAGATGCACTGATCGTAATAAATCGAATGCTCCTACTTAAATGGTATCATGGAGGACATTTGCATGAATGCAGAATGTCATGATAATGATTCTTTGTTAAAAATGTATAAGGATCACGATGCGATGATCGCACGCTCCTAACGATGATGAATGGATGTAAAATGAAATGACCCCTTTTTATGCTTAGGGTTGTCACTGCTCGTCATCCACTAGAGTCGTACAACCCTGATATCTCGCTCTTGCTGGTACCTTTGCCAGAAACTCAAAGAAACAATCATATTTTGCTCAAATAATTTGCCCCAATGTAACTTCAAGGCCTACTCCACGACACATATAGGACCTTAAAGCTTATATCATCTTCAGATCATCCCATTGCGACTTAAGGGTATAGAATTTGTGTCATTTCCAATCCATCCCACTGCGACTTAGGGGCATAGAATTTGTAAACGATTTGGTCTGTTGCACCTTTCCATTCCTGGGGATCGTGATCAGGTGTGCACGCATGATGGATACAAAATCATTCTTCGCGCGAATGATTGCCCATTCATACATCGCCCTTTTTCATCGAGATGATACTACTTACGTAATACCTCGTCATTTTGTTCAATCACTGTTTTCAACCAAATTCGAAGAGATAGCCTCGATTGTAATTTTCCTCCATCATTATTCCGATCCTTTAAACTCGAGGAGTTTTAAGCAATGGTCTGTTTGAGTTTTGACTACTCAAAAGTTTCCTAGAGTAATATGCGGAACTCTTTTTGTGAAAGTGTCGTTATTCTATTAATCATTATTTCAATGCAAAATGCCTGAAAGAGACCATAACTACGGATAAGAGAGAAGCTAGTTAGGAGCATAGCTCGAAACAAATAGGTAAAGCAAAAATAGCAATTGTAATTAGGAAGGAAATTTATTGGCAGGATTTTGCAAGGGAAATAAATAACAAAAAATGGGTAAAATAGAAGCTAGGTGCCCCCAGATATCATGTGACTGAGCTTCTCTGTTCAAACTTCTTGAGGACCATTTTAGGCTCAATATGTGTTTAGGGGATCCGGAGTACTTTGTCGATGCTTCGAGACGCAACATACTTCTTCATTGTTAACTCAAGCGTGGCAAGACTACCGTATGCCTTACTTTCGGTCAAAATTTGAGCTGCCCTTCTCGGGTTTTCAACCCAAATCCCCTTTGGTCTCAAGGCGCCCTTTGCGGGTTTTCATCTTGGCCTCTCCTTTTCTTCTTTTTCTTTCCTTTTTGTGTGTTTTTCTTTTCTCTTTTTTTTTTTTTTTTTGCAAATCTGAACTCACAGGATTGGGCAAGTCCTTATCATCCATCTTGATTAGTGCCTATGTTTTCCAAGCCTGGGCCTTCTTTTCTTTGCATAGGGCACTTACTTTTCCTCTGGAGTCCTTTTGGATATGAAGAATCCTTCTTAATGCAGGTCTTTTGAACGGACCTTTTTTTTTGTCGTAAGCCTGTATGAATGCTTCAATTAGACTTATTGTAGATGTTAAACTTTGTCCAAAAAGGAATCTTAACTTCCGATAATTGCTCTTATTTTGATGAACCAATGAGAAAAGCGTTACCCCGGTGAGGATCTTAGCCAACATAGAAAGTAAATGGTAACTTCTCGATGCCAACTTTTACAAATATCAGTTGTCCTCAGAAAGAATTTGGATGGTTTTTGGCTCTCTTGCTGCACTGATGTGGTGTCTGACCTTTGAACAGACTATAAATTCGTGTTATCACGTTAAACACATTCCTTTTCGGTATCCTTTATCACCACTCTCTTTTTTTCTTTTTCTTTTTCTTTTTTTTTTGTTTTTTGTTTTTTCTTTTTTTTCGAATTTGAATTTGAAGTTGAAGTCGACGACTGCTGACTTTGTAATTTTGACATGTGAAGCGACCTTTACCCTCTAGGTAAGGTAATCAAAGGCTATGAATATGAATCGATGTTGGTTCAAAGATTATGAGGAGACTAGCTTGATAGCGTCCATGCCTCACATATAGGAATCCACGTTTCAGTGGCCCCAACATGTCCTGGCTGTGATCATGCGATAATGTCTTGCCTTATTCTTGCGGTGAGCTAAGTTTCCATCTTCATCTCCTCGTTGGCTTGCGAGTGTGGTGACATTTCGCAAGGTAGGATCCGCCATTTTTAACAAGTTGGAAATAAGTTGCAATCTCTGTCATCTTCTAAGTCCTTAGATTCTTACGGACACATATCTCACTAGAAAGGAGTCCGTAATCAGTGGCGTCGCTCATGTCATTGATATCCTGGGACCCATTGTCGATGATGAAAGTAATTTCAGAGAATAAATGATTCCAAGAATGGTTATTTATGAATGAAGAATAAAAGAATATTCAGTGAGAATTTAAAGCATGAAAAAGAAGAAAAAAATATTGGTTCAAAAGATGCATTTTCTTGAAATAGTAATTTTTAACACGAGCCTATTTCACAAAAGAGTTCTCATTGCTTCTAGGCTTAAAGCAACCAAAGTATATTTCGTACATTACTCTAGGTAAGCTTCTAAATACTATAGGAATTTCTTCCAGCAATCTCATTGCTCAAAATGCTCCCTGTGTTCATGCTTTCGCTTTTGGTGCGTCGCCTATCTCCACAACACCTATTTTGATGAATTTTTCCACCAACTTCTTAAAAGTCAGTGCAATTTTCTATTGAGTGCCCCTGTAACCCCCATGCATGATACTCGCATAGGACATTTAGGTTATACCATTTTGGGTATGGAGGTTGCAAAGTGGTTTTATGTAACAAGGAGCTACAACATGCATATCAAATAAGTTCGGTATAACTCCATATACGTCATGGGAATAGGAGTGGCGAGGTTTTTCCGAATACGCTCTTTGGATTGGGTTTTTGCTTTGGGGACCGGTGACTGTGTAATCGCCTTCTTTGGTGGTTTCTTTGTAAACGACTTGAATAACCCTTAGTATACCCACTCGTGCTAGCCACATCCTTGTCCTTCCTCTTGGGGCTTTTGAAGCCCCTCTCTTTTTTTTCTCGCCTCTGGTAGACCAAAAACAACACGATTGACTTGCTCATTACGGGGCCCATCGGAGAGTTCAAGAAGACCAAGTATCGGTCCTATATTGAGATCCAATAATGGCGGGTACCACGCGAGTGCGCGTCTGGTTGAGTTGGGACATTTATTGGGGAATAAACGATGTCTTCATCATTATCCACATTGTCGATCATTTGGGTCACTTCTTTTTCAAGTCCTCCGGCTAGTATGGCGAGTTAGTTGGCCCATCATGTTCTTTTGGAAGTCTAGCATTTGCTCTCGCATTTCTTGTTGAATTTGGGTCAATTGCTCTTGCATCTGTATTTGCCTTTGCTCTATCCTCACCAACCTTTGTTCCATGTTTTCCAAGTTAAGCTGAAACATTTTACCTAATTAGGGTCCTTTTGTAAAGGTCTAATACAAATGAATGCAATGTAATGCGAATGCAATGTAGTACGAATGCATGAATGCAAAGAGGTATCGATTCGATCAACTTCATTTTAGGAAACTTTATTAGAAAACAAGTTCTTTTACATAAAATGGACTACTATATGCTTTCGTCCTAAGTCCTAAAGGTTTTGGTTTCCCAAGCGGTGGATCTAGCTCTTGACTATGGTTAAGTCATGACCCATATTTTATGCTTAACATATTCACTGTAATGCCAAAATCTATAGATGACCAGCTACCTCTTGAATCGCACTATTGCTTCCCTCACGAGGTAATCTCGACTCTTTAAATTGATGATCATAAGAATGATGAAGGTCTTCTACTCCTCTCTTGTTTCAAGAAGCTCGATCCATGATTCACAATTGTGTAATCTTTGGTTCTAACTTTTCGATCCCACATTTCATTTCCTTAATCTTGTTCAGCTTAACTTCAACTCGATTGCGAGTTATAGCTTCGATGGTAGTGAAGAGGCTGTCTAAGCTTAGCATCAATTCTTCATAAAAGTATTGATCATTCACTCTAGCTAGCGCCATACCCCGAGGGATTCTTCCGCTTCCAAGGCTCATAAAGATTAGAGTTTTTCTAGACAAAGAAGAAATCATGAGCTCGGACATTTTAGATCGTATCCGTTTGATAGCTTTTCCAATTCTAACCACGGTGAAAGTCGTCTATTCGGTTTGTCTCTTTTGGATCTATCTAATCGGGTCAATACAAATTCCTTTCATTTCTTCACACGAATCAAATCCCTTGCAATGTTGTTTGCATCACCACGATGAGCCTAGAAGTTGACAATGACCTATCCTTCAATCCTAGATGGTTACCAATTTCAACGCCCATTCTTTGGAAAGAAATTTCCATCATTGCCCGACAGAGCACGACCTTCAACTTGGGTGAAATTAGTAGTTGAAAGAAACACCATAAGAACACAAAGCATTGGCTCGGCACTATGGTTGCTCCCCTATGAAGCATAGAATAAGGCTTTCATTCTTTCCTGAGACTTCTGCCTTAACCAAAGAAGCTCTCTAGTTAGCGCTTTGTCAATTGCAAATACATTAAGGAATGGAGCTCCAAAGGAATATATGTAGGTTGTTTCGGCTCTCCAACATTTAAGCATGGCAAGTCTTACAGAGAAGCGCGACCGTATGTTGTGATGGTCGACAAAATGATTATAGACAGTAATCTCTAGATTCTCAGCTTCACCATTAACTTTTTTCACACTTTTCCCCTTCAATGAAAACAATGGATCTTTGCACAACTGGTCGCTCAATCCAGTGATCTTGTACTCGTGATTGGATGGACTGACTTTTGTCCTCAGGTTCTTAAAGCTTTGCTTAGCCATGGTCCAGTCCAGGATCCATAGCATTCTGATTGGCAAAGGATCCATAGCGGGCTGGGGCGAATATCAATATTCGGGGAAAGGCCTCTTTGAGTGGCCATGAAATTTGAATGGAAGCCCCTATTGCCAAGGGCACCTCTTCCAATGTCTGTGAGGTTGTTCTGATTATCTTGAAAGATTGGCAAACCAGTAGGCATCCCTGTTTCGCAGCATGCTATCTTAAAATGACATCTATCACCCTCAATGCTTCTTGAGAGTTTTCAGATTCCTGTCCGCGCCAAGCATTTTGAGTTGCTCGCATGGGTGTCTATGCAACAAAGCTGATTTGACCGATAAGGCCGTTTAACTCTCTTTCTGTCTTGCCCATTTGAGTCATCATGGACATCAGGTCTTGCATTACCGTTGTTTTTGTTAGATGTAACATCCTCAAATACAACTATAAATTCATGCTTGTTATTTGGAGGAGTACCAATAGTAAATAAACTTTTCTCCCCGTCGTAAGCAAAGTCCTTTTCAGCCAATTCAATGTCACAGGTCTCTTGCCCTCTGCCAATCACTTTCCTTCCAACACCCTTGTCGTCTAAAGGATGACCACCAGATTTTAGCACTGCCACATTTCCTTTTGCTCAAATGGATCCATACCCTTCTAACTGCCTAGGTTCTAACTATACGAACGACTGTATTGTCTTCCACTTTATCAAGGAATCCGTTTTCCATAACCAGCTTTCTAACTCAGAAACTGACCGTGAATCGATACCTCCAAAGAAAATGAGATGAATGCACGAAAATAAAATACAACGAGTCAGTATCGCAAAGTAAAACAAGTGAAAATGAACAAACACCTACCTGGGTGACCACTAAGGTTTAATGTAGTTCTATCTAAGGTGGGCTCCTAGGGTTCACTATATGTGGTTTTTAGTTCTAGAGTTTGAGGTACCCGAACCAGCAGATTCCTCGATCCTCACCCATTATAGGCTCATGCGGACCGAGTTCGGTTCAGGGGGATACATTTCCCTATGGCCATGCGGAAGTGAAAACTTCACGAAGACATAGGGTGCGGATGTATCCCCGGCGATCCACTAGCCCATGCGAGGTGAAAACCTCACGAAGGCATAGCTTCGCTCCCACTTAAGGTGTGACCACAATGGTCATGCAATGCAATGCCAAAGTATTCAAGAGATCCAATATAACATTTGAAAGTGCTTTTAAAGAAACATGGATTCTGAAACTATTTTCTAATTTTAATCAAAAGGACAAGGATCAACCAATCTATGGCCTGACTCTCAACGAACAAGTCCCCAGTGGAGTCGCCAAGCTGTCGTAACCATTTTTTGATAAAACAGTAAACGACGCGGTCGACTCGATTTTTGAAAATGAAAAGGGAAGAAAAGGAAGGGAGTCGCCACCGATCTTTATTTGGGTGTGATCGGATCACCTTTGTTTTAATAAACGCGTCTCTCGTTTATTAAAACGATACTTTTAGTCTACGAAAATTTGAGAAAAATGGGTTCGGAAGTCAATTACGTGCGAGGAAGGATTAGCACCCTCGACACGCCCGAAATCGGTACCAAACTGATTGGTCGATGTCCTAATGTTGAAAACTTTGAAATGGTTTGAAAATAGGATATTTTTTATTTCTAAAATTTGAAGGAATTGGAAGGGACGTTAAGACTCTCTTATTTTCGAAGAGATCAAGCATACTTTAGGCTCCCGAAACTAAGCCCTCCTTTTAAAACTTAATTTTATATTTGAAGAGGATCTTCCGTCATTTGTCGAACGAGAAATCGGAACCCAGTAAGTTAGGGCTCGTTCTCTCGAAAATCCAAATTAGGAATATTGCCTCTATTTTAAAAAAAGAAACTTATCCCGAAATATCTAGATGTTGAGTCCGATAAGTTAGGCGCAACATTTCGAATTTCCGAGATTAAGTGTTTTGTTAAAAATCTAAATTTCGATTTCAAAAGGGATATCCCGTTATTTAGCTTTAAACAAGAAGAACCGGAACCCAGTAAGTTAGGGCTCGATTTACTCGGATTGCTAATACGGGATGTCGATTGAAAACTTGAATTTGCGATTTTTTGAAAAGGATCTTCCGTCGTTTAGCTTAAAGCGAGAAAAATCGAACCCAATAAGTTAGGGCTTGATTCACTCGAATTGCTAGTGCGGAATATTGGTCGCTATAAAAAGCGAGGTATCGGGAAGGATTAGTGCGACGAACGGTGAGAATGTAAGTAATGGTAAAAGGAAAATCTTGTGACAATAGTATATATATATATATATTATTGTGGTGTGAAAAAATAATGATAATGACAATGATATATAAAAATAGTGATGGCGATTAATGAATGAAACACAGTATATATAAAATAAATAAATAAAGCTATATATATATATATGAAAATAATGATATGATGATAATAATAATGATAATAATGGTGATAATGAAAATAATATTGATATAGAAATATGAGTAGAAATATATAAAATACGATAATAATATGAGTGAAAATAGAAATATGTATGTGAAATAATATAAATATAAATAGATAAATGACAATTAAATAAATAATAATAGTATTTAACTAAGAGAATAAATATAGATATAAATATAGTAATAATAAAGATACTAATAATAACAATAATAATAGTCACGACAATAATATCAAATAATAGTAATAATAATAGTAATGAATATAATATATATATGTACATAAAGTATGATAATATAATATTAGTGATGATGATGATGAAAATATTAATATATTAATAATAACACATAATACATGAATGGTGATGAAAAATAAATAATGAATGATAAAAGGGTAGTAATAATAATGGTAAAAATATTTTAGAAATAAATAATGAGATATATGCAAGAACAAACAAAAAAATGTGTATATATATATATATTAAAAACTATAATATAACTATAGTGTTAATAAAGATATTAGGTAGTAGTAACAAGGTAATAATAATAATAGAAAATAAAAATTTAATTAGGTTAAAAATAGTAAAAAAAACATAAAAAAGGACTAAACTAAGTGAAAGAACAAAATTTCGGGGTGAATTTCTTAAAAAATGAAGATTAGGGGACCTATTTATGCGTTGAAAGGACTGAAGGGACCAAAAGGTAATAAAACCCTTTCCCCAAAACGCGCGCAGCAAAGAAGGGGACAGATTGCAAACGGTGTAAATTTTGGGGCCAATGTGCGAATATGGAAGATTTGATTTTAAAAAAACTTAAAAATGCGGAAGGACCGCGCGAGCAAATATCCCCCTTATAAAAAACACGCGGATCCTGAGGCGGGTCGGGTCGGTCGGATCGGGTCAAGGTCAAAACGAGCGTCGTTTTGGGGTTAGCGTCACCCCAAAACGACGTCGTTTTGAGGGGCTATTTAAGGCCCAAATTTTGAAAAAATCACTTCTCACCTTAGTTCCTAAAAAAACTTTTCTTTCTCTCCTGTTCTCTCTGCAGGTCCGAGAGGAGGGACTCCGGCGATGGGCTCCGTCGTCGTCCTCCGTCGACAGCGCCGCCCCGCCGACCACCGCGAAAGGTAAAGCTTTGTATTTTTTCTTTTCTTTTTTTTATACTTTGATATTGTATATATAAGCTACTTTTAAAGAAAAAAAATAATAAAGGAAAATAGGTTTATAGTTTCGAAAAATAGGATAAAAGAAAAATAGGATAAAACCTTAAATGTTTCTTTTTCTCTTCGATTGCCTGTTGTATTCTTGAATTAATCTTTGTTTGCAGGTGTTTGTAACCGAAATCTCTAGTTTTGTGTTGATCCAATCTCCTTTTTTTGTATATTGATTTAAAAAGGGACCTCCTTTTACAAAGAAATTGATTCGGCTTTTATAGCCTACTTTGTACAAATTTATTGGTTGTCTTTTCTTTCATTCCTTTGCAGGTGCAAGTGGCCAAGTGGTGATGACAGTGGCATGGGCGGTGGCTACAGGCTTTGGCAGAGAGCAGTTGGTGGCAGTGGGCAGGTGCGGCGTCAGAGGCAGAGCAAGTGGCTAGGGTTTTTTCTTTTTGATTTTCTGTTTAATTTCTGTTTTGGGTTTGGCAATTGGGCTAGGTTGGTGTTTGGGCTGGGTTTAATGGGCCATTCGGGTTTACTAGGTTTTAGGTGTTATTGGGTGTAGTTTTGGTGTTGGTTCAGATCAATTTGTTGTAAAATGGGCCGGGCAAATGGGCTCATACAAGCAGTTTTCAAATTCTGATATCATCCTGTTCCATCAACAATCAATTTACTCAAGTTTTCCAACGCGGGGTTGCATCATATTTTTGTTTGACTTTATACTCAATTTAACATTTTTGTTGATACCATTTTTTATAGAAAAAAATATTACATATAAGATTAGCTCCCCTAGTAATGTTCTGTTTTATATCATAAACAACTTCAGTGATAGCAGTGCTAGATAATTTATCTTAATGCTTCCTAGATCAGTAAGCATTTTTAAAAAATAGCTCTCTCGTTAGTCACTTTAGATTGACAAATGAATTAACTCTCAGCCCGCAAAAATGGCTGAAATTTCATGGAAGTTTCCCTCTGAAAGAGTATGTCGACAAGTAAAGATATTTTAACATGGAATAAGGTTAAATCATGCCTGGATTTGTCTGTTATACACCTATAGCGGTGTAATACCCACATTTCTTTAGTACATGAATATTTTATGTAAATGTTCCACCTATGATTGTCACATATGCTTTATTAAAGTATCGTTACATTCTTTCACATGATTAATTATGATGTTTAATTAATTAGTATAAATTATCTATCTTTAAAAAATATGAGTTATCAATTTAAATTAATTAATTTATCATAAGTTATTAAATTTAAATAAATAAATTATAAATTTATAATATTTCAAATTAATAATAAAATAAGTAACATTCAATAGATATCATGATTCAAAAAGTCAACAACCATATACTCGGTTCTTTTCTGACAACATATTGAAATTATCAATATAATAATAACATAAAATATGGAAATTATCAATGGGAAATCTAGTTTTGCTGATGCTTAATGAAAGTGATGAAGTCCTCTTACGAAACAAAGGATGGATCCTTGAGAATTAATGACTTCAATTTAAAGAGTATTAAGTTATTTCATCATGGGTCAAATCAAGTATTATATTATATTATATTGATTACAAAAGTCTGTTGTTCGAATTAGGTTGGAAAAACACAATTAGATCATAACAAACATTGGTTTACAAGCATCTCTTACACCTCTGAATTTTCTTAATCTTTATAATTTGTTCACACTAATTTTCTTAATCTTTGAAAGTTAGAATCATTTTGATAGACGTCGAAACTATCAAATATAATTTTCTAGGCTCTAACTTAATTAAATAGTAGTATAGAGTAGTAGGGTCGATTCTACATAGACTAGAATTCCTAATTCTCATGTTTTTGTGACCAAATTTATGAGTCTAGACAGTTGTCGTGCCTATGACCTGTGTGTACAGAGCTGTAAAATAAAAAAGAGGGAATTTAGTTGATAAAGAAAATAAAATAATAACATAATTATGATTGCAAAATAAAAAGTAAGGAAATTAAATTAAATCGGTGAATCAAATCAGTGAATTCTTAGCCTTAGCCTTAGCCTCGATACACTCTGAGACCGAATCGGTCCTTGAAAAATGGATTTGCCCTTCCAAACAGTAAGTTGGTTATAGTGATCAAGGACGTCTCAACCGCCAACTTTTTCTTGTGTAGTTGGTTTCGGTACGACCTGCAAACTGACCCTTACCGATTTTCTAACCACGTAACTCATGCTCGTAATTTAAGATTTCGGTCACTTTGCGAACTAGAAAATCCAACTCGAATTAACGGCCTCAACCACATGGGTCTTTTAAATTCAATCACTATCTCCCTTGACAGAACCCAACTAGCTTCTTCCAATTGGACACGCCAATTTGTTCGTGGGAACTCAAATACGATAGACGATCGACTTGATTTCCCAACTATACGCCAATACAACTCCCACCCAACGTGCACTTTGAGCTGAAATTGGATCAACTTTAAGGGACAATTGTGACTATCTCATATACCAGAGAGATAGCGAATACCGTATTGAAAGGTTTTTAGGGCGGATTCATATCTCACGATTGTTTAGGTCAAAATGATAATTGGGCTAAAGATAAAAGGAAATTGGTTGAGCATGAGACTAATCATGCTTGATGGAATATTAGAATGAGTTTAAGTGTAATGGTGATAGGTGGAGGAGGGAAGGGGCTTAAACGGCAATTGAATCAAAGTAAAAAAAAAAAGAATGGCAGAATGCTTGTATTGCTAAAAGACTCGTGAAAGAGAAAATAAATAAATGATTTTTTATTCAATTTCTTGTCTATCTTCCAAAGCCACTATACAAGGTATTTATATACCTTCCATGTGATAATTTTAGCCTGATTCATCTAACAATCAACCACAAAAAATCAAATTTTATATCAATTTTTTTTCTAAATCTAGCTTTTACAAAGTCAAATAGAAAATCTGATCAACCATAAATTTCTCAAAATTTTTAATTCGGCCCCCCTTTTATCACTTGTGCTCTAATTTAGCCTATTTTTGCTTGATTTTGAACTTTGACACTTTAATTTCATCCCCAATAAGATTTAAGCAAGAAACCACAAGTTTAGTAGTATTCTATTAAAAAATTAGTCACAGATAGATACATTAGAAAACACAAAATTAACTTGCTATCACATTCATTCTACAAGAAAAAGTACGGGGGCCTTTATTGATTCCTCGAGTTCACAATTTTTTAAGTCAAACTTGAATAATTTTGTTGGGAACTCGATGAGCCCAACACACCCACTACAAAAGACCTAGGACCTACAATTAATGTTACACCAACTCTCTGAAGTTGGTTAACCTTTTGTTTTAATTTCTAACTTCATAGTGCACTATAATACTCAGGCGGTAGAGCCGACCATATATCATTCAGGCGGCAGAGCTGACAATATATTAAAGCCAACCCAATTGCACTAAGTGCTTAACAACCTAAGGCTTAATCGAGACTTACAATTACAAGAGAAGAGAACACTTTTATTAACACACAATACAATATGGCACACGCTTACCTCATTACTCTTTTTCTTCTCTACCTCTACCTCTCACACTCTCTTGCTTATGGCTCTCCCTTACATCATAGCAAAAATGAAATCTCCTACCCCTATTTATAGAGTTTAGTGACCGTTGGATTGTTGACACATGTCAACATACTCCCATTGATTTTACAAATATCTAATAGCTAGAATGTTCATCTAGAATATCTAGTCTTCTAGATAATATCCTATTTCTTTAATTTATATTCTCGAATCTTCTTAAGGAAATATCTCTTAAAGGATAAGTTTGGATTTTATTTAGAAGTTGCATTGGCTTTTAACAAACTTGATGAGTGTAAGTGTCACATTTACACCCTACTCTTTCTTTGAAGATTGTGAGCATGCTGAATTTCATTTTTGACCCTTTGTTACTTTGGCTACATGTAAAGAAAACGAAATGTAAAGGTTGTGTATTGCAAATTTTGTTGGTTGGTTTCTGATTGGTACTTTATAAATAGCCTAGGAAGCAGAGGTCGAAGTATCATCTTTTGCTGGTGTGGGGAATAAACAGAGTTGGTTGGATCGTTTCTTTGTTTCTGATCAGTGGGTGGATCATTCAACATATTAAAGCATTTACGGTTGATTTTATAAACTTTGGGCTTGGTTCCTGCATTTTTCTATTGTTTTACTATTGGTTCATCATGTAACTATTTTGTGTATTGATATTGATTATAAGCATGCAAAGGTTTAGAGTGCAATGGCTACTGAGGGCAGTAAAAGATATATTTGAAGGAGATGGTGGTAGAAGAGGTGTTCATGGGTCAGGTTGAGACTTCAGCTCTCAAAAAAACTTCCAAGCCTAGGCTCATTTCTAGGCTGACCTAACTTGCCCAAAAATTTGTTTCATTGTTATAAAATTAATAAAGTATTAAAAAAAAAGTCCTTTTAATCAATATTTTATATACTTTTAGAAATAAATTTACATTTAAAAATATTTTTTTATCTTTTAACTTGAATTCGAGTCGAGTCAAGTCAAACCAAAGTGCAAAAATATTTGTCCAAACCCATATCAAAATCGGGCTAGACCTATCAAATTGGACTGGCTACCCAACCATGGACAGATCTAAGTGAGAACATTAGGGCTATATATTTTAAGAGGCCGAAGCTGGAGCATTATGAGATATTAACTTGATCTTTATATGTTTCTTGACCTCATATTTTGGCGTCGTAATGCAGCAATGTTAAGGCGTTTACTAGTGGTTTCAATGTTGCCATCTATTAGTTCTCCAACTATCAGTAAATTTTTTTATCATTCAACAATGAAAAGTTACAAAATGGTCATTTAATGTAACACTCCAATTTTTTTAAAGATTGAATTGCTAAAATTATTACAAGTGGTTTAATTTGATTTAGTGATTAAGTGCCTTGAAAGTATGTTTTAGGTCATGTGTTTGAATCCCTTCTCTTTGGAATTTTTTCATTAATTTTGAAACTATGTTTGACTTAGTTCGTAATGGTTAACTTTAATTTTTGTTAGTTTCTTGATAAGAATGATCTTGTTAGTTCAGTGGTAAGATCTTAAGTTACTCTTAAGTTTTAAGTTCAAATCCTATAGTGCCTAAAAATGAAATTAATTTTTACTTCCTTTGTTGTGCTGTCCAAGCAGGGGAGTTTGGGTGGAATTCAGATTCCTATCTATCTGATACGATAACAAAGTTCATATTTGACTTGAATTTTTATTTGTTATTGTTTCTTTTCAATTTGAAAATATTCCCCAAATCTCTCCCTCGAACTGTCATCCCTCACCCCCACATACCTCCCTGTTCTTTTTCTCAATTGAGTGTTTTGGAGTTCTATCCTTCTGACGTTTCTTTCTTCTGTTCTTCTTTTCTTTTTTTATTTTCATAACTTCAACATCCTACCTTACTCCTTTTATTTTCAAATTATTACTCAATATTACCTATGCTCAAACGTTGAATCTTTCACCCTTTCTGTCGTTCTTTTGCCACTGTTCTTTTTGCAATATCGCTGTTGTGTTTTCATCTCGGTGTAGGTTAAGATTAATAAATTTTGTTTGGTGAGAATGTTGGAAGATTTTAGATGTTCTTGAATATTCGATATTAATTGTTTAAGTTCTTTGTTAGGTGAAGTTTGGGAGATGCGCAACGTAACAACACGATGGTCACTGAACTAACTATAAATACTACAAAGGTAAGCGCATCTATCGAAAAATAGTATAGCTACGGTGAGTAAATATATCGTATCCACAAGGGCTAAAAGTATTAGTAATTACTATTTTTCTATTATTTGACTGACAAATTAGAGTGATGTGTTTTAATCTAAAATTACTAAACTAATTTAACTAAGAACGCAACAGAGAATGAATTAAGGAAATAATCGAATATCAACCAATGAGAGAGACAATACTCAGGAAAGAATCAACCTAGACTTCGCCTATTATTATAAATCTGAATTAAACGATTTATTCACTTGTGGATTGATCCATAGAAATCCCTAAATTAGGTAAGAACAACTGACTCTAGCTTGATTAATTAAAATATATTTCTAATTAAAACCCCTATCGTTGCATTAACTCCATCTATAGATTCTCTTATTAGATTTGACTCTAATCCGGTAGATTTATGTTGTCTTATTTCTAGGATTGCATACAACTCCACTCAATTATGCTAGATCTACTCTTAAACAAAGACTTTTTCTCACTTCAATTAAGCACATTAAACATGAATTGATATCCCGAAAATATTAAAACAAGAAATAAGCCCACATAATTGAGAACAAGAATTAATTATTTATCACGTAAATCAGAGAGTTACACGGGTGAGGAAACGGGCTGGGACACGACCGTGTGTCCCTAGTTCGATTGTTACACGGGCCTGTGTCTCAACCGTGTGAAGCACATGACCTGGCCACACGGCTATGTGACCCCTGTTTTGCAAATTTTGCATCTTTTTCCTAAATTTTCTAGACTGTTTCAAATTGGTCCCAAGTGGTTTCTAGGTTATTTTTAGGGCCTCGAGGGCTCGATTTAGGGATTGTATGCATGCGTATGAATGTTTTATGATGTGATTATAATATTGAATGATGTAATGTTCAAATGTTTCTGATTTTTTAGTAATACTTCGTAACCCTAATTTGGCGACGGAGACGGGTTAGGGGTGTTACAAATTAGAGGAAAAATATCACTTTTATGTGACTACAACATGGAATGCTTAAAAGTATATGCATATTTCTGTCTGGATCATCATTGAACTCTTCAAAAGTTTTTGTTTAAGTTATTGGGCTGTTAAAATCGATGTTATATAGCTTTCTTTGTTCATGCTACCTGCACCAATCGAAAGTTGTTTTCCCCTTCTCTTCTATAGTTGAGTTTGTTTTTTTCATTAAACAACTTTGGATGTAAAAATTTTGTGAACCAAAATTTAAATAACTTTTTTTATCTACAACATTAACTATCAAATCGGCTTGGATCTAAGTTATGTTCTTCTACTCATCAATGGATACTAATCCATTGTATTGATCGTTGAATCATCGCTTGGAGTTCGCTGGCGGAACTTTTTAAA
Organism: Gossypium sturtianum; assembly: GCA_025698515.1. Taxonomy (NCBI): domain Eukaryota; kingdom Viridiplantae; phylum Streptophyta; class Magnoliopsida; order Malvales; family Malvaceae; genus Gossypium; species Gossypium sturtianum. The sequence continues at coordinate 97,893,341 of CM046947.1, forward strand.
AAAATTAACAGCCCAATGACTTAAATAAAAACTTTTGAATTGTTCAATGACTTAAATAAATACTTTCAAACAGTACAATGACCGAATTGTAACTATTTTTATTTAAGTGACCAAAATAAAAACTTACACATAGTTAGTGGTATAGTTTAAAAATATATATATTCTTTAAAAAAAATAGAAAAAATAGTGCTTAACATAAAATGGATGCTATGATTTTATCAAACTTGTTTGAGTTTATTGAGTTAGGCTTGAGTGAATTAATTCGACAAACAATTTATATACTTATTACAGTTTAGACCCCAAACATTGGATATAAAATTCTCAGTTTGTTTACGGTAGATGAGGGACGCAAGCTCCCTAAACTAGGAATGGTGCTCATCAATTCTTCAAATACAGTATGGGCAAGCCATTTGTTGACAACTTCTGTATAATGAATCCCATCCCAGCTAATATACGAAGACGGGTCATTGCAGCTTTGTTTTAATGGCGGATAACCACAATATATCAACGGATCGTAATTATAAAGACCTCCAATTCCACAACATGCCTTCAAAGTTTCTTTAAATCCTGAAATCATTCGAGAAAATTCCATGTAAAAAAGCAAAATTTTGATGACAAATTAAGTTCGGGTAAATATACATTTTGACACCTGAACTTGGCTTCAATGTTCAAATTGATACCTAAGGTTTTTTTTTTTGTCCAATTACGTTCTTGAACTTAGCTTTAAGGTTCAATTTGGTAGCTAAAATTTATTTTGGTCCAACTAGATACCCAAACTTGGCTTCTTGGTTCAAACTAATACTTATGTAAATGGCTTATTTGAACCAATTTGAATTATGAAGCGAAGTTCAGATATTAATTTAATTTCAACCAAAAAGTCAACTTTAGGTAGCTAAAATCTTAGGTGCCAATTTGAACTTTGAAGCCAAAATCAGGTACCAAAATGTATATTTACCTATTAAGTTTTCTTGTTTTAAAGGATCTGAAAATGTACCAAATTGTTTTGGAGAATGGTAAAACCGCATTGCAGCTTTGTAATAATCAACATAAATAATGTAATGACATGACATTTCAAAACCAACAATGAGTACAATTTCATAAAGATATCATAATAGCTTACTTTCTTTGTCTTCTTTCTTTTGGGAATTTTCTCACTCACTTTCACTTCTCTCTCTTAATGCAACAGACAATGCCATGGGAATTGTTTGTAATTATGGTAATTCTTACTAGTTTGGTACCAGGGCTTGTTCAAATTTTTAATAGAGTATTCGAAGTCGAACCTTGTAATACTTTATATCCGACCTAGACGTTATGAGTAAATTTTGAGAAATTACATGCACTCGTTTTAAAGCCAGAAATTAAAATTCGGAAATGTAACATAAAACAGAAATTGATAATGATATTTCCAGTTTTTAGGGAAAAACACCATATCAAATTTATTCTTTTTAATTGCAGAAAACATTTATAATATCACTTAGTTTTGCAGATGAAATCTTAAGTTAAATAGATTTTTGAAAACTGTAGTTTGATTTTCAAACTCAACATATTGCAATTTGAAATAAAATATTCTAAATACGATAAAGTAGTTGAAAACAAAAAAAAACAAAATCCAAAACAGTTAATAGACCCCAAAAAGTCCAAAAATAGTCTAATTCAAAACAATACTTAAACTTAATCAAATTAAAAGAAATAGTAATTTAAACGAGAGCTCGCTACGCCTAATCCATCCCTAAGTTTGCTAGTTACTTGAGGAAAATATACAAAAAGTGAGCTTACGACATTTCAAATGCATGTGTAACACATCCCAAACAATCAATGGATGGACATAAATTAATGATTTACATTTCAAATGCATGATTAGATTGAATCGGATGTATTATCATAATACATCATCGAGCATCGACTGGATGCAAAATCGATACATATTCAGATGCATAATTAGATCCTACCCCCATACACACTATCTCTCGGCGGAATTGAATAGGTAAAAGATGTCCCTATAAATAAACCAAATAGGGTATCAAATAACCATCCAACCCCACACACCATAAACAATCATCCCCTAGAGCAAATTGAAGCTAACCCGGAATGGACCCAACAGCTGCAGCCCAATACCCAAATTAACCTAATCAAAAAAAAAAAAAACAAAACCCTAGCCCCCTAATCCAAGTGGCACATGACCTAGCCCTCCACTTGCTCCACTTGCCCCTGTCTCTCGCTCCACCGCCACCTGCCGAGCCTCGACCGCCCTCGCCACTCACCGCAAACAATAAACGAGACAGACAGAAGGCGAATAAGTGTAAAATTTTAGGCTATAAAAGCCGGTTATTTCTTTGTAAAAGGGGGTTCCTTTTTTTTATTATCAATACAAAGAGAGATTTTCATCAAAGCAGTAACAGATTCGGAATACAAAAAAGAGTTTCTAGATGCAAATACAAGATCTAAATACTAAAAGGGGAGAGAACAAACATTAAAAGGAGACGAACGGAGATCCAAAAAAAAGAAGCAAACAGCAAACCGAGATTAAACCCTAAAAACTAAAACCAAAGCCGAGAGAGGTGATTTTTTTTTTTTTTTCTCTTTTCCTTACATTCGAAGTTTTTTTTTCCTCTCTCCCTTTTTCTTTTCGACATATACATATACATATATTATTTTTAAAAAAAAAAGAAAAAAAAACAATCTTTTACCTTTTAAAGCCATCAGAAGGTGTGGTACCATGCATGCATACTGGCGACGAGCCCATCTAGGAATTTCCCCTTTTCTTTGGACTGCGCAGAGAAAAAAAAAGAAGAGAAAGTAAGTTTTTTTAAATAGTTCGATTTTGGTCCTTTTTTTGATTATTTTGATTATTTTACTATTAAATTAATTACTTTTAAAATTATTATTATATGTATTATTTTTTTTATTATTACTATTATATTTATTATTTTTGATGTTAATATTAATTTGTATTATTATTTTAATGATTATTATTGTATTTGATATAATTGTTTTAAATGCTATTCTTAATATTATTTTTGCTAATCTATTATTTATCGTATTTATTTTATTATTATTATTTCATTCAATATTATTATTTATTTCAAATATCATTATTGCATTGTATTCGTTTTTTCTATACGTTATTATTATATTTATTGTTTATTATATTTACTTTCATCATTATTTTATTTTCATTATTATTACTAATATACTACTATTATCATTATCATCTATATTATTATTTATTTATTATCACTATTATTATCATTACCATTATTATTATTTTATGTTCCTTTATAATACCATCGTTATTATTTTGTTATTATTACTCCTCATTTTATTATTTTATTTCTACTATTACTTTATTATGATTGCTATTATTATTACTATTATTTCTATTCAGATCTAGCCACTAGATAAGGAAGATTATGTGGTGTCCTAAAGTATTGGATGTAACACTTCACCTTAAAATGAGACGGCCCTTGGCATACATTTCCAATTTATCCAAATTTATTCTTCAACAACAAGAGGATCGTATTTTGAATTCTTAAGTTTTCAACTTTTCGACATTAAGACATTAGATAATCAATTAGGTACCAATTTTGGGCGTATCGAGGTGCTAACCCTTCCTAAATGCGTAACCGACTCCCGAATCCGTTTTACGATTTTCGTAGACCAAAATTGTGTTTTGATAAATTAATCGATTATTAAAAACAAACACTTTTAAGGTGGATCACACCTCATCAAAAAGAGACTCTGTTTTTATTCGTTTTCAAAAAGCTGCCACTAGATAAGGAAGATTATTAAACTGTCAACACTTTATTCATAAAACATATTCTCACCCCAATTCACATGCAATACTAATCAGAAAACAAATGTGTGTATGATATAAATGCTATACACATCAGATTTTAAATCGCTTTGGTAGAAATCACATCATGCTATTACAAATGGCATACATTTTATACATATCATGCTTTCAGAAATTGCATTTAACAGAAGTAGAATATCAGATCCCATGTTTTACAATCTTATTTATACAATACGGACCCTACAAAGGCTAAATTCGAATCGCACATCAAAAAACGGCCCAAGAGTAAATTTTCAAAAAATGGGCTCACACGCTCATTTGGCCCACACGGCCTAACACATGCCCGTGTGGCCCATATGACCCAAATAGCCCAAATCGTGTGGTACAGAAGGTCGTGTGACGTCGACAGTAGTTTTTCGGCATCTCACTGTTCATTGTTTTTCGAGTTTTCTATTACAAACCTGGGTCTGATGCGAATCCAAGAGCTAGATTTCCAGTACCTAAATCAACATTTTACACAGATTAGCCAACGAAAACTACCAATTCCTAAATCCCTAATTTGGTTCCAAACATCCACAATCAACCTTAAAACCATAAAAATTCAGCCCCCAACAAGGCATAACATCACTTACCCCTGAAGCAATAGCAATCGAACGCACTTAATTCGTTGAAGGGACACACTTAATTCACTGGAGGATCATCAAACGTCACACGTTCTTCTCTTATCAGAAAACCATACTATCAATCAACGAAATTCGTATAACACCAAAATGTAAGCTGAGTACCAAGAAAACTAAAACTCTAGCCACAGAAAATAACAACACTTACATTGGATTTACTTACGTTCAATTATAACAACACCACGCAATGCTCGTACAAATGATGGAAAAAGAAATAACAACAGCATGGAAAAAAATGAAAATTAAGAAGAAAAAGAGAAGAGAAAAAAAACGTGAAAAAGAAAAGGATGGAGATAATGGACGTCACAAAAAAGGGAGATTTTGTTGAGGAAATTTTGATTATAAAATTATTATTTAAGAAAAATAAATCTGATAAGTTTCTATCTAAACCAATTTTCTAACCACACTACTGCATGGGTGGCACACAAAGAATTTAGCAAAAATAATTCTCGTTTGCACACGCGGGGATTTGTACACAAGACCAAAAGATAAGCTAAAACTTTACCACTAAACCAACAAACTCATTCTATCATTAGTTGAGTGAAAATAATATTTAAGCCCAAAGTTCAGAGATAGAGGTTTAATAAAAAATTAACAAAATTCAAGGGAAAAGGATTTGAACCCAGAACCTCACACACACAAACACAACACTTAACCACTGAACCAGATCAATTCACTTGACTATTTTTAACAATTCAAAAAAAAAATTTTTGGGGCGTTACAACTCTCTCCTTTAAAAGAAATTTTGGCCTCGAAACTTACCTGATTCAAACAAATGTGGGTATTGCTGTTGAATCGGGTCCTCAAGCTCCCAAGTGGCTTTTCTGTATCATGATTTCGCCACAGAACCTTAACTAATAGAATGGTCTTCCTTCTCAAAACCTTAACCTCTTGGTCTAAGATCTGTATCGGCTCCTCCTCAAAAGTCAAATCCGACCTTACCTCAATTTCTTCAACAAACACAATATGAGATGGATCAGATCTATACCACCTTAACATAGAGACGTGGAACACATCATGTATACAGTTCAACTCTGAAGGCAACTCTAAATGATATGCAACCAACCCAACTCGTCTCAAAACTCGTTAAGGCCCAATGAATTTAGGGATTAACTTGCCCTTAAGGCCAAACCGAAGGCCCTTCTTCCATGGAGATACCTTAAGGAAAACTTGATCTCCCACTATAAACTCTATTTCTCTCCTCTTCAGATCTACATAAGGCTTCTGTCTATTAGAAGCTGCCTTAAGACGATCCCAAATCAGTCTAATCTAATCTTCAATCTCAGAAACCAAACCAAGACCCATAATCCTCCTCTCACCCAACTCAGTCCAACACAGAGGGATGCGACACTTACGATCATAAAGAGTCTTGTAATGTGCCATCTGAATATTGGACTGAAAGTTGTTATTATAAGCGAACTCAGCCAGTGGCAGAAACTCCTCCCAACTACCACAGAAGTCGATAACACTATTCCGTAACATATCCTCCAACATCTGAATCACTCTTTCGAATTACCCATCAATTTGTGGATGAAACGCAATACTGAAGTCTAACCGAGTACCTAGAGCCTCATGCAATTTCTTCCAAAATCGAGATGTAAATCGGGGGTCTCGATCTGAGATAATCGATACCAGAACCTCATGAAGTCTAACAATCTCAGAGATGTATAGCTTCACTAGCTTCTATAGAGAATAATCGGTCCTAACTAGAAGGAAATGAACAAACTTGGTCAATTGATCCACGATGACCCAAACAGAATTCTTCTTAGTGGGTGTTAACGGTAACCCACTAACGAAGTCCATAGTTACTCATTCTTATTTCCACAACAGAATCTTAATGGGTTAAAGCAAACCTGAAGGTAGTTTGTGCTCAGCCTTAACTTGTTGGCACGTCAAACATCGAGAAACAAAATTGGTTACCTCACTTTTTAAACCGAGCCACCAGTACAACTTTTAGAGATCTTGATACATCTTATTTCCACCAGGATGCATAGTATAAGAGCTACTATGTGCTTATCGCAAAACAGACTGCCTCAACTTAGTACCATCATGCACACAAATCTGACCTCTGAAACACAGAATGCTCTCACTATTCAACCCAAAATCAGAAGTCTTACCTTCCTCAACTTGCTAAAGCCAAATAACCAAAGAATCATTCAATATTTGCTTATCACGAATTTGATCAATCCAAGTCAGCTTAACTTGCAACTCGGATAACAAACTATCATCCTCAAACAGACTTAGGCGAGTAAACATGACCCTTAAATCAGATATCGATCTCCGACTAAAAGCATCAACCACAACATTGGCCTTACCAAGATGATACTCAATGACGCAGTCATAGTCCTTAAGCAACTCAATCCATCTACGTTGTCTAAGATTCAACTCCTTCTAAGTAAGGAGGTACTTGAGGCTCTTGTGATTAGTGTAGATGATACACCTCTCACCATACAAATAGTGTCGGTACACAAAATTTAACAAAAATAATTCACGTTTGCACATGCAATGATTCAAACATAAGACAAAAGAGTAAATCAAAACCTTACCACTAAACCAACAAACTCATTCTATCATTAGTTGAGTGAAAAAAATATTTAAGCCCAAAGTTCAGAGATAGGGGTCTAATAAAAAATTAACAATATTTTGGAGGAAAGGGTTTTAACCCAAAACCTTACACACACAAATACAACACTTAACCATTGAATCAAATCAATTCACTTGACTATTTTTAACAATTCAAAAACTAAAATTCTAGACGTTACAATCCCAGCATAAAAGTTCATCATGTATTCAAAGCCTCAATTTTCTAGGTGAAGGGATTTTTTTCCTACTTTTTTGTTTATCTATTAATCCCGATTACTATAATAGATTTGGGGATTTTTTTTTTTAATCTTATGAGGTTTTCGTATTTCGGGTTTAATTATCTTAAATCACATTTTTCGTTAATGGAGATACACATAAATTAAATATAATTTTTTCCACACGTGGAATGTCACGTCCTTCTATTTTTTTCATATTTGGCGCCGTATCATAGATTTAATGATAGGTTAATTTTTTCTTGGGAAAATGATAAACATGATTATTTGAATAGCTAAAAAATTTCAAAAAATGGTTGGAGAATTAAAATGATTTTTTTTTACAAGGTTTGAGGACTAAATAAGTTATTCTGCCTTAAATAAAAAATCATATATTAAAATTTGATATGAATAATGATGAATTTAGCTCATAATAATTACTCATTCTGTCATTTTGACTCTTATTCGTTTTTAGGTTATTTTGACCCTCAATCTTTAAATTTTAATCAAATTGCTTCTTCTTTTTTTACAGAAAAACTAACTGAACTATTAAAATTTTATTGGCATTGATGTGACCACTAGCATGCAATCCACATATAATTCATAAAATTTCAAAAAATATATTTAAAAATAAAAAATTTTAAAAGGGCTCGTAAAAAATTTTAAAAAATTTATCCATGTTAGCAGTGAAGTATACGTAAAATGCCACACGAGCTACCATGTCAATACCATTAAAATTTTAACAGTTCAATCAGATTTCTGGCAAAAAAACAAACAGTTTAACTAAATTTTAAAAGTTGAGGGCCAAAATGATAAAATAAATAAACGTTAGTAGCTAAAATTATATTTATGCTAATTTAATATAATAGCCTTTAATAAATTTAAATATGAGTGAATTAAATTAAAATTTAAAATTTAAGTAGGATTAAATTTGAATAATTATATACAATATTTAATGTCCATACTATAAGCTTTAAAATTTAAGTAGGATTAAATTTAAAAGCTTTGAACAAGTTGATGTATTTCCTCAATATCCGGTCATAACTTTTAGGCCGGGTTTGGAGTGTTACATCAATGAAAACTTTCAAATAGTTTAATGACCGAATTGTAACTTTTTTAGTTAAGTGACCAAAATGAAAACTTACCTATAATTTAGTGAATAATGATGTAGTTTACCCTAACAAAAATTCTTTAAATATTGGAAAATACAGTGCTTAATATAAAATGCTATGATTTTATCAAACTTAATTGAGTTTATTGAGTTAAGCTTGAGTGAATTAATTCGACAAACAATTTATATACTTATTACAGTTTAGACCCCAAACATTGGATATAGAATTCCCAGTTTGTTTAAAGTAGCTGAGGGACACAAGCTCCCTAATCTAGGAATGGTGTTCATCAATTCTTCAAATACAGTATGGGCAAGCCATTTGTTGACAACTTCTGTATAGTGAATCCCATCCCAGCTAATATACGAAGAAGGGTCGTTGCAGCATTGTTTTAATGGCGGATAACCACAATATATCAACGGATCGTAATTATAAAGACCTCCAATTCCACAACATGCCTTCAAAGTTTCTTTAAATCCTGAAACCATTCGAGGAAATTCCATGTAAAGAAGCAAAATTTTGATGACAAATTAAGTTTGGGTAAATATACATTTTGCCACCTGAACTTGGCTTCAATGTTCAAATTGATACCTAGGGTTTTTTTTTTTTTTTGGGTCCAATTACGTTCTTGAACTTAGCTTTAAGGTTCAATTGGTAGCTAAAGTTTATTTTGGTCCTACTAGGTACCCAAAATTGGCTTCTTGGTTCAAACTAATACTTATGTAAATGGCTTATTTGAACTAATTTGAATTATGAAGCGAAGTTCAGATACTAATTTAATTTCAACCAAAAAGTCAACTTTAGGTAGCTAAAATCTTAAGTGCCAATTTGAACTTTGAAGCCAAAATCAGGTATCAAAATGTATATTTACCTATTAAGTTTTCTTGTTTTAAAGGATCTGAAAATGTACCAAATTGTTTTGGAGAATGGTAAAACCGCATTGCAGCTTTGTAATAATCAACATAAATAATGTTGATTTGGGGATGAAGGTTTCGGATATTTTCGAGTTCTTTTCGAAGTAATTCATTGTGATGTTGAGAGAATTGGTTCAACCATGTTAGACAACCTGTTAAAGGATCATATTGATCCTTTCCTGAACCATGAAATTTTGTCAGCAAAGATGGGGAGCATCCAATAGGAAAGTTGCCGGGGACCAAAAATGTAACTGCCCCTAACTCGATCAACTCCTGCATGTATACCAAATGTTAATAATTTTAAGGTAAAAACACATTTTCTTTACCTCTCAATTTTGATATGGAGCTAATTGGTCTTCTCAAAAAATTGGAATAATTTAATCGCTGTCAATTTTAAATGTAAACAACTAAGGACAGTTAATTATGATGTTAATATCTTACATCAATTGTAAATAATTTTGGTTGATATACTAACAAATTTAACTCTAGATGTTTATATATTTTGCGCACTAAATTTGTTAAATCAAGACCAGATTGACAGAATGTGTAAAACTTATGGTCTAAATTTGTTAAATCAATATAAAATTGATGTAATACGTAAATGTTAAGATGAAATTGACAAAATGTGTAAACTTAGAGGGCTAAATTTGATATGTTAACAATAAAAATATGTATAATTAACATTGTGATTAATTGTTGCTCACTTTCGAAATTGACAAGATTAAATTGTCCTTATCTTTTTAGAGAGATCAGTTTTCTCAATATCGAAATTGAAAGGGACCAAAGATGTCATTTTACCTAGTTAAAACAAAGACAGCATCCATCAGTTCTTACATTGATTGATGAAGATATGATATCAACAACAAGAGGGACAAGTCGTCGGATATTCTCAATGTTTTTCCCTTGCTTGAATGCATGATTGTAATCATTTCCTCCAATCTCTCCCATCACAATCAAGGACTTCCTTAGGAGCTCTTTGCAATCTATAGATCATAGCTTATTATTAGCATTTGAAACAAAAAAAAAAAAAACATGGTAGGGCTTTGAAACATTAAAGCTTACTTGAAGAAGATGAGCAAAGAGATGGCAATAAATGTTTGAAGGAATTCACTTCAACTCCTAAAGAAATGTTGGTGGAGACACTGTGGATTCCTTGTTCAGCAAGAAACGACGAATTCAGAGCAGTAGCACTCGCCACTGCAAAATTCGCTCCCTTTTGGAATTTCTCCCATTTTCCACTTTTAGATCCATAAAATGGTGGTAAAAGGAAAATCCCAAAGCTTCAGCTGCAAAACACGTCCAATTGGAACCACATAAGCATATATTGCGGTAGATAACAGGTACAGAACCAGGACAAAAATCAGGGTGCCAAGCATGGCAATCGGTAGAAAAACATTAGATTACATACCGAGGATATCTATAACCAAGCGGCCATCGCAGAATCGGCCGGTGGGATGGTGAAAGAAGGTGCGGCCATAGGGAAGAAAAGCAGAACGAGGAGGTTTGGTGGATTCTGAAATTGAAATCTCAAGTAAATTGCCTGTATCAGTTAATGAATCACCAAAGCTGAAAATCGATGTGAAACATCCATTTACTGGTGAATTAATAATGCTTCTTATTATTACAATGAGAAATACAAGTGTTGTTTCAACGAGGAACATGATGAAGAAGTAGCCATTGAAGCATATATATATTTAAGGAAGCAAAATAAATAAAAAAATTTGCACCAACACCTTTTGAAATGTGGATATTTATATTACCACTTTCTCACCAACAAATTAACATACATACATACATATTTCAAGTTAAGTATAGACTTTATCCAAACCTTTAAATATGGTATTTTTTTTCAATATATATATAAATTCATTTTAAATTTATACTATACTTAAAATGACTGATTCAATTAATGTCATGAGTCAACCTGACACCTGCTATAAAATTTTCAAACAAAACAACTGAAAAACATTTGCCGGGAATCAAACACTAGACCAACATTGTGGGCATGATAAATTTTAGTAAATATTAACATTCCACATCTATCTTTTATTTTACCTTTCATGTTCATTTTACTATTTTTTTTCAACAGTTTTATTTCCAAGATTCGAACTTACGTTTTATGTGTATCTTTGAATCCTAATATTATATGTTCATAGATGACTCTACAATAGATATAAGATTACAGAAGTTGTATGTAGAGTAGGTATGTATGTATGTATACAGGTATGTAAGATCAGCAACTGCTTTCTGTAAATGATTATGAGTGAGAAAATTAATTAGATGCAAAGTAGCTTTCTATAAATAGATTTAGTTAGCTGCAAAGTCGCTTTATATTATTTTAAAATATTATCTTTAAGCAACTATATATATCTTAAATAATAATAATAAAACAGAGGAACTATATCATATATTTTTATTAAATTAATAATCAATTTTAATCATTTTATATTTTATTGTGTAACTAATAGTCCATATTAGATATGTTTTAGGGTCAGACTATCGGTTCAAATCAAAAAGTCTATAGAGAGGTTTTGAACAAAAATATTAAACTTGAAAAAAAATTTAAATAAAAAAATTAGATTCATTAAAAAATATGGATCGAACTTGAACTCCAACCGTCAAGACTTGATCTCAGCCAAACTAGACTCATATTTCAATTTTTAAAATATGTTATTTTTCTTGTATATTTTTATATATTATGAAATTTGTGTTAATATAAATATTAAAAATAAGGTAAAGTACAAGAATAGTCATCCAACTATTTAGTTGGTTCTATTTTTTTCATCAAGCTATTAACTTCTTTGATTTAATAATTGTTTTTATTTTTTAGCCCTCCAACTTTATAAAAAATCATTTTAACCCCTCAATTTTTTTCAACCCTCTTTAGTGTTTGTTATTTTCCCAAAAATGGATGTGGGGGTAATAGAATAACGTGAGATTCCAAACTAATTGAGGGACCACAATTTTACTTTAAAATACACAGTTTGGAGTAAATAGCAAACTTTCTTTGTCTTCTTTCTTCTGCTTTCACTTTTCCTCTCTCTTAATTTCTTTCCCCAAACCCCACCAGAAACTGCCAATGCTTTGTAACTATGGCAATTATGAAAGAAATTTTTCAAATTTTGACTAAAGTATCCGAAGCCGAACTTGGTATAAAGGCTCATCATGTATTTCATGCTCTAACTTTTGAGTATAAAAAATATAGTAATACAAAATGTACAGTTTCATCTCTAGTGAAACACCAAACGTAAACAAAAAATATATATATGTAAATATTAAATCCCATAACAACTTTGGATAAAAACTTCACTTCTGATTCAAATTTAGGAGGAATCGATTGCTACAAGCAAAGCTTGACTGACATGGTTCATTATGAATGGAGATTTTGATAGGGAATCAATGTCTCAAATCGTTTTTTGCTGGTTTTTTTGGTTTCTTGATTCAATTCATGGTGAAGGGTGTTTTTTTCAGTTCTTTTTTTTTTTAATTATTTTATGGACACTACTCATCACATCATCCATGGTCCCTTCCCAATTATTCAATGACATTTCAGCAACCTTTTTCATGTAATTGACACATAATTTTAGTAATTTTTTTACACGTACAGAACATTGAACCTTGAACCCTAAATCTTGAATCCAAAATCTTGAACCCTAAATCCAAACTTGAACCTCGAATCCCGAACCCCAAATCCAAAACCCGAACCCTGAACATTTTTAAGATTCTTGGTTCATGGTTCGGGATTCAGGATTCAAGGTTCAGGGTAAAAAAATTAATAACATTACGTGTCAATGACATAAAAAAATTAATGAAATGTTATTAAATAAATGAGAATGGACTATGAATGATGTGGTGCGAAGGGTCCATAAAATTATTTCTCCATGTCTAGTGCCACATCAAATATTTAACAGTAGGTTAACTTTTTTTCATCCATTTTGGGGAATGACAAATATAGTTATTTCAAGGGCTAAAAAATACAAAAGAAAAATTGAGAATTAATTTTTTTTTTCGAAATTGAAAGGATAAATAAATCAATCTACCTTAAATAAAAATATATATTAATATTTAATATAATGACCTTGAATAAATTTAAATTTGAATAATTATATATATTGAGCCTAATCTATTTTGAGTCATAAATATCTCAAATCAAAATAAATTATGGTTGATATGTGAATCACGATTGAATATTATTTTTCCAACCCATTTCTCCAATTTGGTTGACATGTGGACCGATTTAATCAAATTGTTGCTCTATTTTCCAACAATTTAATCAAATTGTTGCTGAAGCAATTTATTGCGGAACTCAAATATGTTTCTTTTTTATGGTTAACTTTCAATAGTTTCATGTATACTACATTATTTGATTAATATAAAAATTAAATACAGTTTTGGTTGAAATGGTAAAACTCACTTAATAACGATCATGATATATTAGGTTCAAATCTCGCAATTCTTATTATATGTATTGTTATTTCCCTTTACCATTGAGACACGTGTTAGCAACACAGGCAATGTGAACCCTCTTGTTGAGATGTTGTTTCAAGACCTACCCACCATAGTCAAGGGAGAATCAACCCACCTCCTCTCCCCAGAAAGGTAGAGACACCTACTTTTAGGTATGAAAACTCCTCAAGTGTAAACATATATCTTTAAAGCGATTAAGGGCTACATGGGCATAACAACTTTATATTTATCGAATGAATAATAGAATGAGCAAGTAAGGGTGTTTCTACAAAGACCAGTAATAACTTTATCTCTTCAAATAAAAGCAATAAAAGTAAATTGAAAAGGGTTTTTTTTATGAAATCGAAAACTAAATTTAAATTGAAAATTTAAGTCGAAGAAATCAATAAATAAAAGTTTTATAAAAGTTGATGGAAAAAAACTATAGCCAAAGGTAAATCTTCATTGGATTTATGAATTTGATCATTGACATAAATATAACTTCAATGCCTTTAGTAAATTAGTTCTAGTTATTGACTCAACGTCAAACAACCAATCTCTCATTACCTGTTCGGTAATCAAGAGACAACTTATAATTTGAAATTACTTTTCTAACCAATAAATAACCTTGCAACTCAACGCTCAATTTTTAACTTACTGAAAACATTAAAAACTAGGGAGAATTAATTCTAATCAACAAATTCACCTCAACTGACTGATTCAATATGAATGAGATATTTGATAAGGAATTGGTGAAGGTTTTTTTTTTTTTTTTTTGCTTTTCTATTAACCCCCATTGTTATAATCGATTTGGGGAATTTTTTTTAAAAATACTTATTAGGTTTTCATTTTTTGAGTTTAATTATCTTAAATCACTTTTTTTTCATACGAGGAAATATACATAAATTTAAACACATTTTTTTCACGGAATGTCACATTATTCTATTATTATTCATATATTTAACGATAGGTTAACTTTTTCCATTCATTTTGGGAAATGACAAACACTATTATTTGAAGAGTTAAAAATGACTAAAAAAAAGTTGGAGGACTAAAATGATTTTTTTTCAAAGTTGGGGGCTAAATAAGTTATTTTGCCTTAATCGAAAACATATATTAAAATTTAATAGGACAATTTACCACATTTGCATCTTAGTTCTAATTTGGTGTTTTCATGACAACACCTTTCACAAAAGTTGTTTCTCACCTTCCTAACATTCATTTTCTTCCATAAAAACTCAACAACCAACATAAACTCTCTCATGGCAAGTCTCTAGACTTTCAACCATAATGAAAATTAGTCCCCTCATTAGCTAGCTTAAGCTTTGGGGACTCCAAAAGTACAAAAATCATTAAGAAAAACCTCAAAAATCACTTACTTGCTAGGGAATATGTTGGCTGAAATTTTTGAGCTCCAAAACCCTTATTTCTCTTCAATTTTCGGTGGATGAAGGTGGAGGAATAGTGAAAAGATGATAACACCTTTATTCATCTTATTTTATTCGTTTCTATCACCTAATATCCACTAAATTTGACCAACTTTAAAATCTTGTCTCCCTAGCTCCTATATGGCCGGCCATCACTAATTCAATGGCCTAATATCACTTTAAGGACCTCTAATTTATATTCCTTAGGTAATTGGCACCTCTAGCAATCCAAATAGAACTTTCGCACTTTATGCGATTTAGTCCTTTTTCGCAATTAAGCCCTCAATCGCTAAAATTAAAGCACCAAAATTCTCATGCCTCTTTAAAATTTAGTTGGGGGCTACATTAGTGGACAAATTTATCATTAAGCTTTTTTTAAAGGAGAATAGTTTTTTTTTTATTTCTTACAATATCATATATATAAATATATATATATATATATGTTAAAATAATAAAAAATCTTAACTTTTTAAAAATAAATCTAAATACTTCAATTTATATCCAAATAAAATAAAGACTTATTTTGATTCAAATAAAAAAAATTAATTTGAACTAAATCTTTAAGAAAATAAAATAAGGCAAAAGTTCTTTTATTGAAATATAATAAATTAGGAAAATGAAAATTAGTTGGATTAAGTTCTAGTGGTGTTTTTAGACTTCATAATTAGGGTTCAAAATATGTCACATGCAATAATGTTTAAATCAAGTTTGTGATATTGATATTGGGTAGGATAAAGGTCTTGACTTCATTCCTATAACTTCGAAAGTCGATTTCATTCCTATAACTTGGTGTTAGGGTGAATGCGTTTCATACTTGGAGGGTCTATGATACATACTGAATTCCGCCACCGTGGGGGCTCGACTAGATCTTAAGCCTCACCTTGATCTTTATCCTAAGGCTATGAGTTAAAACCTAATTCAAACATTGGTAGGAGAAAACCAAACTCACCATCCTAGGGGCCTACTATTGAATAATGATATGATGAATGAAAAGGATAAGGTAAGGATGGCTCCCCAAGTTTTCTCTAGCATTTGCATAAAGTCGAGTCGGATACTTGAAACATCTTTAGTTCCCTCATGAGAGAATGGGATGAGTAAGAAGAAGGACCAACATCATCACCAAACCGATATGAGGATGTAACTAGATGTGTAGGCTAAGCTTACTCTTAGTGATCCTCATTGATGACTCAATTGTACACATTGTTGCCTAAACTAAGGAATCTATCATTTCTCAATAAGATACGATGGACTCTAGATTTCATACTAATCATTTGTACTTTAAATTTAAAATCGACCTTGACACATGTGGGTCTCATTCTATACCACGAGAAGCACAATATCCATTCTACTTTAAATTGATTCTACTTTAAGTTTATATTGACCTCAATACTTGTGGGTCTCATTCCCTACCTCAAGGGGCACAATATCCATCCTACTTTAAATTTAAAATTGACCTCAACACCTGTGGGTCTCGAGATTATGCTGTGAAAAAAGGCACAATTTAATAAATAATTTTAAAAGATCCCTATTTAGGGGAAAATACAATAAATCAATAAACAATCAATTAAGAGAATTTAAAATTACTATAGTGCATGTAATATCTAGGGCAGATTTGAATTAGAAAATTCATTCTATTATTCTCTAAGACAATATCAACGACATCTCATAGAGAACGAAAATGACCTAAACCATTAATGTCGATAGTAATCCACCGTGGTCAATAGGTTTGATCCATTTTATGGGGGTGCCTTTTAGTGTTAGAATGAAATAGAGTGCCAAGGAAGGTTGTTAAGTTTGGTGATGGAGAAGAAGATCCTTTTCTCATCATTCAGGGAGGGAGGTCTTGTGTCTAGTAGTACCATGTCACTGAAAAATTTGAGACATGGTGATTATGCGGTCAACCAGGTGGAAAGGCCATTGTACGTGGGTTGTCATCGAGTGTGGTGTTGTCATCGAAAGGGAGGTTATTGTAACGCCCCAAGTCTTTTTTAAATTTATGAATTGTGAAATTGTGTCAAGTGATTAATTTGGCCTAATGGTTGAGTGGTTTGGATATGTGCTTGAGGTTTTGTGTTTGATTACTTTCCCTTAATTTTTGGTTGTTTTTATCCTTATGTCTAGCTAGTCACACCTAGCTTATCTATAATTTTTGTTTAATTATTGATGAGAATAAGATTATTGATTTAGTGGTAAGGCTTATTAACTTATCTTTAGGTCCCAAGTTTGAATCTTATAGTGTGCAAAAGTAAGAACTATTTTTGCTCTTTCTTTGTTGTGCCACCCATGCTCAGAATTTGGGTCAAATTTAACTTATCCTTCTGTTTTTTTTTCTCTTCTTCTTTGATTGATTGAATTTCTCTTTGTCGTCTTCTCCCTCTATAATTTTGTTTTTCCTTTCTCTATTCTTCTATTCTTTTTCTTCTTTCTTTCGGTTTCCATAGCTTGCCAATCGCTACTTATGTTTCTCTTCTTCCATCTCTTTTGTCGTCCCTTTTCATTGCTAGTTACATCTCAGTAAGTGTTGCTTGCACATTGTTTTCAATGGTGTAGTTTATTGTTTCGGTTTTCACAGAGTTAAGTGGTCTTTTTGAGTGGGTAAATTGGAGATTGGTCTAATTGTCTCTATGTTTCTATTAGGTGAAGAGTGAGTGGCACATAAGTCTCCTCCGATGAATTGAGGATTTAGGCGACCTTGACACTAAGGGTAAGGATTGTATGCCTAAATAGGGGCTAATTTCTGCTAGGTTTGAATGCCCTATTGTTTAGGTCGAATGCTTTAATATTTTTGGCCAAATACACTAAACCGAGTAGGGGCAGATTGAGTGATTTGGTTTTGGTGTATTGTTATTAATTGGTTTTGTTTGGATGTCGTATGTAGGAACGAAAAGTGTGTTGCAGTGTCATTATTCAGAAAATCATCAAGTGTGTGACTCAAACTTGAAAAAAATCTGTGAAAATATGCGAAACCAAAATTGGCAATTGACGCCACATGATCGTGTGTCTGGCCGTGTGTGTCACATAGGCGTGTGCTAGATCGTGTGGGTCACACAGGCTGGATAGGTAGGGCGTGCAGGCTACACGAGCGTGTGGGCCCATTTTGAAGGTTAAGTTGGGTCGAGCATACGATTCGTAAAATTTTGTAATCGATTGTGTGAATATGTCAGATATTCATTAAAACTAATAGGCTATACATGACGTTAGATGCAAACATTCTGTGAGCATAATAGATTTGTTAAACTCGTAAAATGTTGTATGAGTATTTGAGTGGACATGTCCCTATTCCGTAGCTGATTCGAATATTGTGCATAATTCTGATTTGTGAAACTATATACTTTATTAGCATATCTCTAATCTGATAAGCTTATTAAAAAGCACGGATAGTCTAAATAAATTTGTGTATATGATATGATGTTGTATGTGAATTGGGGCGAGATGTGAATATGATATGGAGGAAGTTCTGGAAGACCTCGATCTGCATTTTTTGCGATTCACCCACGAGATCTGATTTTGGCAGTTAAATTGCAATATATGTACATATGGTAGCTCAACTGCATGAATTTTCTATGACTGTTGACCACTAAGTCGGTGTGTAAGGTTGGATGAGTAATAATTACCCTAATTGGTGTGTTGGGTGGGACGGAAATGGTGTGTAGTGGATGGGGGTAGGATCTATTCTGTTTGACTTTTTGCATCGCTAAACATGCCATGCCATCTGTATCTGCTCTATTATGATGTATCTGTGCATTAGTTTTCTGCTATCTGTTATGTTTGTGGGCCAAGTTGTACATTGGACTTCTAACTCACCCAATTATTTTACCATTCTAGGTAAACCACATACTTAAGATTGGGTGGTATTTGGAAGCTCGGATTGATCACACTTTTATAGGACAATTTAATTTATTTTCAATTAGACTTTATGGACTTTATTTTGGACTATTTATCAATTTTTGGAAGTTATTAATGTTTTGGGTTTTGGTTGGCTTAAATGGTTTTAATAAACTAAAAATATACATTAAATGATTTTTCGTAAACTAAATTTGAATGATTGTTTTCAAATTAACAAGTTAATGATTTTGCCCTGCAAATGTTAATCGAAAAATTGGGTTTTAAAATATGAAATAAGCAAAGTTGATAACATGACTCTTTTAATAAACTTGAATATGTGTCCAACATTTTGGAAAACATACATTAATCAACTTTCAAGTTTTTCTTAATAACAAATTAGACAAGTTTTTGCTAAATTTTTTATACGAGAATAAGAACTTTTAGAAAACAAATGATCGAAATTTTGGAAACTTAATATAACTTTCGAGATTCAGTTATCACGTTTAGGCCAAGTTTGGATGTTACACTGCCATGAGACAATCTGCATACAATCTACACGGATGGTATGGAAATGGTTGACTCGGAAGACTAAGAGTTGCTCCTTGTGCATGCTGAGCACACTTCTGGAGATGAAAGGTTGCACCAAAGCTTCTAGAATGTTCACATTTAATGCAAAGCTGAGTAGCTGTGACCAGGTGAGTCGAAGTAATGATGGGCTGCAACCTATCATAGGGCGTGTGTCCGAGTGTCATTGGTTGCGAATCGATGAAGTTCATAGGTAGTGAAATGCACCGTTTTGGGAATACTCTATATATTCCCTTCTTCAACCTTGAAGCTATTTTTCCCGCTTTAGGTTTTCGAATTTTTCTTTCTTATGTTTCAGCTATTGTGTTGTTGGTTCTCCAAGGCTCGACTTTATGGGTTTTTTCTCTCTTATGCTCTCTTTTTCTTGTTTTGAGGTTTTTTTGTTTGGGATTTTAGAGGGTAAAATCTCGTTTTAGCTGCTTCTTCTTCTTTTTCTTTGTGCTATGTCAACATTTATGGCTGGAAAAAGTTGTAAGCCGGTTACCGGAGCACCTAATAAGGTGGTCAGATACAGGGCCGTTCCTGAATTTTCTTTGGCCCGGGGCGAACTGAAAAAAATGGGCCCCTAACGCACTTTTTCTTTGAAATACTAATTCATATAAAAGAATATAAAAATTCGTTACATCCCATATAAATTTAAAAAAATGTATATGAAAGATACATATTATACTTATAAAAAGCATTTCCTTCGAGCATTTCTTGATGCAAAGTCATTTATGATCATATCTACATCAATTTTATCTAACATATTTCTCTCAATAGATAACATTGCTAAACCATTTAATCTCTCCTGCGACATTGTCGATCTCAAGTAATTTTTCAATAATTTCAACTTCGAAAAACTTCTTTCCGCGGAAGCTACTGTCACAGGCATCGTCAATAGGATCCGATATGCAATGGAAACGTTAGGATAACAATCTGCATTTTTGACAAATTCAAGAATATCAATTGCTGTCATTGACTCATTTGGTAAAGTCATTTGTAACACTTTCATTTCAGAATAAAGGTCATCAGCATCAACATCTGACAAATTATTATGAGAAAATGTATCTTTGAAGTTATTACAACAATCTCTTAATCTATTGCTTTCTAAAGACTTCAACCTTGTTGAGTCAATTAAAAATCCAAAAATATTTTCAAAAATCTTTAATCTTTAATTGATCAAATCTTTCTTTCAAAGAAGTAATTGCCATATCCACAATCACCAAAAAGTAGTTAACTCTAAAAGATTCCTCAGGTGATTGCAAATCTTCATCATGACCATCCTCACCAAATTGTTTTTTTCTAAAAATAGGACGTTTAGTTGAAAATTTTGGATCTATATCCATACTAAACGCAAGATCTTTGGCAACACTAATGCTAGCTTCAAACCCTTCTTTTCTATAATTTTCAAAATATAATATTATACCTTCCACTTCTTTCATCGTAGTATCAATGCACATTGTCTTGGATTGTAACTTTTTACTCACCTTGTTAATTGAAAACAAGATATCATACCAAATAACAATTCCAAGTAAAAATTCAAAATTTTGAAGTGCATTAACCAAACTTTCTGTTTCACTTTTCACCTTAGCATCATTACCTGAAGATTCGTATAATTTTGACAAAGCTAATATTATCTTGGAAGCATGAAATCTAATAACTTTAACACTTTTAATTCGACTTTCCCATCGAGTATTCGATAGAGATTTCATAGTTTCTGAAATATTATCACGCAAAAGTGTCCACCTTTTGGTAGAACTTGCGAACAATGTATATATACGTTGCACAATACCGAAAAATGAAATAGCTTTTGTACAAGAATGTGCCATATCAGAAAGAGTGAGATTAAGACTATGACAAGCACACGACATATACAAAGCTCTTGGATTTAATTCAAGTAGTCTCCTTTGAACACCTTGATGTTTTCCTTTCATATTAGAACCATTATCATATCCTTGGCCTCTCACATTATCAACATTAAGCTCAAGAGATTTTAACGCATTTAATAACTCATTATAAAGCCCCATCCCAGATGTATCATCCATTTTCAAGAACTCTAAAAAGTATTCTTCTATTTTTACTTTGTCACTTGACATATTAACGCATCGTATTATTAAAGTCATTTGTTCTTGATGGCTCACATCAGGGGTACAATCAAGAATAACAGAGAAATATTTTGCCTCTTGAATGATTTTCAAAATAGAACTTCTAACACCATGGGCCAATATAGAAATTAGCTCATTTTGAATTTTGTGACCAAGATAATGATAATGCATTTCTTCATTTTGAATCGTCTAATATGGTCTTGCATTGACAAATCAAATTCAGCAATCATTTCAATTAGGCTCAAAAATTACCATTATTCTCCTCATAAAGTTTCTCATTTGATCCTCGAAAAGCTAAATTATTCTTACCAAGACATTTAACTACAGCAAGTATACTCAAGAAAACATGTCTCAAACGTTCTCTCTCTTTTGAGATTCCTTGTTGCAAGTCTTTATCAAGAGTCTGATTAGTCTTCAATCTCACTCTTAATTCAGTCCAAACATTCATGTTAGTCATATGGTCAAAACTATTCTCATGTTCTTTGAGTTTTTCACTCAAGTGTTTCCAATCATTCACACCATCAGTGGCCAAGTAACTCTTTCTATTTAGTTTTGTGAATAACTTACAACAAAAACAAAAAACTTTATCTACATGTTTAGAGTAAACTAACCATTTTCTATCGCTAGTCTCTCCATTAATCAACTTTCTAGAAAAATAAGCATACGAGAAATGCCTAGAATTACCATCTAAGGGAAATTTAAGATTCAATTCCCTTAAAGGCCCCTTTTCAACTAAAATATCTCTAGACTTGTTATCAAGGATACCCCAATTTCTAGGATCGTAAATGTCTAAAGGAGGAATAAAATGCGAATCATCCCTAACATCTTCAACATTTGACTCATTTTGTACATCATTAGGGTCATTCACAGTAGCAAATTCCTCATTGATATGATTTGGAGAATTATTATGTTCATTTGGATCAAGTTCAACCACATTGACACGGTCATAGTCATAATTCAGATCATCCAAATTAATAGCATTATCATTTAAATTTTCATTAGATTGGTCCACATTGTCTACTTCCACTCCTTCGGAAGTCTCTCCTATTTTTTTCTTAAAAAATCTATCAAGAGATCCCCTTTGTGATTCTACTAACTCATCTCTTTGTTTTCGTTTCTTTCTTTTCTCACTTCCAGACAAATATTTAGGCAACATTATTTAGCAATATAACTAATAGCTAATAAAACTAATATAGGTTAGAACAATGGCACCTGTAGGGCTGTGGAATTGAACAAATAATCAGCTTAATCCTTAGCGTTCTTAATTTGCAATGATGAGCCAAGGTTCCTGCCAATAAAATTGACTAATTAAACAAAACCAAAAACAAATAATCACAATCAAACTACAGAAAACTAGATCAAATCGTCAATTTTTATAAGGGAAAATTCCCAATTCCCAATTAGATATTTTCAAACAAAAACTCCCAATTTTTCCCATTCAAAAAATCGAAATCTTCAAACGAAAAAAATCGAAATTAATTAAAAAAAACACATTATAGCTTTTGCTTATGAAATTTTTTAATTCCATTACCAATTTACCTAATAATAATACATAATTACCACCAAGAATAACCTCGCACTTCATTTTCTAAATAAACCCGCATATAAAAATCATCCTAGTGGTAAGACCAAAATGATATTATTTTATTAGACATTAAACATTAAACTGTTTATTGATATAACTAGGTAAATTGTTTGCATAAGCATAATTTATGGCGTTAAGAATAAAAAATACACACACAATGAATAATATATACATCTTTTATTTTATGTACATGAGCTGCTTCATTAACCTTTAAACACCAAATTTAAAAAGAAAATAACTTGACATGTTAACACATCATCACTCATCAGTTTGCGGTTTGCCTATATATCAACATTCAATGAAAAATCTGGAGGGTACAAAATGGGTCCTTGCTCTCTACAACTACATATAAAATTACTAAATAACGTTACTACATTAAGGATCCAGAAAAACTTTGTTTCAATTGTTGATCACTTGATCCAATTATTTTAGAAAGTTTATTCTTCTTTTTCCGTTCCCTTATTTTCTAAATCAGGAAAAACAGTAGTATATAAACTGGATTATTACTCCAAGTTTCTAAAATTTCAGCAATATCCCTTTCACCTTTTCACTCAAGTCACTACTCACTACCCCCCAATTAATAAATATATTCCCAGTTTCCCTTTCACTTCAAACCCCCCTTTTTTTTTCTCTACCCAAATTCAGCCTATATTCAAAAACCCAAAATTGGTTAGTTTGCTAAAATAACATAATTTTTAAACTCAAAGATAAGTAGATAACCTAATTTTAATTAGAAAAAAAGTATTACCCGAGGTGAATTAGTGACCTGGAGTTTCTCTTGAAGACTTTGTTTCTTGATTCTTCTCATTAGCTATTTAGCTTCCTTAAGAGCAGAAGTTAAACTCCAATATCTAGCTAGCTCGTTGTCGATATGGAGGGTACAAAATGGAATCTCGTATAAAAATACTGTAAAAAATTTTGAGAGTTTTCTATTAGGGATTTGAAGTTGAAGTCTTGAAGAAGGTTATGAATTTTTTTTTTCTGTTGTGAGGTTTGTTACTTACTATTTACTAACTTAGTTAGAGTTGGGTTTAATTTTATTTTTAGTTTTAATGTAGAATTGGGTTGGATTGAGTTGAGTTGGGTTTAGATTAAATTTAAGGATTGGGTTTTTTAGGTTGGGTATTAAATAGTATAGTGGGTCCTAGGTAGGGGCCCTAGGCAGTGGTAGGGGCCCTGGGCAGTTGCCCCACCTGCCCTGGCCCAGGGCCGGCTCTGGTCAGATAGCAACGAGTTGAGAGGGAGGAAAGTGAGCCTGTGTCAGCGCCTCTTACGAGTGCACTACTAGCGAGAAAGGGATGAGGAGGTTGCTAAGATGTCGGGAGCTTCTCACAAGGCATCACAAATATGAGTTTAGCATACCAGAGTGGTCCCATCCCCTCAACGGGGTCTCTAGGCCTCGATATGGCAGAGGGGGCGAGGATTTTACCTCCCGCTTTACTTGCTTGAAGCTGGGTTCCACCTTCCTCTTTATCCCTCTATTTGCAATTTGCTCAACCTTTATGGTGTGACACCTGGGCAGCTGGTAGGTGTGTCCTGGTGGGTGATTATCGAATATCTTATTCTATGTCACAAGTAAGAGATATGACCTAATGCGAGGATATTCTAATATACACATAACTGGCCTGCTTTAAATTTAAATATATTTAATTTATGATGACCAATCACATGCCACGTATATATGATTATAAGAAAAAAAAATTGATGCAAGGAATGAACACAATATTTCTAAACAAAATTTACTTCTCAAACTCCATGCTTATGACAATGAAATGTCACCTAAGTTCAAATTAAATAATATGAAGAAATTGAAGGTTATATTAAAAAGTCAAATTAATGCATAAAGTCCCAATAGATAGAGTGTAAACAAGTTAAGCTATTCAATCTCAATTTGGTAAAATGTGGAGCTTCTCACATACATTATCTTGTTAAGTAAGTTCGAGCAATTTGACTAACAAGTTGAGAGGAGTTCGAGTGATTACATGCCCAACTCGAGAGATTTACAAGCTTAATCAATATTTTATTTTTTTTAAATATTTATAGTATGTATATACAAATAAATAACTGAAACATTATGTTTAATGTAAATATCTACTATTTATCAAATTAACCATGTTTTGAACCTCTTAGTTGGTCCATTGGCTATAATCACGTTTACTCTATAACTTGTATCATAAGTTCAAATTGTAAGAATTATCTGCTTGTGGTGTGTGTGTTGGCACTGATTAATTTGCTCTTGTCAGTTGTCAAATTAAGCCGAGTTTTTACACCTTAAACATAATAATAATAACAGTCAAAATCGGACAAAAATGTATTAATGTCGGGATGAAGGTTTCGGATTTTTTCGAGTTCTTTTGGAAGCAAATCGTTGTGGCATTCGGAGAATTGGTTCAACCGTGTTAAACAACCAGCTAAGGGATCATATTCATCCTTGTCTGAACCCTGAAAATTTACCTACAATGCACTGTAAAACACCTCTCTCTGAGCCATTGAAACCACATGTTTCTGTTCAATGTCAAAGCATCATAAAATAGAACTGATAATCGATTCAACCATATGCATTTACTACTCAAATTAAAGCATCTAAAATTATAGGCATCTAAATTTGATTAAATTAAAGTACAGAAACTAAAACTACAACTTTCGTAAATTATAAGGATTAATAGAAGAATTCAACCTTTTATTATTGAAATTATTATGAATGGAATCTCCATCAATGAAATTAAAAGCAAAGATACTAGGTGAATAGGAGTACTTATTAGTATTTGTCTCCAAGCTAATCTAATTCCGGATATCCCACATCAGTGTGAGATACATATAACTACCGCTGGCCTCGCTTATAAAGGTTGGGCAAACACAAGTAATTAAGCATCTTTGCGCTTGGGGCAATGACGCAGCTAGTGAGGTACTAACCGAGGCGCGTCTATTGCTGGTTGAAAACTATTTCCAAACCCCCTCTTAGGCCTGGGTTCAGCCTTGGCCTTCGAGAATTTCTGGAAGGGCTCCCTTTGGGGTAAAGCTCTACAATTTTCAGTCTTAAAACTTTGATATTTATGTTACGTAAACGACGCGTAATTATAATCAAATTGAAGATTAATATCCTGTAAACAATCCAAATATGGGTTGGGTTTGGGCTTGCTTGGACTCAGCCTGACTAAAAAATGGGCTTATGTTTTTGTCAATCCAATTTGAGAAAGATAACGTCGGGCTTAACCCAATCTACTCATATTTGAATTTTTAGATTAATTTTTTATTTCAATTTCTTCAAAAAAAAAAATATAAAACACTAAATGCACTAAAGACGCTAAAATAAAAGTTTAACATATCAAAAATACATTAAAAATATATTTTATTGTATTAAATATAATTTTTAAAATTTCAGAGTTTGGTTATTTAGTTGGTTTTTTTTTTTTAGGTTTTGGGTTTAATTGTTGTTGAATTAGTGATTTAATATATATATAATTATTATTGAACATATATAATTAATATATTTTTTTTATAACATAATATATTCGAGTCGGGATTGGACAAAATTCTTGAACAAGGCCCACCCATTTAAAAAACGAGCCTTAAATTTTACCCAAGCCCATTTTTCAGGCATTGTATTTTTATCCAAACATTTCTATTGTTCGAACGGACCTTCAGGCCTAGGCAGGTGGCCCAACCTATGAGCAGGTCTAGTTTGGATATGTCTTTATGTATCTTTGACTTGTTTGTATAAGGAATAGGTTTTTGGATGTTTGAATTCATCGGGGATGAATTAGAGCATTTGTAAGCATTAATTTCGGGTTGAAAAAGTGACCATGCAACCTAAGTCGATACTTAAAAGATATCAATACCTCTCATAAATGTAGGTATTTATAGCTATTACAAGGCCAAGTCTCAATACTTTATAGTCAAGTATCGATTCATGTAAAGTCTCGGCAATTTGCTTCCCAAATGAGTTATAGAGCTACTAACTTGCAATGTATTAGTACCTAGATACCTAATATCGACTCAATGTTTAGATAAGTTGAAACACATTTAGAACATATTTTTGATACTTTCCAAGTCTTAAAAATGTTTAGACACTAAATAACTTTGTAATAATTTTTTTCTTAATGAACATTACTATATCAAAATATTGAGATATCAAAACTAATTAAAAAAATTTGTATGTAAGGAAAGAACTACAATATTTCTAAACATTATTTCCCAAACGCCTAGCTTTTGAGAATGTAACCTAGTTCCTGTATTAAGTCGATCTTAATTCGCTCACTAAGGAAGTGAATGTCATCCAGGATTGGATTCTGCTCCCAGTGCACTGATATGGTTTTCTTTCTGATGATACTCTCAATAAGCCTATCCTTAATTCCAATAGAGCATTCTTGGATTCCTAATATGCAAGGCCCATGCAATGTTATCATCTCTTCTAGGCCAACCAACTGTAATAAGGTGATGTCTATTGATTTGCTGGGATTCTGCACCTACTTCTCTGCTCCCTATCTGAGGTGGATTACTTTCGTAATCTTTGAACGCTTCGTGAATTTGTTGTCTGTACACTTACGCCTCCTTAATTACTGCTATCGGGTTTGATTTGATGCCCTCATACATTACTTTGTTCCCGTGAGTCCATATTTTCTAAAGCAAAATTAACGTCTCAACAAATTTTTCCTTCATTTCAAGGCTCCCCAATCTGGCTATGTCTAAGAGTTGGATTAACCAATCCGTTATTGATTGTAAGTTGATGTCCAAGGTTCGAATACAATGTTTTGACCCGAACCACACTGCTCTAGCAAAAGAGCATTCCCAAAAAATGGTGTTTTTCATCCTCCCATTCATCATAGGACACACGTAGTGTTCACATTGTTAATTCTTCTATTGATGGTCACTTTACATGAGAGGGCTTCATTAAGAATTTTCCACAAGAAGATAATCATTTTGTTAAGATAAGAATTGTTGAGTGGCACTTGGCAGTGCCAACTGTAGACTGCCATTGAGGTA
Source organism: Gossypium sturtianum (assembly GCA_025698515.1). Taxonomy (NCBI): domain Eukaryota; kingdom Viridiplantae; phylum Streptophyta; class Magnoliopsida; order Malvales; family Malvaceae; genus Gossypium; species Gossypium sturtianum. The sequence goes on from CM046947.1 coordinate 97,921,570, forward strand.
CTTTTGATACTTGTCTTATTTGATTTGATAATTTAATAAAAAAAATCTTTGGACCTAGTTATGTGTTATTTTATTGAAGATATTATTGTCCATCTATGAAAAACCAATTCTTGACAATTGAAGATTGGATTGGATTCGAGTGATCTATGTAGCAAGCCTTAATTGATATATGCTTTGAGGCTTGTCTAGGTTTTGTTGATAGCTTATTGAGAGCATTTTAATTTGTTTATGGAGGAACTTTTTTTGTGAAAAAGTGCAAACTATTATTGTAAACATTATGAAGTGTTTACTACCCAAGTTCTCAAGAAGAGGATTTTCAGGTGAAAGTTAGAAAACGATAGAGTGTGAGCCACTTGTTGCACTATTAACTAAAGATAGTGAAATTTCTCACTGAACTAGACCCCGCAAACGTAAGAAAATCGAGCTGCACAAACAAATCATTGGTATTATTTGTTATTTTATTTGCACGGTTTCCTAGTGTCAAGCCGTAGTGGTTGTTACAAACTAGCACTTCCATTGCATTTGTTGTACTAAACAAATAAGCATTTCATACCTTTTTGAGAACATCCCGATTATGTGCTTATGATACTCCAGCTTGTTCATTAAGAGCTTGGACATAGGCTGATCTCAAGAGAACTTTCCATCATGTATCCATCTAATCTTGGGAGGACCCTCGCTCAAAGGTTTAGGATTATTAAGATTCTGCCAGCTCACATTTCCTAGAGAAACATCGTTATCAGCTTGGGTGTGTGGCTCTCCTCCATTACCCGCAAACCATCCACTCTAGATTTACCACTCAATGTGCTCTTTTAGTAACTCCTTCCCGGCTAAAATACTCTTCCATGTCCAAGAATCCCCAGGTTTACCTTTCATATTGACAAATATGCATTAAATCTGACTATTACTCTCTGAATAGGAACTAAATAAATAATCCATCCATTATCTGGATCTGCTAAATATATGAATCTAGTATGTCAAAAAGTTAATAAATTAAACTGGATAATGGATTCAAATATTTAAATTTTAATTCCTTGTTCACGAATCGGTAATCAAGCCGCCATAGCAATGCCGGCCGGTCGGACGGTGAAAGAAGGGGCGGCCTTTTGGAAAAACAGCATTGTGGGGAAGCTTCTTGGATTCCAAAACTGAAATCTCAACGAAGTTGCCGGTATCCAACATGGAAGCTGAAAATCAATGTGAAACATCCATTCACCGGTGAACTAATGCCGGTTATCATGGCAAAGACAAAGCTAACAATAATGAACTGTTGTTTCAACCAACATAATGAGGAAAAAGTAGCCATCAAAACATATATGAAAATTTAACAAGCAATAATCAATTTCGCATTCAAAGCTTCGAGATACTGATGCGTATATATACACACATATTGGGGATCGACACGATTAAGCAACAAACAAGTAAAAAAATAGCGGAAGAAATTGAAAAATTGAACACATAATGTAACGTGGAAAAATCTCTCCAAATACGATAAAAAACCACGGATAAATATAATTTACTATAATGGCAAGAAAACGAAGAGTACAAAGGTAGAGATAAAAATTAAACCCTGAAACTCGAAAAACAAAGAACATTCTGCAAAAATGTTAAATTTGACTGAAACAAATAAACAAAGTTCAACTGGAAGATTATTTGTTAAATTTGACTGAAATAGGAGTCACACTTAACAACACATGTGGGCACAAAAGGGGTACCAAAAGTCTGGTTATATTTTATTTTCTCTATTCAAAAAAAAGGCAAATTAGTTCATGTACATTAAATCAAAGAACAAACTGATCCTTTTGTAAAAAAATTTATCCATTTATGTTGTTAAAATTTGCTCCCGGTACGCCGGAATGAAGTAGACGTGGCATGTTACATGTCATTGTGCTATTCCGTCAACCACACCAATTTTTAATAGTACAAATGGATGAATATTTTAATAGAAAAAATCAATTTACTTTTTAAATAGAAGAGACAAAATGTAATTCGACTCTTTTTTTTTTTTTCTCTGTCAATATAAAGATAACAAAAAAAAGAAGGACGTTGGAGGAATCCAACCTCTTTCAAAGACAACCCGATTACAAAACACCCATAAAAGCCTTGCACACTAAAGAACAACCCAACATGAAGTAACCAACTACATCTCAAACAATCATAAAAATTGCCACCAGGCCTCCTAAAACTTGCTTTTGCCATACATTTGCCTTGACGGAGTATAATTACAAGTTGAACATGCAACAGTTTATTAAAATCATAGACGATACCAATGACTAGATTCCACAATATCTCCTGTTTATAACTTCAAACTAACAACCACTTCAAAATAGCACACAAGTCAAACTCAATAACTAGAGGAACTTTCTCATGCCATCCCTTATTATAAAATATCTTCACGGCTGTTTTTTAGGCTCTTACCTCAGCCATTTCCAATTTCGTAACTTTTATCGTGTAACACCCCAAACCCGGCCTAGACGTTATGGCCGAATCTGACGATGTCACGTGGAATGGAATTTTGAAAACTAATTTATTACGACAAAACCGTGTTCGTTTATTACTCTTGTTGATTTCAGAAATCACTTACTCATCTAGTCGATTGTTTTAAAATATAATTCGTTGCGGAAGTTTTAGAAATCATTTAATTTATGAAAAACCCCTTTGTTTTAAAGAAAACCGTTTGTTCGTTGAGTTTGTGCAGTTTTAAATCCACGAAAGCAGTCTAAAATCCTAAATAAAAGCAAACAGTCTGAAAAGTCCAATTTATATCAAAATTAACCCATAAAATAATTAAGAAATGAATACCAAAACTAAAATTAAAACAGTTTAAAATACGTGTGGTCACCGTCAAGTCCTTCGCCGCACCGATCCGTCAAGTTTGGGGATTACCTGTACACATTAAATAGAAGAGGGTGAGTTTACGTAAACTCAGTGTGTAATCCCACAGAAAATAAATAATCAGTTTACAATAATACGCAATCTAGGCCTAAGCCCTTTTCAATATCAGTGGCAGTTGGGCCTTAGCCCATTACAGTATCAGTATCAGTCATTCATAGGGCCTTAGCCCATCACAGTATCAGTAATAGATATACAGTATTCAATAACAAAGTCCTACCCAACCAGCCTCTACACACCATCTCCGTCCAACCCTACACTCCATGTGGGGATTAAATCAACCCACCCATCCCTACACTCCAGGTAGTACCGAATGCGGCACAAAACAGTAATTTGCAGTTGAGCTTCCAGTATATTAGGCTTAAGAGTCTTTCAGTACACTTCCTCCAAATATAATCAACCCAACCCCATGCAATGCAACATACAAATCATGACATGCTATCTCATGATATCAGTACATATAACCAGTTCAGTATACATGCATGCTATCATCATGCTCAATATAAATCAAATAGTCAGTTCTCACAACTAGGGGTCTAAGTGATGCTTACCAACCCTACAGTAGGTTCACAGTCGACTTGGGCGACCCGTGCAACATTAGCAATCAATTCAGTGAAAATGGGCTCACACGCCCATGCGGCTTGCCCGTGTGAGCCCACACAGCCCAAATTTGCCTTGGCCATGTGGATCACACGGGCGTGGTTTACCCGTGTGGACCCACACGCCCGTGTGGCCCACATGGCCCAAATCAATCCTGCCCGTGTGTCGCACACGGCCGTGTCTTGTGCGCACGGCCTGGCCTCATCGATCACACACCCTTACTTTTCTCCATCCAGCACCCCACTACTCAGAGTCCAACCACAGTACAACTCTAGCCTAAAATTAGTCAAAAACAAAAATACTATCCCTTACCAACACAAAGTATGAACACAGGACATCCATCTCACCAACACTCCACTTATCCACCAGACCAGCAGTCCCATTCTATTAATTACTGATAATACTCTAGAACGTCATGTTTTTATGTGCTAAGTGCATATTTATTTTGAGTATGATTCTACTAATTTGGGCTATTTATGGTCTTTTATCTTATAGGGACTAAATTGGAGGCTAAAGTGAAATTAAGGGCCAAAAGCGTGAATTTAGAGATAAAATGGGCCAATGTGCGGCACATGGAAAAGTTGGTGCCAAAAGTGCAAGCATGGAGGACACAAGGGTTGAAATGCAAAAAGAAGAGTTTTTATTCTATTAGACTCTATTTTGATTATATTAGGATAATTAATATTAAGATAATTATTAAGGATTCTTTAATTTAGGATTTATTTTATTTATCTTTATTTATCTTTGATTATTTGTAATTATCTTTAGGAATTTAAGTAGGACTAGTCTATCTATCTTAGCACTATAAATAGGGGATGAAGTGACTCAGTTTAGGGGTTTATCTTTTTCTGTAAACTCTCTCCCCATAAGGCTTTTGTTCTTTCCATTTTCCCTTTTAATAAAACTTCCATTTTTATATTTGTTTTCTTTTCCACCACAACTATGAGTCACTAAAACCTTTCTAGCCAAAGGTTGCCGAAAATCCCCAAAAAGGGTTCTTGAGGCTTAGAATCCGTACTTAGCCTTCTCAACAGGGTATTCATCGTTTCTCCGCACTACGGGGCTGACGCTTCCGTCCATGTCCCTTAAGAAGTAAACTTTTCAACGTATGCAAAGGCAGCCGCTTTGTATGTTTTGGAAGGATTGCACAGTCGGTTCGTTAGCTTACTGCGTCAGAGGTTGGCGAGCCCAAGAGACAAAATGGCGTGGGATTCGCCATTGAGAAACGTTGATCTAGCATAAGATGATCCCGCAAGAGCGATTGTTGACTAGAGTCAAGTTCCACCAAATTGAAGTCTAAATCTTTGGAGAGTGGTGGTCGAGGCGTCCTCTTCCACTATAACTGGCTTATTCGGTTTGAGAAGGATCATCTAAAAGCCAAGGATTGAGCCCAAGGCGGATCGAAGCAACCGGAGGCTGGAATCTCCCCATAAGAATTTCTTTATCTCAAACTCTACTTTTTATTTTTAATTTTCGCAATTTCCATTCGACTTCTCAATTCTATTTTTTTATTTTATTTTTGTTTCAGATCCAACCTTTTAAATTCTGTTATTTTTATTTTTTTCAGAACGCAGCTTTCTTGGGCACGATTCTCGCCCGTGATTTTTGAGAAACAAGCATATTGTATAATTCGATCCACGAGGATTCGACCCTACTTCCCCTTTACTGTTATTTTCATTATTTTGCAGGGAATATGATATATTTGGTGCTTTCAACGACGCATCAATTACTTACCATCTTTTATTTAAAAGCCTATCAACCAAAGATTGGGCTTTATTCATAAAAATACCAAAATTTGCCTAAGTCATGGCTTGAACTTGGGACCTCCCACACACACGCAACACACTTAATCACTCAAGCAAACAAATATTTGTGTCACACATTCGCAAAAACAAAAATTTAAATTTTAGGGCGTTACATATCGGCCCAATAAACATCACATAGGCCGCTCCTTCATCGTCTCTCAAAACCCACCACAACCCGCTTCAACATCCATTAAAACACCTGCGACATTGAACTTCATTCCCCTAGGGGAAGGTGGATCCATAGAAAAATGTTCTCAGATGACTATGCTCCTCAATGAACTACAATTCTTAGGCCAACACCATCAATATCATTCAAAAATTGAAAGTCATCATGAGCCGTCCTTGCCTCAATATGATGTCGAAAACGATATCAACCATAATCTTTTATGGAGTCCTATCAAATTCACAATTCAACATAGCAAAACGAAATCATCAAAACACCCAACAAGTTTCCATTAAAAACCCCCACCAATGGCAAATACATGGAATTTTGGTTTACCATTTTTAAATTTAAGGTTTCTATTCAAAAAAAAAATTGAAATTTTAAGTAATTGTAGATATTTCAAAAGATATTTCTCTTGTTTTAAGGCATTATAGATGATAGATAAAACATAACCAAGGAAAGTACTATTTTTATGACCATCTTGAATTTTGGTAATGAATTTGTATCAAAATCAAAGTGAATTTGGGTAATGAATATTTTTTAGCTTATATTCATATGCATGATCGAATAATAAATCTAATCTTCAACATATAAATTCATAAACATAGTTTGAATAGTGTCAGAATATTATGAATGTGTTATGTATGGATTATTTTAGGTCATATTAGGGTCCGAAATCTCTATACTATTTATGGGTTTGAGATTTAGTCCCTATATTTTTATTTGGTATAATTCGTGTTAGGTATAAATTGTCTTTAAATATATTTTAGTTTTGATCCCTTTATTATGTCTAATTTTGAGATTTTGTTATGATATTTTTGTTTGGTAAAATTTGGTATCTATACTATTATAATAGCATTAGCTAATCCAAATAATTAACATACTTAACTATTTCAATTAAAATGTCGAGAATCGAACTAATTATCATAAAATAATTTTTTTGTTAGAATAGTGTTCTTAAGAAATATTGACGTCAAAATTTTAATTGAAATAATTAACAATATTAATGACTTAGACTAACTAATGACACTATAAAAGCAACTTAATTAAAATATGTTAAAATTAAAATTATAACTAGTATAAAGCTAAAAGCTAAATTTTGACCATTTCTAGGGAAAAATAACACAAAAGACAAAGAAAAATAAAACACAAGTGTCGAAGTGTAAGATGCATTTGGGCATTACTTTTATCTGTAGAAGTATACATTATGTAGGTTGAATATAATACGTAAAACTACTTATAGTCTCACCCTAACCCATAAATAAGAGGATAATATGTTTCAGTGCACTCGAACCCACGTCCTCCTACATTAACAATAATGTCGATACCAACCAGTAAAATTTAGATATTAAAATATCTCTCAAAGTGAAATAATGAATTAAACCAACTAAAATTGTGAGGTGGTCTTTAATGCTTATTTTCCAACGTGATTGAATTGTTCTTTTCTTTTATGGGTTCTTAAAAGCACCTCTATAATTGGTCCCATTAAGTGGAAAGGAATTGAAATTTATTTTCATATCTATTGTCATTGTTGATAAAGTCAGTCGGTCCCATTGTTGTCTGTCATATTAATTGCTAAATAAAGACATTTGTTACCAATGTTGTCTGTCATATTGCTAATTTCATCCCCACCTTTCATGTGAACACAACACCTTTTCTAACTATAAATTGGAAAGTAGAGAAATTCCAAGTTAATCCTGATTTTATGTCACTGGGATATATTTGAAAATGTCAAATTGCTAGATGACTATAGTGGTAAACCATTTGTCTACTGTAAGGTCCCGAATGTTGAATTTAATACTAAACATTTAATCCTTATACATAATGACAACATTATCAGAGGAATTTTAGACCTTTTAGTGAGAAGGTTGTCCTTTATGTTGCCTTGCATTGGAGGATATAACAAGTGCTAAAGAGGGTAGTAAAGAAGGGGTTCAGAGTGAGGGTACCGTTGTAGGTGGGCCAATTGTACTAAGAAAGATGACTTAGTGAGTGAAGAAATTAGTTTAGAGGGTTTAGTGTAACACTTTATATTTAACCCGAAAATCAATCAATACAAAATGTCACATCTATTGTCAAAGTAATTTAAATTAACATGAAAAGAATTATCGAAACTAAAAATAAATCAAGCATGACAAATAAAATCAAAAGATATTATGAGTGTTAAACAAACTCAAATGACCTCAAAATTAAATCAATTTTAATGCGTCATAATTTTGAACAACAAATTCATGAAACTATTTTAAAAGGTTAGATGAAAGATCAAATTTAAAAGATGGTTTTACTTCTTGAGGTGTGACTGACACTATCTACAATATTTCATGGATGGGGTATTTCCAAGATCTAAACAAGCACTTCTGTTTTTGGAAGAAAACAAGGAGTAGGAATAACAGATTAAGAACCACCTAGCTAAAAGCACAAGGGATGGAAGAATTTCTGTTTGGAGAGAGGAGAAGAATGAACACTCAAAGCTGGGATAGTTTAGGGTTTAGGATTACACCAAATTTCTAAGTTTATTTGGATACATCTATATTACTAAGTCGAGTTACACCAAATACGAGCCGAAGACTCCTTACGATTTACATCTCTGACTTTGGATATATCATTCTCAATTTGTTTATAGTTGATGCAGGACACAAGTTATTTAAACTATGAATGCTGTTCATCAATTCCTCAAATACAACATTGGCAATCAATCTGTTGACTGCTTCTGTATAATGGATTCCGTCCCAGCTCATATACGAAGAAGGGTCATTGCAACATTGTGTTACTGGCGGATAACCACAAGCTCTCGAAAGATTGTAATTGTAAAGACCTCCAGTTCCACAGCAAGCCTTCAATGTTTCTTTAAACCCTGGAACAATTCGAGAAAAAAATCGATTAAGGTGGATGACAGACTAAGTTTTCTTGTTTCGAAGAAAGTGACCAAACCAAACCCTACCAAATTTGTTTGGAGAATTGTAAATCCGCATTGTAGTGCTGTAATAATCAGCATACACTATGTTGATGTCGGGATGAAGGTTTCGGATTTTTTCGAGTTCTTTCCGAAGTAATTGATTGTGGTGTTGAGAGAATTGGTTCAACCATGTTAGACAACCAGTTAAGGGATCATATTGATCCTTGTCTGAACCTTGAAACAGTGTCAAATAAGTGGGAGAGCATCCAATTGGGAAGTTTCCAGGGACCAGAAATGTCACTGCACCCAACTCGATCAACTCCTACATATCAAACTCAAATGTTATAATAATCTGAAACACAGCACCGATCAACAATTGCCTTAAAAAACTGGTGATTCTTACATTGATTGATGAAGTTATAGAATCAACAATAGGAGGAACAAAGTTTCGAACATCCTCAATGCTTTTTCCTTGCTTGAAGGCATGACCGTAATCATTTCCCCCAATTTCTCCCATCACAATCAAGGAGTTCCGTAGGAGCTGTTTGAAATCTGTACGTAAATTAAGAAACTGTTTGAAGGAATTCACTTCATCTACTAAAGATACGTTGGTGAAGGGATTATAGATTCCAGGAAATGAAGAATTGAGTGCACCAGCACCCCCAACTGCAAAATTCACACCATTTTCAAATTTCTCTGATGTTCCATTTTTATATCGATAATATGGTGGAAGAAATGGCAATCCCAGAGCTTCAGCTGCAAAACCATAGACAAATATTATCAAATATATTAATGGATATATAAATATGCATTTGATATTGCAATGGCGGATATTGAGACTAAAGTTTGAAGATAAAATTTTCACATATAGAGTTTAATTTATTTGTTCTTAATAAATTATATATTATTTTAGTGAAAGTAAATTATATAATATACATACATATAAATATATCTAAATTATATATTTATTAATATATTTATATGTAAACATAGCTTTTAAAATTATTGATTAGATTTAATAATTTAATTTAATAATTATGATAATATGGATACGAGTCCAAGAAAACAAACCATGTATACCCAAGTAGACTTTATCCATCTAATATTAATGGTGAAATTCCAAAACATGGGTCAAGTGGGTAATGTAAAAAATAAAACTTATTTAGTATTCCAGCTTTATAATTAATTTTTTTAATTTTAAAAATTCAAAAAAAATAAAAAGTATTTAAAAAGTATAAATATATATAATATTTTAAAATTTTAAAAAAATTAACTAAATACTTACATATCATCCACGTATATGCCACGCCTGTAAAGTTAATAAATGTTACTTTTTTATCTATTTTAAGGTAATTAGACAAAAAATATAAGTTTAAGAGTTAAAAAAAAAAAGCAAAAAGAAAATTATATAAATAGTTACAATATTTTTTTGTAAAATCGAAATAAAAAATTTATTATGCCATATAAAAAAGATGGGTAATGACCATTTATATTTGGATATTCATATTTATTAGCAATTGAAAATGAAGATGTGGTTCAAGATTTTTCTCTTCTTGTACAAAGTGGGCCTTTGGTGATTAAGGACCCTACTCTTGGTATCAGACATGAGACCACTAACAATGGTGAGATTGTAATACAAATAAATTGAAAATTAAAGGGTTGAAGATGAAAGGGAGAGACAGAACTGTTATTGATAATGAAGAAGATGTTCTTAAGGAACTTGTGGAAATTGAACTGAGAAGGCTAAATTTGAATTTATAGGCTGTTTGATCTGTGCATTTTTGAGGTCAGTGTTTTTGGTAGCTTCTTTGCTAATTATTATTCGAGGGGTTTTATAGGATTCTTTGGTATAGAAGGTTCATTTGTTTTTGTTGTTGAATGTGGTCTTAAGGCCTAGCTTATAAAGTGTTATTTATCGGATAAATGATTGGTTCCTCAACAATAAAAGATTATCTTTGTGTCGATGTTTTGTTCCTAATTTCTATAGAGAAACGTGTACGGTTCACAGAACGAGACGTCTTAATTGGTAAACAAGAACTCATAGAAAAAGTGTTTGTATTGTGTGCAATATTAATGGTGGAGAATGCATGTGGTGTGACTCAAGTTGATGGTATCTCTCATGAGATCTTGCAAGTCGTGTGTCCTCCAACTGAGAAGCTCTTTCTGTAAATTTCTGTAAATTATACATGGCTCTCAACGAAGATTAGAGACAAAACCCTAATAAGAGAACAATATCTTCAATTGCTTAGGGATTAGTCGACTACCTGATAGATGACTTTTTTTGAAAACTTCTCCTGAAAAAGTCTATCCATTTAAACACAATGTATCCTTCGATTGTGTGACTTGGACAAGATTCAAGAGCTGGTAAGTAAAGAAAATCAAAGAAAAAGAAGAAGAGAAAAAAACATGTACCAAGGAAATCGATAACCAAGCGGCCATCGCAATAGCGGCCAGTTGGACGGTGGAAGAAGGTGCGGCCATTTGGAGGAAAAGCACCGTGAGGAAGCTTGCCGCCTTCCAAAACTGAAATCTCGATTGAGTTGCCGGTATCCGACATGGAATCCCCGAAGCTGAAAATCGATGTGAAACATCCATTCACCGGTGAACTGATGCTGGATATTACGGCAAAGAGAAAGACAACAATGATGAACTGTTGTTTTAACCAATATGATGATAAAAAGCAAGTAGCCATTAACGTATAAATGTCAATTTAAACAAGCAATAAAGAGTTTTGCATTCAAAGCTTTGAGATAATGACGCCTATATATATAGCACCAAAGGGCTATGAGTTCTAAATTCCAAATTTTATTTTTAAAAAAATAAAATAAAACATAAACGTATTAAATATGTGGATTTTGTATAATTCAGTGATGAATTGAAATTAATATTAATTTTAAGTTAATTTCTGCTATCAGTACTTAAGCAAAGTTTATGGATTTAATTCATGTATTTTTTAAATGTTAAAATTTTAGTTTTTATACGAATAATAATTGTTAAATCCATTAAGTAAATTTTTATTATTTTCAAAATTTGATGCGCCAAACATATTATCTTATGTGTAATGCCATGCCAATTTATCATTTCTAGATATTACTTACTAAAAATCCATTTAGGGCTAGTTTAACATTGTTTTTGAAAAGTGCTTTTAAACAAAAGCGTCGTGAAAAAGTGTTTTTCAAAAGTACTTTTTAGAAATTTTAATTTAAGATTTAAGTGTTTAATATTGTCGTCAAAAAATATTTTTGAGAAATAAAATATCTATTTTAGACATAATATTATAAAGTAACAGATACGCATTTAAATAAAGTTTAAATTAATTAATATCATGATATTTTAGTAAAAATATAAAAAATATAAATTTTAAATATTTGTAAGCATTTAATATTAATTATTTACAAAATTTAATTACAATATATAAACTATATTTTAAATATATAAATATATCTATTAAATATTTGTAATTAAATATTAATATTATTTTAAAATTTCAAAATCCTTTTTCTCCCTATTGGAAACCAACCGAGACTCCATTTTCGAAACCTCAAATTGGTTGAAAGGTCACGTTGAAAGGAATTGAAATTATTGCACGTATTCATTGTCATTGTTAATAAAGTCAGTCAGTCGGTCCCATTGTTGTCTGTCATATTGCTCTTTTCATCCCCACCTTTCATGTCAACACAACACCTTTTCCTATAAATATAATTATTAAATATTTGTAATTAAATATTAACATATTTATATTATTTATTTTTATAATTAATTAAAAAGATAATTTTTGGTCTACAAAATTCAGAAAACAGGTTCGGGAGTCAGTTACGCACGAAGAAGGATTAACACCCTCGATACACCCAAAAAAGTTGGTACCTAGTTGATTACTTGATGTCTTTTGTGTCGAAGATTGAAAATTTGAAGAAATTTTTAAAATACGATCTGTCGTTAAAATATCACTTAATTAAAAAAATTTGAGAAAAGTGCGTATTCCACGTTAATCGAGGAAAAAAATTATGTCCCGTGAGTTAGGACACTATCTTAAGTCCTCGAAACGAGAATAAACACCGAAAATTATTTATTTTGAAAGATGTTTGATTATCTCGGTTTTAGAAAGAAACCATGTTCCGTAACTTAGAACACGATCTTTTCGTAATTCCTGAGATAATTTAAAAATTTTAAAATGTTCGTTTGTTCAGTTTTATCGAGAAAGTCGAAACCACGTAAGTTAGGGAATGACCTTTCAAATTTTAAAAAAACAAAATGTTGCTTATTTAAAAAAAAAATTATGTATCAGATAAAAATTGTGATAAGAATTTAAAAAATGGTAATGAAATAATGTAAAAATGATAATATAGATAAAATATTAAAATGATAAATAATAATAAAAATAGAATGCTATAATGATGATGATGACAATATTGATAATCAAATTGCAATAACAAAATAAATAAAGTAACATAAAATAACATAAAATGCATAACAATAAGTAAATGTAAATATATGAAGGTATAATAATTAAAAGAAATGATAAAACCACAAAATGAAAAAATGAAAAAAAAAAGCAAAACAAAATAAAATAAATACACAAATAAAAAAATGAATAATCTATTTATAATCTATTTTTAGTGTAAAAAAAATAATGCAAAACTCATAAATTCAATAATATGATAATAATAACAAGAAAATAAATAAAAAAGGAAAATAATAATACTGATAATAAAATTAAATTAATTAAATTAATAAGAAAATAGCAAAAATGACAAAAAAAAGGGCTAAATTGAACTTTAAAATAGAAATTTGGGGCAAATTAGAAGTAAATATAAAGGAAAAGGATCAAATTGAACGCTCGAATAACAAGAAGAGACCAAAATGGGAAATAACCCCCACTTTTCAAAACGGCATCGTTCAATTATGGACTAAAATGTAATTGAAATATGCAATTTACTTTGTAAAGTAAAAGTAATTTCATCATTATCCAACTAAGTTGATGCGCCATTAATAATAATACTGAACTTAATAAAAAAATTTAATATTTATAGAAATATAAATAAACGAACTAATGAATGGTCAAATTAACCGAACAAATCTATTAAGAAAAAGCCCAATTTGATGGGTTTAATCGAGTTTAAAGCCATTAATACTCACACGAATATTCAAATATCTTTTCCAATCAAGTCTTAATTTGATTGACATAAACATTGTTGTCAATATAAGAAAAAGTGATTTCGTTATCATCTTATTTATAGATCGAGAAAGGATTATGAGTAATTCTAAATATTGTATCAAAAAGAGAAGATATATTGGCATTCCAACGAGATTCATAAAAATCTTGAAAAAACACTAGATTAAACCCTTTTTTTATGAATTTATTTTCAATAAATTTGTTTGCCGACGGTAGATGGAAAACACAAGCTATTTGTATAAGGAATAGCATATAGTTCTTCTAAAACACCCTTTGAAATCCATCTGTAAGTTGCCTCAGTATAATGTAAACCATCCCAACTCACATGTGAAGAAGGGTCCTTGCAGCTTGTCGTTAATGGCGGATCCCCGCATGCCATTGATGAACTGTAATTGTATCGACCTCCCCCTCCACAACATGCTCTAAGTGTTTCAGTAAACCCTGTAATCATTCAACAACAACAAAAAAGAACCATGCAAACAGGCCGAAATTCAATCGTTATGTACATATTATACAGATTACAACACTTTTACATGCCAGTAATCCGCAAACGAGATAGAAACTGGTAAAAGTACCATGGAGGCTCAAGTAAATTAGTTCATATACGTTAGATTAAAGAACAAATTAGTTCTTTAGTTGAAAATTTTATTCATTTCTACTGTTAAAAATTGGTTTTTGTATGTCAGAGTGAGGTACATATGGCCGAGCAGTGTAACTGTTTGGTTATTTTGTCATCAATGTCAATTTTAACAGTAAAAATGAATGAATTTTTTACTAGAAAAGACTAATTTGCTCTTTAATCTAACGGATAAGGACTAATTTATCTATTTTTTTTGTAAAGGGGATGAAATGCAATCTAACTTCTAATACAAAGGTCTCTATAATAATCTTTCCTGACAGAAAATATTCTTGAACCATTGGTTTAGATATACTATAAGGTATAAGCCTTACCGAATTGGTTCGGGGAATGGTAGAAATTCAATGCAATGTTGTAATAATCTGCGTAAATGATGTTGACATTTCGATGAAGCTTGCGAATCTGATCGAGCTTTTTCTGAAGCTGTTCATTGTGGAACTCGGAGAATTGGTTCAGCCATGTTATGCAACCAGTTAAAGGATCATAATCCGTCATATCGGAACCTTGAAAGTATGTGAGATAAGCTGGGGAGCATCCAATTGGAAGGTTTCCAGGGACCAAAATTGTGACCGCCCCTAGCCCTATCAACTCCTGCATAGCATTGTCATTTATCAACTAAAAAAACTTTTTCTGATATGAAGAAATTCTGTAAAAGATTGTCGTTAATTCAGACTCAGGCATGAGCGTTCAATAAAAGTATATATCCAACATGGGTATGATTAAATTTTTCTATGTTTTTTCATGTATTTAGTCTATTATTCAAAGTTATATCCCTATGTCTGCCAAATACAGGCATGTATGCGACACAGAGTATATTTAGATTTTCCTAAAATTTTCAAATATTTTAAGGATCATTTAAAGTCATATTACAATATTTATATGTTGGATCAGAAATTTTTTTAGGGGGAGTCGAGGTTAAGTTATATATTTTTTATAATAATTAAAATACAATATGATCCTTGTATTAGCTTATATCGTTATGGTTTTCAAAAAAATTTCTAACATTTTGGGGGCAAACTGTAATTTTACTATATACTAATTTATGATTTAATAAATTTTAGGATCTAAAGCATAAATTTCCCGTTTTAGGAGGGCCGGGGCCGTTGTCTACCCGTCCCTTAGCCCTCGGTTTGACATGAGTGTTGAATACGAATTTTTCCAAAGTTTTTCACGTATTTGATGATCTTTCGAAATTAAATATTATATTTATATGTCGATATAAGTGTCAAACACGAGTATCTGTCCAACACAAATAAATTTGTTACCGTGATTGCTGAAGCAATGGTATCAACAACAAGAGGAACAAAGTGTAGAATCTCCTCAGTGCTTTTGCCTTGAAGGAATGCATGATTGTAATCATTTCCTCCTATCTCTCCCATCACTATTAACGACTTCTTGAGGAATTCTTTACAATCTGTGAGTCAAACCACATTGCCATTAAAAGAAATAGATATGTTAACTTTACAATTTTTCCTTTTAAATATAAGAATTAAATATTAAGTAAATTCTATAAAACATAACAAAAGTAGGAGACATGGGATACTGTAGCTAAACACTGTAGATGTCCTTAGCTCATATCTGCTACGGTTTATGGAGACATCCTTTCAGTGTTCGTAGTTGTTATTGCCAACAACTTCAATTCACAACATATCTAAAGGATTAGATTTGCACATCCATTCACAGATCAACTTATATTTCGTACTTGATCGGTTTGCAAAATTTTATTCTGTTTAGGGTTTAGGGTCTATCTGCCATATTGAAATTTGTTTGGATTCTAAAATGCCTTTTTCTGGAAATTGTTGAGTCTATAAGAGAATCTGGACTTGTAATGGGATCTTCTGTAAGCTTCTTCTTGCCATAATGGCAAAGGCATTCAGAGTCATTCTTTGAGCATTTGATTTGTAGTCTTAAAGGGAAAGCACAGGGGTTTTGAGGCACTTTGAATCTGAACTATGTTCGTGATCTATTTGTGCTCATTGCAAATCATATCAAGGGCCTTATGCATAATCTTCTATAGATCTCCAAGGCGAACAATGGAGATAGAGAGGTCTCTTGCAGCTAGTAGGCTTTAAGTTTTGTCACTGAGTTGTTTTGGGATTGATATGAGGAACACTTACTATTGTTTGATATTGTTGAGTCCTTCAAGTATGAAGTAATACTTAGAGAAGTTTTGTAACTTCTATCAAATGAAGAGAACAACATTTCAACTTGAAAAATTGCTCTCGGATCTTATCAATCCTATGGCCTTGTTGTCCACAAAATAGTGTTGCTAATTCTTGCATAGCTTGTGTGTATCCTCCTAATGCATCCAAAACTCTTTGAACATTCCTATTAATCTTGCAACAAACTACAATAGGACTAAGTTTTTTGTAGCACCTACTTTGAATAGTTCAATGTACGTCCATGCCTAGTACTCTTGAAATCGTATATTCCATTTGCTCGATGGAATGTCATCAATGTTTCTACTTGAGGTTCAATGAGAAACATCTAGGGAAGGCATTCTTTCGGTATAGTTTTATCAGTGTCACTAGGTATTATGGAGTCTTTTGTATATCCTTGGGAGGAGTACTCAGAGGATTCTATTATGTCAATGACTAGTAGGTTATCCCTAACCATACCATTTAGTATAGAGGAGAATACACTCAGTGTATCTGCTTCCTTTGTCATCAACTATGTTGGTTGCTTGGATGAAGCACCAATTTTGGATCTAGAAAGCTTGTTGCAGTCTTGGGCATAGTTGAATTTGGTAAAGGAGTGTTAACATGCCTTTTTTTTTCTTTTTCTTTCTACAGTTGTTGCTATTCCTATTTGAACTTCTAGACCCATGCGTTAGTAACCCTTACACCTGGTGGAGCCTGCTATGCTTCTAAGTTCAGGGGAGTGAAGAACAGATCTCGTCGAACAGGAGATGACAGTAGAGAAGGTGTTGTCAGAGGAGCTGACTAAAGATGTTGGGAGGAGTAGAAAGGAATATGTCATGGTGCCTGAGAAGTTTGAGGGTATGTATCAAACATCCTTGGCGCTAGCTGGTAGAAACTTTTAGCTTCTTGCTCTTAAACCTTCTGGTTGTATTGCCATTGTAAATCTAGGAATTGCTTTTGGAGAGATCTAATCTCTGCTTATTTTTCCAGACATTGTAAATATGAATCCTTGGCTCATCTTTAAACTTTGTTGGAGTTCCTTGTTAAGAACATCTAGTCGCATTTGGATCTCATAGATTACATTTTGAAGTGTCTGGAGATGGTGGTCAAAATGTTCATTGATCTGGTTGATCTTGTTTTCAATTCTCTAAAGGTTGGCATTTTGTGCAATGGATTTTGGATTTGCCAATTTCAAACTTCTTCTAATGCCACTGCTTTCTTTTGGTTTCTCTTTTCATCCCTATCGGTAAGGTTAAGGGCTTTCAATATGTGTCTTTTTTGGTCTCTTTGGTAATCTTGTAATAGAAGAAACTTTGTGTCATGCAGGGTTTTTTGGATCTTACAGACCTAAGAAATCTGTGCCTTCTGTTTTTCTTGTCTTTCTTTTTCAATGTACGCTAGTCCTATTGCATAGCAAGGGTGTGGCTTTTATCTTCTTAGTTTTGGAGAAGGTGGGAGTGTTGGCTCATCTGAAGGAAGAATGTCCTCTTGCACTATTGTTGCCCATGGAGGTGGCGTGTATTTCACCATGTACTGGTTTGTGGTCTTGTCCAAGTGGTGCAACTCAGGGATCTCCATCAAGGAATCTTTTTGTAGAGTGTTTTCTCAGAAGAACATCTGTTTTAGCTTTTATTTTTCTGTCTTTGGTCCGATTGGTTCAAAGCCTGATGTGAGACTATCTTCATGGCATCCATCACAGTCATAGTTTATATCCCATGGACAATGTATAGTTGAGGAACCTTTGAAATAATATATCAACGTTCCTTCAGTGTAGAAACTGTGATGATGGGTGTTCATCGACTGAGACCACAATCATATCTTGGTTGATACATCTAGAACCGCACTGTTTGAGACTTGAATACTGACTCTATCATGAACTAGGTTGGAAAGACAAAAGATGTGACCACTTCTCTATCCATTTCTTCATGTTTGAATTTGGTGGTCACCGTTTTGTCCGGATTAGTGGTGCATGTGGCCTCCATAGACTGGATTGGCTTCGTATTTTTGTGAAACTTTTCATAATTTGCAATCCATGAGAAAGGGAGTAGAGAGATCCATCTGTTACCTAGTTACAACTTTAAGAACATGTACACAAGTGACTAAGTTTTCTTGTGCATCAAATTTCACGAACAGGATCTCATGTTTGAATGGGATGGTGTTGTCAATCGCATGATCTTTAACTCTGTAAGCCACTAGTAGTGGAGAGTTGCTTCATTTGTGGCACTGACCATTTTTGCTCCAACTATTTGGATCTAAACTTTGAGGCATTTGAGGAGTATTGGATCTTTGAGTGCAATGTAGTTGGGGAAGAAAGATTGTTCCTGAGTTAAGGGAGGTTTCTATGATACCTATACAAGCATGCTTATACTTGAGGCATCTTGAGCCTAAAAGGGTTATCCTGACAAAGCTAGTTGTCCTTTGGTGCCATGATAGCTTAGAGCTAAGCTTAATGCTCCAAAGTGAATGTGAGTGTAGCCATGCTCAATCCATTGCTATAGAAGTCACAAAATGTTCTAATGTACTTACTGGGAGAATGCACTGGTCAATTTTGTTAACTGGATGTATGCCATAGGAGCTTGAGCTTTTGAACAAACTATGAATTTTATAGAAAGCCTAAATAATTTTTAAAAGGATTGGTATGGGTTTAAAAGGGGAAGACGAGAGCCTTCTATTTCGTTAAATTCTGGGATATGGACGATTTCTAACCAATGAAACTAACAAGGAGGAGAAGATGGATGATGTGGAAGTTCACCTAGAATAAGGCGATGAGCCATTGGATGGTGGTGGGAAGAGAATGAGAGGAGATGGTAGGTGATTTCATGTCTTGACCTTTTCTCAGATGTTATGGTGAGCTAGCTTATGCAATGGCGGAGTTAGAAAAAAAAATTTGGGCCGAAATTAAATTCTATATCTTTTTATAATTTCACCATTTTAATAGTCTATATCTTAATTTTATTATTACTAATTTAAAAGTTTATAAATTATAAAGGATCTAAATGAAAAACTTTTCTATTTTAAGGGGTCGGAGCCCTGCCAGCCCCTTTGACTCCGCAACTGAGCTTATGGATAGGAGACAGTAGTGTGATACATTGTTCAAGATGTGACATCCTAGAATATGATTTCTTTTAAGATGACTGGGTAATCAATAAGCTTGAAGTAAGAATTTTCAATTGGTAGATTTTTATTTTTGTTCATCTTGTGGTACTGATCTCTACAATGGAGGTGCCCATTCTGTAAACTCTAAACTGATGGTAAGGAAAATGAGAAGGGGTTAAGGCTAAAAGAGAGTTATCATGGTTGAAAATTTTTGTTGGTTACTCTGCTATCTTAGCTAAATATTAACTCTTGAATCTTGATCCTATTTACATTTTGAACTACTGATTTTTTTCAAAATCTGGGAAGTTCATGTCCTCTCACTTTCCTTCCAAAACCAAACAGAATCCAATATAAAAGACACCAAAAAGAAGAAAAAACTTACCTGAAGAAGATGAACAAAGAGAAGGCAAAACATCTTTGAAAAATCCCAATTCAACACTCAAAGAAATATTTGTGAAGGGATTATGGATTCCTCTTTCTTTGAAAAACACATCATCAAGTGCTGTAGCACCCACTACAGCAAAATTCACACCATTCTCTAAGTTTCTGGGTTTTCCATTTTCACCTCCAAAATATGGTGGTAAAAATGGAAGTCCGAAATCTTCAGCTGCAAAACCATGAAAAAAAATAAGGAAAAATATAAAGGGAAAAATAAAATCAAACAATATACATAACCCATTTTAAAGCATGTAAACATACCAATGAAATCCATAACCAAGCGCCCATCAGAGCATCTCCCAGTTGGATAACCAAAGAAGGTTCTTCCATAAGGAGGAAAATCAAAGTGGGAAAGTTTTTTTGATTCTGAAAGTGAAAGTTGAAGTAAGTTGCCAGTATCAGTTAAGGAATCACCAAAGCTGAAGATTGATGTAAAGCATCCATTGACATGTGAGATTGTGATGATGGCTATGTTAATGATAAAGCTAATAATTAAATGGTGTTTAAACAAAGAACATGATGAAGAAAAACCCATTTCAGAAAAGTAAAAAAAAAAAAAAAGAAATTCAGATCAGTGCCTTGGAGATGCAGCTGGTGAACTTCCACTCTGCATACAATATGTTTTTTTCATACTCACCGTTGACTTTCCAGATATCGTGTTAGGTAAATGATATGATTATCTGTTTTTTCTTTTAGTACAAAACAGTCACTATTAACTATCCAAAATTGAGTTACTATTGGTATAATTTACCTTTTTCTTTTAATTGGAAAAACTGTTCATTTACTTCATTTGAGCAAATATCTGTCCCAATAAGTTTCCTTTAGCGTTCCAGCAAAAGTGGACATGATCTCCTTTTCAGTACATCAATGGAGTTTTGAGTTAGACACATTGGGTAGTTGTTATTTTAGCCACCTTTTCCATTTCATCGTCGATACCATCCAAGATGGAGTAACTCAAATTTAAAAGGACTCGAAATGTAATAAACCAAAAATTTCCTGTCATTACTCCTTTTGTCTATTTTCAAATTCATTGTTCCATAGACAACTGGTAATGGTGACTTAATGATGAACTTGAAAGCCTAAAAGAACCCCAGTTGTGCAGGTAAACATTTGACTATGTTTTATGATTGAATAAGAAACTGACATACTACAACGGTAAACAACACCAACCAAAACTGGAAAATCGTATCGTAAAATTTATGAGTGCATTGAGTTTAATAACTTAAGAGCAAGTTCTTCTTGTTCTGCCAGAGAAATGGATTCGGCATTGATACTAGCCGATCCAGCCTTATCTTCTTCCTTTTCACCGTCATCGCTATCACTATGAAAGTATATTTTCGATCTTTTCCGTTTTCTGTTCGCATCCGGTTCTCCTTCTGAACCTGAAAGACCATCCTCCTCCTCTTCACCATCCTCTTCCTCCCTTTGCCCTTTCTTCAACTTCATCTTCTTCTTGATCCGTTTCTCCCTAAGCCGTTGCCGCTCTAGAAGTTTGTCTTCCTTATCCACCTGCTTCAGCTCTTCCCTCATTTTCTTGTAGAAATCATTCTTTTTGTCTGCAATGTGGAAACATGAGTTAGAAAAACATCAAGAAGCAGAGATGCATTCAACATCGGCAAAGTACGGAAAACACAGTATTTGATCCTTCTTTATGCCAGGGGATGAACCACTATTATCGGAAGTAGCATCAAATTTTGAATGGCATAAGATGATGTTTAAAACCATTCAAGCTTTTAGTGGGGGAAAGAACTGAATTTGTCCTACGATTACATTTTCGATTTGATACATAAGTAGAAAACAGGAGATCAAGTTAACTAGCAATTTATACATTAAAAGTTGCAGAGGAGTAGCCTATAAACTATATTGGGTTGTGAATGTTGAACACGGGTATGTGTCCGATACAGATATATTCAATTTTTCCAAGTTTTTCCATAAATCTGAAGGGTCATAACTCTATACCCATCATGTCCAAACATGAGTCAAACATGGGTGCCAGACTCAGGTATTTCAAGAAAAATAAAAAATCGCAGCAACATAGGCCAACAGAAGGGATAATGTATACCTTGGTCAAGCAGTATATCGCCACTCGTCTTGTCAGCCAACATAGCAAGTGGAGCCTGTGTGTTGCCTTCCTCATCAAAGACAACCCTTGTCCCCACAGGCCTATGAACATTGATCTTCAGCTTTTTTTTCTTCAAGACCCGTGTTGCTGACCTGAAAATAAGAAAACCAACTCAAAAACTGATTTCAAGTAATGGACTACAAATAAAACAAATCATTAAGGTAAAACTACCCAGGGGAATACATAATTGACTAATGTAAAACGATCTACCTATTCCCAGAAAAAGAAAGACTAGAATCTGTGCAAGTTACCACGTAACCAGGTAAGCTTATGAGCCAAAGCAGCTATATAAAAGAATTTACCATTTAACCTACTAGTACATAAATGAAATTATTTTTTCATTATTGCAAGGCCATCTTATCATTGCTCTGTATGTAAATATATAAATAAGGAGCATACACGATATCTCCAATTTCGCTAGTATTTCCTTCAACATCTGGTGCATCATCCTTCAAAAGAAAATCTTTGTCCCCTCTGTTGTCTTTGACATCTTCAACAAGTAGCTCTTCCTTTGGAATAACTGACTCGTTTTCTTCATCATATATTTTTGGTTCAATAAGAGAAGATTTTTCTGACTCAGTTTCTCTTTTCTCTTTTTGATTCAAGAACTTGACTTTGGGGGTCATTGGCAAACCAAGTGATGCTGAATATTCATCAATAGGCAATTTCGTGACATCAAAAACCTCTTTATCTTTTTGAATATAAATAGAACGCAGATATGTGATAAAGGCCCTCTGTGCCAGCTGCTGCATGTCTGGATATTTAACTAGTAAAGCCGACAATAATCCAGAAACTGGTTGTAACCTCTTTGTATTTGCCTGGGAAACCAGTATCATAATAGCAAGATTAACATACAAGTCACATATATCAAGACGTGATTCAGAAACGAAAGAATATCATGATTAATCTACCTTAATAAACTGTATAGGTACTTTTGCTGCCTGTAACTTTTCAAGCATTTTCATTTCTGAAGGCGTCAAAAATAAAACCGACCTTCCTCCGGAAAGATAACGAGCAGTGCGGCCAACTCGGTGTATATAGGATGCAACATCTTCAGGACAATCTAACTGTTAAGACAAGAAATGAAGCTCATTGAGATAATGAAAAAGAAATGCTGCTTCTGTTTTGTCTTTTTTTATCGATATTTACCTGCACAACCCAGTCAACGGCCTTGTTAAAATCAAGGCCTCTGGAGGCCACATCGGTTGAGAAGAGAACTGATTGAGACTCGCAGAATTGGGAATATATACCCAGCCTCTTCTCTTGGTTCATCCTTCCATGAAGACATTTCAAGGGTATTCCAGGACGCAGTTTCTTGAAGGCTTCAAAGACAAATTTAACCTACGAAACAACATTTTTCACATTATAGAAACTCCCAAGGATGGCAAAAAAGAAGAAAGACAAGCACTAAAAACAGAAAAGCAGTCATAGAATTAGGACTTGGAGCAAGAGAGAGTTCTTATCCCCTAAAATCTACCTATACTAGAATAGGATATAAATTAAAAGTTCCAAATCCAAAAATTAAAATTCCTAAAAGACCTAAATGGGGATATGGGAAGGCAGAGAAGTTGCTTGTTCTCAATACAGTGCTGCTAAATTCTACCAGGATTTGATGAGATGCAAATAAAGATATCAAATTCCAACCAAGATAGCCAAACATTTGTGGAAATTGCTGATAAAGACCCAACTGAAAATGAAATCACTTGCATTTTGACTCCCAAATATAAATACTTTAAACAGAATATACTAAGTTTACGCAACATAAATAATGCAATATACCTCTTTGCAGCTTGAAAGAAACACAAGGATCTTTGATCTAAGATGTGCCTTTATGAAACTCCACAACATGTCCAACTTTTGTTCAAGAGGAACAATCATAGCAGTTTGCTGCAAGCGACTAGGAGTGGCCGTCACAGCTTTCTCGTGCACACTGATATACTCTGGATCTTTCAAGCTAAGCCTAGCAAGATCCTGAACAGACTTTGTTTGCGTTGCTGAGAAAAGCAGTGTTTGTCTACGCTTTGGTAACTG
Source organism: Gossypium sturtianum (assembly GCA_025698515.1). Classification (NCBI taxonomy): domain Eukaryota; kingdom Viridiplantae; phylum Streptophyta; class Magnoliopsida; order Malvales; family Malvaceae; genus Gossypium; species Gossypium sturtianum. The sequence goes on from CM046947.1 coordinate 97,945,561, forward strand.
CGATACAATTGCATTTAAGGTCTTCTTAAAACCAATGTCGAGAATACGATCAGCCTCATCAAGGACCAAAACCTGTTCATAGGCCAGAAGTCACTACCCAAATCAGCAGCTAACAGAGCGGTGGAAAATATCAAACAAAAAAAAGCGGAAACAAGCCATTAAAAAATTAATAACCAAATTAACTATACATTATGTCAAGTTGTTGACCTGAAGCTGAGAACAATCAAAATTTGGAGTCTCATCCATATGCTGAAGAAGACGTCCAGGAGTACAAACTAGAATATTCAGCTCATTCACCCGCTCTTTCTCACTGTCAACTTCCTTTCGACCACCAATTAGAAGGCCAGCACTAAAATTATGATGCTTCCCAACAGTTTTTAATACATCAAAAAGCTGACCAGCTAGTTCCCTTGTGGGAGATATTATGATGCTGCCTACTCCATCCTCAGGACCCCATCTCTCTCTATGCAGCTTCTCCAGGACCTGACATAACAATTGATTCAGCATTACTATAATATTCAAAAAGGTCCAGAAATACTAACAAAACAACACATAATTAGTTAGTTTTAAGATAATCCTTCATATCACAAAAGCCATCTGTCTTAGTTCATTTTACATCTTCATCTATAGACTTAAATCCACAATTGTGCTTGCAAGAAACTTAGATAAAATTCGAATTCAATTCAGTCATTGCAAAGTTGAACTTACATACTCAATCAAGCCTGAGCTAAGCTTTGAGCTAAGCTTTGAGCTAAGCTTTGAGCTTCAACTTTCAAGTCGGGTTCGAGCTCGAGCTTAGCTCAGCTTGATTACACCCTTCACTTAACACCTAACCAACCAAATGCTACCCCAGCCCTCAAAATAACCTAATAATAATCCCTTCTTTCAAAATCACAAATTTTTCCTCTTAATTTTCTTTCAAAAAAGAAAATTAATATTCATGAATTGATAAAAATAAATCAACTTTTAATAAGAAAACCCACTAACCGGAATAACAAAAGCAAGAGTCTTTCCGGACCCAGTTTTAGCGGCACCGAGAATATCTCTTCCACAAAGCGCGTGAGGCAAAGACGCCACCTGTATATCCGTCATCTTCTTAAACCCACCTCCCTCTAACCCATTCTTCGTCCTCTTTGATAACGGCAGCTCATAAAATTTCCTCGCTCCCGCGTACCTCGAGAATGAAACGGCGCCATTTTCAGGGTCGACAATTCGGCCGATTGGCGACTTGGATTTGAGCGGGTCAAGTGACAAAGGATTGGAACCGGATTCGGGTTTCTGGGATTCTATCCATTCGTTCAGAATCTCTATTTCTTGAAGCTCATTGTTCTTCTGTTGTTTTCGGACAGCTCTCGATTTCGGTCTTCGCATCCTTTCTAAGCTTTGGATTTAAGAAGCAGGGTTTAAGAAGAAGAAGAAGAAGAAGAAGAAAGTTCTTCCCCTAGTTTATTTATGTAGGGTTTTACAATGCTTTTTACATATGATATATATTAATGAAAAATTATAATTATTCTAAATATTTAATTTTTTATAATTAATAGAATATTAACTAAATTAAAAATAGGATAAATTACAAAAATAGTCAACTTTGTTTGGCTTAGATTACATTTTAGTCATTTATGTTTGAAATATTACGTTTTAGTCACTTATGTTATCCCTGACGTAACATGTTAACTCATCATTTCAAACAAAAAATTTAAGTTAATTTATACGATCGGGCCCAATATTTTTTCGTTTTGAGCAATTTAATTTTTTTCTTTTATATTTTTTAAACTTACCTTTTTTTTTCTTTTTTTTCTCACTCTATTTTCCTCCGTTCTTCATTTCTTTTAACGTAGTTTTTCTATATTTTTCATTTGTTAAAACTAGTTCCTATACTTTTATTTTTTTTGAACAATTTATTTTTTTCAAGTGAGCCGAGCTTGTGGGCTAGTTTTAACAAATGAAAAACATAGCAAAACTACGTTGAAAAAATCAAGAATGGAGGAAAACAAATGGAGAAGCAGAAGAGAATGGAAAATTAAATAAAAAATTAAAAAAAACATAAAAGAAAAATTAAATTACTCAAAATAAAAAAAAATATAGGGACCCATTGTAGAATTTAACCTAAAATTTTCGTTTGAAATGATGTTTTAACATATCACGTCAGTTTACCGTTACACTGTTAACGACAATTAACGGCTCAGTGACTAAAATGTTACAACATAATAATGTAAGTGACTAAAATGTAATATTTCAAATATAAGTAACTAAAATGTAACCTGAGGCAAACAAAAGAGACTATTTTAATAATTTATCCTAAAATAAAATTATAAAAACTATAAAATATAAATATAAAACTAATAAAATATACAATTTATTTAAAAACAATATAAAATAAACCTTTTTAAATCCAAATATAATTTTTCTAATTTTATTATTTTATTTATTTTTATTAAAATACTATTTTTTATAGGTAACTATTATATATGATCTTATTTTAGGGATAAAATAATCTCTTAGGGATAAAATCTATTCTCATAACATGATCTTATTTTACCTCATGGTAACTATTATGTATTTCTAAAAAGTTAATTATTAACACAATAATTAAATCACCCATCTTTACACAAATGACCCGTGACCGCGTTACTTTTCCATTTATAATGTAATGTCGATTAGAGAATTGGGTTATGAATATCACTATTGCAAGTGAAGTTATGTCATGCAAAAGTTATATACTCAACGTAATAGCTTTTGGCTTTATTACCAATTGAACTTAGGCTTTCAATGCATCAAAGTATACACGTCATACACACATAGTCCGGCACTTATTCAAGATTAAGGTAAGCTGCACTATTAATGTCACAAGTGAATAAATCCATAAACAAATATAAGATTTATTCTACTTGGGTCTTACTTAATGTATTGTCAGTTCAAACAGTTACATCTAAATCTCTATCTTCCAAGAGTCACCCGCTCTGATATCCAATAAAATATATCTCCCTATTTAGATTTAATAGACGACATAATAGTCTTTTAATCAACTTGCTCAATTTCAATTAGACTATGGACCATTTAGATATCTACTAATATAAATTGCCTTCTCACATTATGATTCAAATACATAATGCAACTTAATATTAGTTAAACGTTAAAGAATCAATGAATTAATACGTATTTTTATTTTACTTTGCATGCAAAAACTGTTAAGAACATTATATAAAAGATATTAATGAGAACGATAGAATTTTATTAAATCAATTTGTTCGAAAAATTACAAGTAGATTTGACGATATTACTACACCAAGGACACTAGATCCCAACAGTTAATTGACCCCATAATCTTTCATATGGCTCCATCATTAGTTGTTTGATTAACTCGTGACACCAACTCTGTATATAACACCAATTAGTATCCTTACTAATGTAATCATATATTAGATATATATAATGCCTAAAATATCCATAAATCTCTTCAATCGTAAATCGAAAAATAGAACATACTTTAATACGCTCAAACATATATTTTTGGTTTATCGTGCCAACTGAATTAAATCTCGATTCGAATAAAATAAATAAGATATTAATTGATTTTAAAAATGTGTTTCAGCTGTCATTATCAAAAACAGTGTATGTATTTAAATAAATAACATTTTAATTCTCATTTAAGTAACGCCTAAAATTAGAACATTAGAAGGGAAAAAAACTAAGAAAATTGCCTTTTGTCTCCTTTTTGTTCTTCCAATTCCCCTGTGTAATCAAATCAAACCCCACTCCTACTTCAGATCTCTGTTCTTCCATATATACAGTTTCTTTTTTTTTTTTCTTTAAAATTGAAACAGAAAAGGAAAGGAATAAAGGAGTAGAGATGGGGCTCAAAAACAGAGTAGAAGAAGATAATTGTTCAGTGAATGAAGCTTTGTTGTTTGCCACCATCTCCATCATTGGTCTGCAAGTAGATGTACACTTGAAAGATGGCTCTGTTTACTCTGGAATCTTCCACACTGCTTCTGTTGAGAAGGAATATGGTGCGTTTTTCCTTTATTTTTATTTTTATTTTTATTTTGAGTTTCTTTTCTGGGTTTCTTTTGGCATTACTTCATTTGCCAGAAACCAATTTTGGGTTTTGATTGTTGATTGAATGTATATCGGGGTTTTGTTTTTTTTTATGATGATTTTGTTTGGAAATTGGATGAGATATTGAGATCAGATTGGTTTATGTTTTTTGTGCTGTTTTCTTCTTGCCTATCTGTTTGATTTATAAAAATATTTTGATTTTTATTGTTATTGTTGTTTTTACTTTTAATGGCGAAGGTTTTAATTTTAACATAGGCAATAAGTAATTGATTAAGGGGTTCAGGGATCAGATTCAGGGATACATTTTTACTTTTTATTAAATATGTTTGATTGTGTGTTAAATTCAAGTAATTTATTTATTTTGCTTTTAGTCTTGTGAGGAAGTTAAAATGGAAAGTAGAACAAGCAAGGAGGAAACCAAGTGAACACTGTCCAATATATAATATGGCACACTTAGGGTGACCAAAGCAGTACAAAATGAAGCACTTGAGTGTTCTTTATTTGCTACGTTGGAATATTGAGGATGGTTATTTAATTAATTTGTGTTCCATTAGGTATTGTTCTGAAGAAAGCAAAATTGACTAAACAGGGCAGATGTGCCACCAATGTTGCAAATGGCAGTGTTGTAGAGACGCTTGTAATCCTTGCTGGTGATCTTGTTCAAGTTTTTGCAAAGGTATTAATCACTCTTATATCATTCTTGGGTCAGGGATTTTATTTGGCTAATGCAGAAGTGAATGATCAGTTTTGACATGTATGAATGTTGTGTGTAGGGAGTCCCACTTCCTCTTGATGGCTTTGCTGGAAATATAGCTTGCAGTAATGGAGAAGCTGCTCCTGAAATTCCCCCTTCTTCTGCCAATTCGCTGAATGGGACCAAGAAGTTCAATAAGTCTACCATGGATGAAAGAATAAGTAATACGAAAAGGTAGCATATATTCATATTTATTCTTATTATTTTTGGCTAGCATATATTCATTTTATTTTACCTATCAAAACAGAAATTCAGCTCCCAACGAGAATGGATTTGCTGATGGTTTTATATCCATGGGTGCTGGAAAGGAAGATGAAGGTCAAAAGTTGCTAGAGAAACCTATGGGAAATGGAAAAGGAGTTGAATATCACAAAAGAGAGGAGACAAAAGTCGAGCAGGTAAAATTTTTCCAGCTCAAAACTATCTTTTAGTTAAGCATTTCTTTTTTGGGAAAAAAGTGAAGATGTCAAATACAGATTAGCAAATATTTGTTATCTTTTAATCATTAAAAAAAGAGTTGCGAAAGGCTAGGCTTTGTTGATGGGCATTAGTTTAATAGGAGGCTTCCACTATTACTACAAAATTTTTGAACTTCCCATGGAAGAAGATCCAATGATGTTGCTTTGTTCATATGATTGGCTGGATCTTTAGATCAAGGAAACTATATAGTAGAATGGCATAAATTCTGTGGTGAAATATTGCCTGAGGGTGATGATTGATCTTTCATCTTTTTCTCTTTCAAAAAATATCATTTTTGTCTCCTTGCAGAGAGAAGATGTTTCTGGTGCCACTGTTGCTAGGAGGTATGAAACTGACTTTTCTTTAAGTTTTACACTTGTTGCTCAAGTTCCACACTAAGTTTCACATCATATTGTTGGCCGAAAGAACATGCCTTTTTCGAGTTGAGAGATCTATGTTTAGACATGAACATGCACATGAAAACAACTAGTTTAAGCCAAAGCCTCCTAGATTTTCAAAAGGAAGAAAAAGTGTTTCTATTTAACTTATCTCATTTGTTTTACTTTCACTATAATGTTTTTATGCTAGGAGGACTGAAATTACATTAGCATCTCTTGGATGGCATTAAGGAAAGTTCTTAAGGAACATGGTCACTCCCAATATAGAAAATGCTTTATGAAGAATGTGCTCGAGCATAAAAGATATTGCTTCTTTTTTGTTTTACCTTAGCTAGTTTGCCCTTTCCATCCCAGCTGCCACCATTAGTTCTGGCAACTTTAATTACTCATTTCATTGCTTAAAGAAAAGAAATGAAATATAATGTTTGGAACCCTTTACCTTGTGTTCTGCTGGATATAGGTAACTTGGAACTCATCGTATTCATGATAGATTCCTTCAGATGTCAACAAGCATTCTTCAATGTATCTCTTTCAAATTCTTTCATATGTAAAGAAATATCTTTTGTATTCTCAGATTTGTATCAATTTATTTTTTCCGACAGACAGGTTGGAGAGGATAGGTCGCAGCTTTCACAGGATGAATTTGGCCAAAATTTCAAGTTTCATGTTGACAGAAGTGTTAGTAATGAGAGTTTCACTTGTTTTCTTCACATAAGACCTAGAGTTAGAGCTAATATTCAACTCACAAATGAAGTTATTTCTACAGGAGAAGGAAGTTCAACACTCAGTTTCAAGCTGCGAGTCTTCTGCTCTTGATACTCTTAAGCCAGGTTTTGAACTATCTGAATCTCCTCTTAAATAGAAAATCAAATGGCATGCTTTGTCTTAGCTGTGAAAGTTACATTGCATCAATAGCCTATTGACTTGCTGGTAGCTGAGAAGACAATTAAGCTATTTTTGACTGGAACATTTCATGATACTCCAGTGGATGGTGAACTTGACAATCATTGTGAAAGGCCCTCTGCAACAGACATTCACCAAGATGCTGTTTGTTCTGGTGTTTCGATTTCTTCTAATCCTGCTATGAATGTTTTCCCGGAATCATGCCAGAGGTCATTTGCTAATCCGACTGCCATACTTCCTCCACAAAATTCAGAATTAAATAAAAACTCCAAGGTAAAACAATTATACAAAATTTGACTTGTAATATCTGTAACTCGGACTCTGGTGTGAGTGTCGGGTAAGGGTCTTGTTAGATTTTTTTTTAAATTTTTTTCCATATATTTGGAGGATCCGTGGAGGTCATATCCTTATATTCATGTGTTGGACACAAATGTTAGACGAGGGTACTTCAAGAAAATGAAGAGTTTGAGCAACATAGCTTTAATATCCTGCAGAGAGAATATTCATGGATCTCTTTAATGAGGTTGTCAATGCTTTAATGTTACACCCGCAGGAATCTAGCCATATGGTTTTATGTTTCATCAAGTAGCTAACAGCTTACACTTTGATCAGTCGGTTATTTTAGGCACTAACAATGCAAGTTTTGTAGTAACTAACATAGCACAATTGTCTATGTCTATGAAGATGGTTTCCTACTTAATTTATTTATTTTGTGTCAGGAATTTAAGCTCAACCCCGGAGCAAAAATTTTCTCTCCATCTTTTGTTACTGCCATATCAGTGCCTCCTCCAATAGTACCAACAGTTGCAAATATGTCTTACCTACCAAGCAACTCTCCTATGGTAGCTGTTGCTGGTTCTCAGCCAGAGGTTGGGATGGGCACTTTTGCACCTCGTTCCTCTGCTCCTAAGTTTGTCTCATATGGCAACTTATCGGCTGCAACTGGTGTCAGTGGTTCTCAATTTTCTCAACCTGTATGTATTTTATATACTTTTGTAGTTCATTAATCTTAACGTTGGATTTTTGTTTTTCTCAATTTCTCATTCAAAGTTCTTTCTCAAAGGACTTGAAATTTTTCTTGGCTGCATTCAAAATCTGTCAAGCTAGATATATACATTACAGTTCTTTCTGTTTTAATCCATAAACTATTCACCGATATAATATTTGTTTAGCTTTAAATTGATCGCTGCTCAATTTCAAGTGCCACAAATTGAATCTTCATATGACCATGTCAACTGTCTACAGACAGAGAGTTTTTAGTATATTCATTGGTGAAGTATTCCTAGTTCCGATTATATTACTAATGTTGTTTTAGTTTCTTTGACTATAGATTGTTGGGCACATGGGGAATAGAACCCAGCCACTTCGATATGCTAGTCAATATCATCCTGTTCAGGCTGCACCTGCATATTTGAACCCAAATTCACAAGCAGTAAGCAAAAGAAGGAACTTTCATCCCTATGTTACTTCCGTCCCTTAGACGGGCCACAGATTACGAATACTCTTTTGAACGTTGATAAAGTGGTCATTTATGATTTACTAATCACTCTCCAACCGCTCTTTTTTTCTCTAGGTTATGTTTGGGCATATGGGACAACTGATTTGTGTGCCTGTTTCTCATGTAAGATGATCGATCATCAAACTAGTGAAATGACCTTGTTATCATTTAAGCACTTTGACATGAGAGTTTCGAGTATATAGTTGTCAAACAACGAAACGATGTTTTATTTATTCATTGCTAAATTTCTGTTTATTTCATATGAAGGACTTGGTTCCAAATGCAGCAGCTATCTCTCCGGAACCCGCACGTCCTCCATTGACTCCACATCACGTCCAATTTCCGAAACACCAAGGTTTACTTTTCTTTGCTATCAAAAAGTAGAATGCAGTCATTGTACATATAACCTAATTATCGAAATCTTGAAATATAGTGCATTGTTATGTCCTAAAGCACTCTTTGTAATTTGCAGGAAGTGCACCAGACCAAGCATTGCAGCTTTGTGTACCTCAACCTTTCATCGCCGGTGGACAGCCGCCATTGGCAGTGCCGAGCCATATTCCATATTTGCAGCCTCCCTTTCCTGTCAATCGTCCCATACAAATCCCGGGACCGAATGGTCTCTTTAGCACAAAGCTTCCCTGAAATTTTGTTATTTTTAGTATTATCCTTTGTTATTTCTTTTTTTCCTTTGTTCTGTTTGAAGATAAATAAAAATTTTGACCCATAAAATTTCATATTTTGGGAGCATCCAACTTTAGTCATTTAAAGGGTTTATACATTTTGCTTTTGTTTTCTTTTTTGAACAGCATATGGCATGAGTCAAGAGTGACATACTGTATTAATTATTAAAAAAAATGTAGAGAAAAAAAAAATTTTTATTAATTATATTATTAAATTGACATTTGAATAATAATTTATTAGTATTGGGATAATAATAAAGTTATATTAATTATGGGATAATGGTAAGTTAATGTTAATTAATATGATTAATTGGATCAAGTTTTCAAAAAAAATCCCAATTAAAAAGCATAATATATTATTAATTTAATAAAATTATAAAATATTTAATATAATTGGGTAAATTAAAAATAATAAAAATCCAATTTTTTTAATTAAATAAATATAATTCTCTCAACATAATTGGATAATGACTTCATTCATACAATAAAATAAAATCATAATTTCAAATTGCAAGTCAAGTTAAAAGAAATTAGGATAAAAAATCCATCAATTAAGAATTTGTATTTTTTATTATTATGTATATTTCTCATATTTTTTTAAATCTATAAAATCACTACTATAATATAAAAATATTTATAATTATGGTTTTTTTGAAAGAAAAATATAATTATGATGTTTCTTGAATATAAAATTCTACCGGATTGACAAAAGAATTTTCTCGAGAATCACTTTCACTAATAAAGAAGATAAGAAAATAGAAACAAACGAGGAAAAGTGATTTATTTGAAATTAGGATTGACCAATAAAAAAAATTGTAAGAGTGAGTCCAGCTGATGTAATAGAAAAGCCTAGCCTATATACAATTAATTACATATTTAAGGTTTAGATTGCATATCGTTAATAGAAAAATACACATTATAATATCGTAATGCTTTAATAATTATTTTACATTCCTAATTTAATTATATAATAGTTAATATATTATATGTCCTTAAACATGTATGTATTATATAATATGTACTAAATATAATTATGTGACATTACAAAATAAGTTAATATCATAATATTTATTTTAATTATATAAATATTAAAAATAAAAATAAAAAATTATTAATTGAATTGATCGAATAATAAAAGATACTCACAAATCTAAAAAATTTGATGACTCTATTTTATTGTTCATTTAAGTTTACAAAAAGAAAAAAAAAATAAGATTCAAGAGAAGTTTATTATTAATTATTTTATTTTATTTTAAAAATTATTTTATTCATGTTTATACATTATTTATTATTAATTAAGGTTGAGGATTAGCTATAATGGTTAAAGCATAATTTTAATTGTCAAATATTGTAGGAAGTAAATTTTTATATATTTTGTAGCAGAGTCGGATATCTGAATAACGAATGCAGATACAGATATTTGACGGATAATCATATTTAATTCAGATTCAGATATGGATATTAAAAGTTGGATAATTTAGGAAATTTGCGGGTATCCGACTCGCGGCCATCCCTTTGAATAGATTCAACTTAATTGATTTATTCAACTTAAAACTCATAATTTGAATCGTTGATTGAGTCTTAGTTCAGTTGACATCGACATTAGTATTACCATCAGGGATTAATTTTGAAATAAAATATATTAGTACTAACTGTTGATCTTTGAGTTCCCAATGGATTAACTGTTCATTGAAGAGTTTCTAAAAACTAATACAAAAAGGAAAAGAAATAGAAATTGGGATTTTTTTTTTCTTTGGAAAGGATCTCATCATCCTATATATGACAACCAAAAGGGTTAATTGCAACATAAACACTTCCATGTTTTTCATTTTTTTCACAGGGCTTCCATTATTTGTAATTTCCTCATTAATCCCTATAATTTGAAATCAGTTCATTTTTTTTATCTTAATATAATTTTTATACAATTTTTAGTAATAGTTTCACAAAATAGAAGGGACCTAAATTGGAAATAATACAGCCTAGTCTATTTATTTTATGAATTAGGAATTTTGTCCCTTTACTTTTATTTTATGAAATTTAATCTGATTTTCATATTTCAAAATTCAGGTCCAATTGTAACACTAATAAATTTATTATGTTAAATTCAAATTAATTACATATTTTTTTTAATTACATTAACATGATTACTTTTTTTTTTTGAAATGTCTAAACAAACAAATTTAATAGTACTAATAGTTAAACTTAAATTTTTAAAATTTGAAAACGTAAAAAGATTAAATCCTAAAAAATAAAAATACAAAGACTAAATTTTAATTTTTTAAAAAAGTATAGGTATTTATAGCATATTTTAATCAGGATTCATGGGCGAAGTCGTAGAGGTCTCATATCACAATTACATGTCCCATGCAAGTCTATGTAACCCTTTAGCCTGTTTAAGGGTTGAAGTGGAGTCATAGGTAATTCTAAGCTTTGTATAAAAAAACCCCGTAATTCAAATCAAACTAGACTAAAGAAAGCATGAATTAAATAATATCATACATAAACTTAACTCGAACTCGATCCATAAACTCCAACAAAAATGTTTGTTAACTTAATGCCTACAGTCTAATCTCTTTTATGGTAAACAATATGCAAATTTTTTTATCAGTTCACAACATGTTCAACTAGTACTCAACCTCAAATTAGAGATGCCATCGAGTCCCAGTTCAATTTCTTGGAGACTGAAGATTTTGAAGACTCAAACTTACAATTTCTTCACTCCAAGAATTCCTAGGGGAAAAGGGTAAAGCCTTGACAATATCAGGTCTACAAGGCCCAATCATGTTCAATGGCGACTTTATCTTCAGGTTATAAATTCCTAATTGTTGCCAGAACTGGACATTATAAGACAGTATGGTACACAACTCATACTGGAATAGCATCTTGAAAGAGATTAGTATTGCTTGATCATTGATTTGAATTAATGACTTTTTCTAGTTAGTATTCTTCCCTCAAAAGAGATTCTTGATTTTAACAACTCCAACTTAGTTACAAATGACAAGTACGGTAAATCATTGATGAAGATTACCGAATGTTCTCCATGTTCTCACTCAGCCCAGTGGTCAATTATCAGAAGATGCTCCTCGCATAGCACTATTGGTCAGCATCGATAGTAGCCAAGTCTTCGGGTTTTACTTGTTTGTGCAACTGCAAAAGAGGATTCTCAAAGTAAGGTGGGAAGAAATTCTGCAGACATTTACCTTTAACAAAATGAGTTCATAGTCAATATAACCACGATTCAGTACAATGATATCGTTTGGATTTACAACACCATCAATAAATCCCTCAAACTCGAACCAAGACCATAGCCAACTTAATCAACAATGGAACGGTTTTGAATGGACTAGACTACTTTAGACTAAATACATTCTCTTGCCTTTGTCCAATGGCTATAAACCAATGAATGTAACATCAATAATTAGGCCCTAAACAATCAGTATGGATGAATATTTTAGCGCCTTTAAGCAACATATGATGGAGAAACTTACAGCTTCTACAACAGTAAACCAATGGAAAGAACGCAAGAAGGGATCATCTTTTGAAGGAGGGGTATCATGATTCCAATATGTCAATTTATCAAATTTGGCTTTCATTTCCCAATCGTTTGAGTTTCCTTCAGATACATCACAAGCTTTCCTCTTTCCAGAGTTGTTCTTCGCAAGAACAAAGCCTGCAAGAGCAAACAGAAATAGTAAAACCAACAAATTTACATAAAAGAAAACAAAAATGTATGATAGAATCAAATTGGTGCTAACTTCAGTAAACAGACATCCTACAAACCTCCTAGATTTGAGAAGCTTAGCTAGATTAAAGACATGTGGAAACGTAAACAAAAATGGTTTTTTGAACCAAGACAATGAAGAAGAAAAAAAGAGGAAATGGTAAGCTACAACTATATCAAATGTCTGTTAATAAGATCAAATTTACAGCATGAAGCCTACTGAAACTTCCTAAAACCTAATAATCAACAGAATACAATATCTTGCACATTGTTTTCGGGACAATATTTTCCCTGTAAACAGAGAAGCATATAAAATTTCCAAACTATTTTTCTTTTCTTAGCCTATTTTTTTCCTCAGATTCAATGGGCTAGAAAACATGTTATCAACAAAATGTTAATAGTTTCAATGTCACAAGCTTAGACCAACAATATTCCTAACACACAACTACAACTCAGAGTTTCAGTCAACAAACATCAAGGAGAAGAAATCATCTTTCCAACAAAATCAAACTTGCAAAAATCCATTAAACCCCTCTCCAACAAAAAAAATACCAGCATATCCATTTGGAAGAGAAATAGTAGCTCCTTGAAGCTTCCTTCCTCTAAAATGCGCTTCCTCTACTGCTAACCCATCAATCTCCATCCCTACTTATCATAAAACCCAAAAGGAAAAAGGGGAAAAATCACATCTTTACCTTTGCATGATATTTAATTATAAAACAAAAACAAAATAAGGAGAAAAAGTTACCTTTTAGTTTGGGTTTGAAGTACTGAGAAACAGTGCAAGGGCCATTGAATTTGATGCAGCATGGAAGATGATGAACCTGACCACTCAGATTTATTTTCTCTTCTTTACCATTCAGGCTTAGGTTTATGCTTCCTGTTGTTCCCTTCTCTTCCTCCATTTCCCCTTCTCGATTCAAACCCTAAACCCTAATTCTCTTTTGCACCTTAAAAATTAGACATTTTTGGGATTTTCCCGGTCCTCTGCAGCAGCACCCAATTTTCTTTTTCCCGCACTTTTGACCATCTATTTGGATATTACTTTCTCCATTTTATCTATTAAAAAAACAAAAAAAGAGAGTCTATTCGAGTTTTTTATATTTATATTATATATTTTAATATTATTATATATTTTTGAAAAGTTATTTTTCTGAATACATATTTTTAGCTATTTCAATACCCACCACCCACGGATGTCGAATGTGGTATACATGTCGAATTATCACATTAATTCATGTCATGAATATTAGGAGCCGATACTATAAAGTACATGAAGAGTACCTCGACATTCATGAGTGTCAAGTTCAAAGTTAGGCTTAGGGTTTAAGATTGAGTGCTTGAGGGTTGAGGTTTAGGGAAATTTTAGATGGTAAAAGTAGAATAAAAAGCTAGCTTCAGTTCAATTCAATGACGAAACAACTAAAAGTTGGAATAAACAAGTAAAAGAAATACAAAGAAATGACCCCTAAAGATAAGGGGTGTGTTTGTTCGAGAACCAAAATTAGCATACACAAGTAGACAACAAATAATAGGACAGCTTTAATTGTTATATAAATTAAATTAAAATTTTTATTTGAAATGATGATTTAACGTGTCTAGTCAACTTATCGTTACACCGTTAACGACAATTAACGGCTTAGTGACTAAAATGTTACAACTCATAACGTAAGTGACTAAAACGTAATATTTCAAACATGAATGACTAAAATGTAATATGAGATAAATAAAATTGACCATTTTAATAATTTATCAAAAAAAAAAACAAAAAGGTTATTGGTCTTTCCATTTAACTTTGAAGTGTTCCACTTGTGAGTGTGGGTGTTAAAATAAGTATAGGAGGTGAAGGCGTGGCTCGGATATAAGGAGAGAACCATTTTGGCATTGAAATACTCGGCTTTACGCCATGGAGGAATATGCATTCCCCTCTTCTCGAGCCTTTGCTTTGCCGCCTCGGAAACATTAGCAATTATCCTCTAGAGAGAGACGGTGGAGAGGGAGAGGGAGAGAGACCGGGTAGGGGGAGGAGAGGGTTTTTATTATTATTTAATATTAATATTAATATAAAATTTAAATGTATTATTATATATATTGAAAATATTTATGTATTATTTTTATATTTGTTTAAATTTTTTAAAATTATGATCAAATTAAGATATTAATAAATTTTAAGGGTGTTTTTTTAAAAATTAAAACTAAAATGATATACTATGTAAAAGTTGAGAGCTAACTTATTATTATACCAATTTTTTAACTGTCAAGTCACCCTCCCGTTAGTGCAATTAACGGAAATGGACCCAAAAAAATAATCTCGATTAGTTGGGTGATCAATTAAAAAAAATTCATAGTTCGGTGATAAAAAAAGAAACAACCCATAATTTGGTGACCAATTTAAAATTTAATAGTTAAGTGACCAAAAAAGAAGATGACCCACAATTGAGTAACCTCTAGTATAGTTATGAAAATATTTACTTAAAAACAAAATACAAAACATTTTTTCTCAAAATTATTTAAAAGCCAATATTTATAAAAATAAAAAATATTTTATTTAAAAACATTTGTTGATTGAGTCATAACTCGATTGGCATGGACATTGTTGCCAATACAAGAGGACGTGGATTTAAATGCACTGAAGCGCATTATCCTCCTATTTATAGGTTGGGAGAGGCTATAGGTAGTTCTAGGCATTGTATAAAAAAAAACAGATATGTTCAGAACCTATAAGGAGATTATTCAAAAAAAAAAATCATTTTTCCCTTAAAACCTAGATATCCACCATTTTCATGCTGAATTTTCTAAAATTTTAATTAAATTGAAATTAAATTTCAAAACTAACCTCAAAACAAATTTTAAGATTAATTGAATTCCAATATTAACTTAATTATGAAATTCTCTTGCAAAATTCGATTCAAGCCCGAAAATTTATAACATCAATCCAACTTGGTCCTCATCTCAGAATTAAATTTTGATTTCAAAGCCGATTTTACTCAACTTTAAAACAAAAGTTAATTTTGGTTATTGAGGATTGCATACGCGCTCTTCCCAAATGAGAGTTTCAATTTTGTCCTACGCTTGATTCTTTGAGTTACAACATATTCTCTAAGTAATTATGAGTTTGAGAATAATAGAGAAGATCAATTGTGTCGAAACCATTTTAACATCAGTTTAGAAAAACGGGGATCGACTTTTAAAAACGAAAAATGGGAGTCGCCACCAATCCCTTTTTACTTAGGTGTGATTGGATCACCTTGTAAAACATTTTATTTAAAACATTTAATTTTAGTCTAAAAAAAAAAAACCAGAAAACAGGTTCGGGAATCGGTTACGTATGAGGAAGGGTTAGCACCCTCATAACGCCCAAAAATTGGTACCTAATCGATAAAATCATGTCCAAATGTTGAAACTTAAAAGTATTTAAAAATATGATTTCCAAACAACTGTGAACAATTTGATTTAGAATATGAGAGTTCTTCGATCCGAAAGATTATAAACATCACATCCAGCACGATTGGACATGATATTTTTTAAACCCTCGTAACTAAGATCATCTCATAATTTATAAAACTTCAAGTAATTTTGATTTAAGATTTGAGATTTCTTCGATCCGAAGGAATATAAACATCACATCTAGTACGATGGGACATGATATTTTTTTAAACCCTCGTAACTAAGATCGTATCATAATTTATAAAACTTGTTAAAATGATATTTAGTTATTTAGCCAAACGGAAAATCGACACCCAGCACGATTGGGCATTATTTCCCGAATTTCTAAAGACCAAAACATTGCCTTATTTTAAAAACCTTTAAATAAAATATTAATTTTGTAAAAATGTATTTTTATTTTAAACAATAATCCTGTGACAATATTGCATTTATAAACTATCGTACACAAATATTAAAAACAATTATAATACATTAGCATTTCTTATAGACAATATAAAATACAACTAAAATAACTACACTATAATAATCATAAAATAATGAATAAAATGGTATTGCATGGACAAATAAAATATATAAAGCAATATATATAAAACAATGAAAAATACTAAATAAATATTATAATAAATATATAATTTAATACACATAAAAGATAATACATAATAATATATGTAATAATTTTGAATAAAGATATTTTTAAAAAATATAATATAAATAATACATGATATAATATAATATTATGTAATATAAAGATTTTGAAAACATATAATATTAATATATAAAAATAATATATAATGATAATAATTTTAAGTTAAAATAAAAAATAAAAAATAATAGTTTAATATATAAAGATATTGCATAAAAATATATATATAAATTTATACTATTAATGTACTAATATATAAATAATAAAGAAAATAATAGACTATTTAATATAGTAAAATAATTTAACACAATATTAAAATAATAAAATAAAAGGATAATAAAAAAATTAAAACAAAGAAGCAGGGGTTTAAAAACAATTTAAACAAATATGAAAGACTAAATTAAAATGCACGTTAAAATACAGGGGTTAAAATGGCAATTGCGCCAAATTTTAAAACGGCGTCGTGATAAATTTAGCCTTTTGACTGCCCTGAGGATTAAATTGAAACACAAAAAGTAATTTCGGGACCAATTGTAAAAATAAAAAAAAATAGGACGTAATTGTAAAATTGAAATAATGCGGAAAGGCCGAATGCGCAAATAACCCATTTCTCAAAAACACGCGGATCCTTCGGGTCGGGTCAACTGCGCGCGGATCTTGATTGAAACGACGTCGTTTTAAGCTTATTAAATTAAGCCAAAACGGCATCGTTTTTAAACTGTTATATAAATAAAAATTCGACTAAAAAATCATTTGTAAAACAGTTTTAAAAAAAAAAATTTAAACTCTCCGAAGTCCCATCCCCTCTCGATGGAATCCGACTGTCGGTCATCTGGGGCCACCGTCCCCACACGCCTCACGCGCCACCGCGGATGGTGGCCGGAGGTTGAAACTTCGCCGTCGAAAAAGGTAAACTCGCCCTTTTATTCCTTTTCTTTTTAACAGTATTTATATATGATAAAAAAACGAAACTAAAAACATAAAATAACACTAAAAATCACCTCAAAAAAAAATCTTTATTCTGTTTTGATGTCTTTTTTCTTTATTTCTGCATGTATTCCGTATCCCCCCCCTATTTTACAGGTTTACAATAGGCTTTTTATAGCCTAAAAAAGAATGAAATAAAAAAGAAAACTTTGCTGTTGCCATTTTTGCTACTTGTTTTTCTTTCCTTTCTTTTGCAGGTAAACGAAGATCTTGGCAACGGTGCGCGATTCGCGCGCAGATTGCGGCGCGATTGATGGCTTAGGCGCGAGGGGCTGCTGGGGTTTTCTTCCCTTTTTTTTTTGCATGCAGAGCGGCGATCTTGGTGGCAAGGCCGTTCGTGCGTTGATGGCAGCGTGGACGAGGGCAGATGGGTGCGAGGATCTGATTCGGCGCGACTGTTGGCCTGGCACGAGGAGCGGCGCGACTGTTGGGATCCTGCTGGGTCATTTGCGGGGCCTAGGGTTTCCAGAAACCCTAGGCCACTGCTAATTTCAGTTTAGTGTTTGGGCCTCTTGGGCCATTTCTGTTTTGGGTCAGAGTAAGATTTGGGTGTTAGTTAATGGGCTAATCGGGTTTATTGCTAGTTTGGGTAATCTGTTTGGTTAATGGTGGGCCATTGCTTGTAAATGGACTTTAAAAGACTTTGGACATTTATTTTTCATTTTGGTTTTGGTTTGTTACAAGCCCGGGCAAAATGGGCTGTTTACAAATTGGTTGAAATTTTGAAGAGTTAAGACTTCAATTCAAGCACCTTCCCATAGGGGTATCACGACAAGCACTATCTCCAATAGGCCTCGATACAGAGGTACTTGTTTGATCAAATTTTTTACTTTAAATATCATGACAAAAGTTTGGTTTAGAAATTTTTAGATTTTGTTGCACCAGCTCTGGCATATTTTTTAAACAATTTTCTAACAATAAATACATGGGCTTTTCAAATGGTGAAATTGTGACTACCAACTAGTTTGATTAATAATTGCGATGTTAGATTAAATTGCACAACTGTATTGCTATTGATAATGGCGACGTCGTTAGCATAGAAAATTGTTAAGTTGAAGGTCATTTTGTGTGTGAAGTGGTAAGATGAGATGAAAAAAAATTGTATTCCATAAATCTATTCGAAGGAGCTTATAAAGCTCTAATACCATAAAGAGAATGAATAAAAGATATAAATGAAGGCTTAAAAATTTATCCATATAACCAACAAGTGGTTGGAAGAAATAGAAATGGATTTCTTCTCTATGTATTTGGAGTGAGTTTGAATCTTAAAGTTATTATTGTTGGGATTTACCTGAATACCACCCCCGGTTCAAATAGGATTAGCCTTAGGCCGTAAAACGGATGATGACCTATGCTACCAAAAAAAATATTTATATGATAGCGAGGTATATAACGAGAGATAACTATATCCGAAAAGGTCCAACAAAATGACAAAATATTCCACAAACCTAAAATTATAAAGAGATGGGTAACAGATATAACTGCCGACACATTTTCTATTAGTTTATTTTGATATGACTCATATATTTAGCATTGAATATAGATTAAATCAATAGGTTTGGTCAAGCTTTAGTCCTCCTTAAATAGTTGCCACTTGATTCATTGACAAAAAGAAAAATAGTTGTTTATAAAGTAATAATTCTTTAAGCTTATCATGAGTTAGGTCAAGCTACAGTTAATTTCAAAAAGTTTTAAATTTAAATTTAAATTTAACTCGACTCAATTCGAATAGCTCATATTACTATTTATAAATAATAAAATATTAAAAAATAATAATTTTTTAAACTTAAATAACTTGAAATTAAACATATTTATAGTAAAAAAATTTAATCATTACTTTATACAAATCAAGACGATAATTTTATTATTATTTTTCAATCTCCCAATAATATTGTAGTCATCATGAGGTCATCAACAACATGGGTCCTTCATTGCCTAAATAAAAAATGGAAAAATAGTAGATTTTGTGATGTCTTTGTCACAATTTTTGGTGGTTGCATGACTAAATCAACAAATTTCATGACTCAGCATTCAATAATTTTTATTTAAAAATACAAAATTATATATCAAAACTAAATTAACAAAAATATTCCTCAGCTTCGTCCGGAGAATTATATATAGAGTTTTAGTTCGATTAGCATAAATATTATTATCAATGTAGGATGACCAAATTATATCAAATTAAAATATAGAATAAATCTTAAACCTTAGCAAAGTACAGAGATCAATATTAAAATTTTACTGTTATCTTATAGGGCAAAAAAAAAAAGCATGTGTGATGATTGAATCGCTTAAGACATTTTTTCTATACAGATAATTAACGAAATTATAAACATTGAGGTAACAAATTATGTAAAAAAAAGTATAAAGATTAAATTTTAAATTTAAACATAATATAGGGATCAAAATTGAAATTTCACCATTTCATGTAATCTAATTAAATAAAGGGACTAGATTGATATTTAACCATTTATGTTTAGAATTAGAAAAAAAAAAAAGGGACTACCTTTTATAGATATAGTCGTGTGGAAATTTTCTTTCAACTTTTCTATCCAATTAGCTTTTACTTAAGTTTTTCTCAAATTAATTATTTGATTTATAATTACTTAATTATTATGACTGAATCTTCATCAGCATACTAACTACGTCAGATCTCCACAATTACACAAAACAGTATGGAATTTCTACTAGTTTTGTTATATAATTATAATAAAAATTATTCGACTCAGGTCCGACCCTATATAATAAAAGTGAATTTCTTTTTCTCTACTTCATGATCAAAATTTCGTTCATCTCTACCTCTGTTGATATAATGTATCAACAAAATTAGCATAAAATATTACGAAATTTATACTAGTTTACGTAATTAGATAATATTTTATGTAATTAAATGAATATTTTAATAATCTATGTAATTACACAAAAATATTATGAACGTAGTTGAGTTATGTTTTTATAAGTTAATAAAAAATTGTGTTATTATGCAATTATATAAATACTATACAAATTATAATAATTGGGTAATATTTTGTAGGTAAAAGTATCGTGAAAGTCTATTAGTAGGAATCAGATTACTTTTGACCCAGTTTATTAAAAAACCGAATAAATTAGTCATTATACATTAGATCAAAGAGTAAATTAATTTTTTCTGTGTAAATTCCATCAAATTCTATAGTTAAATACTGACGCGACTGACGGAATAAGTAGACAATTACACGTGGCTTGTCATGTATACCTAATGCTGACATATAGAAACTAGAATTTAATATTAGAAATTGATGAGATTTTTATTAGAAATAACAGTTTGCTATTTGATTTAACATATAATGACTAATTTGTTTATAATTTTAGTAAAAAGGACAAAATACAATTTAACTCATAATATAAGATCTCCGTAGAAATTTTATATGTTTAGTTAAATGTGAGAAAAGAGTATTTATAAAAGGAGGGAAGAATGCATAAAATTGTGATTTCACATCATTTTTATCCGTTTCCAATATGAGAATAACAAATCAGATTTTTACTCCTGATTTTTAGCATTTTTAGTTAGATTTAAATTTTTTCAGGAGGAAAAAAAATAAAAATCAAGAGAAAAAAATCTGATTTGTCATGATTGAGAAAAAAAAAACAGCAAATAATCATAAGCTTTTGAGTAAAAAGAAAAAAGGACCTCTTTTAATTCTATACAAACAAAAACACCATGTTCTTTCTATATACAAACTGATCAAAAAAACCCCATAGAATTTTTCTTCTTTACTCTCTACTTTCTATCACTTTCCCGAGAAAATCAATTAAACCATATGCCATACAAGAATTCCCCCCCCCCCAACGCCCAATAGAAAGAACAAAAATTCTGGGTTTCATTTTTTTTTTCTTCATGATCAGCTCAATTCACCTCAGGAATGCTTTGTAGTGCAGGCCTCCATGACCGTTGATTTGTTTCATCAAATTGATTACTAACATTAATCAACTGTGCTAAAACCTGTTGGACTGATAACTCCTTTACATCAACCCTACCTAATAATTCCTCCAACTGCTTCTTCGTTATCTTCACTTTAACTTCATGAACAGTTGGAGTCGAGGATGTTGTAATAAAACCATCTTTTTGACGATGATCTCCTACAATACCCTTTTCTTTCGTTTTAATGTCGGAAAACCCGTCGTCGTCGCCGTAGTCAGCCGCCGTTGTTCCCCAGTCGTCGCCGGCCCATTGTGTTGATGATTGATGCCGTAAACAATTACCCATTCAATTTTTTTAAAAATGAAAATAGGAGAGAGAGAGGGCAAGTACTTGAATGCTAAAAAGGGATGGCTATATATAGGGAAAGGGGTGAAAGAGTCAAACCTAAAATGATACCACGTACGATGACATGTCATCCGACGTGGCTGATTATCAATGGTTGACCTTCTCACCAACTCAATATCTGCATGTGATTGACACCTTTATTAGGTTAATCATTGTTGGTTAAGTCGCCTTCAATATGGCTCGGCTTGGCTTCCTTTGGCTTGGCCTTTTCAGTTTTGTCGTTCCCGTGATAATATCAATCGAATTAAAGTTCAATCGATAATTTTTTTTATTTTTATTACATAAAGTAAAAGTATATTTAGTGACGTAAACTATATTTTACCGAAAAGAATTACGAAATGAGATTTTACTGTGTCCTTGTTGATTAAGAAAATTACGAAATATAGTTGGCTTTATGAAAATTTTTGCATTTACGATTTAGATTTATTTAGTTAGCATTAATTTATTTTTTAAAAAAATATTTTTAAATTTAAAATTTTAAAATATTATATTAAATAAAAATAGGAGCCAAGCCATATTAGCTAGGATGAAGCCGAAATGTTGCAAGTGTGAACGCGGTTAAGCGTGGAATCTATTAAGTGTGAACGCAAATTAGAGAACGGAATCTAACAAAGATGCCATCTTACTACTCCACGTGATATGTTGTGCTGCCTTGCATTACTTACTTACTTTTTTATTATTAAATTTTTTAATAAATAATAATAAATATATATATTTTTGTTAACTAATCACTTTCATTATTCCTTAATTATTGACCATAAATTTAAAAAATTATAAAAAATTATAAAAACTTCATAAAAAATTATATGATGTACACATTCTTGACCTTTTTAGGACTCTCGAAATAAGGGTGCTAGGAGATGAAGTATTTACGGTGAAAAATTAAAAACTCTAGACATTTAATTAATTAATTTTAGTCTGAAAACATTTTTTTCTACATTAAAAGATGAAAAAAATATTTTGCTACACTAACCGTTCCACTCCATAGTGGATGTATAATATTAAAAATCAATACTACTTCTATGGATGTTGGATTTATTCATCTCTGTCTCACCCCACTCTACTTCAATAGAAATTTTATTACTTATATTTAATATTTTTTTAAAAATAAATAAATATTTAAATATAATTCTTTTAAAAATATTTAAACAAAAAATATATAGATTTTTCCATAACATATTATTACATTTTTTATCATTTTAATAATTATATATATAAGAATAAAACGATGATTTCGGATAACGGATATGATAATAATACTGTAATTTCTTTATACTCACTATAAACAAAATTCACCCACTTTACTCTATATTTTCTTTTAAAAAAATCTACTTACCAAACTAAATTTAACTTAAATATATTAAATCATAAATATAACTATTTTTAAAAAAAATTTGATGGGTACACCAATGTAGAAAATTAGAACCCATACGAATGAAATTAGCTAAAATAAGGGAGAGTCCCCTTCCCCCACAAATCCCCAAAAAAGGTTGGTGAAGTCTCTAAGTTGGCCCCTAACCCCACAAATCCCAATGCTATAATCCAAAAGTCACACTCACCAAACCAAAAAAAAAATGTCTTAAAATCCTATTTTCAAGACAAAGTGCTTTCTAAGCATGGTGGTAATTCGATAATGTTAAGGTGTTCCTATCATTTAATTATGCTGATAACCTTTGATTCACGTTTATCTTCACTTCGGCATATTTAATTTTTTTATTTTATATTATAATATTGTTATAGTATTTTATTTTATTATTACATTATTTTTACACTAATTATAAATAAACATACCGTCCATCTAAAGAGTCTTGATCGAAGCTTTTCTACTTCATTTTGTTGAAACAATGTTGGATGGGTTCATTACTCTTTTGTTTTGGCTCCTCTCCCTTGACTGATCACTTTTTTTCCAAGTGACAGTTCCTTTTCATCCTAATAATAATACTGATCCTTGCCGAGCCAAAAATAGAAAAAAAAAATATTTTGTATATTTATGTTATTTTTATATTTTTTTAATGAGTTATAATTATATTTTAAAATATTCTAAGGATAAAGATAAATCATAATTTTTTTAGAAAATCAAAATATAATTTTACTATTATACTAATATATAGTTTCATAATTTTTGAAATGTCTGAATCATTCGAGGGGGAAATCACTGCCTACTCCTTTGCTTTTGTCTTTTGATAGTGTCACGATCATAAAGATATGAATGATATGTGAAAACAGAATCAAAATAAAAATTTTATAAACCCAATGTCAATTGAGTCTTAGTTCGATTGGTATGGGCATTGTTGTCAATATAGGATAATGTGAGTTCGAGTGCGCTGAAGTGCATTATCCTCCTATCTATAAGTAATTTTAGACATTGAATTAAAAAAATAAATATGATCAGAATTTATAATACAATTGTTAAAAAAAGTCTCATCAAATTATTATATATATATATATTAAAGTTAGATATTTTTGTTGATATGGAGTCTAAAGTTAGTAAAATGGAGGGCAGTGTAGCACTTTAATAGTGGCGATCAATTTGCATGGTGGTGATGAAATTTGCGTAGTGCTTTTAAAAGTAACCATCGCAAAAGGCCATCGTCCTCTTTGTCTCGTCTCAGTGGACAGTGGTCACAATAATAGTTTCAAGTAGGGATATTTTTATCTTCATAATTTTGAACAATACAAGAAAAATTTGAGGAAAAAAAAAAGTCAAATATAAACATTATTAAATTTTTTATTTTTTTTTTATATTCGTCTTAGGGTTCAAGTTTAGGTTCGTAATTATAGGTTATTATCATATCTGTTCTTTTTGATATAATGCTTAAAACTATTCATAGTCTCTCCTCAACCCTTAAATAGGAGGATAATATGCTTCAGCGCACTCGAACCCATACCTATATATTGGTAATAATATTCATATAAATCGAGTTAAGACTCAATTGATAATTTAATTTATATTTTTAATATTAAAAAAATGATGATGAAATGATGATTTCACCTTCTGAATTAATTTATCATCTCACCACAATTCTTTTAATTACATAATTTCAATTGACTAAAGAAAAATACTTAGCCCTTTGTTGGCAAAATTATAGCTAAAGCCACATACGAGAAATCATAGTCTTTTCATGGAAAGTTTTGCCTTCTTTTTGTTTTTCATTTTAATTTTAGTCTCAATTTTTTTCCATGGTAGGTGGACGATTGATGTATCAATTTGCGGTTTATATATTAAGTTATTTGATTAAATTAGTATCGTGAATCAATTGACGAGGTTAGAAATGTTGATGAGGAGGATCGGAGTATTTAAATAAAACAAATATGCTTAAAGTAAGCTCGATCTACTTTTAATAAGGCATTTAATATTCGGGATGATGGGTTAGATCTAATTTCAACAAAATATTTTTAAATTCGAGATAACCTTAATTAACGAGGTTAGAAATGTTGATGAGGAGGGTCAGAGTATTTAAATAAAACAAACATCTTTAAAGTAAGTTCGATGACATCTAATTTCAATAAAATATTTTTAAATTCGGGATAACCTTAATTACCAAAATTTAGGAAAACAAAATACGTTAATTGCTCAATTTCTATTAGATATTATAATTATTTAAGTTATTTGTTATTTATACTTAGATATTGCAATTATTTAAATTTATTTTTACCAAATTAATATTTAGATACTACTTTGTATTAATTTGTCAAATGTTACTAAATTTATCATAAAAAATATAAATTCTATAAAAAAAATCAAATTACAAAAACTTTGGGGACCAAACACAAATTTATCCCAATTTTAAACACTAATTATAAGATCAAAATAAATCCTTTAAATCCGCCCCTGTCAATTAAGTAATAATTAAAAATTTTGTACTATCAGAAATTTTTTTTAATCATTTCCTAATTTTTAAATAAAACAATACTATAATAAAACTTGATTTTAACACACATAATCTTTAAACATTTACATTATGGGTAATCCACACAAATGTGTAATGTGTTTAAAATTCATCCAAATTGGAATTAAATCTAATAGTTTGCTTTTAAAATCCAAAATTTTCAATACATATAAAAATTAACTTCATAAATTTGGGTTTAATTTAAAAAAATCATATATTTTTATTTTTTAAAGATATAAGCACCACCACAAATATAAATAATACACAACTGAATAACTATTATTAGAATTAATCACTTCAAAGCACACTACATGTCGATAACAAAATATCACTTAAATTAAAATAAATTTAGAGAGAGTCCACACATGATTTACAAAGAATGAGATGAGAAAAGATTGTATGAAATTGTGATTCTATGTTATCCATACCCCATTCCAATATGCGAATAACAAATCTAACTGAAAATGCTAAAAATTAGGAGGAAAAATTTGATTTGTCATTCTTCTATTAAAAATGGACTGGGATGATATGAAATCACAGTTTCATATCAAGATAAAGATAATGTGAAATCATAGTTTCATACAATCCTTTTTTTCAGAATTTTTCTAAAATTTAGGATACAAATCTTCAATTATGAAGCTTTGACGAATTCAATAAAAAAAAATAGTATAATGAAAAATAAAATCCATGTTTAGTTGATGGTGGCGTGCAAAATTGAGTGCAAAAGTCAGTTATTTTCACCAATCACCATATTTTTACATGTATGAAAAGAATATAATATAGTTTTCGTTTTCTATCGTTCAGTCAAAATTGTTCACTTAGCAAAGAAACCAATAAAATAATATTTAGAGAATTTGACCCCCAAAAAATACCTTTCTCGGCCTTTTGGCTAAGATCAAGATTATCATTGTACGCACGCTTTTGATGAATATTTCAAACAAATTGTATTTAACATTATATATAGAAAGAGAAAGGACAGGTTTATTTATGGATAAAAGTATCATAGAGGCGTTTGTATTGAGAGTTAGATTATATTATTTTTTATTAAAAATAAGTAAATTAATCTTTATACGTTAGATTAAAAAGTAAATTGATCTTTCTGTTAATTTTTTAGTTTTTAAAATTAGTCCTTATAAGTTAGCATGAGGTATGCGTGATTAGTTTGTTCATTGATTTAATATATAAGGATTAATTTACTCTTTCAACAAAATATAATCAAACTTTTAGCATAAGAACTTCTATAGTTTTTTTTTTATTATATATTTTTTGGGTGTAAATGTGATCTATATAGATTACTATTTGTGATTGCACATCATAGGGTTTTGGTTGAGGTAAAAGATAAATTGAAGTGTTCAATTAGATTAAGATATGGTTGAAAATTGTTACTATTATAACGAACTTGTTTCTCTGCTTGGGCAATCGTTTTGGGCCCTTTACAGGTTTCGATTGAGTTGAGTGTGGTCCATTTGATTATGACTTATTTAAAAAAAAATTGTATCATGGGTTGACTAAGAGATCTTAGTCTCCCAATTGACTTTCTTGAGGTGGTTTGATAAGCATGGAAGTCTTATTATTTCTTGATGATTAAATGTGCTATTTTTTAGGGATAATTATCAACTTTATCAAGGACTTTCTGAAGGACTAATCCGCTGTTTTAAAGGAGAATATTTTGCTTCTTTCCAAGCCTTAAATAGGCGACATATTCCCTTGGGAATGATCAAGTTTTAAGAGTTGATTTCTACCGAAAGTGTGTGTAACTTATGTTTTGATCAACTTGTTTGTTTCTTTTCTTGTTCGATTGTTTGTTTAGCTGACTAAGGTAGTTGTAGAACTTAGTCGAATCACTGTAGAGTAGCCATTGTGAGTTGTGGGATTGTTAATTCTTTATTGAGGCTGCATATACTTGCTTAGAGAAGAAGTTGTGAGCTTTAGCCGATAGGAAAGAAGTGTACTCTTGAATCATTTGGTGATTGAATTAAAGATCTATCTTAAGTGAGGCTCCACTAGGACTGTTGTGTCTGAACTGTAACGCCCCTTGT
Source organism: Gossypium sturtianum (assembly GCA_025698515.1). Classification (NCBI taxonomy): domain Eukaryota; kingdom Viridiplantae; phylum Streptophyta; class Magnoliopsida; order Malvales; family Malvaceae; genus Gossypium; species Gossypium sturtianum. The sequence continues at coordinate 97,973,348 of CM046947.1, forward strand.
CCGACCCAACCATCGGGTTTGAGCTACAGGATGCCACAGTCAAAATCGGAACTAAAACCAACAATTTATTCATGCAGACATTCATTCATACCATAAATGTTTTCATATGATAATATGCAATCAAATTCAACTCTAAATCGAGCTTATGAAAGCTCTTTTGGTGTCCTGGGCATGTATTAGGACCAAATTATAAAGTTTTAAAAATTTGGATCTGACATTGTGATGTCGCCAAAACAGTGTGTCACGTCACGATGTTGGACCATTTGACGTTGGGATGACGTCATGACGTCACAAACTGTTGACTGTTGTCGTGATGAGGGAAGTTTGACATCGGGACGAGAATTCTGTTTAGTGCAAAAATAGGTCATTTGGTACCTACTCCATGCCAAGCCACACCATTAGCAGTTTTCGTGCTTATTAACACATCTATACCGACACAAAACATTCCATAATACTTACCAAAGACCTCATAACATCATTTTAATTCATTCTATCCAACATGTCTTCATTTGAACCTTAAAACATACCAAATTGACTTAATTAATCCAATATAATCATCCAAGCATATCAATATTTTATACCATTACATTTACCACATCATTTCATACATATCATGCCATTTTAAGCGCATAAGTTACCAAAACATATATCCTTATACTTGAACATTATCACATCATGATCCAAATATTAATTGTGTTCAAAACTATTATCTAGCCAAAGTAAACCATATAGTTATAACACCTATGTACATGCCATATACCCGAGCATAAAACAAACAAAAATCTACCGAGTCAATAAAGGGATAGTGTGATCTTCAAGCTTATCTGACTGAGTAATTTTGCACATTGACAATCTACAGAAAAGAAAACAACAATAGAGTAAGCATTTCGAATGCTTAGTAAGTTCATAGGTTTTAAAATGGTAAACTTACCTCAATTCACTATTAACATAACGAATTAACTAACTATACAACTTTCTTGAAATCACATTTCACAACAATAAGATGAGATCATCAAATACGAGTTGTATGGTATTTTAAAATGTCAACCCAACGACATTAAACAAAGGCATTTTTTGGGAGGCAACTCAATTTTATTTTATTTTATTTTTTGTTTTAGAAATTTTCTTTAAACTTAATTTTGTTTTTAGTTCTAGTTATTTCTAATTTATGTAATTTTTCTTTAATAGGATTGAAATTTTGTGGTCCCTTGCATCACTGCCTCATCACATTGCACAATCATAGGGAAGTTTTCTCTTCATGCTTATTCTATTCATTTAATTTTATTGCGATACATTGAGGATAATGTATGGATTAAGTGGGGAGATTTGAACCGAATTGTTAATTGATATATTCTAATTGTCTGTGGTAAATTTTGTCATTGTTTGCTTTGCCCTTAAGTATTAATTGTGTTTTCACCCTTGCATTCTACTTTCTTTCGGAAAAATTCAATTAGTTTATTAATTCTTTGAAGCATCTAGATGTTAGGAAAATGTTGATTCTATAAATCGATTATGATAATAAAACATGTATATTTACTTAATTATTTGAGATAAATGTGTGTGCGAAATTGAATGCTCTGTGATGTTAATTTTGTGTCGAATTGGTTGAGACACCTTATTTGCATGATTCTTTTTACCGTAAATGAAATTTTGTTTTATCTTGTGGTCGAAGAAAAAAAATTCAATAAATACTCCACTAATTGTATAAATTACAAGTAAAGCTTAGACTTGTGACTAATTGAGTAACTGAAGTCAAGTGCTTAAGTTGTCATCTATCTTGGTCAAAAGATCAAGTGGTATTTTAACTTATTCACTTACTCTGCTAATCTTAACAATTATAAGTAGAGCTAATAGCCATCTAGAGATGTGACAAATTGAATAATTGGGGTGGGGGTGCTTGGGTTGCCATCCTTCTTCGCATATAAAGATTTAGTGACATTCTAGATAAGCTTTTTAATTTAAAAAAAGAAAAAAAGAAAAAAAAATCAAACACAAGAAATGGGACAAATGATTGTTTATGGTTGCAAATTTTTGTTTAATTTTAGTGTCTTGACAATTTAGCATGAATGAATATTATGGAACCTAATTACGAGAATATTTGATAATTTTGTGCTTAACTGAATTACAAATCGACTTTTTAGCTTGAGGGAGATGGTTATAGGATCGAAATTTTACTAATGTCTATTTTCTTGATTGAATTAAGGATCGTGGTGGTTGAATTGACTTGAATACATATGGTGTGCTCGGATTGAAAAATGCATGAAATGCTTGAGGGTAAGCATTAGCTAAGTGGGGGGAGGAATTGAATAATATGCTTAATTGACATAATTTTTTATTATTTATTTTAATTAATTTTGGACGTAAATTTTACTTAATTTGACACATAATCAATTATTTTCTATGAAGGTACAATTATTGTCCAATGTATCGAGAAATGAACGAATATGTAGATTACACGAAAAATTTGACACGGGAACTCAAGTTGACACACAAGATAAAGAATTGTTTTATTATAACTTTTTATATTTTTAATCTTTTTATTTTGGAGTTTTATTATTTTATGTTATTATTATATTATATCGTATTATATATAATATAAGAGACGTGAATAGGCGTTTGCATCTCAATGATATGATAACATTAACTTCATACTCTGAACTTTCCATTTCGTTTCCTTCTCGCATGGAATTTTCTCCCATTTCAACATCATCTACGAAAGAAGCTGCTATCACATCATGTTGATAACGACAATATAGAACGAACGTAAAGTAATAAAAAAAAAAGAAGAAAAATAAGAACACAGTTTTTATGTAAAAATCTTTTCGAGAAAAAAATCACGGACAGAAGAGGAAAAATTCACTAATATTGAAAAACGAATGATACAAGAAGAGTTTTGACTACATCTATTTAAGGGTTGAAAAACCCTCGACCTTTCGCCCGCAACAGATCTCCTTATTTTACCATTATATTTATTTTTTCAAGAAGTGTCGAGATTCGGGTCACAAAATCTCTAACGACATCCATAACTTCTCTAACTCACAATCCATCTCTATTCTCTCCTCTTCTAATGAGTTCAAAATTTTATCCTTTAAAGGATACTTTAGATTCCTCCATAGCCTCAATCTCCACCCCGCCACCATTAGAAGGGCCATCCTCCTCTCGAAACCTCAACTTTCTTTTGTCACTCTACCGCCACCCACTATTGTCGGCAATGACTCCCCTAGATCTCCATAGTAGGTGGTCGATTGATGTATGTACTTTATTGGAAAATTTCCAACAATTCACCGTCTGCCTCCAAAATTAACTTTAATTTTCTTAATTCCATATTCATATATTCAAAGTTGATAGCTACATCTATCTCTATAATATATTCTTTTAACATTAGTCCAAATTGGAAAATTTTGAAACGGTCCATAAAAAGTGTATATGGTCAAGTGAAAACAAACAGATAATTTGACTCAAATAAATCCATATAAAAAAAGTTAATTAAAAGTAGGGTCGTTCAAATTTGAATCCTAAATCAAAATAATTTAATTTTCCATTAAACTAATTCTTAAAAGTGAATTTAGGTAAAATTTAGGGTTCAATTTGATATTCTTTTTGAATTATCCCTCAATCTTTGACCACCTTTCTAAACAAACACTAAATAAAAATATATCCCATGTTTAGTTCATGCAGCCGTACCATATTGAGTACAAAATCCATCTATTCATTATCTTTTTACATATATAAATAATATTAATATATTTTTCGTTTAGTACTATTATAGAATTGCTATAGAATAATGGAATATATCATAATCCGACTCGAAATTTGATCCATTCCTGTGTCTTGGAATCTGACTCGAAAAAAACCCTACTCTCTTTAGGGGGTTTGCTCTCTCAAGACTCTCCACTTTTTTTTCCGTTTCTTTCATAAGAAAATTATTTTTCTCTATACTCTAATAACCTATACCAAAAAGAAGATGAACTGATCAACTCAACTATCCACTAAATCTTATATCAACAAGGTAAAATAAGAAAAAACCCACTCATATTTTGAGAATTTGACCCAAGGTTATGCTTGTGATTATCATTGCAAGCACGTTTTTGAAGAATTTTTCAAACAAGTTGTAATAATTATAGTAATTATATAGGTATAAAGATAGATATATACTATTTATGATACTTTTCTCATGCATATTGACTTCAATATGCATATCGTTAGATTTTGGATAGAGTTAAAAGACATTTTGAAGTGTTCAATTAGATGAAGATGTGGTTGAAATCAACATCAAAGTGATTTGACAACTTGTATAATTTGATTTAGGAATCAAAATGTTTTCTTAGGGCCATTTTGTGAATCATGGGTTTAAGTTTACGGCTAGAATATTAATATTTTATTATTTTCTAAAATAAAATTTGGTCCGTTTTATTTTTTAATGATTTTTTTATTTAAGATAGTAGTTGATAAATTGAAAAATTAAGTACCGATAAATTAAGTACAAAATTTATAATACAAGATTTTATGAGTTGAATTTACATTATAAAATTGTTTGTTATATGTTGGTAAAAATTAAGTTATTATGTTGTTTGATAATAATAAATTTTGATTTTTGAAATAATTTCACAATTTAATCTTATTAATATAATGTTTTATATTATTTTGGATAATATAGAACTAATAAGTGTTTGGGAACAGTGGTAAGACATATTGCACTCTCAAGAAAAGAACAATGTTTGAATCCAGTGGCGAATCTAGAGGGGGCTGGCATGGGCCCCGACTCCCCTTAAAATGTAAAATTGCTATTTAAGCCCTTAATTTTTTTTTTAAAATTTTAAATTAATAAAGGTAAAATTGTACTTTGGCCCCATAAAATTATAAAAATTTGATTTAATTCTTTAAAAATTATAAAGATATAGACTATAAAAAAATTAAAATTTCATTCAGCCCCCTAAAAAATTGTTCTGGCTTCACCCCTGTTCGAATATTGAAGACAACATTGTTAAAAAGGGCAGCGATGAACCCTGAACATGGACCGTAAAATGGATATGAAAATTTATCGGTATATATTTTATATAAGTTTCAAAAAGGAGAATAATTTTATATCTAATATAATATTATAAAAAGAACATATATTTAATTGAAAGTGAAGTATATATCCAATATATTTGTGGGTTAATATTTGGTATATTGATAATATATAATTCTATACGTCATCAGTAAATTAGATGATATCACATTATTAGAAATAAAATTAATTATCTAATTCATTAATGATACATAGAATTAAATATAACCCTACAATTGTATATTCAATATAAATGAGGCTGGTAACTTTATATCAAAATTAATTTTTTACAAAAATTAAAAGCATTTAAATTTATTTTCTTATATGGACATTATTATCAATGCAGGAGGACGTGGGTTTGAGCACGTTGAAACGTATTATCCTCCTATTTATGGATTGAGGACAGGCTATAGATAGTTTTAAGTATTGTTCTCAAAAAGACCAGATATGACCAGAACTTATAACGAGATTGTTAAATATATATATTATATGAGTTTGAAAAGTGAATTTGGAAGTATGTTTCCTTTTGAAAGTAAAATAAGTTATAGAAATTTAGGCTAATATATTTATATGTGATTATAGGTTATACGAATTTATTATTCATGGGAAATAAAAAAAAAAATTGACTCTTTTTCGAGAAAGAAAGATGTCGATACTACAGAAAGTAGTATACCGCCCAAATCTCCTAGGTTTAAGCATCAAAGTTGTACTCAATCTCCTCTTATAGAACATGATCTAGGGGACCAATATAGGAATATCCAGTTAATCAATCAGATGAAGCTCGAAGAGCTTACTTTAGAGTAGGACCATCTCAAATTCATCTCTCTAGCTATCCATATTCACTAGAAAAGCATCCTAGGCACATTTTCAAATCTTGGTTTACTGAATTTTCTTATTAGCTTGAGCATTCTCCAAATAAGGATGCTGCAATTGTTTATCATGTTACCTTTTTAACATGAAATTCGGGCAACCTGGTTGAGACGTATTCACTATTAAAAGGTTTAGAAGTTGAAAAAAATTCCAGGCTAGAGTATCTTCCTCTAGGCAGATAGTGAGTTGTCTTTACAAGGCTGGTGTGACTCAGATCGGGCCACGTGTCCCATCACTTGACGGTCTCTAACTGGCTGGCATCGCCTATCTCTTAGAAAACTAAGAAGCAACACATTATCTCTCGATCCTCAACTGAAGTATAGTATCATTCTATGGCCTCTGTTACTTGTGAATTGAAATTGTTAAAGGCTATGCTGCTCAATCTCAGGGTGCATCACCCTAAAGTTATTCCTTTGTTTTGTAATAGTCAGTCTACTCTACATATTGCTCGTAATTTCATTAATCACGAACGTACAAAGCATATTGAGGTGGATTGTCATTTTATTAGGGATGCAATTCAGGAGGGTATTATTTCTCCTTCATATGTGTATATTACAGATCAGCTAGCAGATATATTTACAAAGGCTTTGGGAAGGAAACAATTTGATTATTGTCTTAGCAAGTTGGGCATTTACGATTTGCATGACCCAACTTGAGGGGGGTATTACAAGAAAATTAGTATGCAATATTATGAGATAATTTATTTAAGGGAGTAGTTTTCTATATTAAAGGAAGTAGAGGGCAAATAGGAGTAGTTCTCCTATTTCATTTCTAAGTACGATGACATGTATATATATTTTCTTATGTTGATGAATGATATTTATGACTTTACCCTACTATTGTCAGTATTTGATAACCACTATGGTTGTTAATTTTTTTTTGACAATGACATATAGTCGTTGCATAATGTAATATACAACCAATTAAAATATAGTTGCAAAATAATAATTTTCAACCAATTGTATTATTGTTATGTGACAACGAAATCTGATGGTTGTTAGAACATTTTTTTTTTATAAATGACATTTAGTTGGTTGTATATATAGTTGCGTAATATAATACACAACCAACTAAAATATAGCTATAAAATAATATTTGTCAACCATTATAGTATTCTTACGTAAAAGATTTAGCATCTAAATTTACATTGTTACGATATCTATTTTATAACTAATATATTGTTGTTATTTAATAGTTTTTGTAACTAAAATATTTTTTTAGGTTAAAGATACCGTAACCAATTTTATTGTAACTAAAACATTTTTAGACACATAAATTAAGTCATTGCTAAAAAAGAACATTATATTTTGAAAACGACAAAAGTCATTGCAATATATATAATTAAAAATGACTTTTCAATTTGCAATGGCGTTGTATGTACTTTCGACAACAGAGGTATACACAACCTTGTAATGACATTTTGTCGGTTACAATAAAATTTTAGCAACAATGATACAACATTTTGTAATGACTTTTAGCCTTAGTAATTCCTATTTTTCTTGTAGTGTTGATCAAACTGCTAAAAATTGCATCCTAACTCGCCATCATTAGAACAACAAATGATGAACTTCAGTCAACCTGGAAAGCAATGCCAAGAGACCCAAAATGCCAAGTCTCAAATAGCTTATTCTCTGTTGGATTTCAATTTTAAAAATACCATCACTATGTTCTATCGTGATAAAACCCTCCGAGAACAGTTACCAATGTATAAGCCCAATATTTGCCCGGCCTGAAATAAACAAGCCCAAACCGACAAGGCCCAACAGGCCCATTTTTCTTTTCAGTAAGCTAGGGTTTCTGAAAACCCTAGCGCCGCAAGCCTAGGGCCACTTGCCTAGCCACTTGCCCCTGACCCTCTGACTTCTGCAGCGACCTGCCACCATCTTGTCCACCGCCCCAGCACCGCCTCAAGACCTGCAAGCATTAAACGAGAAAGGGACAGAAACATAGCAAAACGGTAAAGAAGATGGCTATAAAAGCCGATTTGTATTTCGTGTAAGAGAAAACCCTTTTTTTCTCGGATTATCAAAAAAATAAAAAAACAGATTCAAACAACAGAGCAAAGATCAGAAACTAGTGGGCATAAAAAACGCGAAAGAAAACTAAAAATCAAAAACAGAAGTTGAAAGGAGGTGATTATTTTATTTTATTTGCGAAAGCCTTTTTTTGCTTTTTACATATATATATAAAAAGTATATATAAAAAAAAATACATATTTTACCTTTTCCGGCCACCGCTTGCGGTGGCCGGAGCGACGGCCGGCGACGACGGAGGCAACCGGAGCGACACCGGAATCCCTCTCCTTCGGACCTGCAGAGAAAAGAGGAGAGGGGGATCAGTTTTTTTTTTACAAGCAGCTCAAAATGATTTTTTTTCTGACCTTAGGACCTTATATAGCCCCTCGAAACGACGTCGTTTTGGGGGCTGGCCTTTAACCTCAAAACGACGTCGTTTTGACCTTGACCCGATCCGACCGACCCGACCCGCCTCAGGATCCGCGTGTTTTTTATAAGGGGGATATTTGCTCGCGCGGTCCTTCCGCATTTTTAAGTTTTTAAAATCAAATCTTCCATATTCGCACATTGGCCCCAAAATTTACACCGGTTTGCAATCTGGTCCCCGTTGCTGCTGCGCGTTTTGGGGAAAGGGGTTTATTACCTTTTTGGTCCCTTCAGTCCTTTCACGCGCATAAATAGGTCCCCTAATCTTCATTTTTTAAGAAATTCACCCCGAAATTTTGTTCTTTCACTTAGTTTAGTCCTTTTTTATGTTTTTTTACTATTTTTAACCTAATTAAATTTTTATTTTCTATTATTATTATTACCTTGTTACTTCTACCTAATATCTTTATTAACACTATAGTTATATTATAGTTTTTAATATATATATATACACATTTTTGTTTGTTCTTGCATATATCTCATTATTTATTTCTAAAATATTTTTACCATTATTATTACTACCCTTTTATCATTCATTATTTATTTTTCATCACCATTCATGTATTATGTGTTATTATTAATATATTAATATTTTCATCATCATCATCACTAATATTATATTATCATACTTTATGTACATATATATATTATATTCATTACTATTATTATTACTATTATTTGATATTATTGTCGTGACTATTATTGTTGTTATTATTAGTATCTTTATTATTACTATATTTATATCTATATTTATCCTCTTAGTTAAATACTATTATTATTTATTTAATTGTCATTTATCTATTTATATTTATATTATTTCACATACATATTTCTATTTTCACTCATATTATTATCGTATTTTATATATTTCTACTCATATTTCTACATCAATATTATTTTCATTATCACCGTTATTATCATTATTATTATCATCATATCATTATTTTCATATATATATATATAGCTTTATTTATTCATTTTATATATACTGTTTCATTCATTAATCGCCATCACTATTTTTATATATCATTGTTATTATCATTATTTTACATCACCGTCAATATATATATATACTATTGTCACAAAATTTTCCTTTTACCATTACTTACGTTCTCTCACCATTCGTCGCACTAATCCTTCCCGATACCTCGATTTTTATAGCGACCAATATTCCGCACTAGCAATTCGAGTGAATTAAGCCCTAACTTATTGGGTTCGATTTTTCTCGTTTAAGCTAAACGACAGAAGATCCTTTCAAAAATCGCAAATTCAAGTTTTCAATCGACATCCCGTATTAGCAATCCGAGTAAATCGAGCCTAACTTACTGGGTTCCGGTTCTTCTTGTTTAAAGCTAAATAACAGGATATCCCTTTGAAATCAAAATTTAGATTTTTAACAAAACACTTAATCTCGGAAATTGAAATGTTGCGCCTAACTTACTGGACTCAACATCTAGATATTTCGGGATAAGTTTTTTTTTAAAATAGAGGCAATATTCCTAATTTGGATTTTAGAGAGAACGAGCCCTAACTTCTCATCGGGTTCCGATTTCTCGTTCGACAAATGACGGAAGATCCTCTTGAGATATAAAACTAAGTTTTAAAAGGAGGGCTTAGTTTTGGGAGCCTAAAGTATGCTTGATCTCTTGAAAATAAGAGAGTCTTAACGTCCCTTCCAATTCCTTCAAATTTTAGAAATAAAAAGTATCCTATTTTCGAGACCATTTCAAAGTTTTCAACATTAGGACATCGATCAATCAGTTTGGTACCGATTTCGGGCGTGTCGAGGGTGCTAATCCTTCCTCGCACGTAATTGACTTCCGAACCCATTTTTCTCAAATTTTCGTAGACTAAAAGTATCGTTTTAATAAACTGAGACGTTTTATTAAAACAAAGGTGATCCGATCACACCCAAATAAAGATCGGTGGCGACTCCCTTCCTTTTCTTCCCTTTTCATTTTCAAAAATCGAGTCGACCGCGTCGTTTACTGTTTTATCAAAAAATGGTTACGACAACCAATAGATCTAGCGATAGCCTTACCTAGGCAAATCTCATATATACTTCAGAACAAGACTAACATCTAAAACCACCTCAACTTTCGGAGAAATCAAAGTGGACAAAATAAAAACTATGAAAGTGCAAACAAAAAGCTCGATAATGTGGATTAAAAAAAATAGAGAATAATGTTTAAGAAGCTATGACTAGAAACCAACTCAAAAGTTAGTGTCGTTGTTAGCAAAGCAAAGATTTAATTTGAAAAAATTGAGCGATTTATAAATACTTATTGGAAAATTTCCAACAAATCGCCTTCTGCCTCCAAAATTTGATTGGTATGAGTATTATTGTCAATGTAGGAGGACGTGGGTTCGAGTGCACCGAAGTGTATTATCCTCCTATTTATGGGTTGAGGTGAGGCTACGAATAGTTTTAGACGTTGAATAAAAAAGAACAGATATGATCAACCTATAATGAAAAAATTATTAAAAAAAATTAAATAAATATGTCCATATTATTCACTTAGCAAAAATACCAACTCACTCATATTTTGAGAATTTGACCCAAATTTACGTTCTTTATGATCATTGCAAGCACGTTTTTGAAGAAGATTTCAAACAAGTTGCAATAATTAATATATATTAGATTACTATTTATGAATATTATTTTCTCATGCATGTTGACTTATTTATTTAAGTTGACCTGATCAAGTAAACAAATTAGGTTTAATATGCACATGGTAGGGTTTTGATAGAGTTAAAAGGCAACTAGATTAAGATGTGGTTGAAATTAATCAACATAAAAGTGAGTTGACAAATTGTATAATTTAGTATATGAGTATTTGTTAGATTTCATGAGCATAGGTTGGGTTAAGTTTCGAGTTAACACTTGAATATGATATTAATATTATATTATTTTTTAAATTTTGAAAATTTGATATATTTTATTTTTAAAATGGGTTTTATTAGTTGATTGAGTTTTCGCTCGATTAGTATGGGTATTGCTGTTAATGTAGGAGGATGTGGGTTCGAGTGCGCTAAATCGTATTATCCTCCTATTTATGGGTTGGGGGCTATGGGTAGTTCTATTGTGTCAGAAAGAGCATATATGATCAGAACCTATAATAAGATTATTAAAAAAAAAAGGTTTTATTATCATTCGGATTTGTCATTCAACTCTTGTGTGATTGAGTTTTACTTCTAAGCTTTAAATTGTATTAAATTTTGCCGTCAACTTTGATTCTTTAATTAAATTTTTATCACTTAATATTAATTTTGATGTTTTGAAAAATAATTTAATAAGGAATACTTTTTTTTTAAATATTTTATTTTAAAAGCTAAGAATAATTTAACTTATCAGTATTAAAAAACAATAAATTAAATTGCAACTTCTATTAAATGAAATAAAAAATTGAAAATTTTAAATACATATATCATAAAAGAAAAAAATAGTTTTTTATTATAAAATAACCGTTTTTATTTAATTTTAATTTTATATTAATTACCTTATTATTAAATATTAAAGTAAAATATAATTTTTTTTAAAAATTTTGTCTTCAAATTATTTTAAATTAAAATTGAATAAAAAATTTCAATAAAAAAAAACAATTTTAGTGATAAAATTCAATTAAATAAAAGTAAAGCAACAAAGTTCAATATAAATTAAAGTATAGTGATAAAATTATGTTTAGTTCACAAAGAAAATGACAAATTTCAATTTCCACTTAAAAGAATATTGGCAAATTTGCATATTAACCCTTATCTTTTATGTAAGTCTGGATAATATTATATTTTACTATTAATATCATACTATATTTTATGAAGATGTGGTTATAACTATAGAAGAAAGTTGATAAAATTTGTTGATTAAATCTTAACTCGATTAACGTGGGTTCGAATGCGTTGAAGTGCATTATCCTCCTATTTATGGGTTGGAAAGATTATGGGTAGTTCTAGACATTGTCACAAAAAGAACAGATATGATCAACAGAACCTATAATGAGATTGATAAAAAAAAATTGATAAAACTTGCCTAAATTCAAAAAAGAGAATTCAATCCATAATATTCTGAATTTGATTCAATCTAAACTCACAATCCGAGCAACCCAAAAGACCCAAATTTTAGATTTAAGTCCTCTTAATTTTCAAGCTAAGGTTGATGCATATGAACACTAACTTTTAGAAGAATTCCCATTTTGGTTAAAATTGTTATTTAAGCTCTTAAATATTTTTTAAAATTTTAAATTAATAAAAGTAAAATTGTACTTTGGCCCCTAAATTTATAAAAATTCGATTTAATCATTTAAAAAATATAAAAATATAGACTATAAAAAATTAAAATTTCATTCGGTCCCTCTAAAATATTATTTTGGCTTTGCCCCTGATAAGAGTAAAAAATTGAGCATTAAAGTGAGAAATTAAGAAATATTTGGTCAACCACTAGATATTGTACCCCCAAAGAATGTGAACCATTTTTTATTCTTTTTCTTAATCAATGAACTTGATGATTAGAATGAACAAACAAAAAAATAACTTAATGATTAGAACATATTATTTATATGAGATTTTATTAAAAAGAAAAGCAATCGTGGAACCGACACTAAACACTCAATTTAACTAAAATATTTAGTTTATATTTTGATGCCTCTACTTCAAAAAATTACAATATAGTCATTAAATTATTTAAATGCTTTCATCTAAGTTATTAGACTGTTAAGTCCTTTTTTTAAATCTAGTTGGTGAGCTTTGAGCAACAATTTAATGATTATTACAGTGGATCAGTATCCATCAATAAGTAGAAGAATATATTTCGAATCCAAGCTAACCTGATGGTCGAGAGAAAAAAGCAATTCAAATTTTGGTTCACAGACTTATGACATTCACAGCTGTTTCATGAAAAAAAAATTAAATTGTAGAAGAGGGGAAGTTTACCTTTCGTATTTGCATAATTGACCTCTATCATATAATATTTGAGTTTATGATACAAATAGTTTGTAGTTTTAATCATAAAAACTCATATAACCTTAAGTTGAAGAAAGAATTATGGTAGGTTATAACTCGTTTTATAATTTGTAGATTAAGTTAAAAATATATATAAGCTTTATAAAAAATTATAAAACATCCAATACCTTTCATAACACTTCTTATAAATAAAATATTTTTTTACCATAACTTTCATACGTGTTCATGTTTATAATATAAAAATTTATAAGTTAAACTTGTATAAAAAATAATTTTTGAAAATTGAATTTGGGTGTGTGAAAAATATAACGTCGGTAATGACAAATATATCGCAAAAAAAAAAGAAATAAAAATAAAGAACGCACAACCACGAGCAGAATTCATTATGTCGAATTCGAATAATTACAAGAGGAATAGACTTTGTCTATTTATAGGCTTGTAAAATCATATTCTAATAGGAGTGTAGTAAGATTGAAATACCTTATTCTAATCAATATCAAATAGATGGAGTTTAATAAGGTTTAAAAAACTTTATTCTAAAATAAAATAAAAGAAATGTAGTTCTATAGAGATTTTTCTTTTATTTTATTTTACCACTGTATTTTATTTAAATAAGAATTCGGGTCACTTAATTCTAACAGGGTGTAATTATCTGCTTAATTACTCCAACTTTTACTCTCCACCAAGAATTGGAAAGCGTAATTAGAGTGCTCTAATTACACCCATTTCAATGAGACCCATCAATTACAATATATGCCTATATAATTACAAGTAATTACACTAAAAATCTAATTATTAAGTGATTTTTCAAATACTGTATAAATTTATTTTTGTTGCTTTACTAATAAATCATTGACTTAAAAAACTGTCGAGCAGTTGAATTTCTGAAAAGTGTGTATATCTTATTTGTTTCTTTTTTTCAAGAGTGAGGTGGGTAGTTGTTAAAATTGTGAAAGTGGGTAGTTTTTTTTTTCTTTTTCTTTTTACTTTTTTTTTTTGTAGAAAGTACTTTAATTTGATGTTTAATTTTCAAAAAAAAAAAATTTGTTTGTATACACGGTTGTTAAATCCCCACGTTGTACTCTTCGAAAAAGGTAAATAACTGGTCATAAAATATGCTTCATTCTCATAAATGGGGATTGAACTCCCAACTATATGGTTAGGGATGACAACAGGGCGGGCCCCCGATCCCGATTCTTAAGAAAAGAATCTACCCCGAACTTGAAATTTAATAGAAAACCCGATTCCACCTTACCTAACCCGAATTTAATTTAATTATTTTATTTTAAAACAAATAAGATTACATTTATTAATTATTTTATTTTTCATTTTAAAGTAAATAGCATTATTTTTTTTTAGTTTAGACTTAAAACTTAATATATATTATTTTTATATTTATTTATTGAAAGCAAAAACTTAATATATATGTTAGGGGTATTTTTGTAAATATTTTAAGGCGGGTTGGATTTACATCAAACCCTACTCCACCCTGAACCTGATTTTTCAAAAAAAAAATCCGACCCTAACAGGTCGGGTCAAGTCGAAACCCATCGGATTTGAGTTTTTTTGCCATCTCTACACATGGTTAAAAGGATGAGATGAACAACCACCACACCACACCTCATGGTTTAACTCCAAATTTTTTATCATGTTGGATAGATTAATTGTATGTAGACTTATAGATAAAATAATTGGTTTAAATGTGCCTATAGTCTTTGTAATTTTCAAATTTAAATTAAGAATTTAGTTTTTGTATTTATATTTTTAAGAATGCAGTTTTATCAAATTCTTAATATGTTTTAGTTCTAAGAGATTTCAAAGTAATAAATGATTTCACGAATCAGTTTAGACTTATGTTATCTTAAATTTTATATACTTTTTTTTCATTATTTAATAAATCTTTATTTTTTTAAAAATTTAATTACTCTTATAGCAATTTTTTAATTATCTAAAAGAAAAGTTCCCCCACAGGCCTATTGACAGGCAAACTTTAGCTAGAGCCACTGAACAAACTTTGCAAATTTATGTTCTTGATTATCATTGCATGCACCTTTTTGAACAATATTCCCAACAAGTTGTAATGATTAACATACACACACATATAGTTATTATATATATATATATATATATAAATTACTATTTATGATTCTTGTGTCATGAATATTGACTTTAATATGCACATAATAGGGTTTTGATAGACTTAAATGAAATTTTGAAGGGTTAAATTAAATTAAGATATGTGATTCAAGTTAGGGTTTAATGTTTAATCGAATTAAGTTAAAAAATTTTGAGTTAATTTGATTGACGAGTTTTATTTTATCATCTTAATTCAATTTGAATTTTTTTTGAATCGAGTCGAGTGAAATGAAATTCAAGTCGAATTGAGTGAAATTGTTCGAGTTTAATAAAAAAAAATAAACATGTCAAATTAAAATCTTGTTACAGACTTATAGTATAACTAATTCCATATTAGAGTATATAAATTTAAAACTACATATATTTGAAAACTTTTTTCAAAACGAAATAAGATACTTTAGTATGACAAATTTGAATCATTAATTAACTTATTTAGGACCAAAACTATTATTTTAGATTTTTTAAAAAAAAATTATAAATATTTTGAATTTTAAAAATTATTTTGATTATTTTTTATTTTTTGTTGAGAGAGACCAATTTACTCATTTTCAAAATTGATAGGGACCAAAGAGATATTTTCACTAATCTGTTATTAAAATTATTCGAATTATTCAAATTATTCGAATTGTAAAATTCAACTCGACTCGAAACTCGAATTACTTATTTGAGTTGACTTGAAAAAATCGAATAACTCAATTCAATTAACTTATTTTTGAGTCAAATCAACATGAAAAGTGAGTCAAATTGTGTATGGGTCAAAATGGGAGACTTTGTTACATTTTATCAGCCATAAACTGGTTTATATTATTTTTCAAAATTGGTAAAAAAAAAAAAATTAAAGGCACTCAAAATTAAAAAATTCGACCTACTTTCAATGGGTCTTATTTTAAAAAATAAAATAAAATAAACGAATGTTTAAGTTTGGACTGATCTGTGAATAATATTATAAAGCATGGACGAGCCCATCTCTAGGCCCAACCATGGGTTAATAATAGCTCTTTACTATTGAAGTAGCATCCTTTTCTTAAGATTTTAAGATAGTTGCATTCTAGCCTCGCCATTATAGATCTACATGATGATGAATACCAGTCAATCGAGAAACTATTGTCAAAAGTCCTAAGAGACCCACTACATCAGATGCACAAAAAAGCGGTTTGAAATGATCTATTCTCCCTAGCATCTTGAAGTCCAATAGCTCTATTAGTGTCTTCGCCTTAGCAAATCTCACATATATGCTAAAATACATATAAACTAAACTAAAACCACACTACTTCGGAAAAAAACATGGTGGAAAAGGACAACAACAACTACATTTCGTTGTGTAACGTAAAGATGTAACCAAATATTATGTCGTTACAAAATTAATATTTCACAACTATATAAATATTGTTACATAAAAGTATTTATCAACCATATAGATTGTTAAAATATTTTTTTGGCAATAAGACATGGTCATCGAGCAGTGTAATATACAAGCAATTAAAATATCGTTGCAAAATTATATATGGCAACCAATAGTATTATTGTTATGTAAACGATCTGGTAACCACATTTTATAGTTGTTAAAATAAATTTGGTGCGGTGACATACAATCGTTGCGAAATGTAATACACAACAAATTAAAATGTCATTGCAAAATATTATTTGGCAAACAATAGTATTATTGTTACATAAATGATTTGGCAACCACATTTTATGGTTGTTTTACGTATAGTCGTCGCGTAAATATAAAACACAATTAATTAAAATATAGTTGCAAAATAATATTTTTGACAACCAATAATATTATTGTTACGTAAAAGATTCAGCATCTAAATTTACATTGTTGTGAATTCTATTTTGCAACCAATGTATTGTTGTGAATTCTATTTTGTACAAGTCAATATGTATTAGTACAGTCAATATTGATCGAAATGGATCAAAACACATCGAAATGATTGAAACACATCAAAATTTTGATTAAAATAAAATTTAGACTACTTAATACCGATATAAGATTAAAACAATATATATATATATATATATATATATATATAATTCATGTTATTGTAAACAACCCAAAAAAGTAAAGTCTAAAAGCAATGCATTCCTATTTAATGTTTCCACTAAAAGGCACATACTAGAATAAGAATCATGGGAGTCATGGAACTTTATTAGAGATCCCCTTTGTGATCTCCTTAGGAGCTTTAAGCTTAGGATAAGAACTCTCTAACTTTTATTATTTTTCAATATTCACAAGTTATCATTTCTAAAAGGGTTTGGTTTATTTCGAGT
Source organism: Gossypium sturtianum (assembly GCA_025698515.1). NCBI lineage: Eukaryota > Viridiplantae > Streptophyta > Magnoliopsida > Malvales > Malvaceae > Gossypium > Gossypium sturtianum. Next base: position 97,991,075 of record CM046947.1, read on the forward strand.
TCAAATTTTTTTAAAAAGAAAAATTAATTCGAATTATTTTAAAAGAAAAATTTTGAATTATAATATAAATATCGAATACTTTTATAATAAAACCCATTTTAAGGATTACATTATTTGTTCTCGTAATTTTATCATTTTTCAAAAGAATACTCTATTAAGAAAAAAAATCACAATTTAATCCTTAATTATTATTTTAAGGGATAAAGCTCAAAATTATGCATGAACTTTGATTTAATGTGCGATTGTATACATAAATTTTAATTTGGTGCAATTATACACGTGAAATTTTAATTGTGGTTCAAATGTATACTTAAAATTTTAATTATACACATTTAAAAAAATAAATACATCAATTTATTTTTATATTGGATAAAAATAATTATCTATGTATACAATATATAAACATAAAACGATGTTATTTCAATAATTGTGTTAATAATTTACAAGAATTGGATCAAATCAAAACTTCATGTATAAAATTACACAAAATCAAAATTCATATATACAGTTACACATTAAACTATAATTCATATATAATTTTAATATTTATCCTTTGTTTTTATAAATAATTTCTCCCTACTATAAAAATGTGGATGGTGGTTGAAAGCTTATAAATTTTCTTTATATTGGTCATGGGTGAGCAGTACCACATTGATCATATATCATGGGGATGGTGACTTGCAAACATGCAAGCCATACATATCAAATGGGCAACTATTCATGGACCCCCTTAATTTTTTGGCCATAAGCTTGATCTTTTATTTGATTTTTTTTTCTTTTAATAATAATAATCATCATAATAATTCATGGACTTTTGAAATTGCAACAAAATTTTAATTTTTTTTTATTCTTATTAAATTTTTTTAATAATTTCATTATAGATTCTGATCATATCTATATTTTTTTTGACATAATGTTTAGAATTATCTATAGCCTCTCCCAGCCCATAAATAAAAGGATAATGCGTTTCAACGCACTTGAATCTACGTCCTCTTGCATTGGCAACAATACTCATACTAATCGAGCTAAAATTTAATTAACTATTCCTATTAATTAATAAAAAAACATTTGTAATCTTAATATAACTTCTTTAGTACAAATTTCATGCTATTAATTCCATAACCAGAAGAGATATAAAATAATAGGAGATTTTGTAATTGGGTTAATACATTTTTGGGAAATAAATTTGGTAATTGTTCTTATATTGAAGTGTGAACATTTTTTGTTCAACTGCAAACCCTAAAATTCAAGCCCAATGTGGGAATAGGGACTAATTTAGAGAAAAAAAAAAGTTCAAGCCTCAATATTAAAACAATTATCTAGTTCAAATTCTAACGTGCGAACAATTGACAAATTCAAGAACTAACTTTGAAAAATATTTAGTAATAACCAAATTTAAATCCCAAACAATAATTTAATTTTTTGAATTATAATTTCATCCAATTAATTTACTCCATTAATTTTATAAAGAACATCTAATAAATTTAAAAGGAAAAAAGTAGCACAAAATTTGAACCTTAGTTTTAAGAGTTATGAAAAGATTAAGTGGATTGACCCAAAGAAGATATTGAATAGGCTTTGATGATTAACCTTTTTAACTACAAAATATTCAACAAAATCCCATGGAAACCCCACTTACTGAACACCCATACCTTCATGTCTGTCTGTCTCTTGGGTGTCCATAATCTTTGATTCTACCTTACAAATGTAAGACAAGAATTTTGCTTAAATAAGTGTGTTAGCCACAAATAATGGGACAAAAATTTTGATTAATTTATAGGCTTATTTTACTTTGGGTTACTTCCCTTTTCTGGATCTTATTAATTGTTTATTTACACAAACACTTATATTAAAATAATTTAAAACTATGTTCACTGTTCTATTCTATTTAAAATATGTATTTAAAGTCGATTGAGTCTTGACTCGATTGACATGAACATTGTTGTCAATGCAAGATGACATGAGTTTGAGTACTTCTTCTTATTTATGGGTTGGAGAGGAATTATGGGTAACATATGTATAGGCCTTTAATCTCACTTTGTGTATATACATGTATTAGTTTTATCTGATTCTTACCGATTTTTCATCTGTTGTGCTTTATATTGATCTAATTATAATTAAATCCTTACATCATCGTATTCACATTGAATTCTAAATATTGTTAGGTATATAAGAAAGAATTAATTAAATTAAGATTAGATCTAAATATGCAAGTAAAAAAGGCATATGGTCTAACATTGAGGGTAGCCCATGTGGGTACAAATTGGTGTGCTTTGCCAAGAATACAAAAACAAAGGTTTGATTGATTACAAGATTTTGGTCGACTCTTTTCCACTTGTAATGTTAAAAGCACATGCTCTTTTCCTTGGATGCTTTTGGGGTCATGCCTTAATAATGCATTTGTGTTATAGATATGCCATACCCAAACCTTTAAATAAAATATAAATTTGGGTAACTTTGAGTTATAAATTTATCATTATATTAACGTAAACAGGTTATATAGAAAAAAAATCATTTTCGAGGGTGGCAAAAGTCAATGTCCCTCCCTTCGCCTTTCGTAATCGAAAATTAAAATATAATAAAATCGATATGAGAATAAATCTGGATAAAGCTCAACAATAATAAAATTAAAGAAAAACCCACACGTGATTTATAGGATTATTATTTCATACACTGACGATAAAATCGACGATTTAAGGAATTAACTATAAAATGATAATCCTTATTTGTAAATATATTCTTTATCAACCCAAATTTCAATAATTTGCAATATTTTACCCTAATTCTAAAATATCTAGAACTACCAGAAACGATGCCGTGTAATTTGCCTCCATTTAAAAAATTATAAATCTACAACGTCTCTCTGCAGTCCACCGGCCACCACCCATCAAAGTAATGAAGCCGCTCGTGCAAAGCGGCGTCCTTGTCGACATAAACGCCGTCGTTTCTTATCCCGAATTCCAAGTATACGTTGACCGTATAAAAGTACGGTAAACGTATTTTTATACACATCTGGGTTTTCGTCTTTTTCTCCATACAAAAAACCAAAGAAAGAAATAATAGAATCCCACACTGTCTCACAATTCTCTCAGTTCAGCTTTTTTTTTTTTTTCTCTCTTTTTCCTTGCTCTTTTGTTTTTTCTTTTATTTTCTTTTCACTTTCACACACTTCACAGAGAAAAAAAGGAAATGAAGGAAAATTTTTCTTTTTGTTTACTTGTTTTGGGTTGTTTTGTTTTTTCTTTTTAGAGGTAACTTTTTTTTTTTTTTTTTTTTGAGGGGGATGTTGATGGGAGTTGTTTGAGTTTGAGAGGGATGAAAGTGACGGGGAAAACGAGTTTACCGGCGACATTTCCGGTCAGGAATCCAACGGACGTGGATCTCATACTGACGGAGAAGAGAAAGACACGGAACACGAGGCGAAAACGGGTTAGTGCACCGTTGGTGGGACGGCGGAGTAGGCCGGGTACGCCTTTGTTGAAATGGAAGAAGGAGGAGGGAGAGAAAGTCAAGGTGGAGCTCGAGGAGGAGGAGGAGGAGGAGGACGGTGGTCGGAGAGGTGGTGTTCGGGGACGACGTAAGAAAGGAGCTTCGAAGGTTTCGGCGAGGAAGCTTGCAGCTGGTTTGTGGCGGTTGCATTTGCCGGAGACGGTGACTCCCGGTGGAGAGAGGATGCACCGGTTGGGGTTCAAGGTGAAGATTTTTTGTAACTCAAAGATCTGTGCTTTTATGCTTTTTTTTAATTGTGATCAAAAGTCTGATTTGGAAGGAATTAATTGTTCAAAAATTGAAGGTTTAACCATTGATAATGTAAAACAATGTTGAATCTTTACATTGCCATGCTTGTTCATTGCTTTGCTATAGATTTTGCCTTCAAAACAAATGAATCTTTAAGAACTTGATAAATGTAATTGATTGATATGATTTTGTACCATAAACAGTACTTTTTGATGCATTTGTCATGTTTGAAGTTTTGCCATCATTGCATACAATGGTGTATGCTCTTATTTACTTTTTTCTAATTACGAGAAGCTTTTAATGAGCATGACTATACCAGATTCGGGTTTATACTATTCGTTTACTTGATTCTCGATGAATGCGGTTGATCGGTTGAAGTTAGTGATTATGAGTTCTGAATTGCGATTTTTGAATGTTTTGAGCTCATTACATTGTGATTTTGTGCAGCCTAGTAATGGTTTTATGGATGTCCCTTTTCTTTATCATCACGAGGGTAAAGTTTATGGTTCGGATGCAAAGGATCCATCACAGAGCCGGAGCTCTGTCTCTGGCACGAAGAATGGCTTCTTGCATAAGGTATCCTGCTTCCACGATCTCCTTAACTGAATCACAAACTTTTAATGATTTTATCAAAATATCAAAATCCGTTGCATAAGGTATCGTGCTGCATGTGATGTTGTAATAGAAACAAGAAAATTGGTTGTGCTCTTTTCGGGATTTCAAATGTTACGAAAGCTGAAGGCTTGGTATGAAAATTTAATCGAAACATATATAGTATTAATATGTTAAAACCTTAAACATTCTCATTACCTATTAGGGATTGTTGACAATTCCGGACAAATGACGAGGGGAAAGAACGGAAATGCTGATTACTTGCATTTATTACTATACGAGTCACGATATTTCAGTTCTATCTGTTAGTGAACTAGTGAAATCTCTTAAAAAGGGGACATTTGTAAGAAAACCGGGGAGGGGTATTGGTTTTTCCTTTTTACTCTTTCTGATCTTAAGCTGCTTTTTTCCTTTCTAAGATTGAGCCTTCGGTTCCATTTTCGATCTCGGCGATGGAGGGAGCTACAAAGTGGGATCCTGTTGGGTTAAAAGCAACAGATGATGCACGGAAATTTTTCAGACATGTGAAGCGTATTGAACAACAAGTAAGTGCAGTATCAATTGTTTCTGCCCTTGAAGCTGAGCTAGAGCAGTCTCGAGCTCGGATTGAGGAGCTTGAGACTGAGCGCAGGTCCTCAAAGAAGAAACTCGAGCAGTTCTTGAGGAAAGTTAGTGAGGAAAGGGCTGCATGGCGGAGCAGGGAGCATGAGAAAATACGCGCAGTTGTTGATGATGTTAAAGCTGAATTGAACCGGGAAAAGAAAAATCGACAGAGGCTTGAAATAGTTAATTCGAAATTGGTGAATGAGCTGGCTGCGACCAAGTTATCAGCAAAGCAATATATTCAGGATTACGAAAAGGAAAGAAAGGCTCGAGAACTGATCGAAGAAGTATGTGATGAACTTGCTAAGGAAATTGGAGAAGACAAGGCTGAAGTAGAAGAATTAAGGCGAGATTCGATGAAGCTTCGAGAGGAAGTTGATGAAGAAAGAAAGATGTTGCAGATGGCTGAGGTCTGGCGTGAGGAACGTGTTCAAATGAAGCTCATTGACGCAAAGGTAGCACTCGAAGATAGGTATTCGCAGATGAACAAACTTGTTGCAGATTTGGAGACTTTTCTAAGGTCAAGAACCGGAACTCTGGAAGCAAAAGACATGAAAGAAGCAGAATCCCTTAGACAGGTTGCTGCGTCAGTTAATGTTGAAGAAATCAAGGAATTTACGTATGAGCCCCCAAAACCGGATGACATTTTCGCTGTTTTTGAAGATGTAGCTTTAGCTGAAGTCAATGAAAGGGCAATTGAACCATGCGTTGCACATAGTCCTGCCAGCTATTCCTCGAAAGTTCATATGGTGAGTCCTGAAATTAACATGATGAGAAAAGACATCATTCCGAGACATCGAAATGCATATGTTGATCAGAGTGATGAGATAGAAGAAGATGAGAGTGGGTGGGAAACTGTTAGCCATCTTGAAGATCAGGGCTCGAGTTATTCACCTGAAGGGAGTGCTGCGTCTGTAAACAAGAATTGCCGGGGCAGTAATTTCTCAGGTAGTGGAATCGAATGGGAAGAAAATTCGTGCAGAGATACAGATACACCAGACACGGAAGTTAGTGAAGTTTGTTCGATACCAGCGAGACAGTTCAAGAAGGTTTCATCAGTAGCCAAGCTTTGGAGATCATTCCCGAACAACGAAGAAAATTACAAAATAATCTCAGTAGAAGGAACAAATGGTAGGCTTTCAAACGGAAGAAAATCTAACAGTGGTATCATGTCCCCAGATCGAGGGTCGGGTAAAGGTTGTGTTAGCTCCCCGAACCTGGTAGGACATTGGAGTTCGCCTGACACTGGTCATCAACACATAACGAGAGGGAAGAAAGGGTGCATCGAATGGCCTCGTGGTCCACCAAAAAGTAGTTTGAAGGCAAAACTTTTGGAGGCAAGAATGGAAACTCAGAAGCTCCAATTACGGCACATCCTTAAACAGAAAACGTAGAAGCAAACCATCATTACCGCATCTGAATGTGCTCGACTTCTGCTGCTAGCACGAAGTTAGAAGTTGAAGTAGTATGTGAAAACCAACTCACCTGATCGGTCTCGCGGATTTTCTGATTCTCCAATTATCCAGTTCTTGTTCAATCGCATTCATGCAAAGCCGAGAGTTCGACTTTATCCCTCCTGCTGTTATCTTCGGACAATGCACTTGATGAAACCGTCGGATCCGGATCGGATTTCGGCTCTAGTTGTAATTCTGCCGGGAGGCTTAGCCATTCTCTTTGTAATCGAGAAACCATGTATTGTCATTTATACTGTGAACCCCTTAGCATTCAAGGATATCAAGGAAAACAAAATCACGGAAGAATGAAATAATAACCATTTCCACTGTCATTTGTTTACCTTATTTTTGGTTATACGATATATTCTCTAACCAGCCGGTTTCCCCTAGGAGGCAAAAATAGAGTTTAGTCCAATCGGACTGCTTAGATTGAGAATCGATCAGTACACCAATCCAAAGATGTTAAATTAGTTGACTCGTGAATTGATATTTACAGGTTAAACTAGTGAACCAATGATCTGGGTAGTTCAACTATTGGTTCGACAATTTAGTATGTACAGGCTCACAGTAAAGATATACCCACATTACACACGCACATACTATGTCTAAAAAAAACTATCCAAATAAAGATCTATCACTGCTGTCCGAATGTTCGAACCCGAAGTGGATTTTAAGATAAATAACCCTTGATCAAATACTAAACACTTGTGATATATAGATATGCAATACAGCAATTGTTTTTCATCAAATAACATTCACCAAGCAAATTATGCATGAAATCAATTTAAAAAACCAATCACCATTTATATATATATATATATATATATATGTTTCTGTTAATAAATCAAAGTTTGAAGATTTACAAATCTAAAAAACATGGTCTCTGCACATTGGACAAGTGCCTACCCTGCTCAGCCATTCATCTATGCAATTTAAGTGAAACATATGCTCACATCTCGGAAGATTTCTTGCCATTTCACCATGTTTTAGACCCTACAACAATATCAAAACATATTTCATCCTTTCTGCTAACATATATGTTTTCTTATTTATTATTTAGTCCTCAATATTTATATTTTTTGTTAATTCGACTCTTATTTTTTTAACTAAATTTGATCATCAACCTTTCAAAAAGAGTTGAATGGTTATTTTTTAACAAAAATACAGGCTAAGACGTTATATTTTCAAACACGTCAGCCTGCACGGTAATCCACATGTACTTCATGCTAATTTTTATTTTTATTTTTTAATATTTTTATAAATTTTAAATTATTTATTGACGTGACATATAAGACAAATAATGTTTTACTCAATATTTTAGTTAAAAAAAATATTTGAATCTTTTTGAAAGGTTAATCATCAAATTTAACTAGGAAAAAAGAAGAATAAGAGTCAAATTTAACAAAAAATATAAATATGAAGGACTAAATTTGATATTATGTATTTTATTAATTGCATCATACTACCTCAAACTATGATCTAAACTAAATTGGTCTTAAAATTTTAAAAAAATTAATTAAATCTTCAGATTTTTAATATCATTATCAGTTTGTGTTAAATGTTAGTTCAGATCTGATGTGAAACGCATATAAATCGTACAGATTATATTTTAAACATATATACCTATTGCTTTTTTTCCTTTCATACGTTTAAATCCCAAGTTGCTCATGTAATAGGCATTCACATAATTGATGCTTCGATGTTCAATTAAAAGATTTTGATGTTTGGGATGGATTTAATAGGGACGTAGGGTGAAATTAACCCTTTTTATTTTTGCTTCGTGTTTGTTCTTAGTTCTCACCTGTAAGCAAATTGAACAAGAAGACTGAAACCTAGGACTAGCTTGAATTTCATGCATTGGAAGCTTTTGAATCCAACTTATTGACAAACCCTTTGCTCCATCTACATCAGAAGTGTTTGAGATCTCTGTATATGTTGATTCAAATATGTTCATCTGAACATTTCATCAGGTTTAAAACATTAGATGGAAGAGAACCAAAACCAGAACTAAATCTTGTTTGGATACTGTGAAAATAAATGACTTACTTCCCATTGAAAAGCTTTTAGCATTGCTGAATTCACCCATGCAATGAAGACCTTCTCACTCACTAACCTAACTAATAAAGTTATCTATAAAAAAGAGCCAATTAAAGAAGGAATGAGCACTGCAGTTAAACAATGAAATTTTCTACTTGGATGTCACTGGTGAAAGATGAAACTAAAGCTACCTTTAATATGATGATACCATACCTGTGATAATAACTCCCCATCAGCCAATGATTCAAGCAATTGAACGGCTGTGATTGCACCTGCAACAGCACCAAGTCCAGCCCCAATGAACAACCCAGTTTCAGTCGTTTGGCCTTTCATTGCTCCTACTATAGTTCCTACAATAGTAAAAATACTGTCAATGCTATAAAAAATGGAAGTCCTTGCATAGTTAATGAAATAATTAAATAATTACATGGGGTGCTACCTATACTTTATGCCGACATATATGGATTAATCTAACTATTTTTTGAGTAAAAATGACAAAATGCAATCAAACTTTTAGTACAAGAACAGTTTTTTTACTTAAAAATTGATGTCTGCTGATTTCTGAGAGAAAAAATATATGAAACTGGAGCTGCTGGTGTCTGTATTCATGAAAGTGAAAACCCAAACAGATGAGAAGGCTAAAAGTTTTGGTAATGGAAGAAATTACCCAAGGCAAAAACGAAGCTGAAAGCAGCAAAGCCGACTTCAATTAAGAACCCAATTCCAACATCTTTCATCGCAGCCAAAACCCACAAAGAGACTTCTTCTGCACATCTAAGTGGAACCTCAGTTATGCCTATAAACAACTCCTTTAACATTGGAAGAAAATTATATGAAACCCTTTGGCTTTGAAATTTGACTTGTTGGAAAATGAAAACATATGGTGCTTTTAAGAAGTGAGGAAGCTTGTGATGTAAAATATAAAGCATTTAAAGCGTTAGGATTAGGCGGCATTTATAAGAGCTAAGGCACAACAGCTAAACAATGGCTTGCTTGCATTAGCGTGAATAACGCATTCTATATTGTTATAATAACGTCGATAATAACGATAGAATAATCACAAAATAATGAAAAAATTTACTATATTTATTTCTTCAATAATGGACGAGATTCGGGTTACACAATCTCTAACATAAGTTTTTACAAAGGGTAAAAAAATTACATCAACATTCGTTAAATGGTTAAATCGGTCGAAGATAATTTACTCTAATAGAAGGAGTCAATTGATTTTTTTTAATCATTGAGGACTCAATTAAGTGTAAATTTTCTATAAAAAGCCTTAATTGATTATTTTTTTTATATTTTTATCGAGAGATAAAATGAAACATTTGGTCTTTGAACTTAGCAACTTTTTCCAACTTGGTTCGTGAACTTCTTTTGATCCACATTAGTCTATGAACTTGGGTACTTTCTTTCAATATTGACCTTGTCATGACACGACACTCTGAAATTGTTACACATAATCAACTAATTTTTTTATACAAAATTAGAGATAAGTCAACATTTAATCTCTAAACTTGGCAACTTTTTCCAATCTTAGTTTCTATGATGATATGACATTATGAAATTGTGACACATCATCAGCTAATTTTTATACAAGTTGGGAATAAGTCAACATTTAGTCCCTAAACTTGGTAACTTTTCCCAACTTGGTCCTATAATGACATGACACTCTGAGATTGTGACACATCATCACCTAATATTTTTATATAAAATTAGGGATAAGTCAACATTTAGTCCCTAAACTTGGCAACTTTTCTCAACTTGATCCTTGAATCTTTTTTATAGTCTACATTAATCTTGGAACTTGTCAACTTTTCCAATTTCGGTCTTTGTGATGATATAACATTCTCAGATTGTACAAGTCATCACCTAATTTTTTTATAAATATATATATATAACTTTTAAGTGATGACCATGTCATCACATGAACCAAAACTGGGTAAAGTTGTCAAGTTTCAGACTAACGTGACCAAAATTGTCAAGTTCAACGTCTAAATGTTGCTTAGCAAAAAAAAACCCTTATAATTTATAAGATGATTATGTTGCATAATATCAAAGTGTCACGTTATCACATAGATCAAAACGAGGAAAAAAAAAAAGGACAAGTTTCCTAATTAACGTGGAAACAAACATTGAAAAGCTAAATTAAGAAAATTATGTGTAACCATTCCCTTTAGACACAAACCCCACTAAGTGAAGCTAATTTTAATTGCATTTAAGGCACAGTACTTTTATGGTACAAAGAAGTGTTGCCATCAGTTGGATGATTGGGTCCTTTGTGGCCAGTGTGAGATGTTCAACCAACCAAAACAAAGAAAACTCAACCCAATCAAAACTCAACCCAAGTTTTCTATAAAAGGGTTGCTTACGCTTCTTGTTTTACCTAAAATTATAAACAAAATCCAATTTTCAATTCAAGACCGATGGTGCAATTAAAGTGGTTCTGGCGATGCCACGATAGGGGTTCTATGAGATCGGTACAGGAATTAGATCCTTCACTATAATTGATTTATTAGAATTACGAGATATCTGAAATGGTCTGTTAATTGCAATGGACAGATGATTCAACATGTTGATAATTTTTTTAAATAGTCAAGAGGCGATACAAGCTTTACAAAATAAGTCTCCAACAGTTTCTAATTCAGCTTTGGTTAGAAGAATTCATTTGTTATTGATTAAGATGGTGCTTTGGTCGATTCATCATGTTTCCAGATAACTCAACAAAAAATTAATAAACTAGCCGATTATAATAATGACTTTCAATTTTTTGAAACACCTCCATGAAGGCTCGAGTATTTATCTAAGTAATACTTTGTAATGTTCCAATTTGCAACTACATTAAGGGTGGGTTTGGATGAGCGGTGCGTTTACTTGCGGTTAGTGTAAAAACAGCGATGGCGGTGAGATTAGATACTGTAGCGATACTGTAGCGTGAGACAAAAAGTAAGCTAAACGCACCGCACCGCACTTAATCGCCCATCCAAACCCACCCTAAATTGAATTAAATGGTTCATCAGTTAGAATTTATATCAGTTTGAATATTTAAGTAAAATCAAGCTGATATTTGGACTTTTCTAAATCAAAATAAATTGGGGTTTTCATTTTATTTTTTAATTTTCATCACTGATTTTTTTATAACTAAAATTATTTTTCTAAATTTTCATTTTTTTTATAAAAAAATATTTTTTCTTAAAAATTAATTTATTTTTATAAAAATTCTCAAAAGAAAAACCACGTGCTACAGTGGTAATTTAAATGCATTAAATTGTTTTAGCTACTTCCAGCATTTGGCATTCACCAAATCCTCCCATGTTTTATTGCTGCTTTAATTGATTGATAATCACCCACGATTCCTTTTTAAAAGTTAGCTATATATTTTTATGGAAGCAAAAATCATAAATTTTTTCTTTAATAATCTTGATTATATTTGTTTTATTTTACGTAATTTCTAAAATTATTTATAGTTACTTCCCGATTCATAAATAAGAAGATAATGCGTTTCGGTATACTTGAACTCATGTCTTCCTACATCCATTATCTCAGTGGCGAAGCCAGGGGAGCTGGCATGGGCCCCGGCCCCCCCTAAAAGGTAAAATTTCTATTTAAGCCCTTAAAATTTTTTAAAAATTTTAAATTAGTAAAGGTAAAATTGCACTTTAGCCCCCCTAAAATTATAAAAATTTGATTTAATCCTTTACAAATTGAAAGATATAAACTATAAAAAATTAAAATTTCATCCAGCCCCCCTAAAAAGTTATCCTGGCTTTGCACCTGCATTATCTCATTACCTATCAAAACATAACAAAAATTAGACATACCAAACTTAAAATATAAAGAATGGTAGATGAATATAGGATAAGTAGATGTGGAAGAAGCTGCCTTACACCCCACCCTTCCACATCCATTAATTATCATACAAGATGATCTTTTTAAGATTCAGCTCTAATCAGAATATATATAGGATATCGTATGTCTTCTTTTCAGATAATTAAAAGTATATTTTCCGACCTTCTTTCAATTCGGATTCGTTTCTCATACATGAATTTATCGGTTATTTGATGAAACTATAAAAAAATAAAAAAATAAAAGATAATCATGTTATTTGAAGTTTATAGAATAAGGAATAGTATTTAGTACACCGACAATGAACGTTTTTTTTATGTTACTATACCGTTACAACATACATGTCAACCCACAAACCTTGTGAAGTCTAAATATTTACTGTCAATATATCAAATATTATTCTTTAAACAAATACTTTCTTATCGATAAATTACTTTTTCAAAATACCTACAAAAATTATTTATTTTCAGAAAAATCTATCACTTTTCTTTAAAAGTTCCACTAAAAAATTATATACCTCACTTAGGATCATTATAGTGAATTTTTTTTAACTTCATAATTTTTAAAAATAAATAAATAAATAAAAGGACACTTAGATAGCTTAAGCCTTGTTTGAAAAAAATAAATCAACTGAAAAATTAATATAAAAAATAAATAAAATAATTTTTTTTATTTTTTTAATAAAATAAAATTAACTTAATATTTTTTATATTAAGTGATAAGTAATTATTTACCTACGTATCTTATTCAAAACTTTATATTAAATAAAAAATTAAAATTATTATTAAACACATTTAAAATATTAAATGTTTAAAATTTTCATTTCATTGATGTATAATTTTTCAATAATTTTTATTTTATTTTAACATTTTTTTTATACTTTAAATATTTTTATTTAAAATTTGAATTTGTATAAAATAACATAAAATATTTTTAAAAATTAAAGATAAATATATAAAATAATAAATGTTATAATTTAAATTTTACGTTTATCAAACATTCTAATTATATTCTATACCTAATTTTAAATAATATATCATACAATTTTTATAATATAAATTTAGTACTTGATTTTTTAGCACTTAATTTTCAATTTACCAAACAACGGTTACCTAATTGATTAGATCTTATTTGAATATTCTATAAAAAAAAATCTATTTGAATATATACATATAGTTAAAATGTGCTATAAGTCCCTATACTTTTGACAAATTTAAAATTTAGTCCCTATACTTTTATTTCTTGGAATTTAATTTCTCTACTATCAATATTTTTTTTTTTGTTAAATTGGTCGGTGTGATATTTTTAAATAAAAAATATTCACTTGATAATAATGTAACTAAAAAAACGACGTTATAATGAATCTGAATTTAACAAAAATAATTTTAACAATGTTACGAATTGGACTTGAATTTTAAAATAAAAAAATAAAGAGACTAAATTTCTAATATATATAAGAATTAAATTTTAAATTTACGAAAAATATAAACGTATGACAGATTCTAACCTATACATATATATGGGCCTTATACCATATAGAAACAAAACCCTACTTTACATGAACTACTTGGGCTTAGCCCATCAACTTCATTTTTTCTTGGGAAAAAACTCCAAATTTATTGAACAAATTCTTTTTTTTTAGAAAAAATAAAATAAAATTGAGCACTAATTTTGATGCCTGTCCATTTATGTCATGATTTTCTTCATTTTGGGACCACTTGATGAAAGCTCCTACCATGATCATGAGGCTCAAGAATCTACAAATATTTGTGCTCATGGCATGTTTTTCATGTGCTAAACAAAGAATAATGGCTTATTGGTAAAAGTAATTCTCTAACTTTTTTTAAAAAATTAATTAAGCCCATCTCAATATTTTACATTAATTAAGAATAGGTCCTTTGATTAATGTTGATCGACAATATTTAACGACAATAATGACATGGTATTAATAGATACTACATGAGCATCGATTGTTGATGTGTTAGTGTTACATCAATAAAAAAAAATCTTCAAATAATTTTAAAAATAAGTACACAATTTGAATTTGGACACTCATTTGTTCATATTCGTCTACAATTATAAAAAAGAAAACATAAAAATTATCAAAAATTATTAAAATCTGTTGAAATTTATAAAAAAAAATAATAGAAAACAATTAAAAACCATAAAATTTTATTAAAAATTGTTTTCTATAAATTTTATAAAAATATTTATTCCAATTTTGATTAAATTATTTTACTAATATAACTAAGGTAAAATTATAACAATAAAAATTGTTAATCTTGATTTTATGTTAAAGTTGTTGATGTTTGTTTTCTAATTTAAAATATAAAGTTAATAAATTATCTTTAATAAATTTTATGTTTTTTAATTCATTTTTAATAATTTTTATGTACTTTAATAATATTTTTATGTTTTTAATAATTTCATAATGTATCTGGACAAAACTAGTGCACAGATTCAAATGATTATGGAAAACCATTTGACCAGATTCATTTAGTACTTATTTTAAAAATAATTTTTTATTTTAAAGTTTTTGTTAACATGACATTTGTTAAAAGTCATGTCAACATTGCCGTTAAATGTTAATGGTCAACATCAATCAAAGGACCTATTTGATTAGTTTTATTAATTTAAGAGCTCAATTAAGTATAAAAAGTTTAAAGGAGTTCAATTGTTTTTCTTTTTTTTAAAGTTCGCGGGCTCATAATACCATTAAACCAAGAAATATATATTATATGTTACATTTTTCAACTTTATTCTAAATTTGATTATGATACATATAAATGTAATATTATAATGATATTATTTGTTTGCAGTTTTGATTCTATATTTTGCACTCTGAACTTGACCTGCATTGTGATTTAATAAAATTCAATTATTATTAGTTATTTTCATTCGAAATTATGGACTATTCGGGACGGGTTAGAGATGTCTCAGAAATAAAAGTTTTCAAAAGATTAAGCTAAAAAGTGACTACACGAAAGCTGTTCAATTGGTAGGGTAGGGGTGAAATTGTAAATGATTGCAAAGTGTAGACAAAATGAAAAAGTTTACCTAATAAAGTATCTCGATTTTAGAAAATAATATTAAAAATAAAACGGCACCTTTTTTTTTTCTTTCAATTATTATCATTTAGATTTTTTTAACTACACTCTGTTATTATCCTTTTGTTTTCGATTTTATTAATTAATTTTTTTGTATAAGTCAACCCAAATTAATAAAAGCGAAATTAGAAGTATTAAATTTCATATTTTCTTTAAGAGTAACAAGTACAAGTATAATATTAAATTTCATATTTTCTTTAATTAAACTATTACAGTATAAACAGACTAAAAATTAATATATTCCAGACTAAAATCAATAATCTGGGACTAAAATTCTCATGCATAATGGGACTCGGGTACTTACGCAAATAATTGTGTATGATAAATTTCAAATTTAAATATTCAAAATAAGATCTCATTGACAAAAATATATGTTTTTTAATAATATCAAATCTAATATATATATATATAAATATTTTGAACTCTTGAGTCGAAATAAAAGTTTTAGCAATGAGGGATGATATTGGTTCGATACAAGTTTTTTGGAATTTTCATAGTATTTATTATAACTTGATTCAGTTTGATTCTCAGTTTTTTCGTTTTAGGTTTTTAAACTAATTTTTACGAAATAAGTTTTATTTTATGATTTTTAAATTTTGTTTAGCAAAATTTTAAAGTTTTTTTCCATATATATTTCAGAAAACAAGTAAATAAAAAATATTCAATGAATTTTTCATTTTTTTAAAATATTTATTCATATAAAACCTTTAATTTATTTTCACTATTTTAAATATAAATTATTTATTTTTATATCATAAAAATTAAAATTAATTATAAATTACATGCAAAATAAAAACTTGGTTTAGTTTCAGGTAACCGTAATTTTTTAACTTGAACTCATAAGCCATTCTTTTTTTTTTTTGAAACAAAAAGACCACAAAGGGTCAAACAGATTTATTACGAAACATCACTAATTACATTTTTATAGATTTCCGACGGATAATCCATATCGAAAAACAAGTCACTTCTGTTTTTTATAGCAATTTTACATAAAGAGTCGGCTACATTATTACACTCGCGGTTTGTCCATTGAAATTGAATCGAATTAAAATTAGAAAAATCACCACATATTTGCTTGAGCCGCTGACCCAATATGGTAATATCCTGCTCCCGTTTTTTAGCTTTGTTGATTAAGTCAGCACTGTCAGACTCCAAAATAATGTTGGCCGCATGTAACTTATCAGCCACCCTTAGGCCTTCTTTAAGCGCTTTCATTTCTGCCCAGTTCACATCCAGCTTTTCATCCTTGAATTTACAGCAACCCCCCAGAACAAAACCTTCATGATCCCGCACCACCGCCCCGAAACCACAGCAATTGCTCGACACCGCTGCGTCCGCATTTACTTTAATAACGCCTATCGGGGTTTTAACGACTCTGTTTCGTCAAGATACGAGAGAAAGCTGGAGGTTCAATTAAGTTGAAAATTCTAAAGTCTCTGTTCAACGCCATAGCCCTTTCCCATATCATAGCAGCGGTCTCTATTTTCCCATTGAAAACCATATTATTCCGGTCGTTCCAGCTATTCCATAGGAGAGTTAAAAAATCCGCCGCCGCCTTCACGTCAAGCTCTCGGAACACAAAAACTCATAAGCCATTCAAATATCTCTATTTGGGTTGGTTTTCGATTTTTTTTTGCTTGGCCTTATTAGTAATTTTGAAACCAAAGTAGAATTTGAATAGAGAATTTGAGTTTGTTTTTTTAGTTTCTTGAAAATATTAATTGAACATGTTCTTTTTTTAATTCTAAAAGTACAGCTGAGCAAAAAAATCGATCAAAATCGAAAATCGACCCGAATCGAGGTATTTAAATGATTTATGGAATGTAAATTCAAAAATCGTGATTACTCAAAACTGAACCAAATTTTTTATTTAATATATAATTAATTTTAATTTTTTATAATATAAACAGAAAGTGAAATTGTTTCTCTAATATCTCATCCAAATACACTTTAATTATTTGTATAAAGCCTCTTAGTAAAATCACCACAGTTGTTTAAATTGGATTGGATAGGTCGATGTATCGGTCCAGAAAAAGGCAACCAGTTGTCATGTGAATGAGTACACACTGAGTGAATCAAACTAAAAAAAGTTGATTGAACTGATTTTTTATGATTTTCTAATAACTTATTTAATCGAACCGTATGGACCAACCAAACCAATCTGATCAATAAATCGATGACCTGACTGATTCTATCAGCAAAATTAGGCATATATGCCATTTAAAAAAACATTTAGAGTTTTATACCATTTTCTTTGAAATTTAAGGAAATAGGCTAATTTCAGGACAAGTGGCAAAAATGTTTCCTGTGAGCGTGTGTGTCTTACGTGGCGTGCTTTCACCCTCTCTCCTTACCAAGTCACCCGACGCTTCTTGTAAAAAAAAAGGTTAAATATAAAATTGGTACCCAAACTTGTCCACTTCTTCCAGATTGATACTTATGGTTTTTTTTGTCCCAGATTGGTACCCAAACTTTTTTTTCGTCAACTATATTGGTACCCAAGCCTAATGCCGTTACTTTTTTGTTGATGTGGCAACACTAACCACTCATATGGTGCCATGTGTCATCCTCTTTGTACCTTATTTTCTTTTTCATTTTCCTTCATTTTCTTCCATTTTTTTCTTCTTTTTCTTTTTTTTCCTACCCTAGCCGTCACATTGTCTTCTTCATCTCCCATTCCTCTTTTCTTCATCACAATTTTATTCCATTTTCCATTTTTTTTATTTTGTTTCTTCTCATTTCTATCTTCTCTATTTCATTTCTTCTCTTTTCTATCTTCTCATCTCCTTCTCCCTATTCCTCTTTTTCTAACCTTAGTCCCTGTTGCCATGAGTCGCCGCCATTCATGGCCTTCCCCGGCTGTAACACCCCTAACATGTATCCGACGCTGGATTAAGGTTAAAGGTGTTACCGGACAGATCAGAAACAATTTACAGAAATTCATACATTCATTCATCATTCTCGATCATAGTGTCCCTTAATACGGTCATCGAGACCTTAAACATGCTTATAAATCGGATCGGGACTAAACCGAAACACATACAAAATTTTATGAAAATTAAAAACTTTTCTAAAATACAGGGGATACACGCCCGTGGGAGGAGACCGTATTCCCTCCACGGCTGCTAGACACCCCCGTGTGTCCTCCCCGTGGTCAAAACTGACTTACCTTCCACAGCTACTAAGCACGCCCATGTACTCCAGCCGCACGTCCGTGTGCTCTGGCCACACGCCTATGCTCTCAGGCCGTGGTCGATTCTGCCAAAATCCGCACGGCTATAGGCACGTCCGTGTGCCATGGCCGTGTGCTCTTAAGCTAGCTACTGACTTATGCCCCACGGCTAAAGGACACACCCGTGTCGAGGCCGTGTACTACTAGGCTAAATTCTGTTATTCTCCCACGGTCCTTAGGCACACCCGTGTGCCATGACCGTGTGACATTATAGGCCATTTACAAGGCCAATATGCCACCCACTAGGGTAATACCTACAAGCAACCTTTACCATTACAATTCATGCATCTATGGCAACCAAAAACATACCAATTTGACCATTCATTATCTTCATTCAATACCAATTCCAACATGACAAAATCCAATACTAAAATTCATTTCATCACAAGCATAAGTCATTCATTTGCATACTCAAAACTTGGCCATTTCATATGTCATTCTAACC
Source organism: Gossypium sturtianum (assembly GCA_025698515.1). Classification (NCBI taxonomy): domain Eukaryota; kingdom Viridiplantae; phylum Streptophyta; class Magnoliopsida; order Malvales; family Malvaceae; genus Gossypium; species Gossypium sturtianum. Next base: position 98,010,149 of record CM046947.1, read on the forward strand.
ATGCCAAAACACACTTCACATATCACATTCATTTGAGCAATTTACCAAAACATATCAAACCAACTCACACACCTTAGCTCATATAACACACTTATACCAAGTACTAGCCTATACATGCCATATCTTACTATATACATTTTCAAAGTGTACCAAAATAAGTTTAGTAGTGTGATGACGATCCTTGATGGTCCCGAGCCTTCAGTAGCTTTAACGACCTATAAAACAGAGAAAACACACACACAGAGTAAGCTTTCCAAAAGCTTAGTAAGTCATATACAAATAAACTTAACATATAAAACACATGAGCATAATACCACATTGGCACAATTCATATACATAGCAAATTTCTCACATATATACTTTGGTCCATATCTTTTGCCATATTTGCCACATTCATCAATTTAAGAATCATAGTAAGATCACATAGGTACTTACCTTATATACACATTTTGTGTATATATATCAAACGTACCTGGAATAGACAATCACTCTCTTAATTTATCATAGCTCGGATTTGCAATTCGTATCTCAGACTTGCCCGTTGAACCGTAAGGAATCTAGTAGGATACTCAGAAGGTTCCGAATGGTTGTACAATGCCAACGTACCAGACGAGGTCTTACATGCACTCAGATATCGATGCCACTATCCCAGACTGGGTCTTACACGAATCATTACGATGCCGATGTCCCAGACATGGTCTTACACGTAAAGCTTATATCGATGCCAACGTCCCAGACGTGGTCTTACACATAAAGATAATATCGATGCCAACGCCCGGGCACGTGGTCTTACACGAAATCTCAAATCAACGCTAACGCCCCGGGACGTGGTCTTACATGATAAAAAGTAAGCGGATACCTATGTCATGACATGGCTAATCCTATATATTCCTAGGTTCGTACGGGACTTATCGGATATTGTCACTATTTCAGACTTATCTCAGAATTCATATGCATAACCTCTCATAAGCTTTCATTATCAACATTAGTCATATAAGCAAATAAAATTTCATACAAGTACGTTTATTTGCATAGTGACTTACCTCAGATTCGATTTTACGGAAATGGAAACGGCTACTCGATTACTTTCGCTTTCCCGCGATCTAAGTCCGTTTTCCTCGGTTCTTGATCTAAACATATTCAGAAATAACTCTTTTATTCACTAATTCATTCAATTCAGTCCAAGGACACACACATTTATGGCTATCTGCAAATTAGCCCTCACATTTGCGCATTTTATCAATTTAGTCCATTTTTCTAAAAACATCAAATTCACAAAATCTACCCATACATATGCTTAGCCGAATATTCATACATCACATATAAGCCCATATTTTTCATCAAATTCACAAATTAGTCCCTCAATTTTCCATTTTCTCAATTTAGCCCTATTAAGCTAAATTCATCAAAACTTCAAGAACAAAACATGTTCATCTAGCTCATATCTTTCATTTAACACCAAAAATCATCAAAAAGATTGACATATCGTCAATGGAATCTCACACAAACATCATCAATAATCAAAATTAATACATGGGTTTTGAAGCTCTCAAAGCAACGATTGAAAAAACGTAAAAATTATCGAAAACCGACCGAAAACATACCTTGAATTCAAACTTAGAAGTGCCGAAAATCAAAAGAACTAAAACCTTTCTTCTTTCTCTAATATTCGGTCAAAAGATGAATGAAATAATGTCCTTTTTCATACTTTGTTTTTTTATCATAAAACATTTTAATACAAAAATAACATAATTAACCTTTTATAACATAAAACAAAACATATATATATATAAGGTCATTAATGACCATTGCCGTCCACTAACCAAAATAGTGGCTAATTTGCTACTTAAGTCCTTAACACTTAAAAGCCACATCACTTAAGTACTTTAACAAATAACAAGCAACTTTTACATTTAATGCATTTTAATCCTTTTGTCAAATTAAACACACAGACGAACTAATTAGCCTACGGAAATTTACCACATGCTCAATCACATTCCAACGACACAGAAAGTAATATTAAAATATTATCTGAGACTCGATTTGTGGTCCGAAACCCTTGTTCGACTAGGTATAAATGAATTATAACCTACGATCCGACCATCAAAACACTTATATCTTCCTCGTCTTCTCAAATCTTGCCTTGTATTTCCAAGAAAATATTTTTAAAGCCTCCATAATGTATTTACGATCTGAATTAGATTGTATGTGTAACAACCCGTTTTTGGGTCAAATCGGAACAATGGTTTCGCGACCACAAGTCCAAAGTCAAAATATTTATTTTATTATTTTAATAAGGTCTTTAGCATGATAGATTAATTACGTGAAAGTTTCGTAAAGAAATTTTACCGTTTAAATGGTCATTTTGATAAAAAAGACTAAATCGCGTAAAGTGTAAAAGTTCAGTTCTATAAGCTAAAGGTGTTTATTAGTTATGGTTTTTAAAGTGGGGATCCTTAAATGGTAATTAAACCATTTGAAGTGTGAATGAACATTTATTGGTATTATTTATGCATGTTTTAATGGTTTTATTTTAAGGATAATATAGTAAATTGATTACTAAAGATTAATTAAATGAAACAAAACATGCATATCATCATTTTTACTTCATCTTCACCGAATATTGAAAGAGAAAGAAGCCATGGGGGAGCTTCAACATTCGGCCATCTCTCTCTTGTGCATGTAAGTCCCATTTTTGTCCCGTTTTTTTAATAATTTCTACGTTTTTGAGATCGTTGCAGCTTAATCTAGCTAGCCCGTATCTCCGATTTCAAAACTGTTAAAGCATTTGAATGTTGCCATTTTTGAATGCATGATTATTTTGTTAGATGATGATGGAAAATAAATCATTGTTGTTAGATGTACAAGTTTTGTAAAGTAAATTTTGGTAAAAATGTCAATTTTGGATTAAATTGTGAAATATGAAAATTTAATGGTTAAAAGTGTGAATAAATTGAAAATATGGGCTGATATGAGATTGGATAATATTTTTCTAGCATGAAATTGTATTAAATTGAATGAATTGTGATTTTATGTGATAAGGACTAAATTGCAAAAATGTGAAATAATAGGGGTAAAAATGTAATTTTGCCAAAATGTGTAAATTGTGCTAAATTGAATGAAATGATGATTAAATAAGTAAATTTTGATATTATATAGATTGAAATAAACGAGATTTGGATCTAGAACGAGGGAAAATAGAGTATCAGATTAGTCGACCTAATTTGTCGTTACAGCGAACGAGGTAAGTTCGTATAATTTGAATCAAACTTTTAAATACTTGTATTTATTTGAAATGTATGTATATAATTGAGAAATTGATATATTTGGAATACGAATGCCTATTTGATGTAGACTGATTATTACCAAGCCCTGTTTGAACCGTTTGAATTCATAGGATACGAGTGACATGTCACTAGGGTTACCGTTTTGGTCGAGCTCCTACATTTGTTGCGGACTCACCACAGCTCTTATGAGCTTACCAATATATCAGCTCGTAAGAGCTTACTATTCTCAGCTTGTATGAGCTTATTGTTCAGCTCGTCAGAGTTTACCGTTTCAGCTCAATAGAGCTTACTGTTCATCAGCTCAGGAGGAGCTTACCGATCATGGCTCGAAAGAGCGAAAATGATAACGAATTGACGGATTACTGATTATTACATGTAATGTATATCACTCGTGTATCCCTCGATATTCTAATAGGTTCAACGGGCGTAAATTCTGTTATTGGTTATGTGAAAAAGTTACATGTTATATGGATGAATTACTGATATTACGGATGAGTTACTGTTATCGAATGAATTACTGTTTATATGATTGAGAGTGAAATGTTACAAATGATGTACATGATATATGAATTTGATATAATACATTGATGTATGAAATTGAGATAAAGGTTAATTATATGTATTTATGAGACTAACATATTGATGAATGTTTGTGTATAGGCATTTGGCAAGTGAATTTGATATTCTTTGTTTATTTGTTGATTATGTATAAATGGTAAGTTAAATTCTTAATTATACGAGCTTATTAAGCTATAAAGCTTACTCTGTTTTTTTTCCATGTTTTATAGAGGTTCGGTAGCTCGCTCGATTTGGATAAAGTCAGAGATACGCATCACACTATCCAGTTGCCAATTGGTACCTTTGACTTTGTGGATATATATAAATATGTGATAATACTCTAGAACGTCATGTTTTAATGTGCTAATTGCATATTTATTTTGAGTATGATTATACTAATTTGGGCTATTTATGGTCTTTTATCTTATAGGGACTAAATTGGAAGCAAAAGAGAAATTAAGGGCCAAAAGCGTGAATTTAGAGATAAAATGGGCCAATGTGTGACACATGGAAAAGTTGGTGCCAAAAGTGCAAGCATGGAGGACACAAGGGTTGAAATGCAAAAAGAAGAGTTTTTATTCTATTAGACTCTATTTTGATTATATTAGGATAATTAATATTAAGATAATTATTAAGGATTATTTAATTTAGGATTTATTTTATTTATCTTTGATTATTTGTAATTATCTTTAGGAATTTAAATAGGACTAGTCTATCTATCTTAGCACTATAAATAAGGGATGAAGTGACTCAGTTGGGGGTTCATCTTTTTCTGTAAACTCTCTCCCCATAAGGCTTTTGTTCTTTCCATTTTCCCTTTTAATAAAACTTCTATTTTTATATTTATTTTCTTTTCCACCACAATTATGAACCACTAAAACCCTTCTAGCCAAAGGTTGCCGAAAATCCCCAAAAAGGGTTCATGAGGCTTAGAATCCGTACTTAGCCTTCTCAACAGGGTATTTATCGTTTCTCCGCACTATGGGGCTGACGCTTCCGTCCATGTCCCTTAAGAAGTAAACTTTTCAACGTATACAAAGGTGGCCGCTTTGTATGTTTTGGAAGGATTGCACAGTTGGTTCGTTATCTTACTGCGTCAGAGGTTAGCGAGCCCAAGAGACAAAATGGCGTGGGATTCGCCATTGAGAAACGTTGATCTAGCATAAGATGATCCCGCAAGAGCGATTGTTAACAAGAGTCAGGTTCCACCAAATTGAAGTCTAAATCTTTGGAGCTGGTGGTCGTAGGCGTCCTCTTCCACTATAACTGGCTTATTCGGCTTGAGAAGAATCATCTAAAAGCCAAGGATTGAGCCCAAGGCGGATCTAGACAACCGGAGGCTTGAATCTCTCCATAAGAATTTCTTTATCTCAACTCTACTTTTTATTTTTAATTTTCGCAATTTCCATTCGACTTCTCAATTCATTTTTTTATTTTATTTTCGTTTGAGATCCAACCTTTAAATTTCATTATTTTTATTTTTTTCAGAACGCAGCTTTCTTGGGCACAGTCGCCGAGATTTGAGAAACAAGCATATTGTATAATCCGATCCACGAGGATTCGACCCTACTTCCCCTTTACTGTTATTTTCATTATTTTGCAGGGAATAGGATATATTTGGTGCTTTCAACGATGCATCAAATTTTGGCGCCGTTGCCGGGGGATCGGTAACGTACTAATCTTGTTTTTTGTTTCTTATGACCAGATCTGCTCCAAGAACTCTTGCGTTTGACTCGAAAATTGTAAAGACTGCAAAAGCTAATCGCAAGGAAACAAAGCTAAGAAAAAAGCAGTCAACGGTGGTTGGGACTCAAAGTAATCCATCGCCAGAAATCAGAATCGACGACGAAGCAGAGTCTAGGGTTAACGAAAACCCTACTCATACTTTTGAAGGCGAAAAAGTAGAAATCAATTCACCTGGAGAAGTTCTTGAAACTAGGGTTAATGAAAGCCCGAATTTGGCACGTCAACCAATGGCTCAAACAATTTGGCAACTGGTCGAAGATTCGACAGAACAACCGCTATTGTGCATCGCATATCCTACTATGGATACCGATTTTAAGCGAAATCGTGGTTAATTCGATTCTTTGCCAACTTTTCGAGAGGTTACAAAATGAAAACCCCATAAACATTTGAAGGAGTTTCATATGGTTTGTCTCGAGTATGAAACCTCAAGGCGAATCGAGGATCAAATTAAATTGCGCGCTTTCCTTTTTCCCTAAGCAGATTCAACTAGGGAATGGTTATTTTATTTACCTCACGGATCTATAACTACTTGGGTGATTTATCTCGTTTATTTCTCAATGTGTTTTTTCGAAGATCTAGAGCAATTTGAGCTAAGAAGGAGATCGTTGGAATAAGGAAAAAGAAGTTTGAGTCCCTTTACGACTATTGGGAGCGGTTTAAGAAATTGTGTGCAAGCTGCCCACAACACGGTATAACAGAGCAATCTCTCCTCCAGTACTTTTATGAAGGTTTGAAACCAATAGAGATGAATATGGTAGACGCCGCTAGTGGAGGAGCATTGGTCAACATGACCCCCCAACAAGCAAGGGACTTAATCTCCACAATGGTCGCAAATTCTCGGCAATTCCGAGCCAATCTTGAACCCCTAGAAGGGTTCACGGCTAAGTAATTCAACCTTAGAGGATAAAGTTGATAGACTCACTAATATGATGAATTCTCTTATTGCGAGAAAAGGCTAAACCAGCTCGGTTATGTGGAATATGTGCTACACCTGATCATGCAACTGACACATGTCCCAGTTTGTATGATGACTCTATAGCTCATTTAGATGCGTGGGAAATTTCCTGGACCACCACAGAGGCGATATGATCCCTACGCTAATACTTACAACCCAGGATGAGAGGACCATCCCAACTTGAGTTATGGGACCAACCCACTGCGGTATAACCGACCATGCCAAAATCAACTTCCACAACAAATGACCTCGAGATTGTGTAATTTCTTAGAAACCATGGTCAATAAATTAGCGACTAATGTCCTAGATTTTCAACAAACAAACTCTTAATTTCCAAAGAGAAATGAATGATTTTCAACGAAAAACCGAGGCGTCTATAAGAGAATTGACCATATCGGTTGAGAAATTGAACTCTCGAGGAAAGCTGCCGTCACAAAAGAATCGAATCCAAGACAAAACGCGAATGCGATGGCGTTGCGAAGTGGAAAGGCATGGAACCAATTCACGATAGGAATCTTGGCCAAGAAATCACCCAAGAAAAGCCCAAGAAAGGTGAAGCGGTCCGAACGAAACCCCATTGCCCATAATTCAACCTCCATTTCCGTAACGATTCCACCCAAGGTCGAAGAGGTAAGGAGGACAAGGAAATCCTCGAAACATTTAGGAACGTCGAGATCAACATTCCGTTGTTGGACGCCATCAAGCAAATACCGAGGTATGCTAAATTTCTTAAAGAGCTTTGCACCAACAAATGAAAGTTAACAGGTAATGAAAGGGTAAATGTTGGTGAAAATGTGTCCATGATGTTACTGTTGAGAAAATGCCTAGGCAAAATGTAAGGATAGGGGCATGTTTGCAATACCATGCAAAATAGGTCATTTGGGAATTAAAAAAGCTATGTGTGATCTAGGAGCCTCCATAAATGTAATGCCATATTCTATTTATGAATCACTTAACGCAGGTTTTTTAACAAAAACAGGTGTTATCATTCAACTGGCAGACAGGTCCGTTGTGCATCCCGAAGGAGTCCTCGAGGACGTGTTGGTAAAAGTTAATGAACTTATTTTTCCTGCAGATTTTTATTTGATAAAAATAGAGGAGGATAGTGCTCCCGGATCTTCAGATCTCTTGTTAGGACGACCCTTCCTTAATGCGGCTAGTACTAAAATCGGCGTTCAAGTGGAACTCTCACGATGGAGTTTGATGGGGAGATCGTGAAGTTTAATGTCTACGACGCCATTAGCCATCCCAGTGAAATCTTGAGCGTAAATTGTGTCGACATAATTGACTCTTTAGTGGAAGAAAATTTTGAGTCAATTTATGGAGATAAATATAAAATAATGTTTGATGATTTTGAATCTGTTAATAAATTATTGGCTCCTATGGATACTAAACTTCTACCTTCTGTTGTGTAGGAATCAGATCCGAAATTAAAACCACTTATTGAGCATCTCAAATTCACATTTTCGGAAAATGATGAGACCATTGCTGACTTAAAAGGGATTAACCCCTTGGAGGAAAATATGAAACCAATGAAAGAGGCGCAAGGATGATTAAACCCAAATATGGTGGATGTGATAAAAAATGAGAACTTCCAAGCTCACACGATTAAAAAGATTTATTTTGAGCCACCGTAGAACCATTTAAGTCGTCGAGCTAATGACGTTAAACAAGCGCTTGTTGGGAGGCAACCCAATCTTTATTTTATTTTATTTTGCTTTATTTATTTTTATTTTCATTTTTATTTTTATTTCTTATTTCTTATTTTCCTTTCCTTTCCTTTCTTTTTTTTATTTAAATATTAATAAATTTCTCTTCTTCCATCTAGGTAAAACGGAGCGAAAATACTAAGAAAAGGGAGACAAGTCAGAACCAAACAGCTCAATCCACGGTACCAAACAGCCTCTATTCCAGATACTATTCCAGCCCAGAATGCCATATCCCTGCAGCCAAACTACCCTATTCCTGCACCCAACCATCCTTATCCCTGCACCCAAACATCCCCTTTCAGCCAAATAAAACCTCCAAAACCTAAATTTTTTCCCAAATTTCCTTCCCTAACTCTATTACCGCCGAAAACTCACCCCTCTCCACCAACCACCACCGTTCACCGTTCGAATGGTGTGAACCCGAAGCCGCGCCACCGTCGAGCCTCCCTTCTCCATCAACTCGCGCCGTTGCCGCCTCTCTGCACCCCAAGCCGTCGACTTGATCGGCGCCTCCTCTCCCTCCTCTTCTTCACCGCCGCAAATCTCCTCTCTAACACCAACTACCTCTCCTTCGAACTCCCTCGCCTCCTCTTCCTCCATGGCCGCCGCACAAGCAGTCAGGCCCACCACATCGTCCCCTTCACACGCAAGTCCACCGAAATCGACAGTAGCTACACGGGGAGTTTTTCTAAACTTTTCTACCTATTTATTTCTTTTGCGTCCACATTGAGGACAATGTGTTTTAAGTAGGGGGAGGTACTCTTCGTATTATTGTTGTCTTCTGCTGTGATTCGCGTTTGCTACTTGAGGCTCCATTTTGTCCATTTTTTTTAAGAATATTCTGTCGCCTTTCATGCCCAAGAATTTGACCACGACTTGCCACTGTTTGACCCACATGCATGATTCTTGGCAGCACTTTGAGTTAGTTATGATTACATGCATTTGATTTTATCTCCTTTGTTTTATTTTTATTAGGCTAAAAATAATTATGATTAATAAGTTAACTCTATCTTGCTTTTCGTAAAATTAATCAAGTTTAATATCAAGTGGACACTTAATACATTTGCATGCCTAAATTATGTTTATGTCTATTAGGTGGTTACTAAAACTTATTTTCGACACTTGATTATTTCTCTTAGGTCCTCTTAAAATTAAAATTTCTTGTAAATTTTGTTTAATAAATGTTTCCAAGGTTATGAGTGCAGACTTAGAATGTGAGTGATCGAAAATGGGGTAGGGTGCTTGGGTTGTCATTCTACTTCGCGTCAAAAGGTTGTGTGGCGTGATAGGTAATACTCCGCTAACCAAGGTTATGAGTGCGCGGCTCGAGCGTGTTGATCGAGTGCTTAGGGGTAGGGTGTTTGGGTTGTCATTCTACTTCGCATCAAAAGGTTGTGTGACGTGATGGGTAATACTCCGCTAACCGAAAATAAATAATTTTTAGGAGTATGTTGGGCTGAGTAACCGGGGTGGGGTGCTTGGGTTGTCATCTCTCTTCGCGTCAAAAGGTTCAATATATTCCTAAGTAAATAAATAAATAAATAAAGAGAAAATGAAAATGAAAAATGGAAAAAAAAAAGAGAAAAAAAAAAGAAAAAAAAAGTACTAATAAAATTGCAGTTGAGGACTAAATGAGGAAATAAAGTGTCTTGGTAGGTTTGGTAATTTACCTAAATAGCATGAAATAATTCAAGACGATTTTAATTTTTGTGTGTGTTAATTAGAAAACTTTTTCTGTTTTACTTAAAGAAAGCTTAGAAGTTCTCTTTATTTTTCATATGCATTTTTGACTAATCTTTATAAAACTTTGGAGTAGAATTTCTTTCAGGATCTAATTTTCACAGTGGATAGGAACCATACTTGAGGGCAAGCATGGGCTAAGTAGGGGGAATTTGATAATACTCTAGAACATCATGTTTTTATGTGCTAATTGCATATTTATTTTGAGTATGATTCTACTAATTTGGGCTATTTATGGTCTTTTATCTTATAGGGACTAAATTGGAAGCAAAAGAGAAATTAAGGGCCAAAAGCGTGAATTTAGAGATAAAATGGGCCAATGTACGACACATGAAAAAGTTGGTGCCAAAAGTGCAAGCATGGAGGACACAAGGGTTGAAATGCAAAAAGAAGAGTTTTTATTCTATTAGACTCTATTTTGATTATATTAGGATAATTAATATTAAGATAATTATTAAGGATTATTTAATTTAGGATTTATTTTATTTATCTTTGATTATTTGTAATTATCTTTAGGAATTTAAGTAGGACTAGTCTATCTATCTTAGCACTATAAATAGGGGATGAAGTGACTCAGTTGGGGGTTCATCTTTTTCTAGTAAACTCTCTCCCCATAAGGCTTTTGTTCTTTCCATTTTCCCTTTTAATAAAACTTCCATTTTTATATTTATTTTCTTTTCCACCACAATTATGAACCACTAAAACCCTTCTAGCCAAAGGTTGCCGAAAATCCCCAAAAATGGTTCTTGAGGCTTAGAATCCGTACTTAGCCTTCTCAACAGGGTATTCATCGTTTCTCCGCACTACGGGGCTGACGCTTCCGTCCATGTCCCTTAAGAAGTAAACTTTTCAACGTATGCAAAGGCGACCGCTTTGTATGTTTTGGAAGGATTGCACAGTCGGTTCGTTAGCTTACTCCGTCAGAGGTTGGCGAGCCCAAGAGACAAAATGGCGTAGGATTCGCCATTGAGAAACGTTGATCTAGCATAAGATGATCCCGCAAGAGCGATTGTTGACTAGAGTCAGGTTCCACCAATTTGAAGTCTAAATCTTTGGAGTTGGTGGTCGTGGGCGTCCTATTCCACTATAACTGGCTTATTCGGTTTGAGAATGATCATCTAAAAGCCAAGGATTGAGCCCAAGGCGGATCTAGGCAACCGGAGGCTGGAATCTCCCCATAAGAATTTCTTTATCTCAACTCTACTTTTTATTTTTAATTTTCGCAATTTCCATTCGACTTCTCAATTCTGTTTTTTTTATTTTATTTTCGTTTCAGATCCAACCTTTTAAATTACATTATTTTTATTTTTTTCAGAACTTGAGCTTTCTTGGGCACGATTCGCCGAGATTTGAGAAACAAGCATATTGTATAATCCGATCCACGAGGATTCGACCCTACTTCCCTTTCTTTGTTATTTTCATTATTTTGCAGGGAATAGGATATATTTGGTGCTTTCAATGACGCATCAATATGGCATGTATAGGCTAGTTTTAAAGATGATAATTATGGTTACTTGATATAGTAATTTTGGTACATTTTGTGTATAAGTTAAAGCCATATGATTTGGCTTAACTTGGTATAATGTTTTGGTTGTGTATAAGTATTCAAATATGGTATGTTTTGGCAAGTAGTAGATGAAATGGAAATATGCAAATGTTATCTTGATATGTAGTTGGCATGTGAATGGTAAATGAACCATATTGTTGATATTGTTTTGTCATGTATTGAGCTAAGTAAATGATAGTGATTTGAGATTTGGAATAGATGAATTTATAATGGTATGAATTGTGCATTTGGTTGATGGTTTTGGCTGCCTATTGTATGATGAAATGGTACCATTTGGCCTTGTGTAGGTACATTGAAGTTGGGGTGGCAAATTGGCCTTGCAAATGGCCTATTTTTTTCCACACGGGCGTGTGTCTCAGCCGTGTGTGACACACGGTCATGTTACACGGCCGTGTGTCCCCTAGTGTTGAAATTGAATTGAAGTCAGTATGCTCCACACGGTCTCACACACGAGCGTGTGACTGGCCGTGTGGTACAATTCAGTATACCCTCCTAAATGGAATACGGCCTAGCACACGGGCGTGTGACTTGGCCGTGTTGCATAAGTCAGTATACCCTACAGGATTGGCACGACCTGACACACGGGCATGTGTGGCCACTTCGAAGGGCACACGGGCTAGACACACGGGCGTGTGGTCGGCCGTGTGACTCAAGTCAGTATGTATGCCATGTTTCCCCTCGGCTTGGGACACGGGAGTGTCTGGAGCTGTGTGAGGCACACGGCCTGTTCACACAGGCGTGTGACCTCTATATGTTTGAAATTTTTCTAAATTTCCAAAATTTTCATATGTTATCTTATAAGGGACAATGTGTTTGTGATTGATTGAAATTTGAGTATGAATACATAAATGTATGAGTTATGTATGTTAAACGAGGTGTATTGATCGGTAATACCTCGCAACCCTATTCCGGTGACGGATACGGGTTAGGGGTGTTACAGTATGAGTACTATCTGATACTCTGAGACTGAGATATGAATTATATAAATGTATATGTACTGTGATGATTGTTAATGATACTGATCTGTATTACCTATTTATGAATTGAATCAGAATGATTGAACACATGTTGTTAATATATGTAATCTGCATTTACATGGGTTAGAAATGATATAAAATCAGGTCGTTACAGTTCGCCAATGGTTAATATATATATATTTTTATTTTTTTAAATAAATCAATTTTGGAAAACGAAGGTGACACGTAGAAAAAATGCACTCTATTAGACGCATTTTCATTACTTTCACCACGTGTCGCTTCCTTCTTTCAAAATCAACCATTCCCCTAATTATTTTGAAAAACTGACATTTTCCCCTAATTTAAACTGATTCCATGATTTAAAAAACGTTGTTAATCAGGTTCATATATTATCCTTAAAAAATATGTAAAAGAAAATCATAAAGGATAATTTAATTAATTATTAAAAGGATAGGTGCGTAATGAAGTAGACACCTGCTAGACACACATGTCAATAAAAAGAAGAAGAAAAACAATATTCCAAGACAGCAAGGGACAGACAGCTCTTGCATTTCATTTGTTTGTTTGCTGAATTTTTTTATTTTTTATTTACATCCTCTTTAATCAATATTTGTCATTACAAATTTGCTAAATTGGCTGCTGTTTTATGTTCTTGCGGAGAAGATTCCCAAATTTCTCTGCTCTGAAACAAAGTTCAAAGTTTTCAGACTGAAACTCCATTATTGACCACCACCTAACAAGCAACCCAAGCCTTCCTTTTATAATCACATGCCTTAAAAAGGTTAAAGTTGGAGCCTTTGTAATTTCATAGTTCTACTACATAAACCCGAAGCCCCCATCTTGGTTTTTGCCTTTTCATTCCCATTAGTCAAAAAAAAAAAAAAATTGTCCTTTTTGCTTTCATTTCTGAATCTGGGTCTTTCCCTTTCTACCTTAATTCCATTAAAGATCCGTTTTTCTTCATTTCCTTTCAGTTTCTGAATCTGGGTCTTTTAAATCACTGAATTCTGATCCATTTTTCTTCATTTTCTGAATTTGGGTCTTTTTCTTTCAATCCAAATGGGTGGATGCTTGACAAAAACCAAAGGGTTAAACCCACAACACAACAATGGCTACAAATCAGGAGCCACAACAACAACAGCTGCTGAACAACCCCAAGCTGCCCACATCCCTGAAAAACCAGGCACTCAAGCACCATGGAAGCCAGTGGTTCCAACCCCAAGTGCCAAGCCTGCCCCAAAAAGTGACACCATCCTTGGCAAACCATATGAAGACATAAGGATGCACTACACAATTGGTAAAGAACTAGGAAAAGGTCAGTTTGGCGTAACTTATCTTTGCATTGAGAATTCAACTGGGAAACAATATGCTTGCAAGACTATATCAAAGAGGAAGTTAATCACAAAGAATGATAAAGAAGATATGAGAAGGGAGATACAAATTATGCAGCATTTGAGTGGACAACCTAATATTGTGGAGTTTAAAGGTGCATATGAAGATAAGTTATCAGTTCACCTTGTAATGGAATTATGTGCTGGTGGTGAGTTGTTTGATAGGATTATTGCCAAAGGACATTATAGTGAAAGAGCAGCTGCTTCCATGTGCAGGGCAATTGTGAATGTTGTCCATGCTTGTCATTTCATGGGAGTGATGCATAGGGACCTTAAACCTGAGAATTTCTTGTTGTCTAGCAAGGATGAGAATGCCCTTTTGAAGGCTACTGATTTCGGGTTATCGGTGTTCATCGAAGAGGGTAACTTCTAATTTGCATTGCTTTAGTTTATTCCGCTTGTGGATCTTTATGATCTATATGTAAATAGAGTTGTGAATATCATTTAAGAATAGCTAATGATGTTTGTTTTGGCTGAATTTATACTTAGAAGTTGTATATATCAGCACACATTGACTGAAACTGTAGTATTTTCCACCATCTTCACCATTATGTCTCTTCATGCTATATATATCAGTGAACAAGTTTCAACAATGCATAGTGGAAGGCCACAATGCATACATATCCATTCACATAACATATTATTTATGTCCACAATGTGACATTACGGTTTCACCGCAACTGTAATTTAAAACTCCGTATCAGATTCAGAGTTCTTTACTGATTGTTCATGGTACTTTTGGCAGGAAAGGTGTATAGGGACATAGTTGGGAGTGCATACTATGTTGCTCCTGAAGTACTAAAGCGTAAATACGGGAAGGAAATTGATATATGGAGTGCTGGAGTTATATTGTATATCTTACTCAGTGGTGTGCCTCCATTTTGGGCAGGTAAAAAAAGTTCAAAGCTTCGTCAAGGACAATAATAATATCATTAAAATTGCCAAAAATTTTATTAAATTCCCTTAAAAACTGTTATTTCTTTGTAATGCATGGCCTTTGTTCGTGATAGAAACGGAGAAGGGGATATTTGATGCTATTTTAGAAGGAGAAATTGACTTTGAAAGTCAGCCATGGCCATCTATTTCAGACAGTGCTAAGGACCTTGTCCGAAAGATGTTAACACAGGATCCAAAAAAGCGCATTACTTCAACTCAAGCCCTAGGTACTTGTTTTTAGTATTTTTAGACTTTGTTGTTCGGATTTAGGTGTTATGTTGGACACAAGTATGTGAAGGGCACGGGGTTGTTCATTGCTTTTTCCAAGTTCTTTTATGTATATGAAAGATCATCAGGTAGTCATATCTTTATACCCATGTCCGGTCATTCATCGGACACAAGTATCATATACAGATACTTCTAGAGAAATGCAGAATCTAAGATTGAAATTATGCGGTTTATGCAGAACATCCATGGATAAGAGAAGATGGAAATGCATCAGACAAGCCACTAGACAATGCAGTCCTTTCTAGAATGAAGCAATTCAGAAGAATGAACAAACTAAAGCAACTTGCCTTAAAGGTAACTTATTTCATTGATCGGTGTTGTTTGATTAAAGTCTCGGTTTTGAGTTTTGTAAATGAAGAAAATAGGCTTTAGCCTAAAGCACTTTACTTGAACGGTCTTTTCATTTTAATTAAAGTACTCATATCCCAACATATTCAAACATGAGTATGAAAATATAATCTCCAAATAAATGGAAAAAGGAACTTTTAAAAAAATTTAAGCATATCCATGTTGAACATTTACCCATATCTGAAACTCAACTCCGACTCCGGATCTTTATAGGTCATTGCAGAAAATCTTTCCATTGAAGAAATCCAAGGATTGAAGCAAATGTTTGCAAACATAGACACTGATAACAGTGGCACAATCACTTATGATGAACTTAAGAATGGATTGGCTCGACTAGGATCAAAGCTGACAGAAGCTGAGGTCAAGCAGCTGATGGAAGCTGTAAGATATGATTTTGTATTGTTTGATCCTTATTGATTTAATACCATGAATACTAACCTTGGGTTTGATTTGTTACAGGCTGATGTGGATGGAAATGGCACTATTGATTACATTGAATTTATTACTGCTACGATGCATAGACATAGGCTCGAAAGAGACGAACATCTTTACAAAGCTTTTCAACATTTTGACAAGGACAACAGTGGGTGAGTTGTTTTTTTTTTTAATCTTTTTTAATTTCCCTTTGTTTTCCTCAACTGCAATTCTCCGGTGTTACTCGGACTTGGAAGGGGTGTTGTATGTGAGTGTGTGTTCATCATAGGCATAGGCATGCTCCATTTTACTCCAAAAATTTCATGTTTTTGGAGGCTTCTTGGATGATTATATCTCTCTTCTATCCAGATAAGTGTATCGTATTTATTACGATTGCAGTCCACATGCAGCTCCAAACTCATCATATTTAGAGCAAATCATATCGACCAGTATTTCATTCTATTCTTTCGTCAGCCAGAATCAACTTGTTTGAAACATTTTTTTTCCTGTTCAGACATATCACAAGAGATGAGCTTGAAGCTGCCATGAAAGAATACGGAATGGGTGACGACGACACAATCAAAGAAATTATATCCGAAGTTGACACCGACAATGTAAGAGCACCCCTATTTTTCAACCTTTTGAAGCACTTTGTTCTTTGCAATATGATGGCAATATGGCATATTGATTATTATTTATGCATTTGTTTTTACAGGATGGTAAAATCAACTATGAGGAGTTCAGGGCCATGATGAGAAGTGGAACCCAACAAGGGCAACTGTTTTAAGAATTTATGTATATGACTTGATTTGCAGAAATCAACTACAAAAATTTCCCAAATTTGGCTTTAACAGAGATGTTCTAGGTTTCTTTACTTTGTTATGCTTGAGTTTTCATTTTGCAGATTCTTGTGCTTATGAATTCGATGAATCAGCTGTCAACTAAACTTAATTTAAGTATTTCAATGCTTGATTTAGATAGCTAATTGGTTGGTTTGTTTTTTTAACTAGTATTGAAAAATCTCAATTCAAACTCGAGTTCGAATAGCTTTTAAGGTAAATCGAAAGGGTGATCCTATAGCACGCAAAGAATCCTTTTCACCACGTTAGTTTATGGAACACAACAAGCAATTGACTGGACGATTTGTTCAAAATCGTTCTAGATCCAATCATAGAAACAAAAAGGATGATACAAACCATTCGACTGGTAAAATCGAATGGGATCCGAAAATTATGAGCTCGCATGATCTGGTAAGCGCTTGAGGTCCATCTCGACTTGGTGAATGGTCCATTGCATATTTTCTAGTTTCTGTAATATAAACCGGCGGCGTTAATGTTTTGTTCAAAAGGAAACTTAGAGTGAAAGACCAGTTAATTTCGAAGCTGATGTTACCTTAACAACATCATGGTACTGCCTTGCAATTGTATCGAAGTGAGGATCGACACCTTGATACTCACGTAGGCGTGTTACCTGTTTAAAAGGGTTGTAACACGAATTGATATCGAGAAAGACAGGAAAGAAGAAAAACCCGAACTAGAAACAACCCTGAGTTACGAAAATATGCATAATTTTGAATGAAAAACCAAGTATATTCTAATCAAAAAATAGGCTACCAAACCAGGTAAAGAAGATTTTACATACAGCTTTATTATACGCAGCAGAGGCTTCTTCGGTAGCCTCGACAAGATATTTCCTGCCAACAATGCCAGACAAGGTTATGGCTAAATATCGAACCGTAATTTGTATTGATAATTATGTATATCACTCTTAAAAGTACCGTATTTTGTGTAGCGCTGGTATCGACTCTTGTGTATAAGTTTCAAGCAAGAGAACATGCTCCAACACCCTGAGACAATAGAAGCCAGATTTAGATCAAAACAAAGTGTCTCTTATGCTACTCCAGTTTTGCTTTAAAACAAACAAATAAAAGAGATGCTTAAAAACATGATAACAATGGGAGCAATCCACAATATAGCAAGAAATATAGGGCCACAAACCTTAATTTTGCACTCATGGTCTCGCACCTTTTGCAGAGCCACGTCTTCTGTAATTCATCCTGCAAAGTAAAAGATGAGTTTAAAGATCAGTCCATGGAAGAACATATGAAACCCTCAAACAGACGCTGGAAAATAACTCCCAGAGTATAAAAGCTTACATATTGATGTTGATGTTGCAACTTCAAATCTTTGACGAGCTTAATGAGCACTCCAAGTATTTGCTCTAGGACCTGTTAAGAGAGATTGTTTTACATCACGTGTCGTGAAAAATATAGAGCAAACCCGTTCTCAAAACACTATGTCATCCATGAAAAACTCCTGTTAAGAGAACTCAGTCTAATATGGATTTCTATTAACCTACATTATAATATTCTGCAAATTTCCTATCTGAGGAATAGAGATCGTCCCGCAAAGCTGCTTCTTCCCTCTCAATCTCCTCAATTATCAACTTAACCCTGGTAAAAGAAATATCACAAACAGGTAATCAACATTGAGCATATAAGCCAACCCCATCAAAAAGGTGGAGAAAGTAACTAATACCTTTCTGGAAGCCGAGCGCTTGAACTTTGACTTCCAGAAGATGAGTCTGCAGCACAAAAAGAATTGTACCATAAGGGACCACAATTCCAAGAAGCAAATATGCTTCATATATTTGCTCTCACATTCTAATTTTGTCATATGTAATCTAGGCCTTTTGCAATAAAATGATGGGCAACAAGATCCATGGATTGATATCACAAACCAGTGAGGAATTTTGGGACAGAACATTATGAAGGATGCATTGTTTCCGACAACATGTTAAAACAATGGGGATATATAAACTATTAGACATGTTGAGAAGTGAAAAAGGATAAAGATATATGAAAGTACCAATATCATCAACAAAGGCATCAGCTAACTTGTCACACTTAGATTTCAACCGAGCATCAATCTCCCTTGAAAGAGTTAACTGATAGTCAGCCATATCCTAAATTTGCAAATTAACAAAAATTATAGAAATGTGTCATGATCTTGTAAGAAAGTTTATGACAACTAAAACAAGGGCCTCTTTTGTAATTAAAGGTCTTAAGACTTCCATCTGCAATCATGAAACAAAGTTTTCATACCATTGACAATGGTACTCGTTGAAGCTGAGTTTGCCACAAATAAGCAGGTGTTATTCCAAGAAAACGATTAGGCACACCACCAACACCAGGTTCTCCTGAATCAACAGTATTGTTTGCAGCTGCACCACTGGTTGCAGCACTATTTGCATAATTCATTGAGTTTGAACTCGAGCTGATAGTGAGACTGGTACTAGTACTATCAAGCGAACTCCGTGACATAATACTCCATTTCTCAATTTCTTCCTCATGAATTTCCCCATCTTTAGATATTAGTGGAAGTCTCAATCTTTGAGCCGCTTCTGCAACAACTAATCGATGCTCTAGAGTCTCGTAAACCTAAATTTCATAAACACAGAGTAAAACCCTTATCAGATTCCCAACTATAAAGACTGTTTTCTTATCACTTTTGCTGCTTATTTTTCATAAAACGCTTTTTCTTTACTTTCGTCTTAACAATTGTATAAAGAAGTTGCAAACTCGGTTATTCCTTACTCAAGTGTGAGGGTTGGAAACAGGTATTAATTGCACTTTCCTTATAAAATTAAAAATTAAAAATGAAAATCATACCTTTTTAACCATTTTAGGTTTGTAATATCTAACCTTTCAAGAAAATATTAATTGCACTTTCTTTTTTGTTCCAAAAGAAATTCATATATCTAATGTCCAATAAGTTTCTCTTTTAACCGCAAACATTAATGAAATTAATTTGAAACCTGAGGAGAATTCTTCAATCCAAGCTGCGGATAAAAACCTTGAATATCTCGAATCCCTCCAAGATTCGCCACGGAAACTGCTTGCTGATACTCTTCCACCATAGCTATTGCTTCACAGTAAATTGCCTGCAAAAATTGACACCAATTTTGCATTTTATTTTCTTACGAAATTCATAACAAAAAAAAAAAATCCAGTAAACGAAAATTAAATTAGAATATCACCATTGCTTCTAAGTAGCGTAATCTTTCTCTCGACATTTCCTCTCTGGCCTGAAAATCGAAATCCATCACATTACTTGAAAAAAAAAAAAAAGAGGGAATTACAAAAGAAAATTTCAAATTTTAATAGAGAATACGAGCTGGAGATCGTAGTAGGCGGATTTGGAGATAAGAGATCCATCGGGAGATAAGCAATGGCGCTCTAGCTGATCGATTACTTGGATGACGTCAGCCGGCAAGTTTTGCCCTCCTTTCACCATGAATTCGGTCTTGTTTTGGCTTCGAAACGATGTTAATGAGTTTTGTTTGTTTACTGGGAAAATGAAAAGGAAACTAAACGAGAAAAAGGCCGGCCTTCGGATTTTTGAAAACTTGAATTGAAATGGAAGCAAAGGTTATCGAAGGAGTGAAAATACAAAATCAACCCTCTATTTTTTTTCGGAGAAAAATAAATTAAACATTTATTTATGGTTAAAATCTGCTTTTACTCCTTCTACTTTGACAAAATTTTAGATTTAGTCCCCATACTTTAAAAAGTTAAAAATTTAGCTCCTCCTACAATTTTTTATTTAAAAATAACAGCCCAATCATTAAAATCGTATGTATTTACCGTCAAGTCAAATTGACATCATGACTAGGTTATCCTCGTGTAATGTAGCATATATTTGACGGAAAATAAACATGTCAAGTTGAGAAATTTTAATGTAAATTACCAATAACGATAATAATTGAACTAAAAAATTTTAAATTAAAAATGTAGGAGAAATGATTTTTTAACCTTTTAAGTATATGGACTAAATCTCAAATTTTATAAAAATATAGGGACTAACAACATATTTTAACCTTTATTTATGTTTAAGATAATTATTTTTCTTTTTCTTTTTACCTAAAATAAATTATTTATCTAAAAAATTATTTAATTTTTTTTTAAAATATGTTAAGGAAAAATAAGATGATAACTACTATATAAATTTATCATTTTATTTTTATATATGTATAATTATTCAAAGAATTTTTTTGTTCAACTAAAATTATGTTTAAATATTTATTTGTCTTTAAAAAGATTAGAAATAATTAATAAAAATCACACTGAAATGAGTCGAGGATGGATGTATCCAACATATATGAAAGTTGTAATACTTTTTTAAAGTAAAATGACTTATTTGGTCCTCTAACTTTTCAATAAAAAGTAAATTTAGTCATTCATTTAATTTTTCGCCTCTTTTGACCTTTAAACTTACGTTTTATTTCTTAAATTACCCCAAAATGAATGTAAAAGTTAATATCTATTAACTTTGTTGACGTGAAATACCATATGAATGTCAAATCAACAATTAATTAATTTTTAAAATTCAAAATATATATAATAAATTATTTTTAAAAAATTAAAAATTATTAAACTTATTAAAAGTATAAAAATTATATTTTTTAATAATTTTAATTTTAAAAAATTAAATAACTGTTAATAGACATATATGTGGATTGTCAAATCAGTAAAGTTAACAAATATTAACTTTTTCATCGACTTTAGAGTGATTTGATAAACAATAAAATTTTAAAGATTAAAAAAGACGAAAAATTAAATAATTAATTAAAATCAATTTTTTATAAAATTAAAAGATGAAATAAATTATTATGCCATTTCTTTTGTAAAACAGTGATGGCAAACCCTCTCAATTGCCATCCTTGGTGTTAGCAACCCCAATATGGTAGGTATTGTTGGTATAAATATCCACCAACATTTAGCAACATTTAGGGTGGGTTTGGATGGGCGATTGAGTGCGGTACGGTGCGGTGCGTTTAGCTTACTTTTTGTCTCACGCTACAGTATCTAATCTCACCGCCACCATTGTTTTTACATTAACCGCAAGTAAACGCACCGCCCATCCAAACCCACCCTTAGCCTCTCTCTCTCTCTCTCTAATCATTATAAATGGGGGAAGTGAATGAATTAATGGAATCTATTTAGCTTATTCATCAAGGCTAAAATGTTTATTTGAAATTGGAAAAAGTTTGAGTAAAAATATTAGATTTAAAAATTAGATTTTAACAAAAAATTAGATCTGTTTAAAATATGGGTCAAGTTTAGACTTGAACATTCAATGCTCAAACTTAGCTCAATTCGACTCACTTTTAAGTTTATAATACTTTATATTATATTATGTAAATTTTAACACATAAAGAATATATTAAATATATAATACTACTTTAATGTAAACATTAAAATAATATTAAGATGTCTATGTAAAAAAAATTAATAAATACAAATATATAAAATTATAAATATTAAATTAAAATAATATAAAATTTTAAAAAATTTTAAAAATTAATATGGACGGACTTAAAATGGGCTTGAGTTAGTATTTTGTAAATATGGGCAAGCTTGATTAAAATTTTAGGTCCATATTTTTTGATTTATAACTTTACTCAAAAGTTTAGAGAAATTACGAAATTACCTCACTTGTAATTTTTGTAAAAAAATTTCTGATTCGAAGCGAACCCATACTCGGCAGACGTGAGCTTGAGGACAGCGGAGAACACTACTCAGTCAAAGCGTTCATCCTAAATGAATTGAAAATGTACAATTTTGATTAATTGTTTATTACTTTAGATATAACAACCAAGATCTTGTTTTGAAAAAAAATTAAAACTCTAATTTTTCCCTAAATTTATTTTCCCCTATGTTTTCTAAACTCATTTTTTCCAACAACGTACTCATGAGTCTTCAAAAAAAAAATAGTACGTCTTCAACGGGTTAATCAAACATGATTTCTTTTGAGTTTAAGAGTTTTGCCAAAATAAAGTAATATGTTTTCATGTACAGTGTAACCTCCACAATCTAACTGTAATGTCCAGGCTGAATTTAGGGTCTTACAAATCACTTATGTAGTAGGCCCAATTTGTCCGGCCCACTAAACCAAAAAACAACAAACCAAAAATAAAACAAATTTAAACCAAAATACTAAAGTCCAAAATAATAAAAAAAAAAACCAGTCCATAGCCCAACATGCTATAAGCCCAACTAGTCCAAAACTAACAATTAACCTAAACCCTAGCCCATAACATAAACAAATTTTCAGAAACCCTAGGGTCTTTATCCAGCCTCAGTATGCGCCTTCCATGCCACGTCGGCGCCTCGCCCCGAGGCTCGACCCCTCCTCTATTTGCCTTACGAAAACAAAGAAACGCCCCTTCTCCGCCTCCGTCAACACCTGCAAACAAGCAAAAAGAAGGACAAAGCAGAAACGAAGCAGATGAACAGTAAAAGCAGTAGCAATCAAAAGCAATAAACAAAATATATTGTATTTATTCGGCTAAAAGCTAGGAAAGGATCAATGTAATTTTTCACACGCGATATTAAACAAAAAAAACAGAGAAATCAATTAAAAGAACAAAAGTTTCAAAATGTGCCTCTTTTATTTATTTTTATTTTTATTTGAAATAAATATATAAATAAATAATAAAAATCTTACCTTTGGTTCATCTTCTGTCGTTGTCGAGAAACTCCGGCAATCCAAACGTCATAGAACCCATTCGGGTTTCGATGAGGGTCGGAAACGCAACGAAGACGAAGGTTTTCCTTCGCGATTTGCCTCTTTCTTTTTTCTTTATGTTGTTTTTTTATTTCAAAATACATCCTAGATCTAGGTTTTAAAGGTTTTTTTTTTTAAAAAAGGATTCGGTGATTTTTTTCGGCCACTGTGGGTGGCGGCGCAGTCGTCGGTGATCGGCGGCTGCCACAGTGGTCCGGTGACTAGCCATGGCCGAAGGGGAGAGGGTTGAGAGAAAAAAAAAGGAAAGCTTCATTTTTTTTAAAAAGGACAAAAATGAGGTTTTTGAAATTTTTTATTAATTTAAATAGGTGCATGAAACGACGCCGTTTTGGACCATTGCTCACAGACGTCAAAACGACGTCGTTTTGAGCAAGATCCGCCGACCCGACCTAAGGCTCCCCAGGATCCGCGTGTTTTCAACTAATGGGTTATTTGCGCCTTTGATCCTTCCGCTTTTATGGCCCGTTACAATTTAGTCCTATTTCTTTTTTTTCTTTTCTTTTTAATTTTACCCTACAATTTTACTCTGCTTCAGTTTAGTCCCTTAAGGAACGACGCATTTTGGGACAGGGAATAATTTCCCAATTAGTCCCTCCTCCTTTACGTGTGTTTTATTTTGGTCTTAACTCCAGCCTTTTTTTTCTTTTAAATTTATCCATCAAAGTTTTTTTTTTTATTTCGGTCCTTTAACCATTTAGTCCTTTTCCGTTATTTTTTATTATTTTTAATATTTTTGCATTTTTAGATTAGTATTTTATTTATTTATTTTATTTACATTTTACTTTTAATTCCATTCCAATTCTGATTTAGCCTTCGTTTCTTTTTTTTTTTAATTCAATCTTTTATAATTCCCATTTTATTTATTTACGTATTTATCTATTTACTTATTTTTACAATTTATGCCCTTAATTTTATTTTAATTCCAATTGAATCCTTTATTTATTTAATTTCAATCTTTTATTTTTATTATTTTATTTATTCATTTATTATTTCTTTGCCCTCATTTTATTTTTATCCATCTTATTACGCATAATTCGCTTTTATTATTGCTATTATTATTATTATTATTATTATTATTATTATTATTATTATTATTATTATTTCTGGTTACTAGTATAGTTATTGTTATTATTATTATTAAACTGTTATTTTTTATATTTATTTATTTATTTTATAATCATTATAGCGTATTATCACTATTCATTAGCAAGTATTTTCATTTTATTGATTTGTCTACTTGTTACGTCATTTTCTTTTACCCACTATCTTATATTGCGTTAATATTAGTGCCAAGTGTTACATTTAAACATATTTGTCCCTTTTTATAGTATACCAGAATAAATAAAATGCATATTGTTTTAAGCGTTACATTCATTTTTCGCATGATGCATAAAAAAGGAAATTTGTTAAACTGAAGCAAATGTTCATTGTTTTGGAATTAGAAAATTTGTGTCCCTAACTTACGGAATATGGCTTTCTTCTAAAACTGAGATAATCGAAATGTTCCCCTATGTTTTCTAAACTCATTTTTTCCAACAACGTACTCACGAGTCTTCAAAAAAAAAAAACGTCTTCAACGGGTTAATCAAACATGATTTCTTTTGAGTTTAAGAGTTTTGCCAAAATGAAGTAATATTGTCTTTATGTACAGTGTAACCTTCACAATCTAACTGTAATGTCCAGGCCGAATTTGGGGTATTACAAATCACTTATGTAGTAGGCCCAATTTACCCGGCCCACTAAACCAAAAAAACAACAAACCAAAAATAAAACAAATTTAAACCAAAATACTAAAGTCCAAAAAAAAAAAAAAAAACAGTCCATAGCTCAACATGCTATAAGCCCTAGTGGTGTTCATTCGGTTAACCGACCCGAAATGTTATTAACCGAATTAACCGACACTTTAAAATTTTTAACCGTTAACCGAACCGAAATTTTTTCAAAAAAATTAACCGAACCGAATTTTTTTCGGTTAATTCAGTCGGTTAACCGAATTAACTGACAATTATATTTTTTTAATTTTTGGTTAAAAATTAACCGAATTAACTGAATTAACCGATTTAACCGATTTAACCGATTTAACCGAATTTACCGATTTAACCGATTTAACCGGATTAACCGGATTAATCGGATTTACCGAATTTACCGAATTAACTAATTTAACCGATTTAACCTATTTAACCGATTTAACCGATTTAACACTACATAATTTGTTTAAAAACATTACATAAATCTTTAAATTAATACATAATTGAAATGTAAGTATTTAATATTGTTCATTTGTATCTATTTCTTCTCTCCAAAAAATCTCCATTTGCATTAAACCTACAAAAAGGAAAAAACAAGTGCAAAAGTCTAGCGTATAATAGAAATATCTGCATTTAAAAAAATCAAATAATATAAACAAACGAATAGATTATAAGTTAACAAGAATAAGATAGTAAGTATACCCTTCAACTCACGAAAGCTCATGAATTAAGGGTAGGCTCGATGCATTCAAGAAAAGTCTAAACATTGAATCAATTAAATAAGTAGGAGTGATATGGTAAAAAAATTTAAAACTATTAAAATAAGAAAATAAATATACCATTTTCAATCTTGTCAAGCTCTTGGATTTGTTCTTCAATCTTGTTGATGTCTTCTTGTGATGATGATTTTGAATCCAATCTTGAGTACACACAAGAGCTTGTACAATTTTAGGAGTTAAAGAACTCCTATATTGATCAAGCACACGTCCCCCGGTGCTAAATGCAGACTCTGAAGCAACCGTAGAAACCGGTATAGCTAACACATCTCTGGCCATTTTTGAAAGAGTGGGAAATCTAGGACTGTTCACTTTCCACCACAATAAAATATCAAAATCTTCAACAAATTCCTCATTAGCCTCAGCTAGATATTTATCCAACTCAGATGTTTTATCCTCACCACAAATTTCCAACTCACGCTTTTTATACAAAGCTTGCATTCACCTTTTCATTTTTTGTTGTGGTTCACCAAGAGAAGCATGTGTTGGCACACTCGATTGGCTACAAGTACCATGAAGTGGAGGCTTATACTCATCAAACATTTCATACAAAGATTCCTTCAATTTTTGCATCATTTCACAAGCTTTTTAGAACTAGACATTTCACTAAGTGCAAATTCAAGATACTTTAGTTTTTGTCTAGGATCTAAAACACAAGCAACAAACATAAGCATATTCATCTTATCAATATCACCCCAATACTTATCATACTTCTCTTTCATCTTGATGGCCATAACATTGAAATCAACATTACTATTTAACCGAGCATCTCGTAAAAGAATATCAATTTGTAAAGCTCATCAAAAAAATTATTGGACGTGACATATGAAGTGCGGATATACGCAAAGTGACTTCATAAAAATGTTCCAAGAAATCCCTCAAGTTTCTAACATTATCCCAATCATCCACACTAGGCCAACCATCACCCCTTTCAAGTTCAAATTTAAAATTTGTATCTTGCTCCTCAAATCTCTCAAAAGCTCTCTCAAAAGTTCTGAGCAGTACCTAACATTAAGTAGGTTGAGTTCCACCTAGTACAAACATCAAGACACAACATCTTCTTACACTCTATCTTTTCCACCATAACACACTCCTTAAACTTTTGTAATCTAGATGGAGATTGTCTCACATATCTAATGACCCCCTAACACGTTCAAATGATTTATTCATTTCCTTTAAGCCTTCAACAACAATCAAATTCACAATGTGTGCCATGCATCTCATATGAAGATATTTACCATTTTGAACTAAACCCCTCGAGGTTAAATTTCTTTCTCAAATAACCAATAGCAACATCATTTGAACTTGCATTATCAACAGTAACAGTAAACAACTTATCAATCCCCCAATTCAACAAGCATTTCTCAATCACCATCCCAATGGACTCACCCTTATGACTAGAAATTGGACAAAAGTTTAAAATCTTTTTATTCAATTTCCAATCATTATCAATAAAGTGAGCAGTGATACACAAATAATTAACTCTTTGCAAAGAAGTCCATGTGTCGGTAGTTAAACAAACTCTAGAACAAGAACTTCTCAAAAGTTGTTTTATCTTGGCCCTTTCATCTAAATACAATTGATAAACATCCCTAGTCATAGTAGTTCGTGAAGGAATGTGAAACCTAGGACATGCCATAAACATAAATTTCTTAAAACCTTCCCTTTCAACAAACTTGAAAGGTAATTCATCAATCACAATCATTTGTGCTAATCCTTTCCTACATGCTTCTTGATCAAATCTCCAAGTTGAAAGATTCCCTTCCCCCCCTTCAACTCCCTTTCTAGGTAAAACTAGTTGTCCTTGACTATTTTCAACAACATTACTAGGATTTTTCTTACATGAACCAATATGATATTTTAATGACCCGTACCATTTTTTCATATCACAACAAAATTCCTTTTGACAATAATTACATTTAGTTTTACTTGCACCCTCACTATTAATAATCTTAGTGAAGTGAGACCAAACTTACGACCTTGGAAGAGTGGCTTTTCTTTCCGGTAATCCCTTTGCTTGGCTTGAAGCTCGAACTCCCAAATTTTCAGAATCTATCGAAGTAGGAGGTGTAACACTAGCCTCAATAGATGTTGGTTCGATTGACATTCTGCAAGAAAAACATATATAATAAATTAAAATCCCATTCCATGTACAAAGATCATAACAATTGCAATTGAACACATTGTCTTCAAATAGAAGAAGTTAATATATTTTAGAAAATTTATCCAAATCTCTTTGTAAGTTACGCGAGAGAAAAGGTGAACACAAAGTAAGCATATAACGAAAGCATCCACGAGGTCCACAAGTGTATACAATCTACATTCTACTGATAATATAGTAATTCTATAAGCATACCAAATGTAAGTCCAACATTTGGTACTTTCTAAGACATGGCAAACCACATAAAGCGTAATTCTATAAGCATATAATGAAAGTATATCAGACAGTTGAACACAAATCCCTTGTTCATAAAATTTCATTTTTAATACAGTAACTAAGACACAATTAATGATTACAAGAAAACCCCGAAGCTTTACTATGGGGATCTGGCACGCAGTCGGTGCTGTACATGAGGCCAACAAAGCAAGTTATACTCTATTTCTTTGTAAAGTTTAACCATAAATGATCTAAGCTTCAATTGCAATATTCTCCACACACATTATGAGTCTGAACTTCAAGTGCAAATTCTCTATCTGATTATGAAAGCATATCAGTGGAAGTGACAACAAAAAGTAAGAAAGTTCAATGGAAGCAGAAGGGGGCATAGTAATCTGGGTTAGCCATCAATGGGGTCCATACAGATCATTCTTTTCACTTCAAGATCTTGCTCAACAATCCTCCCGAAATGGGGTCCATCTGAGATCAATGGGGTTCAATCATGATCCTCTTACTTCTTAATTTACACCTCGGTAGAGAAGAGAGAGGGTGTTTAAGTTGCAAGAACTCTTAATTCTATGGACTCCAATTAATTTACTTTGTCAGGAATGCCAATCCTCCAAAACTAGCAATTATTTACCCCTTTGCCAAGAATGACTATCTTTTGTTTGTACTTGAGACCTTTGCATGGGCCAAAGTTCAATGCAGATCTATATTTTGTCGGACTTGGTTGAAAGAATTGGACCTTCAAGAGAAACACCGTAGCACTAAACATGACAAAATCAATGATAAGATATGACTTTATGTGAATCAAAAGCGTAGAAAGGTCTACAAAATTCATTGATAGCCCCCTTCATATTTTCATTTGATTGCAGCGAAAGCTCGATCATCAATTCATCATCCAATGAAAGTGGATCCAGGAACTTTGGGTAAGAACATAAAAGTTATTACAACAAACATATCAAAGGAAAATGTAGGGAAAAAATTAAAATTCAAGATATCATATGAAGAAAATGTTGAGTGTTGCTTTAGTATGTCATCTTTCAATAATGGGGTATCCTTTCAAGTTTCAACCTAAAAAGTTCAAAAGTAATTTTGAACTTTGAAGAAAGAAAAGAAAAATGAGAACTCTTTAAGTTCCATTATAATTATGAAGAATTCAATGTAAAAAGATAAGAACAATATAAATAACATAATGGCTCAAACATAAAGAGATATATGCATGTGGTAGGCTTATGAAATTTAAAATATATGAAGTCTTATAGTATCGGGATTAGAGATACTTACATGAATGATAAGAACAGGACAATTGACAAGTGGAATTTTATCAATATTACGCAAACAAACGACCAAAAAGAACACATTATTTTTGCAATATTCAAATAAATAAATCCTTATTAGTAGAATAATCGGAGAAGCAAACTTATACTGACTTTACATTTACCTTATAAATGTCAAACCAATATGATTATAAAAATCAAAGGACGAGAAGAACAAAAAATTAAAATAACCCCTAAATTGACTTTGCATTTCCGGAATAAAGCGGAAATTAATTTCTAACTCAGAAAATTAAACATCGAATTTTAAGAGGTTGGTAAACAACCTACCTAAACTCGCGGTGATGGATGGTGACACAGTAGGCGTCGGAGTGTGGACGGAAGGTGGGTGGCACAGTAGAGACTTTGGGACCGGAGTTATCAATTAGGGATTTGAACTTGAAGTTGAAAGGGAAGGGGTATTTTTTTCTATCGTGTTTCTTGATTGATTCTTTGTAGGGAGTTTAATTTAGTTTTATTTATTAAATTATTAATAAAATGATATAATTTGGTTGGGTTGGGTAATTGGGGTTGGGTATTTGGGCTTGGTTGGTAATTGGGTTTGGGTATTTGGTTGGGACTGGGTAAATTGGGTTTTATATATTATAATATTATTTTTAATTTTTTCGTTTAATCGAAAAATTCGGATTAACTTTCGACCGATTTGAACCGAATTAACCGTTAACAGAAAAATTAAAAATTATTAACCGACCTTCGATCGAAAAAATTCGGTTAAGCGACCGATTAACCGAATTCGGTCGGTTAACCGAAATTTTTGGTTTTACCGAATTTTTGCACACCTAATAAGCCCAATCTGGTCCAAAACTAACAATTAACCTAAACCTAGCCCATAACATAAACAAATTTTGAAACCCTAGGGTCTCTATCCGGCCTCGGTAGCATTTGCCTCCATGCCACGTTAGCGCCTCGTCACGAGGCCTCGACCCTCCTCTTCTGCCTTGCACGAAAATAGTAAAAACGCCCCTTCTCCGCCTCCGTCAACGCCTGTAGACAAGCAAAAAGGACAAAGCAGAAACGAAGCAGACGAACAGTAAAAGCAGTAGCAATCAAAAGCAATAAACAAAATATATTGTATTTATTCTGCTATAAAAGCTAGGAAAGGATCAATGTAATTTTTCACACGCGATATCAAACAAAAAAAAACAGAGAAATCAATCAAAAGAACGAAAGTTTCAAAAGGTGCCTCTTTTATTTATTTTTATTTTTATTTGAAATAAGTATATAAATAAATAATAAAAATCTTACCTTCGGTTCATCTTCCATCGTTGTCGAGAAACTCTGGTAATTTAAACGTCATAGAACCCATTCGGGTTCCGATGAGGGCCGGAAACGCAACGAAGACGAAGGTTTTCCTTCGCGATTTGCCTCTTTTTTTTTTCTTTCTTTATGTTGTTTTTTTTATTTCAAAAGACATCCTAGATATAGGTTTTAATTTTTTTTTTAAAAATAGCGATTCGTTGATTTTTCCGGCCACCGTGGACGGTGGTGCCGTCGCCAGTGACCGACGGCCGCCATGGTGGTCCGGCAACTAGAGCCATGGCCGAAGGGGAGAGGGTTGAGAGAAAAAAAAGGGAAAGCTTCAGTTTTTTTCTAAAAAAAAGGGCAGAAATACGGTTTTTTTGAATTATTATTTTTATTTAAATAGGTGCATGAAACAGCGCCGTTTTGGACCATTGCTCACAGACGTCAAAACGACATCGTTTTGAGCAAGATCCGCCGACCCGACCCAAGGCTCCCCAGGATCCGCGTGTTTTCAACTAATGGGTTATTTGCGCCTTCGATCCTTCCGCTTTTATGGCCCGTTGCAATTTAGTCCTATTTCTTTTTTTTTTCTTTTTAATTTTACCCTAAAATTTTATTCTGCTTTAGTTTAGTCCCTTAAGGAACGACGCGTTTTGGGACATGGAATAATTTTCCAGTTAGTCCCTCCTCCTTTATGCATGTTTTATTTTGGTCCTAACTCCAGCCTTTTTTTTTCTTTTAAATTTATCCATTAAAGTTTATTTTTTTATTTCGGTCCTTTGACCATTTAGTTCTTTTCCTTTATTTTTTATTATTTTTAATATTTTTTCATTTTTAGTTTAGTATTTTATTTATTTATTTTATTTACATTTTACTTTTAATTCCATTCCAATTCTGACTTAGCCTTCGTTTCTTTTTTTTTTTAATTCAATCTTTTATAATTCCCATTTTATTTATTTACTTATTTATCTATTTACTTATTTTTACAATTTATGCCCTTAATTTTATTTTAATTCAAATTAAATCCTTTATTTATTTCATTTCAATTTTTTTTTTATTATTTTATTTATTCACTTATTATTTCTTTGCCCTCATTTTATTTTTATCCATCTTATTACGCGTAATTCGCTTTTATTATTGCTATTATCACTATTATTATTATTATTATTATTATTATTATTATTATTATTAAACTGTTATTTTTTATATTTATTTATATATTTTATAAACATTATAGCGTAGTATTTTCATTTTATTGATTTGTCTACTTGTTACGTCATTTTCTTTTACCCACTATCTTATATTGCGTTAATATTCGTGCCAAGTGTTACATTTAAACATATTTGTCCGTTTTTATAGTATACCCTATTAAATAAAATGCATATCGTTTTAAGCGTTATATTCATTTTTCGAACGATGCATAAAAAAGGAAATTTGTTAAACCGAAGCAAATGTTCATTATTTTGGAATTAGAAAAGTCGTGTCCCTAACTTACGGAATATGGCTTTCTTCTAAAACCGAGATAATTGAATATCTATTTTAAAATAAATAATAAAAAAGGATTTTAGCCTTTGTTCTCGTTTTCGAGGATTTGAGGCTTTGTATCCTAACTTACGGGACATGATTCTTTCTTCTCGATTAACTTGAATGTTCGTTTTTGCACGATGCATAAAAAAGGAAATTTTTTAATCGAAGCAATATTCGTTATTTTTGGAATTAAAAAAAGTTGTGTTCCTAACTTACAGAATATGGCTTTTTTCTAAAACCGAGATAGTCAAATATCTACTTTTAAAAAATAATAATAAAAAAGATCTTAGCGTTTGTTCTCGTTTTCGAGGATTTAAGGCATTGTGTCCTAATTTATGGGACATAATCCTTTCTTCTCAATTAACCTGAAATAAGCTCATTTTCGTGAAAACTAATTTAGTTAAATAACGTCTTAATTAGGGATTGTATTTTAAATTCTCTTCAAAATTTCAAATTTTCGACACTAAAGACGTCAAGTAATCAATTAGATACCAATTTTGGGTGTAACGAGGGTGCTAATCCTTCCTCGTACGTAATCGACTCCCGAACCCATTTTTTGTATTTTTGTAGACTGAAAAATATTGTTTTAATAAATCAAACCTTTATTTAAAATGATCAAATTACGAGGTGATCCGATCACACCTCATAAAAAAGATTGGTGGCGACTCCCATTTCTATTTTTTTAAATAAAAAGTCGACTTTAAAAAAGGTTTCGACAACTTAGTCCCTAAACTTTCTTGGGTTTAATCATTAGAATACTCGAGTGTTCCATTATAACACTAAAAATATTACAACTTAACTTGTCACAGTACTTGCAGTACACCGCTAGATTATTGATTGTTTTGTGTTGATTATTAGCCTCGTGTGCGCTATCAAGTTGTTGGCGCCGTTGTCAGGAAGTTTGTGTGTGATTGAGTGATTTGCTTGATTAATGCATGTTTACCAGGGAGATAATTAGCAAAACTTAATTCTATAGATATGACACTTGTTTTTCTTGCAATTGCTCATTTATTTTCTTCGTTAAGTGTTCTTGAAATTGGAAACTTGCAGAATAATATTGACAACACCCTTTCACAACGGACAACTATTTTTGCACTTATCTTTCTTCTCATTTATTCTGGCTTCACGGTGTTATTGAATCTCATACCTACTCTTTGCCGATCTTGAAATACAAAACCATCGTCACCTTCTACAATTGCTTCATCGAAAAGAATGTACACCAAAATTGTTAAGTTATTAATCTTCAAAATGATTTTTGTTTTCTCTTCTACTAAACACAAATATTTCTCATTCTTTTTTTTCGGTCGAACAGTTACAACAATGTTAAAAAAAATAGTATATGTAAGGATTGGTGCTGCCAAAGAGCTTGGCGGCAACAAAAAAATTTTAATGAAAAAAAAATAGCCTAGTGTCACCAATGAGAACAATGACACAAAAAAAAAAAAAAAATCAAACTTTCTAACAGAAAAATACACCGGTGTCGCCGATGGCAAGGGCGACACCAAAAAAATTCTATTTTTTTATAAAACATTATTTTTTTTATGGGCGTCGCCAAGGAGAACGACAGCAAAAAAAAGAAGCTTTTTACAAAAGCTTTGACACATCTAAAAAAACACACTAGTACATTCAATGACAACGACGATACCAATTAAATATTTTTTTCCTTTTCTCCTAGAATACCGATATTTTTTACGGGGTGGATGATTATATATATTGGTGCCACCAATGGCACGACGACACTCAAAAATTAATTTTTATTAAACCGGACAATAATTGGGTAATTATTAGGGGTGGTGCCACCAATTGCAACTTCAACATCGAGTTTTACTCTAACAAACGAATCATTTATGTAAATGATTTTGGAAGAGGATTATTTTCATAATTAATCAAAAGTTTTAGATATTATTGAAAAAAAGCCGCTTAGGTTCGTTTCTATTTTACTTTTGTTTTATACATATTGATATTCAATAATGTTACATTATTTGTATATTTGGAAATTGCTTGCACGTTTATGAATAATTACATTTCACATATATTCGTTTTTTTTAGAAAATTAGGTAGTATTCTAGAAAGTTAATCATTTTGAGTTACCGTTTAAATTTTAAATATTTCACAATAAACTTGACATCCATAGGTAGGGGTAAATAAAACTCGATTGAATTCGAAAAAAAATGAATTATTTTTTTAATTTTGAGTTAATCGAATCGAGTTATTTAAATTATTCGAGTCAACTCGAATTACTCGAATAAGTAATTCGAGTTTTGAGTTCGAATAGAGTTGAATTTTACAATTCAAATAACTTGAATAATTTGAATAATTCGAGTCAAGTTTGAAAATGAGCAAATTTGTTTCTCTCAACAAAAATTACAAAAAAAATCAAAATTTATATATTTTTAAAAATTCTAAAAAAATATATAAAGAAAGTTAAAAAGTTAAAAATTGTCTAGAATAATAATTTTGGGACCTAAATAAGTTAATTAATGATTCAAGTTTATCGTAATAAAATATTTATTATTATTATTTTGCTTTGAAAAAGTTTTCAAATTTATCTGCTATAACGTGTAATTAGTTATATTATAACAAGATTTTAATTTGACATATTTAATTTTTTAATTTAACTTGAACAATTTCACTCGATTCGGCTCGACTCGAATTTTATTTCACTTGACTCGTTTCGAAAAAAAATTCAAATTGAATTAGAACGATAAAATATGATTCATTAACTCAATTAATACATAATTTTTTCATTCGATTCGTTTGAACACTCACTCCTATCCACATATATCAAAGTATTGTAATCATAACTAATAATTACTTTAATTCCAACAAGCGTGGAAAACTCGTTGATATTAACAATTATATTGAACTTGACTATAATGAGTGTTGAAATATTCCTAAAAAAATCTATTTTAAAAAACAATTTTTAAAGATACATATTTTAATAAATAATCATTATATTTATAATATCAAAATAAAATAATAAAATAATAAATTTAAATTTAAACTTAAAATTAAAATTAAAAACTTTAATAATAAATAAATAATAAATTCTAGTCTTTAACTAAAAAGTAATGTATATAACTAAAATCCATTGACTAAAATTAATTTATTGTTTTTTTTAGCAAAAAACGACCACAAAGGTTAAAGCATATTATTAAGTAATATCCCTAATAACAGCATTATGGATTTCCATAGGATAATCCATGTCAAAAAATCAACTCTTAGCTTCACTACACATTTTAGTACAAATCAAGTCACCACACTATTGCATGACCTATGTGACCAAACTAACTTGGCAGAGTTAAACAGACCAAGAGCTTCTTTACAATTTTTCACTCTACTGCCTATAATAGTAATATCCTCATCACCTATATTCAGCTTATTGACAAGCCCAGCATTGTCAGTTTCAAAAGTCACTTCACCCAACAATTTAAGCTTTGCCGCAACCTCAATGCTTCTTTCCAAGGCTATACACTCAGCCTCTTGTACTGAAAATCTGCCTACTTCGAAGCCTCCACCACCCCCTGATAAACCGTAATAGTAACATATTTTATCTCCATATTTAGCATGCTTTTGGATGATTTATCCCTTGAATTATGGAATTTGGTGCTCTTAATCATTTAATTTCATGTTTTATACTCAGGAGAGCATAGGAGGATGAAAAGAACGGAAAACGGGCTTAAAACGGGCCAAATAGGGCAAAGTAAGAAATCAACACGGCCTGGGGTTTCACCACACGGCCGTGCCTCCCTAAGCAGACCCAAACACGGTCTGGCCTCGATTCACACGGGCGTGCTACACGGGCGTGTCCCTGCCGTGACAAAGAGGAATTCTATTCAGATTAGGGTACTTAGAGGCAAAGAAAGACTTTCCAAAAGCCTATATAAACACCCTAGAGGCCAACCTTCAAGGGGGCGTCCAGCTAGGCGAAGGAGCAAAGCCAGAGAGGTCAAAATTGTGGGATTTACTCGAAGAAAGCCAGTTGATTCATCTCAAGAAGCCGAAGTCATACTTAAGACGGAGGATCTCTCCTTCAATTCCTTCAGGGGGTTTTTAGGGTTTTCTTATGTTTTGTTTTATATTTTCTTCTGAGATGTATTCTTTTACGATTATGAACTAAACCCCTCAGATACCTGAGGGGGATGAAACCTAAGACGGATCTTGTTATTGTTTTCTGAACTATATGATAAATACTTGATTTGTTCTTAATTATGTGTTCTTAATTCTTGCTTTGATATTTCAGGATATTGATTCAAGTATTGATGTGCTTAGGCAGAGGAGGAATAGACCCTGTCTAAGAGTAGATCTATCATAATTAAGCGGAGTTGATCGCAACCCTAGAGATAGGATGACGAAAATCTGCCGGATTAGGGTCAAACTTAATATGGGAGTCCATAGATCGAGTTAATGCAACACTAGGGGTTTTAATTAGAAAGAGATTTCAATTAATCAACCTAGGGTTAGACGTTAGTAGCCTCGAGAGATGTATTAATATAAATTAGGGAATCCTACGGATTAGGTCAAGTGAATAAATCATCTGGTTCAGAGTTAAATAACAAGTGAAATCTAGGTGGATTCTTTCTCGGGTATTGTCTTAATCAATTGGTTTTTCCCACAAGTATTTCCCCAATTCATTCTTTGTGCCTTAGTATCTTTAGCTTAGTAGTTAGTTAATTTTAGATTAAACAACAATTCACTTTTATCTTAGGCTAAATAATAAAAAGAAAGTTAGTATTAGTACTTTTGGTTCCTTTGGGTTCGACATTCTGGTCTTGCCACTAAACTATACTACTGTTCGATAGGTGCGCTTGCCTCAATCGTTGTCACAGTTAGTTTCTAGGCTCGATCATTCTTTATATAAATTTTTAAGACTCTGACACACGACCACCCCCAGCACAAAGCCATCATCATCTCTAATTATAATACCATACCCCATCCTATTATCGTTGACCGTTGTATCAAAGTTGATCTTGAGAGTACCTTTCACCGGTTTTTCCCATTTCTTTGTATCCCCATTCTGAGCTAATATGGGAGGATTCACCAGGTTATAGATGCGAAAGTCATTACTCAGATTTCTAGCCTTTTCCCATATACTTTGCGGTCTGTCAGCTTGGCCTTTGAAAATAAAGTTGTTCCTGCTATTCCAGCAGTTCCAAAGCGTGGTGATAAGGTTTGCCATAGCCTTTTTGTCAAGGATTCTCATCAAGTATTCCAACCAATCGATGCATCTATCATACTGCTTCATGTTGCTGTTTAAGTCCCTTCCACCCATGGTTAGAACCTCTCGGGATATTGTGCAGTCACGAAGAGCATGGAGAAGAGTTTCAGCAGTAGCTCCACACCTGGGGCAGCTTTCATTAAAACCATTTCTAATAGTAGCAATTTTAACGTTTGTGGGGAGAATATCATGCCCAACTCTCTATGCAAAGACTCTAATTTTTGGGAGAGTGCTAAGATTCCAAATATTCT
The DNA here is from genome assembly GCA_025698515.1 of Gossypium sturtianum. Taxonomy (NCBI): domain Eukaryota; kingdom Viridiplantae; phylum Streptophyta; class Magnoliopsida; order Malvales; family Malvaceae; genus Gossypium; species Gossypium sturtianum. The sequence goes on from CM046947.1 coordinate 98,048,130, forward strand.
TCTAATAGAACCTATGTGGACCATATCCTACCTCTTTTAATAGCATCCATGAGTAAGTAGATTTTGAGGTGAAAGATCCATGAGGATTATGAAACCACACCATCCTATCTCTTTGGTCTTCATTCCCAATAGGAATATTACAAATTCTATCCCCCCAATCTTTACCATACAGCCTATGCACCTTATCGACATTCCAGCATCTTGCATGCTCCATCCAAAGATCTTTAACACTTACATCACTTGAGGAGAGCATGTTTGGGATCGTTGTACTTCCATTGAGACCTTCCAAACCCCAATTATCCTTCTTAATATTAATCATTTCACCATTTCCTATCTGCCAACCGAAGCCATTCTTCAAAAATTCTGCAGCAGCAGCAATGCTCGACCATGTAAAAGAGGCTCTATTCACTTTTTTAGCGTTAAAAATATTTCCACCAGGAAAATATTTAGAGGACAGAACCTTAAAGCAGAGGGACTCCTTATTGTTGATGAGCCTCCAAACTTGACGACCTAGGAGAGCTATATTAAACAGTCTCATGTTGTGTAATCCAATCCCACCCATTCCCTTTGGATGACAAAGAGTTTTCCAGGAGAGCATAGACCAAAATTTGCCACTTTCCTTACCAGACCACCAACTTCTGCTAAGTTTCATTTGAATCTCCTTTAACACACCTTCTGGGGCAAGAAAAATAGACATCGCATAAGTAGGAATAGGCTGGAGTACTGCTTTGATCATAATCTCTTTACCACCATATGATAAGAGTCTTTTTGTCCAGCTGTTTATTCTGCAAGAAAGTCTATTAATAATATCAGTAAAAGCCTCTCTTCTTCTTTTACCAATAGGGAGAGGCAACCCCAAGTATTTATCTAACTTCTCTACAACCTTCATACTGAGAATATTATTACAAATGCTTTTCATTTCATTGGGGGCATTAGGACTAAACAGAATCATAGACTTTTCAAAGTTTATTTCTTGTCCAGACATATGAGAGAAATTCCTAAGGATATACATGAAGCATTCTAATTCTCTTTTCTTATTCCTAATGAATAAAAGAGCATCATCAGCAAAGAATAAATGATTTATCCTAGGACCATGCACACACTAGCCCTAATGCCTCTTAACAAATCATTATTCTGAGCCTGAATTAGCATTCTTGAAAAGGCCTCCATACAGAATAAAAACAAATACGAGGATAGAGGATCCCCTTGACGAAGGCCTCTTTCAGGGTAAATGGTATCGAATAACATATTATTACACTTAATTAAATACTTAACAGAACGAACACACCCCATGATTTTGTCAAACCACTGATTTGCAAACCCCATTCGTCGCATCACTTCTTCGATGAAATTCCACTCCACACGGTCGTAAGCTTTACTCATGTCTAATTTGATCACACAACCTTTATTGGAGTTATACCGGGTGTTTTGATGATAATGAAAAAGTTCATGAGCGATGAGAATATTATCATGAATCATCCTTCCCAGTACAAAAGCACTTTGGTTATAGCTAATACAATTAGAGAGTATAACCTTCAGCCTGTTAGCCAACACCTTCGCAATAATTTTGTAGATGTGCCTGCACAAACTTATTGGCCTGAAATTAGTAAAATCACAACGGTCTCTATTTTTAGGAATTAAAATGATAACAGTTTCATTAAGAGAGGCTATATTTCCCTATCCGTTAAGAATATCCAAACAGAAACGTATAGTGTCAGCTCTCACAATGTCCCAATGCTGCTTAAAAAAATTCCCAGATAAACCGTCAATTCCAGTAGCTTTTCTTGGATCCATATGTTTGATAGCATTTTTAACTTCAGCCTCATTATACTCCCTTGTAAGCCAATCATTGTTCTCTCTGGTAATACACTCATCTATAAAACTCAAATCCAACTGGGAGATACTATTCCCATTAGAACAAAATAAGTTCCAAAAATAGTTTCTTGCTGCCACACAGATTTCCTTGCTATCCGTAACCCAGGTGCCATTCTCATCTTTAATCTTCTCAATTCTATTCTTTTTTAACTGTCTTGTAGCTTTTGCATGGAAGAACTTTGTGTTTCTATCTCCTTCCTTGAGCCATTGCACACCTTGATCTTTGTGCCCAGTACCTTTCCTCCATTTCATAAAGGAAGTTCAGCCTACGCCGATACTCCCTCAGCAGCCTTACACTATCCTCATTGCTAGTAGCGTCGATCATCTTATTAATATTTTCCTCCAACCTGTTAATATCTCTCTTAGTCCTCCAAAAATTCTGTTTTTGCCAGCTTCCCAGACACCCCCCGAACGTTATCTAACTTGTTTTCATAGTTGCCCTCACCTTTCATCCAACCCTTATTAATGATCCTTTTAACATCCTTTTTCTAACGCCCAAAAATCTTCATAGCGAAACCAGAGTCTATTATTACACGGGTAATCCTTAGGTTTACGCCCATATAGATAAAAAAGAATGGCGTCATGGTCAGACTGTGATTGCCGAATGATACTAGAAGCAGCGAAAGGGGACTTCTCTACCATAGACACCGATGTAAGGAACCTATCGAGTCTTTCCTTTATTAACCTATTCCCTTCTCTGTTATTAACCCACGTAAACCACCCCCGGTCTGACTTAATATCCACAAGAGCCAAATCATAATGCGCCGACTTAATGTCCACAAGAGCCAAATCATAATGCGCATATATTCTGTCCATCCTCCATCTCTGTCTCGCCAATCTATAGCTAAGATTTCTCCTATCGCATTACCAATCTCCATAGCCATGTCCCTATCCATGTACTCCAATGGTATGTTGGATATTCTAATCTAAAAAGGTGAATGACTAAAGTCATAATCATTCATTGTTTTATCTTTATTATAAGGGACCATATTGAACAGGCATTGATCAAACAACCACGGGTAGAGATTAAGGATTCTTTTTCTATCTTCTTCGTTACAAAATTTTACCAGTATACCTCCTTCTTTTATGGCAACAAAATTTACCTCCTCCTTCATATACCATAGTGATTTAAAGACTCTGTACATTGCTTCTCTGTTCACTTTCTCCTCAGTCATCAGTTTACCTATGGCCCAATGTTCATAACCTTTTGGGTAATCCATGTTTGCCTTCTTACTTACCACCCTCTTTGTTTCTTCCTCCAAAAAGCTTAATTTCGCTAGCAAATTACTTATATCTTCTTCCATAATAATCGCAAATGAAGCCCAAGGAATTCTCCAAAAGAAAAAGAGCCACTCTTTTCCCGCAAACACCCACCAGAACAATCCCAACGTTAAACAGCTATAACCAGAACCAAGAAGTCCAAGAAAACCACACTCTACACCAGCAGGCAACAGAACTAAAATAAAAACAACAAAAAATCCGAGATCCACGAAAGACTACTAAAGAAAACTAAAATTAGTTCTTAAGAAGACAATCTAAGATACGTATACTTAAAAACATCTACAGCAATATAGATCCCCCGTAAAGGGTTTTTTACTGAAATAGGATAAGAAAAAAAAAACCAAAATGGGCTGGCTTCATGGTTATTTACCGAAATGGTATAACCAGGGTGGTCACGCCACTCCCATAGGCGGCACCACCCTGATACTCTGCAGTAAATTTTAAAAAAAAAAGCAGCGATTAGAAACGATTGCAAAAGCAGAAAAGCGATGTGATGACTAAACAATGGACATGCAGAGGCGGCACCAGCATTGAACAATGGGCATGCAGAGGCGGCACCAGCACAGAACAATGGGCATGCAGAGGCGGCACCATGACAATGGCCTGCCAGAGGCGGCACCAAGGCCAGGACAATGGACTGCCGGAGGCGGCACCGTTGGCCATTATAATCGGTTCCCCCCGAAATGTGAAGGAAGAAGAAGGTGGTGGGTTCTGAAGCAGAAAAAGAAGAAGAAGAAGAAGGTGGTGGCGCCGGAGAAAGAAGAAAGAAAGAAGAAAGAAGGAAGAAAGAAAGATCAGAGGGAAGAAAAAAAAAGGAAAATTAGGTATAATTTTTTTTTAAACAATGCTTGTGTTTAAGTTTAGTTTAGATTATACCTATTGTTAGTTAGTTAGTTAGTTTAGTTAGTTAGTTAGGATTAGTAGGTTAATTAGTATTTTAGTTAGTTAGTTAGTTAGTTAGTTACTTATATTATAATTGTTAGGTAGTTAGAAACCCTAAAAAAAAATTTTGGTTAGTAAGTATATTAATATGTTAGTTAATATGTTAGTTAGTAAATTGTTAGTATATTAATAAATGTTAGTTAAAAACCCTAAAATAATATATTGTTAGTTAGAATGTATATTAATATGTTAGTTAGTATATTGTTAGTATATTAATCTGTTAGTTTAAAACCCTAAAATAATATATTGTTAGTTAGTATGTATATTAATGTGTTAGTATATTAATATGTTAGTTAAAAACTCTAAAATAATATATTGTTAGTTAGTATGTATATTAATGTGTTAGTATATTAATATGTTAGTTAAAAACCCTAAAATAATATATTGTTAGTTAGTATATTAATACGTTAGTATATTACTCTAAAAAGTTAATATTTTAGTTAGTATTATTAATATTGTTAGTATAGTAAAAAACCTAATTATTATTTTTGTTATTTTTTAATTTTTTAGTTTTGTTTTAAAGGTATTTTGTTTATTTATTTTGATAACTAGTAAGTTATGTGTTTATATTAATTAATTTTTTATTGTGAATGTTATGTTTTAATTTTTTTTGGAGAAATTTTATTTATTTTTTAATAGATTGACCATTGAAGATGGATGATCAGTTTTTCGTATGCGTTTATTTCGATGGAATCATCTTGACAACAACCGTTGGATGCATATTTGAATGTCAGCAACAAATAGCAATGAGATTTAATAGAAATGTCTCGTTGGATGATATGAAGGGAATGATTAACGCAAAAATTGTTAGACGTTGTGGGAGAACGATTTCGAGAATTTTCTACAAGTTTCCAGTTTCTGCAGATCCGATCAAATTCACAGAAATAGAACTTGTAGATGACGAAGACGTGGAGACAATGATCGCTCTTTACTGTGGGAATGGGAGTAACAAAAATGCACCGATTCACTTATTTGCTGAGTTTGTCGGTATTGAGGCAAATGAAGACATCAATGCATATGGTGAAGAACATGGAGCTCAAGAACCGTGCATGGTGCCTCCAATATCGTCGGTTGATGCCGAATCGAATATATGTGGGATCGATATCGATCTTAATATTACACCCGATATTGATGTGGTTGGTGATGATAGACACGATAGTAGTGATCATTGTGAGGAAGAGGTCGATAGTGACAGTGATCCCGATATGGACGATATACCAGATGATATTGACGATGAAGACATGAACGACGATGGAAACATTAGCGCGTCTTCGGTCGGGAACCAAAATGCGATGTATTATGATACACAATAATCCTGGGCCACACATGTTGCTCATAGACCCCGAGGCAGCACGTGTAGCTGAGTTCTCGGAGTACCCTGAAATATATCCTGCTCACCGGATGGCCGTAAATTCTGATCATGAGGAGTTATTCGTAGGCCAGAGATTCAAAAGTAAAGAAGAGTACGTATCTGCTATTAAATGGTATATCATGGATATATCGATGGATTACAAAGTCGCAGATGTCTAAATCGGATGTATATATTGCGGAGTGTTGGAGAAGCGGGGAAAAGGCGCAATTGGCGAGTCTGAGCCGCATTCATTCAAAATTCGCAGAGGTGGGAGATAAGAAAATTGGTTGGGCCTCACACATGCAGATCGACACGTATGACAGAAGATCATCGAAAACTTGATTTCAAAACTATATGTACGTGTATCATGCCAATGGTGAAGGACACGGCGACTATTAAAGTTTGATGCGATTCTTTGAAATACAAGCACGATTCCAGTATTGAGTATCATATCGAAAGGCGTGGATAGCTAAACAGATGGCAATGAAATAATTGTATGGGGATTACGATTTATCGTATAACGAGCTACAGGATGAATAGCTGCTATGCGGGAGTACATACCCGAAACTATGATTGAGTTACAGACACGACCTTTTTATGGCCCAAATGACCAATTACAGCCGGGGAAAAGAATTTTTCATCGAATGTTCTGGACGTTTGATCCATGTGTACGGGCATTTCCATATTGCAAGCCGTTTGTGCAGGTGGATGGGACATGGCTATACGGAAAATATACACAGATCTTACTTATTGTGGTTGCTCAAGACGGCAATAGGAACGTGCTCCCAATAGCGTTTGCAATAGTAGATAAGGAGAATATGGAATCCTGGGAATTCTTCCTTACCAACCTCCGGAGGTATGTTATTAGCAACGATAATATTTGCATCATCTCCGATAGAGGGAAAGGATTAATTGCCGCAATTAGGCATTCCGGTGTGCCATGGAGATCCGTTTACTGCATCCGTCACATTGCGGCTAACTTTCTTCGAGAGTATAAGAATGCAAACTGGAAGAGAGAAGTGGTGAAAATGGGTAAAGGATAACCTTATATTTTCAATATAAGTTTACTGTTTTTATGTTATCCAGTTACCGTAACTTATCTTTTTTTAAAACATGTACAGCGCACGAGTTAGAGCCACATATTTTTCGCTAAATAATGACTCAACTTGAGAGTGACATGGAAGGTCAAACGAACAAATCTTTTCGGGAGTGGTTGGGTACAATGGAGCCGTGGCAATGGGCTCAAAGTTTTGACGAGGGCTTTCGTTATGGTCAAATGACGACAAACTTGGTGGAGGGGGTCAACGCTGTGTTGTTAAAAACACGACATCTTTCGATTTCATCTGTCTTCTCGGCTACATTATACAGGTTGGCAACCTTGATGCCAAGAATGGGTGAACAACAAGTCAACCAGATGAATGCGGGACACGTGTTTGTGGAAGATGTCAGGGATGCATTGATTGCAAACCGTCAGATTGCGAGGTCGATGACTGTAGAAATATATTCACGATGAATGGAAACTTTTCGAGTTACGGAGTCCATCGGTCGTCGACCCGGTTTGCCACCTAGGTCTTATGGAGTTGATCTTCGGAACAGACAGTGCAAATGTTGGAGGTTCCAAACACTTCATTATCCGTGTGCATATGTTGTGGCAGCGTGTGCTAAAGCGAACCTTAATGTGGAACATTTTGTCGATGATGTGTACACGCTCAAGCGTACGTTGCGTGTTTGGGAAAATGAGTTCCCTGTCCTGTCTGACCTGTCTACATGGGAGGTGCCTCGGACGACTTTCGAGCTTGTCCCAGACAGAGCGCTACGTAGGAATCCGAGAGGTCGTCCGCAATCATCTAGAATCCGTAATGAAATGGACATTAGGGAGAAATCTGACGGTAAGCACCGTGGAATATGCAGGTTAGGTGGTCATAATCAAAGTAAATGCCCGCAGTGAAACTATCATGTTGGACAATCGTCACGAGCAACTGGGAATTGAGCTTATTCAGATTAACATGTTTTGTATTCTGATTTTTGGTGAATTTGATTAATTACATGTATTAATTTGTATGAATTACATGTATGGATTTGTATGAATATGGATTTGTATGCAAAATAAATTTCATTCTTACCACAAACTAAGTTAATCTACAATCGGACAATTAATATAACATACATTGCCAATTCAAACCTAATCAATATAAGCTGTACACATCGTTCATTTTAAAAGACCAAACCGAACTCACTTAAATACCAAATCCAAACATTTACCAAAAATCATAGCAATATTCAATCGCATGGTCAAACCTTGTTACGGAATTTTAAAGCTCCAATAATCAATTTAATTTTATACAAATAAAGTACAAACATCGTAATATTTACAAATACAAAATACAAGAAAGTCAAAACCACAATAAACACCTAAAACTAATGGTTCGATGGTGTAGTCCTCGGTGTGTACTTCTGCGATGGTCGACGTGCACGTCGTGGGTGCCCGCGACGACCATCATCCTCTTCAGTATTCGGTGAGGGACCAGGTGGGGGTCCAGGTGGGGGTGTGCTAAACATGGCTGAAAAATCATGTGACTCGAAGGGCATAGATGAACCTGAGCCAGAAGGAGTGCCCTGCTGTAGTGGATACGACCCAGGAGACCTGATGTCCTGCAGTGGATACGAGCCGGGAGTGCTGTACTGCGGTGTGCACGATCCAAATATATCAACTCCGTACTGGTATCCACCTCCTGACGAGCCCGGCACATATGGACGATACGAATGTGCCTCCGAATGTGAATGTGATTGCTCGGGCTCTGGCTCCGGCTCCGGCTCGGGATCAGGATCTGCAGCTACCTCAGCCTCCATATCGGCCACTGGCTCGTATGCCCCATGTCGCTGCCTGTGCGGGGGGACTACAGTCGACTGCCCTCCGAGTAAATATGGCTTCCCCATACTAGAGTACCATTGTATGTACTCTAATGGAGGTTGAAGATCGGAAGCCATATCCATCCGGGGTATTCGGGAAATGCGATCATTCCACACCGCAATAAATCTCCGGTGCCTAACCCCCCAATCTAAGTCTTGTCTCCCTTTCTTAGTTTTGCAATGAACCTCTCCCACTTGACATGGCGGATCCAGGATATATTGGACGCAACCAAATTACCGCAGCACTCGGTCTCCGTGATACCACTCGACTATATTGAAACTGAGAATTGGTGCGTTTGTGCACCACATATACGAGTGAATATATGAGGACGGGGGTATAACGGCTACAATTTTCGGTCTACGGTATGGCATCCATATAAACTGCACGATTAATAACATTGTTAAAATTAAACACGGTGTGCGTAAGATATACAAACTACCACATAACCAATATTGGAATCGCTTACCCCTTCCCCGGCATGTTGTTCAATCATAAGTCGGTATATCGGGACACTGTACGACCTCCCGATACCCGGATAAATACTCCACCTACAAAAAATAAATTTCAAGTCAAATAATATCAATATAAAGAAATTTTTAATTAATAACAAGTTATATTTTATCACCTGTTTACCAGCGGATATACATATGGTTGGTGGGTAACTGATGCCAAGAATGGCATCCGATACAGAGCCCATGACTGCAATAGTGTAAGACATCCACCTATATCTACCGCCTTTGGCTCTGTCGTCCGACAAAGCTCACGGTACAACAACGCAATGACTGCGGAGCCCCAACTATACGAGCGAGCATTGCTCAGATCAGCCAATAGGGGTAGGTACTGAATATGAACCCTATTATTATTTGCACCGGGCATCAGTACACCCCCTATGATGTGCATAATGTACGCTCGACTAGCGCACATCAACTCGGCTGCAGTGGCATCAGCTGATAACTGTTCATATCTCGCTCTCAGCCATGTAAATTTCAACTCTGTAAAATTTTCTCCATCATCGCCGTACGAGTCCCCTAGTAGGCTCTGACAAAGTGTATATGGGTCAGCTATCGCACTTAAGCCCGTAACAGGACTCTCGTCAATTCGGAGCCCAAGCTGCACAACAACATCCTCTAGAGTGGCTGTGCACTCTCCACACGAAAATTAAAAAGTGTGGGTCTCCGAGCGCCAACGCTCTACTAGTGCGGATATGATATCATACTGCAAGTCAAACGTCCGGATCAGTGCTGCTGACCCGAATCCAGCTTGCTCAATATACGGCATCAATCGTTCATCTGGGGGATTTCTTAAGCCATTGACCCGGCCCCTTAATACACGGTACGAGTCCTGACAGTGTTAAATCATAAAAAAATTAGATATGATTAATAACATAATTTATTATGTTGCTATTTTGTTAATATAACCTGCGATTAATAAATAACAATACATTACCATATTATTAGCAGCGTCAGATATGTGAGAAACTTTACTAATCAATGAAGCCATTTCCGTATCAAATAAATTTTTTACCTACATAAAAAACAATAAATCTATATTAAATTAGTAACAAATAACATGCCAATACTAATAATATAACAAAAACATCATCTAAACGACGCATAATACTATATAAATTTTTTATTATTATTTATACAAACATAATAATAATATTAACTAAAATAATAATTAGGGGTTCTTACTAACAATGATAATAACTAATAATAATATTTACGGTTTCTTAATAATAATATTATATTAACATAGCTAAAGTAATAATAATAATAATTTTTAGGATTCCTTAATAATAATATTACGTATACGTATACCTTTTTCTAATAAAATCAGTGATTATCAAATAATAATTTAGTACATAATTATTATATATTACGAGCATTTGTTCGTTTTATTTTATATATTACGAGCCGTGTTCATTTTATTTTAATAATTATATATTATGAGCATTTGTTCGTTTTATTTTATATTATTTTAGTACATAATGATTCAAATATAGGGTTTTACTGTTTATTTTATATAAATTTAGTAAAACCTCCTTATTTTGGCACTATGTTCGTTCGTATTTCTTAAGTGTTCAAATTCTATAACTTTCAATAAAATACTATTAGATTTAGTAAAACCACTTATTTTGACCATTTACTTGTATTTTCCTTTTTCTCAAATTACATTACTAACAATAATTATAATATATATTATTTTCGTATTTTATTATTTTATATTATTTATTTTAATACATAATGTTTCATGTATTATTTTAATGTTCTTTTATACTAACAATAATTATAATATTTCTTTACTAAAAATAATAATATAATACTAAATAAAATAACATTTACCATTTTTTACTAACAATAATACTACACTAACAATAATAGTAACAGTTTTATATATTAACTATAAATTAATCATTAAGGTTTAACTAATAACAATATACTAACTAAAATAATGTTAGAGTTAAAAACTAACATATTAATATATACTTTACTAACTAACCAAAATATTTTTTTTAGGGTTTCTAACTACCTACCAATAATAATATAACTAACTTACTAACTAACTAAATTACTACTTAACCTACTAATCCTAACTAACAATACTTATAATAATATAAACTAAACTTAAAATAACTAACATAATAAAATAAAAATTAATATATAATAAAATAATATAATAACAATTCAAAAACAACACAAACATTATTTAAAAAAAATATACCTAATTTCACTAATTTTTTTTTTCCCGTGATCTCCCTTTCTTCTTTCTTTCTTCTTTCTCTTTCTTTTTCCGGCGGCACCACCTCCTTCCTCTTCTTCTTCTTCTTCTTTTTTTTCTTCTTCTGCTGCTGCTTCTTGTGCTGCTTGTTGCTTCAAGTTTCGGGGGGGGGGACCATTTTAAGGTCCCCATGAGCAGAACATGCCAAAAGAGCATGCAGGAAACGTCGTGTCATGGTGCCGCCTCTGCATGCCCATTGTTCAGTGCTGGTGCCGCCTCTGCATGCCCATTGTTCAGTCTATCACTGTTTTGCACTATTCTAACTGTTTTCTATTTTTTTTTTAAATTTGTTACAGAATATCAGAATGGTGTCGCTTATAGGAGTAGCGTGACCATCCTAATTATACCATTTCGATAAATAACCATAAAGCCAGCCCATTTTGATTTTTTTTATCCTATTTCAGTAAAAAACCCCGTAAAGGATAAAAGATTAATGAAAAAAAGGTAATCGACAAAAGACTCAAAAAAACCCTGTACATTCTAAACCATCCATCTTTCACAGTTTTTGCATGGAAGACGTGAAAAAGCATGTAAGAAAACATAAAAGAACAACAACCAAAACAGACTACAGGAGATATATAAAAAAACAAAAAACAAATAAACCTGTAAACAAAGATAGAAATCTTTCACATCAACTGGTGCCTATGATTTGACATAGAAATCTTTCACATCAACTGGTGCCTATGATCTGACATGAAAGCTTGAAAACTTTCAAAAAAGATTAGCCTGAAGCCTACACCAAGACTCCACCGCTTCTCAACCACCCCACCATAAAAAATGGGAATCAACAGACAAAGAGAAACCTAACCATCCAATTATTCTATTAGAAAGAATAAAGATGGAACTGGAAATAAAAAAAAAAAAATTCATTTTCAACTTAGGTTTTAGGTTTTAAATGTTGAAATTTAAGTTCGACCAAAATTAATTTATTGATAAATTATGCATTGAAACACAAAACTTGTATGGTGTACATAATTACAATTAGATAGTCATAATTACTGAATTAATTTACAAAATATAATGTAATAAAAATTATTTCCTCTCTTTTCAACGAGATTATCTTTGGATTAAATAAAGAAAGATTGGTACGCAATAAAATAAAGAAATTGGAGGCTGCAATCATTCCACCTGTTTTCCACTTTCATTTGTCTCTCTCTTCATTGACTTCATCTCCCTTCCCTGTTAACCCCAATTATACACAATCCATATCCATTTCTTTCCCTTAATTTCCCTTTCCTTCTTCATCTCTCTCTTTCATTTCTTTGTCCCAATTCCACCATGTCTGTCATTGGAGAGGCTGCTCTTTCTGCTTTTTTGGAGCTGTTGTCTGCCAAGTTGCTTGATTCTGTACTCAACTTTGTGGCCGATTACAGGCAAGTCCACCAGCAACTCAAGCTGTGGCAATCCATATTACCCGAGATCAAAGCAGTGTTGGACCATGCAGAGGAGAAGCAGATCAAGGACGAGGGTGTGAAGAATTGGTTGGACGATCTCCAAGACTTAGCTTACGATGTGGATGACATCTTGGACGACTTCGCTTACCAACAGTTGCGTCTGAAGCTCCAAAAACCTCAAGCACAAGCCAGCACTAGTAAGGTACAGAAACTTATTCCTACCTGCTGTACTGGTGCTAATTTCTCTCCATCCTCTTTTAAGTTCAATACTAAGATGATTTCAAAGATAAAAGCAATCACTGATAGACTGAATAGTTTGAACACTCGAAGAAGTAGTTTGGGGTTGAGTGAGATCATGTCTCAAGGCGCAACTTCCAAGGGAAACAAACGCAGGCTGCAACCAACTTCCTTGATGGATGGAGCTGTGGAGTATGTTGGTAGAGCCAAGGAGAAGCAAGAAATGCTTGAGTTGCTCAAAAGTAACAACTCCGATGGAGTTTGTGTCCTTTCCATCGTTGGCATGGGAGGGATGGGGAAAACAACTCTTGCTCAGCTTGTTTACAATGATCCCAGCATTAAGGAGTCTTTCGATCACAAGTCCTGGGTATGCGTTTCTGATGACTTTGATGCTGTTAACATTACAAAGACGATTTTAAGATCCCTCGATCCTGACTCACGTGATGAGAATGACTTGAACTTGCTTCAAGCCAAGTTGAAGGAGAAGTTATCCGGAAAAAGGTTGTTGCTTGTTTTAGATGACATTTGGAACGAGAGTTACAGTGATTGGACCATCTTACGGGCTCCATTTGGAGCAGGAACCAAGATTATTGTAACAACTCGACTCGAAAAGGTTTCATCTAATGTAGATTCGGTGAAAGCGTTTTACTTGGATAAACTCTCGCATCATGATTGTTTATCCATATTTGCTCAGCATGCATTGAAAGCAAGAGACTTTGATGGGCATCTCCAATTTAAAGAAATTGGAGAGAACATAGTGAGAAGGTGCAACGGCTTACCTTTGGCAGCAAAAGCCATTGGAAGCTTATTACGCACAGTTAAGGATCATAGTGACTGGGAAAAAGTATACGAGAGCGAGATATGGGACCTACCAGAAGATCCATGTGGCTTAATTCCAGCTTTGCGATTAAGCTACCATTATCTTCCTCCTCATTTGAAGCGATGCTTTGCATACTGCTCCATATTTCCTAAAGATTATGAATTTGAAGAAGAAGAGATAGTCTTGTTATGGAGAGCAGAAGGTTTCTTGCAATCAAAAGCTAAAATTCAAGGCAAAGGTCTTGGAAACCAATATTTTCAAGATCTAGTGTCAAGGTCATTTTTTCAAAGATCTACTGAAGACAAATCCTGTTTCGTGATGCATGATCTTATGAATGATTTAGCTCAATTAGTTGCAGGAGAAATATGTTGCAGACTGGAGGGTGAAAAGCAACAAAAGTTTTCGCATCGTTCTCGTCACTCAGCTTATGTTAGCGATGGTGATTATCACATTGTAAAGAAGTTTGAAGCATTTAATCAAATGACTTCTTTACGTACTTTTCTACCCTTATTGCATCAAGGAGATCGTTTCTATTTAACTAAGGTTGTCTTGGAAGATTTGTTGCCAAGTCTTAGCTATTTAAGGGTTCTTTCTTTGTCTGGGTATAAGATCTATGATTTGCCCGACCTTTTTGAAAATTTAAAACATCTACGCTTCTTAAATTTTTCTAGCACCCAAATCAATCGTTTACCTGATTCTTTGTGTACTCTTTATCATTTGGAGACTTTAATATTAAGAGATTGTTCAAAGCTCAAAAATTTACCCTCGAAGATCGGAAACCTTGTCAACTTGCATTTTCTTGATATTAGAGGTGCGGGTTCAATAAAAAGGATGCCCTCCGGATTTGATCAGCTCACCAAACTTCAAATCTTATCTGATTTTGTTATAGGGGAAGGTGATGGACATCTTCTTAGAGAATTGAAAAATTTGTCAAGCCTTAGAGGTAATTTTTGTCTTTCTGGATTGGAGAATGTTAATGGTCAAGATGCGAGGGAAGCTAAGTTAAATGAGAAGCTAGGGATTGATGGGTTAGAACTACAATGGGGTGCAGACTTGGAGAATAGTACAAGGAAAAATGAAGTTGAAGAGCGGGTGTTGGACTTTCTTCGTCCTCAGAAAAAGCTTGAGCAACTCATCATTGAGAATTACGGGGGTGTAAAATTCTCGTCTTGGATAGCAGATTCTTCCTTCAAGAATTTGTCGTCTTTGAAGCTTCGCAATTGTAAAAACTGCAAATCACTACCATCAGTTGGAAGGTTGCCATTGTTAAAAGATCTTTCAATTATTGGTTTCGATCAAGTACAGAAGATTGGTGTTGAGCTCTTCGGAGAAAATCAATTGAATCCATTTGCATCATTAGAGATTCTGTCTTTTGTGAGTCTTCCAAACTGGAAGGAGTGGGACACTTGCGAAGGAGACGAGAAGGTTTTGAAACTCCCCAGCCTTCGTGAGCTTTCAATCAAAACCTGTCCTCAATTGTTGGGAAGGTTGCCTACCCATCTTCCTTCCTTGCAAAAACTAGAAATTTATATGTGTACGAGTTTGGTAGTTTCAATATCAAGTTTCCCGTCACTGTGTGAATTAAGTGTAGAAGGGTGTGCAGAACTGGTGGATGATTGCTCTTCTCCTGCAAAGGAGCTTTCCTCTTTGCAAACTTTGTCTCTTTCTAACATTTCAAAGTTTAATATTCCAGCAGATAGGACAATGTTGAGGTTTGGAAACTCGGAACATTTTGAAATTGATGGTTGGGAGGAGTTGGCATCTCTATCACAGCATGGGTTTAGTTTAGTTGGACATCGTTTCATTTCCGTTTGGCGTTGTCCTCAACTGCAGTCTTTGGAAGCCGAGGAAGCCGAATTGCAACCTGACAAGATTTCACGTGTTGAATCTCTGATGATAGATTCTTGTGGTAGGCTCAATAGACTGCCACAAGTCTTACATGAGCTCACATTCCTTACAGTGATGGACATTGATAATTGTCGAAGCTTGGTTTCTTTTGCAGAGAATAGCTTACCTCCTAATTTAAAAAAGCTGAACATTTCAGACTGTGAGAATTTGGAGTATTTGGTTGATGAAAAAGAAGATAATAAGAGTATGAGTAGTACCCTCTATCTTCTTGAGGACTTGGAAATCTCTTACTGTCGATCTCTAATGTCTTTGTCATCAAAGGGGCACAAAAATATTTGCAATCAGCTTCAATTTCTCGAAATTACTGGATGCCCAATGCTCAGTTGCCTATTTTCAAACACCAAGTTACCCATAAGGCTTAAACATTTGATAATTGATGCATGTTCAGAGTTGGAATACATAGCCCAAGAGTTTGAGGAAACCGCTTGTCTTGAATCTATTGAAATTTCCAGATCTGGAATTAAATCTCTACCACGAGGACTAGAGAAGCTCATCCATCTCCAGAAGATTTTGTTCCGCTCATGTTCAAATTTGGTTTCTTTTGAAGAAAGTGGGTTGCCCACCACCAGCTTCAGAGCTTTCGAAGTTGTTAATTGTGGAAATTTTGGAGCCCTTCCTAATTGCGTGGTCAGCATCGCCTCTCTTCGACTATTAAGTGTGTGCAACTGTTCGGCTGACATATCATTTCCATCGGAGGGATTCCCTGTCAATCTCACATCACTTGAAATCTCAAACGCACCCAAAATTTATAGGTCACTTGTGGAATGGGGATTAAATAGACTCACCTCTCTTCAAGAATTGACCATCGGAGGTGGAGGTTGCTCAAACGTGGTGTCGTTCCCAGAAGAAGGGATTGGAATGATGTTGCCTCCTTCTCTCACGCGTATCAAGCTTTTCAAATTTGAGAACCTGGAATTCATGTTATCCGAGGGCTTTCAAGACCTCGCCTCTCTTCAAGAATTGGAGATCCATAATTGTCCCAAGCTAACATCTCTTCCGGAAAAAGACATGCTTCTCTCGCTTGGACGTTTATGTGTTTACAGTTGCCCGTTGCTGAAAGAAGAGTGCTCAAGCGATAAAGGACGAGAGTGGTCTAAGATTTCCCACATACCCCTTGTTCAAATTGATTTTATAAGTGTCATCCCGGGGGAATCAGAATGAAAGATGAGCTGCAAAATCTGTGACGGGTACAAAAAACCATTTCCATCATTTTGATATAAGCATTACTTATTTCCATCTTTCTGCAGTATTCCTGTCTGATCTTTCTTATATATTTATTTATTTTTACTGGTGATGAAAGCTAAGCTTCGTTGAGGACCGCACAGGCTAACACTCAAACCACAGGTGTGAAAACATTTAAACCTTAACCAATTTGATGGCTGTTTAGTTCGATAATATGTGATTGTCCTGAGGAACAAGATGATAATAGCAATCAATACTAACCTTGGGTTTGATTTGTTACAGGCTGATGTGGATGGAAATGGCACTATTGATTACATTGAATTTATTACTGCTACAATGCATAGACATAGGCTCTAAAGAGATGAACATCTTTACAAATCTTTTCAACATTTTGACAAGGACAACAGTGGGTGAGTTTTTTTTTTTTTAATCTTTTTTAATTTCCATTTGTTTTCCTCAACTGCAATTCTCCGGTGTTACTCGGACTTGGAAGGGGTGTTGTATGTGAGTGTGTGTTCATCATAGGCATAGGCATGCTCCATTTTTCTCCAAAAATTTCATGTTTTTGGAGGCTTCTTGGATGATTATATCTCTCTTCTATCCAGATAAGTGTATCGTATTTATTACGATTGCAGTCCACATGCAGCTCCAAACTCATCATATTTAGAGCAAATCATATCGACCATTATTTCATTCCATTCTTTCGTCAGCCAGAATCAACTTGTTTGAAACATTTTTTTTCCTGTTCAGACATATCACAAGAGATGAGCTTGAAGCTGCCATGAAAGAATACGGAATGGGTGACGACGACACAATCAATTTCAAAGAAATTATATCCGAAGCTGACACCGACAATGTAAGAGCACCCCTATTTTTCAACCTTTTGAAGCACTTTGTTCTTTGCAATATGATGGCAATATGGCATATTGATTATTATTTATGCATTTGTTTTTACAGGATGGTAAAATCAACTATGAGGAGTTCAGGGCCATGATGAGAAGTGGAACCCAACAAGGGCAACTGTTTTAAGAATTTATGTATATGACTTGATTTTCAGAATTTGTTCAAAATCGTTCTAGATCCAATCATAGAAACAAAAAGGACGATACAAACCATTCGTAAAAGATGAGTTTAAAGATCAGTCCATAGAAGAACATATGAAACCCTCAACAGACGCTGGAAAATAACTCCCGGAGTATAAAAGCTTACATATTGGTGTTGATGTTGCAACTTCAAATCTTTGACGAGCTTAATGAGCACTCCAAGTATTTGCTCTAGGACCTGTTAAGAGAGATTGTTTTACATCACGTGTCGTGAAAAATATAGAGCAAACCCGCTCTCAAAACACTATGTCATCCATGAAAAACTCCAGTTAAGAGAACTCAGTCTCTTATGGATTTCTATTAACCTACATTATAATATTCTGCAAATTTCCTATCTGCGGAATAGAGATCCTCCCGCAAAGCTGCTTCTTCCCTCTCGATCTCCTCAATTATCAACTTAACCCTGGTAAAAGAAATATCACAAGCAGGTAATCAACATCAAGCATATAAGCCAACCCCATCGAAAAGGTGGAGAAAGTAACTAATACCTTTCTGGAAGCCGAGAGCTTGAACTTTGATTTCCAGAAGATGAGTCTGCAGCACAAAAAGAATAGTACCATAAGGAACCACAATTCCAAGAAGCAAATATGCTTCATATATTTGCTCTCACATTCTAATTTCGTCATATGTAATCTAGGCCTTTTGCAATAAAATGATGGGCAACAAGATCTATGGATTGATATCACAAACCAGAGAGGAATTTTGGGACAGAACATTATGAAGGATGCATTATTTCCAACATGTTAAAACAATGGGGATATATAAACTAGTAGGCATGTTGAGAAGTGAAAAAGGATAAAGATATATGAACGTACCAATATCATCAACAAAGGCATCAGCTAACTTGTCACACTTAGATTTCAACCGAGCATCAATCTCCCTTGAAAGAGTTAACTGATAGTCTGCCAAGTTGCTTGATTCTGTTCTCAACTTTGTGGCCGATTACAGGCAAGTCCACCAGCAACTCAAGCTGTGGCAATCCATATTACCCGAGATCAAAGCAGTGTTGAACCATGCAGAGGAGAAGCAGATCAAGGACGACGGCGAGGGTGTGAAGAATTGGTTGGACGATCTCCAAGACTTAGCTTACGATGTGGATGACATCTTGGACGAGTTCGTTTACCAAGAGTTACGTCTCAAGCTCCAAAAAACTCAAGCACAAGCCAGCACTAGTAAGGTACACAAACTCATTCCAACCTGCTGTACCGGTGGTCATTTCTCTCCAATCTCTTTTATGTTCAATGCTAAGATGATTTCTGTTAGAGTTGTGTGACCCAAATTCTAAGATATTGCTTGCAAGTCAAGTTAAACAAAATATATCTTCTTTTTAGAAGATTTAGTATTTATGAGTATAATATATTTAGCATTTATTAGCATAATATATTTTTAATTTGATTAGAATTAGGTTTTACAAGCCTATAAATAGACATAGTCTATTCCTCTTGTAATCGGTTCGAATTCGACATAGTGAATTTTCTTCTCCTCTCCCCGTGGTTTTTTCCCGAAAGGGTTTCCACGTAAAATCTGTGTGTTCTTTATTTTTATTTCTCTTTTTCTTTGCGATATATTTGTCATTACCGACATTTATATTTTTCACAAATTGGTATCAGAGCTTCCGGGTTTTTCATCTCGATCACGGTAATGACGTCTTTGAAGTATGAAATTCCGCTATTGGATCGCAACACCAAATTCGCATTGTGGCAGATAAAGATGCAGGCAGTTCTTGCACAGATAGATTTAGGGAAAGCCCTGCTAGGGGTAGATAAGATGCCTTCGACATTGACGGAGGAAGAGAAGAAGCACAATGATCGAAAGGCATTAACACAGTTACATCTGCATTTGTCTAACGAAATTTTGCAGGATGTGATGAAGGAGAAGACCGCCGCTGCATTATGGAAGAGGCTAGAACAAATATGTATGTCGAAAACTCTAACCAGCAAGTTGCATATGAAGCAACGTCTTTATGCTCATCGTTTGGAGGAAGGTGCATCTGTGCACGAACACTTAACAGTGTTTAAAGAAATTCTCTCAAACTTGGAGGCCATGGAGGTTCAGTATGATAAGGAAGATCTAGGGTTGATTTTACTTTGTTCGTTGCCACCGTCTTATTCAACCTTCAGAGACACGATTTTATATAGCCGTGAGTCTCTCACAGTTGATGAGGTTTATGATTCTTTGACCTCGTATGATAAGATGAAGCATCTTGTGGTTAAACCTGACTCTCAGGGAGAGGGTTTCATTGTTCGTGGGAGACAAGATCGGAATGCTGATGATGATCGTGGAAGGACACATGAACAGAATCCTCGCGGTAAATCTAAGGGTAGATCGAAGTCTTCAAACAGAGGTAAAACTTGCAACTTCTGCAAGAAGAAAGGGCACATTAAATCCGAGTGCTATAAGCTACAGAACAAGATTAAAAAGGAGGCTACGAATCAAAAGGAAAAACAACCAGAAAATTCTGGTGAAGCTGATGTTGTAGAAGACTACAGCGATGGTGAACTTCTAGTCGCTTCTGTCAATAATTCTAAAGTGAGCGAGTAGTGGATACTTGATTCAGGCTGCACCTTTCACATGAGTCCCAATCGGGATTGGTTTACAACTTACGAAACAGTGTCTGAAGGTGTTGTTTGATGGGAAATAATGCTTCGTGTAAAATCGTAGGTGTTGGAACAATTAAAGTTAAGATGTTTGATGGAGTTGTTAGAAAACTTAGTGACGTACGACATGTTCCAAAATTGAAGAGAAATTTAATTTCGTTAAGTACTCTTGATTCAAAAGGGTACAAATACACAGCTGAAAGTGGGATTTTGAAGATTTCCAAAGGTTCCCTCGTTGGGATAAAAGGGCAGAGAAAGACTGCCAAGTTATATGTTTTGTGCTTCATGTTATTGGTGATGTTTGTTGCTTCCTCTTCCTTGTCAGATGATGATATTACTAAACTTTGGCATATGCGCCTTGGACATATGAGTGAGAATGGCATGGCAGAATTGAGCAAAAGAAGTCTTCTTGATGGACAAGGAATTTGCAAACTGAAGTTCTGTGAGCACTGCGTTTTTGGGAAGCAAAAGAGAGTTCGATTCACCTGAGGAATCCATAACATGAAGGGAACGTTAGAGTATATTCATTCTGATCTGTGGGGGCCATCAAGAGTGCCTTCAAGAGGTGGAGCTAATTATATGCTAACTTTTATTGATGATTTTTCCAGAAAAGTTTGGGCATTCTTCCTGAAGCAGAAAAGCGATGTGTTTTTTGCATTTAAATCTTGGAAAACTATGATTAAAAAATAGACGAGAAAACAAATAAAATACCTCCACACAGACAATGACTTAGAGTTTTGTTCAAATGAGTTTAATAAACTATGCAAGTCAGAAGGGATCGTGAGACACTTGATGATTCGTCATTCTCCACGACAAAGCGGCGTTGCGAGCGAATGAATAGAGCGATCATGGAGAAGGTTCGATGTATCTTTGTCAAATGCCAACTTACCAAAGTCATTTTGGGCGAAAAACCTCATCGCATATTTTTGATCAACCGATCTCCATTCGTTGCCATTGAGAAAAAGACTCCACAAGAGGTATGGTGCAGTAATCCCGCTAATTATTACGATTTAAAGACCTTTGGGTGTCCTGCGTATGCTCATGTTGATAATGGAAAATTGGAACCGAGATCCATTAAATGTGTTTTTCTTGGTCATAAAAGTGGTGTAAAAGGGTATAAGTTATGGTGTCTGAAAATAGAAAAGTTGTGATTAGCAGAGATGTTGTTTTTGATGAAAGCGCTATGCTACCTAACTTATCTCTTAAAGACTCTTCCAATAAAGAAAATCAAAAGCGGTGGAGCATCAGTTAATACTGAGTCGACTCCTCAAGCCGAGTACAAAAATTGAGAATAGAGTTGCTTCTTCACCACAATACTCTATCGCCAAAAACAGAACTAGAAGAGAAATTAAGCCTCCAAAGAAGTATGCTGAGGCTGATCTAGTTGCTTATGCTTTAAATGTGGTTGAAGATATAGATGCAAACCAAGAGCCGTCTAATTATTCTGAGGCGGTTAGCTGTGAAGTCTCAGAAAATTGGATGTTTGCTATGCAAGAGGAGATGGAATCACTCCAAAAAAATAGAACATGGGATCTTATGAAACTTCCTAAAGGTAAAAAGGTTGTTCGCTATAAATGGGTGTTTAAAAAGAAAGAAGGGACTCCAGGAGTTGAAGAACCCAGATATAAAGCAAAGCTTGTTGCAAAGGGTTACAGTCAAATTCCAGGAGTGGACTTCACAGATGTGTTCTCCCCAGCTGTGAAGTATAGTTTGGTTCGTGATATTATTGCTCGTGGTGATATTGTTGTGAGGAAAATTAGTACTCATGAAAATCTTGTAGATATGATGACTAAGTCACTTCCTATAACCAAGTTTGAGCATTGCTTATATTTGGTTGGTGTTCATTGTTGAAGTTAAACCCTTAAGGGGTTTTATGGAAGAGGTGGAGAACTTGTTCGTTGAGAGTTCGCGATGAAGAACTTGTTTGTTAAGAATTTGTGTCAAGGTGGAGATTGTTAGAGTTATGTGACCCACATTCTAAGATATTGCTTGCAAGTCAAGTTAAACAAAATATATCTTCTTTTTAGAAGATTTAGTATTTATGAGTATAATATATTTAGCATTTATTAGCATAATATATTTTTACTTTGATTAGAATTAGGTTTTACAAGCCTATAAATAGACATAGTCTATTCCTCTTGTAATCGGTTCGAATTCGACATAGTGAATTTTCTTCTCCTCTGCCCGTGGTTTTTTCCCGAAAAGGTTTCCACGTAAAATCTGTGTGTTCTTTATTTTTATTTCTCTTTTTCTTTGCGATATATTTGTCATTACCGACATTTATATTTTTCACAATTTCAAAGATAAAAGCAATCACTGATAGACTGAATAGTTTGAACACTCGAAGAATTAGTTTGGGGCTGAACGAGATCATGTGTCAAGGCGCAACTTCCAAGGGAAACAAACCCAGGCTGCAACCAACTTCCTTGATGGATGGAGCTCTGGAGTATATTGGTAGAGCCAATGAGAAGCAAGACATGCTTGAGTTGCTCAAGAGTAACAATTCCGATGGAGTTTGTGTCCTTTCCATCGTTGGCATGGGAGGGATGGGGAAAACAACTCTTTCTCAGCTTGTTTACAATGATCCCAACATTAAGGAGTCTTTCGATCACAGCTTGTTTACAATGATGCCAACATTAAGGAGTCTTTCGATCACAAGTCCTGGGTATGCGTTTCTGATGACTTTGATGCTGTTAACATAATAAAGACGATTTTAAGATCCCTCGATGCTGACTCACGTGATGAGAACGACTTGAACTTGCTTCAAGTCAAGTTGAAGGAGAAGTTATCCGGAAAAAGGTTGTTGCTTGTTTTAGATGACATTTGGAACGAGAGTTACCGTGATTGGACCATCTTACGGAAGCCATTTGGAGCAGGAACCAAGATTATTGTAACAACCCGACTCAAAAACGTTTCATCTAATGTAGATTCGGTGAAAGCGTTTTACTTGGATAAACTCTCGCATCATGATTGTTTATCCATATTTGCTCAGCATGCATTGAAAGCAAGAAACTTTGATGGGCATCCCCAATTTAAAGAAATTGGAGAGAACATAGTGAGAAGGTGCAACGGCTTACTTTTGGCAGCAAAAGCCATTGGAAGCTTATTACGGACAGTTACGGATCATAGTGAATGGGAAAAAGTATATGAGAGCGAGATATGGGACCTGCCAGAAGATCCATGTGGCTTAATTCCAGCTTTGCGATTAAGCTACCATTATCTTCCTCCTCATTTGAAACGATGCTTTGCATACTGCTCCATATTTCCTAAAGATTATGAATTTGGAGAAGAAGAGGTAATCTTGTTATGGAGAGCAGAAGGTTTCTTGCAATCAAAAGCTAAAATTCAAGGAAAAGGTCTTGGAAACCAATATTTTCAAGATCTAGTGTCAATGTCATTTTTTCAAAGATCTAGTAAAGACAAATCCCGTTTCGTGATGCATGATCTTATGAATGATTTAGCTCAATTAGTTGCAGGAGAAATATGTTGCAGACTGGAAGGTGAAAAGCAACAAAAGTTTTCGCATAGTTCTCGTCACTCAGCTTATGTTAGCGATGATGAGTATCACATTGTAAAGAAGTTTGAAGCATTTTATTCAGGAGAAAGGATTGTATGAAACAGTGACGCCATGTCATCTGTATCCCTTTCCAATAGATTTATGCCACATCAAAATTCTTATCCTGAATTTTAGCATTTTAATTTGGATTTGATTTTTTTTCAGGATAAAAATGTTGAAATTCAGGATAAGAATGCTGATGTGGCATAAATCTATTGGAAAGGGATACAGATGATGTGGCATCACTGTTTCATACAATCATTTCCCTTTTATCAGATGACTTCTTTACGTACTTTCTTAACTCTTAAAGGTTCCTTTATATGACTTATTCTATTTATCTAATGTTGTCTTGGATGATTTATTGCCAAGACTTAGCTACTTAAGGGTTCTTTCTTTGTGTGGGTATGGAATCTTTGATTTGCCTGACTTTTTTGAAAATTTAAAACATCTACGCTACTTAAAATTTTTTAGAACCCGAATATATCGTTTACCTGATTCTTTGTGTACTCTTTATCATTTGGAGACTTTAATATTAAGAGATTGTCGAAAGCTCAAAAATTTACCCTCGAAGATCGAAAACCTTGTCAGCTTGCATTTTCTTGATATTAGAGGTGCAGATTCATTAGAAAGGATGCCCTCCGGATTTGATCAGCTCACCAAACTTCAAATCTTATCTGATTTTGTTATAGGGGAAGGTGATGGACATCTTCTTAGAGAATTGAAAAATTTGTCAAGCCTTAGAGGTAATTATTGTCTTTTTGGATTGAAGAATGTTAATGGTCAAGATGCGAAGGAAGCTAAGTTAAATGAGAAGCTAGGGATTGATGGGTTAGAACTACAATGGGGTGCAGACTTGGAGAATAGTACAAGGAAAAAAGAAGTTGAAGAGCGGGTGTTGGACTTTCTTCGTCCTCAGAAAAAGCTTGAGCAACTCATCATTAAGAATTACGGGGGTGCAAAATTCTCGTCTTGGATAGCAGATTCTTCCTTCAAGAATTTGTCGTCTTTGAAGCTTCGCAATTGTAAAAACTGCAATTCACTACCATCAGTTGGAAGGTTGCCATTGTTAAAAGATCTTTTAATTATTGGTTTCGATCAAGTACAGAAGATTGGTGTTGAGCTCTTCGGAGAAAATCAATTGAATCCATTTGCATCATTAGAGATTCTGTCTTTTGAGAGTCTTCCAAATTGGAAGGAGTGGGACACTTGTGAAGGAGACGAGAAGGTTTTGAAACTCCCCAGCCTTCGTGAGCTTTCAATCAAAACCTGTCCTCAATTGTTGGGAAGGTTGCCTACCCATCTTCTTTCCTTGCAAAAACTTGAAATTCATGAGTGTACGAGTTTGGTAGTTTCAATATCAAGTTTCCCATCACTGTGTGAATTAAGTGTAGAAGGGTGTGCAGAACTGGTGGATGATTGCTCTTCTCCTGCAAAGGAGCTATTAGCAGCAGCCTATTATCTTTGAAAAGTCAAAGATAATGGGTGTCAGGGGTTGGCACCGAAAATAAGCATTTAAGGCACCGAAATTTAGTTTTAAATTTGGCATGGGTTAATTGTAATTTTGGTCCCTATTTGTATAGGTACTTTGCAAGTTAATCCTTGAACCTCAACTATAAATAGGCCTAACCATTTCTTATTTTCTTCATCCCAAAATTTGCCATTCTCTACTTAAGGCATTGTTCTCTCTCTCCTATTTGTAAATTTTCACTTGTAATTTTGGAGTGAAATATATTTGGTAGTGCCCAGGGGCGTAGGCAAAATTTGCGAACCTCGTTAAATTTACAGTGTTCTTTATTATTTATTTTTCATATTTTGTGAGTGTGATTGTAGTGATTTATTGTGCTATTAAATTACAATAGAGGGATATTCTGGCTAGGAAAGACCCGGTACTTAAGTGATCCTCGTGATCCACCTCTCTTTCCTGGGAATTGAACTTATTGTGATTTTTCAGTACAATAATTTTACTCTTTTACACGCTTCCGCACAACAATTGGTACCAGAGCCAGATTCGTACTTAGGGAATACGACCGTTTATGGCACTATTCACGTATATGGCACTGTTCACGTATACAGTAGTTGGGATCGAGGAGAAAAATGGCAGAGGCATCGTCATCAGCAAGGACTACTATGACCAATGCAAAATTTGAAGTAGAGAAATTTGATGGTACCAATAATTTTGGTATGTGGCAATGTGAGATCCTGGATGTCTTATGTCAGGAAGAGCTGGATATAGCCCTTGAAGAAAAACCTGACAAGATGGATGACAAGGAGTGGGCCAAGATTAATAGACAAGCTTGTGGTACAATCCGTCTATGTTTGGCCAAAGAGCAGAAGTACTCTGTCATGAGGGAGACATCAGCGAAGAAGTTGTGGGATACACTGGAAGAAAAGTTTCTAACGAAAAGCCTTTAAAATAGGCTTTATATGAAAAAAAAACTTTATCGATTCACGTATGCACCCGGTATGTCGATGAATGACCATGTGAACTCATTCAATAAAATTTTAGCAGACTTGCTAAATTTGGATGAGAAATTTGAAGATGAAGAAAAGGCATTATTATTGTTGAATTCCCTTCCTGATGAATATGATCATTGTAAGAGCCCAAATATGCCCGGGCCCGAATAAAAAAAAAACAAAAGAAACAAAAGAGAAAAAATAAAAAGTCCAGTTAACAGTCCCAAATTACAAGGCCCAAAATAAACAAGCCCAAAATACTAACTAAAACTCGGAGCCCAATTGACAAATCATTAAAACCCAATTAACAACCCACCAAGCCCAACTACACAGCTCAAACAGTACAGGCCCTAAACTACTAAACCCAAACCAGGGGTGACGGCCCAAGGACGAATGGCCCAGAACCAGTGGCTAAACAGAAGCCCTAGGGTTTCCCTTTCCAGCGCCGCCACTGCGTATTTCACACGCGCGCTTCGCATCGTTTCAGCTTCCCGCGCGCGTCGGTTCCCATGCCCACGCCTCCTGACGGTTGTAGCTCCCCCAGGCGCATCGGCCTCCATCATCTGCATGCCTTGCCCATGCCCTGCAAGAAGAACAGATAACAAAAAAAGAAAGAAAAGAGAAAAAGAAATCTGTAAAAAACTCGGTTATAAAAACCGAAAGAAAACGCTTTGTAAAGGGTTCTTCGATTCGAAAAATCCAAAAAAAAAATACGAATCATCAGCAATTAAGAGAATAGAAGCTTAAGGTTGATTTAGTTTTTGTATTTTCTATTATTGTTTACGTTTTTTTTTCTCTATATATTTTATTTTAAAAAAGAAAAAATAAAAACTTTTACAAACAAAAATCAAAAGAAAGGCGAGGAGGACCTTACCTGAACCACCGGAGGCGTGTCTCGGAGCCCCTCCCTTCTCCGTCGCCGAGGCTGAAAATGGAGGAGGAGGCTTTCTCTTTCGAGTTTTGAGGAGCCAAGGCTCGGCCTCCTAGCGAACTCCGGAAACAGGGCCCAAAGGCCCATCTCCACGCATCGTCGACCACCGAACTGGTGGTGGTGCGTCGAACGGCCGGAGAAATCCCTGTTAGTCGGGGAAGACGAAAGGAATAAAGGGGTTGTGGCTGTTGTGTTTTAAAATTGTTAGGTTTAAAATCTGACTTTGGGGAAATTTGGGGGCTTTATGCATCAAACAAAACGACGCCGTTAGGTCCAAGGGAGGCTGCGCATATCCCTTCAAGGGGATATTTGCGCGAATGGCCCCTCCCTTCAGCGGCTCCGTTCGATTAGGCTCCATTCACATTTTTTCTTGCTTTTAAATGCGACCCCAAATATTTCTTTCTATCCCGATTTAGTCCTACACCGAAACGCTGAGCATCAGGTTGGGTTATTTACCCATTTGATCCCCGTGAGTTATTGCGCGCGTCGTTGCGGTCCCTGTTCGCCTTTTCTTTGATTTATTTCAATTTTAGACCCCTGACTTTCATCCTGATTTCATTATAATCCTTGATTTGCTTAATAAATTTATTTATTCATTTGTTTTCTTTATAAATCATATTACTATTATTATTATTTATATATTTATTATTATCACTATTATATTTTTACTATCATTTGTTTATTATTGCTACTATTATTATTATTATTATTTTTTGCCTATTATTTCATTTTATACTATTTCTTATTTTTAAGCATCCTATATTATTTTATCATTATCATTACCACTATTTTATTTTATTTTTTTCTTATTATCATTATTGTTCCAATTATTATTATTATTATTATTATTATTATTATTATTATTATACTTCCTTTTTGAATTTATTACTTATTATTATTTTACTTTCATTTTTACCTTTGTTTTTATTTCTTTTTGTCGACTTGTTTAATTTATTCTCATCTTTTATTGTCACTCATATTATACAAGTATTATTCCATTATGCGCGTAAATACGGTGATTCATGTTTTTATTCATGCTTATTAACTTCTATCCAATACAAATGTGATTCTTCCATAAAGGCAATATTCCGTATTTAGAAATTCGGGGAAAATCTGGCCCTAACTTACTGGGTTTCGATTTTTCTCGTTTAACCTAAATAGTAAAATATCCTTTTAAAATAAAAAGTTTTGTTTTGAAATAAAGGCAATATCCCATATTTGGAATCTTGAGGAATTGAGCCCTAACTTACTGAGTTCCGGTTCCTTATTTGAAAAATAACAGGATATCCTCATCAAACTTAAAATCGAGTTTTAAAGTCAAAAGACAAGCTCAGTTTCGGGAGATCAAAATGTTGTGCCCTAACTTACTGAGTAGGACATTTTATCTCTTCGAAATAAGAGGGTCTTATCATCCATTTTCGAATTGTTCAAAATAAAAGAGGATCGTATTTCCAAATCTTTTCGAATTTTCGACATTAAGACATTAGATAACCAGTTAGGTACCAATTTTGGGCGTATCGAGGGTGCTAACGCTTCGTCGTGCGTAACCAACTCCCGAACCCGTTTTTGAATTTCGTAGACTAAAATCGTTGTTTTGATAAATCAAATTGTTTATTAAAAATAACAGTTTTACGAGGTGACCCGATCACACCTCATCAAAAAGGATTGGTGGCGACTCCCGTTTTTATTTTCGTTTTCATAACCCAAGTCGATCCCCATTTTCAAAAAAATGGTTTCGACAGCTTGGCGACTCCACTGGGGACATATAAGAGAGTCAGGCAGTAAAATTGATTATTTTCTGTCCTTTTGTCGAAAATTGAAAATTTAATTTGAAAAATTTCGATCCTTTTTTATTGCATTCGCTTGTGTCGTCTCATTGCTATGGTTCGAGTCTTATAGAATACTTTGCATCATATTGCATGACCGCTGGGTCTTACCCTTAAGTGGGAGTGAGAAGCTACTCATTCGTGAGGTTTTCACCTCTGTGCAGGATAGTGAATCGCTTCCGGGATACATCCGTACCTATGTCTTCGTGAGATTTTCATCTCCGTGCAGCCATAGGGAAATGTATTCCCCTAAACCGAACTCGGCCCGTATGAGCCTATAATGGGTGAGGATTGAGGAATCTGCTGGTTCAGGTACCCCAACTCTAAAACCAAATTGCATATAGAAAACCCTAAGAGCCCACCCTAGCTAGAGCTGTTAACAACCCTAGTGGCCACCCAGATAGGAGTTTGAATGACTTTTTTTTCATGCTTTGAATTTCATTTCTACTGTACTGACTACTTGTCTTATTCTTATTGCTTTGCATGCATTTTCATATTAAGAAGGAGGGGTCGATTCGGGTTCAGTTGCTAAATTAGAAAGCTCGACATGGAAAATGACTTTCTTGATAAGGTGGAAGACAACGCGCGACTGTTAGAATTTGGTCAGAAATAACGCAGTTGGAACAAGGGGATAGCTTGGCTGTAGGATACGAGTCAGAGTTAGGGGACTACACTCGCATTAGTGTTACGCAGAATAATCTCCAAGAATTGAAAGTAATATGGGATCAATGGGACGACGAGGCCAAGAGGATGTTCTTTCATAGTTATGGGGATTTGCCGTATCTATTGGATATCAAAATAGATGAACAGTTGTTTTGAGCCATTACTCAGTATTGGAACGCCGCATATAGTTGTTTTACCTTCGGGAGAGTAGACTTGGTACCAACCGTGGAGGAATACACTGCTTTATTGCGTTGTCCAACAGCCCAAAGGGATAGAATTTATTCGAAAGCTTCTTACGTACCAGCCTTCTGGAAGAAGCTAATGAACGTTACGGGAATGAGTGAAGAATGGATAACAGCCAGGATAAAGCAAAAGGGTGAATATAAGTGCATTCCATGGAGAAACTTGAGGGATTTGATTTTAGCTCATCCCGATGCAAAAAGGAAGATCGACAGCTTTGCATTGAGCATTTACGGATTGGTGCTGTTTCCTAGGGCTCTAGGACATGTAGATGAGGCAGTCACGGATATGTTCGACAGACTCAGTAAAGGGATCACGCCAGTTCCCTCAATCTTGGCTGAGACTTTTAGGTCATTAAACGCCTGCAGAAGATTCGGAGAGGGCAGGTTCATAGGTTGTGCGCAGTTGTTATTAGTTTGGTTCCATAGCCATTTCTTGAAGGTGGATAGGATCTCTTGCCATGTTTTCAGTGATAATTATTCTCCATTAAAAGAAATAGCTGCTACGCCAAGAAGAGATGACATGTCAAAAGAAAATTGGGCTGCACTGCTGCAAGGTCTTCGAGAAGAGGATATTCAATAGAGAGCTCCTTCGTTGGGGTCCAATGACATTTTGTTCAGATGCGGGAGTTTCAATTGGGTTCCTTTGCTCGGGGTTTGGGGAGCCACGGCTTATGCTCTCTTACTGGTACTAAGCAATATGGGTCAAGGCAGTTTATACCGGCTACTCAGGGCCTAGAGCAATGCGAGTTCCTGTTTAAAGGAGACGATTACAAGAAAAAAATCAAGGAAATCTCTACTGCTTGGAACCAGACTCGACGTATGAAGAGGTTGTTGGTAAGTCCTATGATGATGCCGGAATATAATAGTTGGTTCAGCCAGAGGATTAATGATAATATACCCGGACCAAGTGTAGAAGGTGCCCGATCTATAGAAGAATGCCTGCGAGTTGTCCCGTCTGAATTGGAGATAATAAAGTAAGATTTTGAAAAGAGGAATCGAGAACTGGAAAAGAAAATAAAACAATTAGAGGAAGAGAAGATGCATTTAAGGCTAGATGCTGATGTTCAAAAGGCAGAGGTAGAGAGATTCAGAAAAGGAAAAGAACGAGTTGAAGAAGATCTCAACAGCTTAAAGACTGATTATAAGAAAATGCGGCTATCAATGAGAACCGCCAGTTTAGGAAAAACCCAGATCAATGGCGTCAGGAAATTCAAAGCGAAAGGGTTAAAGCTAACCAATGGGAGGAAAAGTTCAGAGAGGCTCAAGCACAAAACGAAAAGAACCTCTCAGAGAGCCAGGGCGAACAAAACAAGTTAAAGACTAGGATCGCGGAGCTTGAGAGATCCCTCCAACATCAACGGAACCGTGATTCGATGAAAGAATTAAGAGCAAGCTTAAGCCAAATAGAGAAAATGAAGAAGAAGATCAGAGAATTAGAAATGGCCTTGCTAAATTGCCAAAACCATATCCAGTATCTAGAGGTAAATGAAGAACAATGAGAAGAGGAGCTTCACCATTCCCAGAATCAAGTTAGAGATAGAGATTACCTCATGGGAGAAGCTATAGCTCAGATACAGAAGATAGCTGATCATTTACAAACTCTGGCCATATAAGCTGATGTACTGAGCATACAGTTCGAGACGCGGTCAAGTCGGGGATAGGAGTTAGCATCTCTACTGGAGCAAATTAAGGCTTTAGGTGCTAGGGCAAGGCCGTATTTGTAATCCACTTTATGTAAAGAGCCTTGTTTTCAAATAAAGTTTCCTAAATGGAATTGAATCAGAATCGACTTCCCTTACATTTCATGCATGCGCATTTATCTGTATTTTATTCATGTGCATTAAAAGTCATTAAAAGATTCTAATTAAAGAAAAATTATTTCAGCAACCTGGAAACCAACAAAACTTTGTCAGAAACACATCCTTACGGCACACGTGCTAAGTCGAAGAAGATGGATGAGAGGTTTAAACAATTCTAGAAGGACTTGCAGGACCAGATGCAAGAACAAATGGCGAAACTCCAACAGGAAATGAGAGACCAGATGTTAGAGGCTCAACGGAATATGATGGCCCAAATGACCTTGATGATGAATGGGATAATGGACAAAGGAAGAGGCCCTATAGCTAGTGCCGGAGAAGAAAGCGAAGGCAATCCTACGGGTTTCACCCCGCCACATGCGCCGTCACAACCTGAGGAGTATCCCCAGAGGCCATCCGTCATAGTCAGGCCCCAACAAGGGCAAGCTAATATCAGACCACCAGTGGACTTCCAAGTGGGCTCAGGATCTAACCTAGGGGATAAGTCCGCTAACCCTGTTATCCCTGATTTAGGTATAATGGAAAAGGAAGGGATAAGAGCTGAATCCTCGAGACAGTTAAAGGATCGATGCAGATGGTTGGAGGAGAAGTTCAAGGCTTTGGAAAATGCCGACCAACACCACGGTATTGATGCAAAGGACCTAAGTTTGGTCCCAGATCTGGTACTTCTACACAAATTTAAAATGCCAGAATTTGAGAAGTACAATGGGACTGCTTGCCCTGAAGCCCACATCACGATGTTTTGTAGGCGCATGACTGGATATGTGAACAATGATCGGCTTCTGATTCATTGTTTCCAGGAGAGTTTAGTGGGAGCAGCATCAAGATGGTATAACCAATTCAGCCGTGCTGATATTAAATCATGGAGAGACTTGGCCCAAGCCTTCATGAAACAGTACAATCACGTTACGGACATGACGCCTGACTGAATCGTACTGCAAAACATGGAGAAGAAGTCAAATGAAAGTTTCAGGCAATACGCACAAAGGTGGAGAGAAGTTGCCATGCAAGTCCAACCACCCCTACTGGAGAAGGAAACCACCCACATGATAGGGAGCACCACTAAAAGCTTCGCAGAAATAGTGATGGCGGGAGAGATGATAGAAAACGCCATAAGAGGTGGTAAGATCGAAGCGGGAGAAACCACTAGGAGATCGGTTCCTAGGAAGAAAGACAACGATGTGAATAATGTGAGTACACATGATAAAGGATACTTTATCAATACTTTGAAGGCACCTTTCATCACCCACATGATAGGGAGCACCACTAAAAGCTTCGCAGACATAGTGATGGCGGGAGAGATGATAGAAAACGCCATAAGAGGTGGTAAGATCGAAGCGGGAGAAACCACTAGGAGATCGGTTCCTAGGAAGAAAGACAACGATGTGAATAATGTGAGTACACATGATAAAGGATACTCAAAAACGGTTACCGTTAGCCCACCAAAAGGCGTGACTGCCAAGCAGCAGGGGTCGACCAGACAAGAATCAGGCCCAAGAAAAAATTTTGAAAAGCTCCAATTCACGCCAATCCCAATGACGTATAAGGAGATGTACCAAACGCTATTCGACTCGCATATTGTGTCTCCTTACCATCTAAAACCAATGCAGCCTCCGTATCCCAGGTGGTATGACCCAAATGCACAATGTGAATACCATGATTGGTCAAAAGACTCATCAATAGGGGTGTTGTGAAATTAGAAGACATGCCAAACACTGCAAATCCGTTACCCAATCATGCTAACAATAGGGTCAATGCAGTCGGCAAAAGTTCAGAGAGAAGAATCAAATCAAGTATCGCGGAGGTTAGGACTCCCTTAAGATTGGTCTGGAAGGAAATGGTTAAACAAAGACTAATCGTTGCGGAAAAGAGTCGGGGAGAGTAAACGAATTATTGTGAGCATCATAAGGAATTGGGGCATGAAATTCAGGACTGTAGAGAATTCAGAACTCTGGTGCAAAGCTTAATGAACAATAAAGAGGTTGAATTTTATGACGAAGGCATAGAAGAAAGGAGCGTATGCACGTCAGAGTCAACAGCAGAGGGTTCAAAAGTCAACCTCCCGGTCATCATTATTTCACGCCCCAAAAGTAATGAAGCAGGAATACAGGCAGCCCCGAGAGTGATAATACGGAGGCCCACCGCCGAATGTAAGGTAGCAGTCCCAAGGAAAGAGAATTCGGCTAACAATGAAGCAGGGACACAGGTAGCGCCAAAAGTGATAATACGGAGGCCCACTGCCTTTGCTTATAAAGACAGTAAAGAGGTTTCCTGGAACTATGAGTGTAATATAGCAGTCCCAGGGAAGGAGAATTCGGCCAATGCGTCGAAGGAAGATCTAGATACAGGCTTTCATACTCGTAGCGGGAGACGCTATGATTTGATAAAAGGAAAAGCTCCAATGGTGGAGTAGAAGAAGGAAAGGCTGGTTGAGCCTGAGCCGACAGTTAAGCAACCAGTAAAAGAGGAGGAAGCCAAGAAGTTCCTAAAATTTCTGAAACGCAGCGAATATTGCGTGGTAGAATAGTTACACAAACAACCGGCGCGCATATCTGTATTGGCTTTACTTCAGAGTTCAGAGGTACACAAGAACGCGTTAATGAAAGTTTTGAACGAGACCTATGTCGCCAATGACATATCGGTTAATAAATTGGATCGATTGATTGGCAATATAAGCGCTGACAACTTCATCTATTTCAATGACGATAAGATACCATCCGGTGGTAGAGGGTCCACCAAAGCTTTGCATATTACCACTAGATGCAAAGGGTACACGCTACCAGGGGTCCTGATAGACAATGGGTCAGCATTAAACGTATTACCCTTGTCCACTCTAAACAGATTGCCAGTGGACAGTTCGCACATGAAGGAATGCCATAGCATAGTGAAGGCATTTGATGGCACCCAAAGAAGAGTCATGGGGAAGATTGAGATACCCTTACTAATTGGCCCAACTACTTACGAGGTGGATTTTCTGGTCATGGATATCAAACCTTCCTACAACTGTTTATTAGGGAGACCGTGGATACATGCTTCTGGGGCAGTGCCCTCATCATTACATCAGAAAGTGAAGTTGGTAACGGAGGGTCGGCTAATAATAATAAAGGCTGAGGAGGACATTATTGCGGCGGTGACTAGTGAGCTACCGTACTTGGAGATAAATGATGAGACAATTGAATGTTCTTTCTGGTCTCTCAAGTTTGTGAATGTAACTTTCATCATGGAAGGAAATAGAATCCCGATACCGAGAATCTCCAAGACCACCAGAATGAGACTGAAAATGACCTTAGGAAAATGAGCTCTACTTGGAAGGGGATTGGGAAAGAATCTTCAGGGGAGAGTCATGGCCCCTACATTGAGAGAAAAACAGGATCGCTTTGGCTTAGGATTTAGGCCAGATGCAAAACAAAAAAGGAGAGAACTGGAAAAGAGACAAGAAAGAAGACGCGCTCGTTTGAATGGCGAAGAGGCCAAGTGAGAACCTATGATAATTCCACATATATCCAAAACCTTTGTGTCAGGAAGGATAATTCATGCTGAGCCAAAAGCGCCAAGGGGAAAGGGCATTATAGCAACATGGGGCAATGTCTGCATTAATGCCGTATCCGAGGAGGCAGTTGAGGAGAGGACCCTATCAGATATTCGACCTTATGAACCAGGAAGCGTTTTAGACAACTGGACTGCAGAGGAAATTCCTGTAGTATTTAAAGCTTATTCAGAGTAATGGTCAAAACGCACTTATTACTTTAAGCCTAGAAGTAATAAGGTTTCTTTTATGAAATAGGCACATGTTCAAACATTATTATATCAATGAAGTACACTTTCGCCTTCATGTGAAGCAAACATTCTTCCATTCTTTTCTTTATTTTCCGTTTCTCTTAGATCATTCCCTCATAATTATTATACATACAAATAATCATTCATAAATTCATTCATTCTTTCCATATTCTTTTGAATTTATAATAGGTCCCCAGATATCAATGATATGAGCAACATTTCCAGGGACTCAGAATATCCTTTTGAGCAAGACATGTGTTTAGAAGGATCACAGGATTTTGAAGATAACGCAGACAATGACTTATCATCTGACTTGTTAAGAATGATAGAACAGGAAGAGAAAAGAATCCTACCTCATAAGAAAACAGTAGAGACTGTGACATTGGAGGAGGGGAAAGTAGTAAACATCGGAACATGTATAGCCGAAGGAACAATACAGAACCTCGTCGAGTTGTTACACGAATTCAAAGACGTCTTTGCATGGTCATGTAAGGATATGCCCGGTTTAAGTACCGACATCGTAGTACATCGCCTGCCCATAAGAGAGGATTGCAAGCCAATTCAACAGAAACTCCGAAGGATGAGACCAGATATTGTGCTAAAAATAAAAGAGGAAGTCAAAAAACAGTTTGATGCCGGATTCTTGCAAGAGATCAAATACTCGGAATGGGTAGCCAACATCGTGCCTGTCTCAAAGAAAGATGGGAAGGTACGAATGTGTGTAGATTATAGAGATCTTAATAAGGCTAGCCCAAAGGACAATTTTCCTCTACCTCATATTGATACGCTGGTGGATAACACAGCAGGCTATTCGTTGTTTTCATTCATGGACGGATTCTTGGGGTACAATAAGATAAAAATGCATCCTGAAAACATGGGAAAGACCACCTTCATAACTTTGTGGGGTATGTTCTGTTATAAAGTAATGCCGTTTGGGTTGAAAAATGCGGGAGCTACATACCAAAGAGCCATGGTAACATTGTTTCATGACATGATGCACCAGGAGATCGAAGTCTACGTCGATGATATGATTGCAAAATATCAGACAGAAGATGAACATATCCAAGTTTTGAGAAAACTATTCTTGAGATTGAGGAGGTTCCAGTTAAAGCTCAATCCCACAAAATGCACTTTTGGAGCTAAATCGGGGAAATTGTTAGGCTTCATAGTCAGTGAGAAGGAAATCGAGATTGACTCAGATAAGGTCAGGGCTATACAAGAATTGCCTCCACCGCACACTTAAAAAGAAGTTCGAGGGTTCATTGGAAGGTTAAATTACATCGCTCGGTTTATTTCACAGTTAACTGAAAAATGTGACCTTATATTTCGCCTTCTGAAGAAACACAACCCAGGTGTGTGGGACGATGAATGCCAGAGAGCTTTCGATAGGGTCAAACAATACTTGTCGAATCCTCCAGTCTTGTCCCCCATTGCCCAGATAGGCCACTAATCCTGTACTTGACAGTGTTTGATCACTCTATGGGGTGTGTGCTGGGTCAGCATGATGAATCAGGAAGAAAAGAAAAGGCGATCTATTACCTCAGCAAGAAATTCACTGAGTGTGAGATGAGATACTCGCCGATTGAAAAATTGTATTGTGCCTTGATCTGGACAACTCGGAGGTTGAGGCAGTACATGTTGTACCATACGACCTGGTTGATCTCGAAACTAGATCCTCTTAAGTACATGATAGAGTCAACTGCATTGAATGGAAGAATAGCCCGATGGAAAATTCTGCTCTCAAAATTCGACATAGTCTATGTGAGCCAGAAAGCTGTGAAGGGAAGTGCTATAGCAGATTTTTTAGCCAGCAGAGCGCTAGACGATTACGAACCCTTGAACTTTGACTTTCCAAATGAAGATTTGATATTTGTAGCGGTCACTGAGGAAGATACACTATACGATTGTCCTTGGAAGTTGAACTTCGACGGAGCATCAAATGCCGTCGGTAATGGAATTGGGGCAGTCCTGACATCCCCAAATGGAGATCATTACCCATTCACTTGCAAGTTGGATTTCGATTGCACAAATAATATGGCAGAATACTAAGCTTGTATCATGGGAATTCGAGCAGCCATAGACCGTAAAGTCAGGGAGCTAGAGGTATATGGAGATTCTGCATTGGTAATCTATCAGCTCAAATGAGAATGGGAAATGAGGGATCCCAAGTTGATCAGTTATCGAAAGTTAATCTTGGAGTTAATTGAGGATTTTGACAATATCACATTCTTTTACCTCCCGTGTGATGAAAACCAGATGGCTGACGCCTTGGCCACATTAGCTTCTATGATCAAAGTAAATGAGCAGGAAAGTATGAAGCCCATCCGAATGAGTATCTGTGAGGCTCTGGCTCACTGCTATAATATCAACGAAACAGAGAGGGGAGATGATCATCCTTGGTATCATGACATTCTGCGATATGTGAAGAACCGCGAATACCCTGATCAGGCAACGAAAAATGACAAAAGGACATTGAGAAGGTTAGCCTGTGATTACGTCTTAGATAGGGATGTCCTGTATAAAAGAAGAAAGGACCAAGTACTTCTGAGGTGTGTGGATGCTATTGAAGCTAAAAGAATTCTGGAAGAAGTCCACAAAGGTATCTGTGGGACTCACGCTAACGGCTTTACAATGGCCAGACAGATTATGAGATTCAGATATTATTGGTCAACTATGGAAGGTGACTGTATCAACTATGCCAAGAGATGTCACAAATGCCAGATTTACGGGGACAAAATTCATGTGCCTCCTTCCCCCTACATGTTATGACTTCTCCATGGCCTTTCTCTATGTGGGGCATGGATGTTATCGGACCAATTTCGCCAAAAGCTTCGAATGGGCATCGATTTATTTTTGTAGTCATCGATTACTTTACCAAGTGGGTAGAAGCTGCTTCATATGCCAACGTCACTAAATCCGCGGTTAGCAGATTCTTAAAAAAGGAAATTATATACCGCTATGGGATGCCTGATAAGATCATATCTGACAATGCACTTAACCTTAACAATAGTACGATAGCGGAAGTTTGTAGTCAGTTCAAGATCAAACATCACAACTCATCACCGTATCGTCCAAAAATGAATGGTGCTGTAGAGGCAGCTAATAAAAACGTTAAGAAAATTGTAGGAAAGATGACAGAAACTTATAGGGATTGACACGAGAAGTTTCCCTTTGCTCTATATGCCTATCGGACATCTGTTAGGACTTCTACTGGGGCAACACCCTTCTCATTGGTCTATGGGATGGAGGCAGTTCTACCTATTGAAGTGGAGATACCTTCCCTTCGAGTCCTGTCGGAGCTAAAGTTAGATGAAGCAGAATGGATCCAGTCTCGATATGATCATTTGAACTTGATTGAGAAAAAAAGGCTAAGGGCTATCCAGCATGGGCAGATGTACCAAAAAAGAATGATGCGAGCTTATGACAAAAAGGTTCGCCCAAGAGAATTTCACGAGGGAGACCTGGTTTTGAAAAAAATCCGTCCTATACAAAAGGATTTCAAGGGGAAATGGATGCCAAATTGGGAAGGACCTTATGTGGTGAAAAAAGCTTTCTCTGGAGGAGCACTGATCTTGGCCGAAATGGATGGAAAAAAACTTGCCCAATCCCATAAATTCTGATTCAGTCAAGAAATAGTATTCTTGAAAAGGAAAAGAGGTCAAGGTGAAAACCCGCAAAGGGCGCTTTGAGACTTTCTTCGAAAAAAATGGAGAGGCCAAGGCGAAAACCCGCAAAGGGCACTTTGAGACCGAATGGGGTTTGAGTTGAAAAACCTAAAAGGGCGGCTCAAATTATGGCATGAGGTAACCTTACTATATTTGAATTAACAAGGAAAGGGTATGTGGTGTCTGGGTACATCGACAAAGTACTCAAGATCTCCTAAACACATGTGGAGCTCAAAATGGTTTTCCAGATGCTCAGGCGGTGAAGCTCAGGCTGCGATATCTAGAGGGCGTATAGTATTCGTTTTATACACACTAAATATGCTATCTTTGAATGTTTTTGCTCTTTTCAATACGAGCATTTGTGATTAGGCTCTTTTGATAATCCTAAACTTTACTTCACACAAATTTTATTCTCGTCTATGATGCAAGCATGTCACATTGAAATAATAATTGATGAACTAATAATACTTTCATAGAAGAAGTTCTGCATATTACTTCAAGAATTTTCTAAATAATACCGGATTCTAAAATAGGACTGTTGTTTAGAACTCACCAGGTTCAAAGGCTTGATAATATCTGAGAAGAAGGAGTCTAGATAGTGATGATCTTTTAGTTTTAAAGTACCACAGCAAAGATGAGGCCTTAACAAACAAACACTAAGAAGGAAATTGATCTCAAGGATAAAATTCTGCATTCAGGCCTAATACTTAGAGAGTGGTAACAAGTTATTTTGGAACCTACACACTCGGGACACAGCAGGTGGCAGTGCAATAATACGAACCTTGCGCCTTTGAAGTATGAGGGAATAGACATTGAAGTTACAATGGGGGAAAATCAGTTGAGCAAGACAGTGGTTCCTTCGAGTTTTGGGGTCGAATTACCAGCCCAAACAAGGACAACATAATGCGAGCAAGGATGCTCTTAAACATTTGAAAAAGACTATTCTCATGACATTCTGCATTCATGCAAATGTCGTCCATAATGCATTTAGTTAGAAGCATTAGATTCATTCTGATCTTTGCATCTTAACCATTTTGCATAAGCATAAACACATAAAACTGATTTTACAAGACAGGTCCCCTAGAGGACAGTATCGCAACATCGGTGAATTCGCAGATCTTGCCTTCCTGAGCGAAGCAGATCGAAGATACCAGTCTGGCATCCCTGAGTTTGCAGTGGAGCAGATTGAAGATCACAGATCTTGCCTTCCTGAGCGAAGTAGATTGAAGAAACCAGTCTGACATCCTTGAGTTTGCAGTGGGGTGGATTGAAGACAGTAGATCTTGTCTTCCTGAGTTTGCAGTGAAGCAGATCGAAAACATCAGCCTTATCTCCCTGAAGCAGCAGTGGAGTAGTCTAAAGATTACAAATCTTATCTCACTAAGCAGTAGTGATATAGATCAAAAACAACAATTCTTATCACCTCGATGTCCCAGTGGAGTAGGCCGAAGCCACTAATGCCT
This sequence comes from Gossypium sturtianum, assembly GCA_025698515.1. Lineage (NCBI taxonomy): Eukaryota > Viridiplantae > Streptophyta > Magnoliopsida > Malvales > Malvaceae > Gossypium > Gossypium sturtianum. The sequence continues at coordinate 98,088,906 of CM046947.1, forward strand.
CCTCCCTGAGTGTATTGAGGATCAACTCTTATTTCCGAAAAGTTTCAGAGAGAAGATCGAAGTTGCGAATCTCTTCTTTCTGAATTCTTATCACCTCGAAGTCCAGTGGAGCAGGCCGAAGCTACTAATGCCTCCTCCCTGAGTGTATTGAAGATCAACTCTTATTTCCGAGAAGTTTCAGCTAGAAGATCGAAGTTACGAATCTCTTTTTTTTTTAATTCTTATCACCTCGACGTCCCAGTGGAGCAGGCCAAAGCTACTAATGCCTCATCCCTGAGTGTATTGAGGATCAAATCTTATTTTCGAGAAGTTTCAGCGAGAAGATCGAAGTTACGAATCTCTTCTTTCTGAATTCTTATCACCTCGAAGTCGATGGAAGCGAGCAGCCGAAGCTACTAATGCCTCCTCCCTGAGTGTATTGAAGATCAACTCTTATTTCTGAGAAGTTTCAGCTAGAAGATCGAAGTTACGAATCTCTTCTTTTTGAATTCTTATCACCTCGACGTCCTAGTGGAGTAGGCCGAAGCTACTAATGCCTCCTCCCTGAGTGTATTGAGGATCAACTCTTATTTCTGAGAAGTTTCAGCTAGAAGATCGAAGTTACGAATCTCTTCTTTTTGAATTCTTATCACCTCGACGTCCCAGTGGAGCAGGCCGAAGCTACTAATGCCTCCTCCCTGAGTGTATTGAGGATCAACTCTTATTTCCGAGAAGTTTCAGTGAGAAGATCGAAGTTGCAAATCTCTTCTTTCTGAATTCTTATCACCTCAAAGTCCAGTGGAGCAGGCCGAAGCTACTAATGCCTTCTCCCTGAGTGTATTGAGGATCAACTCTTATTTCTGAGAAGTTTCAGCGAGAAGATCGAAGTTACGAATCTCTGCTCTCTGGATTCTTATCACTGCAAAGTTCTAGGGGAGTGGATCGAAGCTACAAATCTCTTCTCCCCGAAATTGCATAGGAGTCGGTCGAAGCGCCAGTTCCTATGACCTAGAAGATGCAGTGGGATAGAGCGAAGCTACTTGAAAGAAAGAAGAGCCAAGAAGCCGAGATCTTACAAGACCAGGCAAATTTGGCTCTCTTTAAAGTCTTTGCTTCATTCCCGTTACACGACAATAAGCAAAGAGGGGCAGCTGTAAGAGCCCAAATTTGCCCGGGCCCGAATAAAAAAAAAACAAAAGAGAAAAAATAAAAAGTCCAGTTAACAGTCCCAAATTACAAGGCCCAAAATAAACAAGCCCAAAATACTAACTAAAACCCGGAGCCCAATTGACAAATCATTAAAACCCAATTAATAGCCCACCAAGCCCAACTACACAGCTCAAACAGTACAGGCCCTAAACCACTAAACCCAAACCAGGGGTGACGGCCCAAGGACGAATGGCCCAGAACCAGTGGCTAAACAGAAGCCCTAGGGTTTCCCTTTCCAGCGCCGCCACCGCGTATTTCACACATGCGTCTCGCATCGTTTTAGCTTCCCACGCGCGTCGGTTCCCATGCCCACGCCTCCTGACGGTTGTAGCTCCCCCAAGCGCCTCGGCTCCATCATCTACATGCCTTGCCCATGCCTTGCAAGAAGAACAGATAACAAAAAATGAAAGAAAAGAGAAAAAGAAATCTGTAAAAAACTCGGTTATAAAAACCAAAAGAAAAAGCTTTGTAAAGGGTTCTTCGATTCGAAAAATCCAAAAAAAATACGAATCATCAGCAATTAAGAGAATAGAAGCTTAAGGTTGATTTAGTTTTTGTATTTTCTATTATTGTTTACGTTTTTTTTTCTCTATATATTTTATTTTAAAAAATAAAAAATAAAAACTTTTACAAACAAAAATCAAAAGAAAGGCGAGGAGGACCTTACCTGAACCACCAGAGGCGTGTCTCGGAGCCCCTCCCTTCTCCGTCGTCAAGGCCGAAAGTGGAGGAGGAGGCTTTCTCTTTCGAGTTTTGAGGAGCCAAGGCTCGGCCTCCTAGCGAACTCCGGAAACAGGGCCCAAAGGCCCATCTCCACGCATCGTCGACCACCGAACTGGTGGTGGTGCGTCGAACGGCAGGAGAAATCCCTGTTAGTCGGGGAAGACGAAAGGAAAAAAGGGGTTTTGGCTGCTGTGTTTTAAAATTATTAGGTTTAAAATCTGACTTTGGGGAAATTTTGGGGCTTTATGCATCAAACAAAACGGCGCCGTTAGGTCCAAGGGAGGCTGCGCATATCCCTTCAATGGGATATTTGCGCGAATGGCCCCTCCCTTCAGCGGCTCCGTTCGATTAGGCTCCCTTCACATTTTTTCTTGCTTTTAAATGCGACCCCAAATATTTCTTTCTATCCCGATTTAGTCCTACACCGAAACGCTGAGCATCAGGGTGGGTTATTTACCCATTTGATCCCCGTGAGTTATTGCGCGCGTCGTTGCGGTCCCTGTTCGCATTTTCTTTGATTTATTTCAATTTTAGACCCCTGACTTTCATCCTGATTTCGTTATAATCCTTGATTTGCTTAATAAATTTATTTATTCATTTGTTTTCTTTATAAATCATATTATTATTATTATTATTTATATATTTATTATTATCACTATTATATTTTTACTATAATTTGTTTATTATTGCTACTATTATTATTATTTTTTTGTGCCTATTATTTCATTTTATACTATTTCTTATTTTTAAGCATCCTATATTATTTTATCATTATCATTACCATTATTTTATTTTATTTTATTTCTTATTATCATTATTGTTCCAATTATTATTATTATTATTATTATACTTCCTTTTTGAATTTATTACTTATTATTATTTTATTTTCATTTTTACCTTTGTTTTTATTTCTTTTTGTCGACTTGTTTAATTTATTCTCATCTTTTATTGTCACTCATATTATACAAGTATTATTCCATTATGCGCGTAAATACGGTGATTCATGTTTTTATTCATGCTTATTAACTTCTATCCAATACAAATGTGATTCTTCCATAAAGGCAATATTCCGTATTTAGAAATTCGGGGAAAATCTGGCCCTAACTTATTGGGTTTTGATTTTTCTCGTTTAACCTAAATAGTGAAATATCCTTTTAAAATAAAAAGTTTTGTTTTGAAATAAAGGCAATATCCCGTATTTGGAATCTTGAAGAATTGAGCCCTAACTTACTGAGTTCCGGTTCCTTATTTGACAAATAACATGATATCCTCCTCAAACTTAAAATCGAGTTTTAAAGTCAAAAGACAAGCTCAGTTCGGGAGATCAAAATGTTGTGCCCTAACTTACTGAGTAGGACATTTTATCTCTTCGAAATTAGAGGGTCTTATCATCCATTTTCGAATTGTTCAAAATAAAAGAGGATCGTATTTCCAAATCTTTTCAAATTTTCGACATTAAGACATTAGTTAATCAGTTAGGTACCAATTTTAGGCGTATCGATGGTGCTAACGCTTCCTCGTGCGTAACTGACTCCCGAACCCGTTTTTGAATTTCGTAGACCAAAATCGTTGTTTTGATAAATCAAATTGTTTATTAAAAACAACAGTTTTATGAGGTGACCCGATCACACCTCATCAAAAAGGATTGGTGGCGAATCCCGTTTTTATTTTCATTTTCAAAACCCAAGTCGATCCCCATTTTCAAAAAAATGGTTTCGACAATCATCTAACCACAACATTGCTTCATGGGAAGGACACGATCACATTTGATGCAGTCTGTAGTACGTTGTATAGATCTGAGACTCGAAAGAAAGATAAAAGAGATCACAGAGATACAACTGCAGAAGTCTTAACAGTAAGAGGTCGTTCACGTAGCAACAAACCTGATAGAAGAGGAAAGTCCAAAGGGAGACCCGCCAAAGATGAATGTGCCTTTTGTCGTGAGAAAGGGTATTGGAAAAAGAATTTTCCTAAGTTACAAAAGGGCAAGGCTATTTCTAATGCATGTGTAGCGGAGCATGATGAGGAGTCAGACTTTAGCTTGGTTGGCATGGCAATGGCATGTCATACTGATGAGTGGATTTTGGATTCGGGATGTACTTACCATATGTGTCCTAATAAGAACTGGTTTTTTAGTCTTAAAGAACTAAAAGGTGGAGTCGTTCTTATGGGCAATGACAGTGCTTATAAGACAATGGGAGTAGGTACAATCCAATTGAAGAATAACGACGGCTCAATCCAAGTCTTGATTGATGTTCGCTACGTACCTAGCTTGAAGAAAAATCTCATCTCATTAGAGGCCTTAGAATCTAAAGGGCTCATAATCACTTTGAGAGATGGATTACTAAAGGTAGTAGCTGGGAAATTGACGCTGATGAAAGGCACAAGAAGAAATAACTTGTACTTTTTAAATGGAAGTACAATTATTGGATCAACATCAACAGTTTCTGCAAAAGATGCAGATTCAGAGGCTACCAGGTTATGGCATATGCGATTGGGACATGCTGGTGAAAAAGCTTTGCAGACTTTGGCGAAGCAAGGCTTGTTGAAAGGTGTAAATTCTTGCAAATTGGAATTCTGTGAACATTGTGTTCTGGGCAAGCAGACGAGGTTAAAATTTGGTTCAGCAATTCACAATACAAAAGAAATTCTGGACTACGTTCACAGTGATGTATAGGGACCTACCAAAGTGGCTTCTTTGGGAGGTATGCACTATTTTGTTACTTTTGTTGATGATTATTCAAGAAAAGCATGGGTGTATCTAATGAAAAGAAAAAGTGAAGTATTGGATGCATTTCTAAAATGGAAGAAGATTGTGGAAACTCAGACTGGTTGAAAGGTCAAACGACTTCGATCAGACAATGGTACTGAGTACAAAAATGATCCATTTCTACAAGTATGTCAAGATGAGGGCATTGTGCGACACTTCACTGTTCGGGATACACCACAACAGAATGGGGTGGCAGAACGTATGAATCGAACTATACTGGAGAAAGTTCGATGTATGTTGTCCAATGCTGGATTGGGCAATGAATTTTGGGCTGAGGCAGTTACATATGCGTGCCATCTAATTAACCGTTTGCCATCATCTACAATAAATGGAAAAACTCCTATGGAGATGTGGACTGGTAAATCTGCTACTGATTATGATTCTTTACATGTTTTTGGTTCCACTGCATATTATCATGTAAAAGAATCGAAGTTAGAACCAAGAGCAAAGAAAGCATTATTCTTGGGTATAACTGGTGGAGTAAAAGGATACCGTCTCTGGTGTCCTAATACAAGGAAGATTGTCTTCAGCAGAGATGTGACTTTTGATGAATCAACCATGTTAAAGGATTCACAAAAGGATGACAAAACCAGTAGTACTTTGCAGCAGGTGGAGCTTGAAAAGGTTAATGATGAACCAGTTAATATTGGAAGGACAGATGATGAAGAAGTTTCGACCCAAGAACCTCTACAGTAACAAGATTCAATTGCTTATAGGAGGCCAAGAAGAGAGATTCGTAAGCCTGCTCGCTTTGATGATATAGTGGCCTATGCACTTCCAATTGCAGATGATGATGCTCCTTCTACTTACACAGAAGCAATACGTAACCCTAATGGTGTAAAGTGGAAGCAAGCCATGAATGAAGAAATGCAGTCTCTTCATCAAAATAGGACTTGGGAGTTGGTGACATTGCCCAAGGGAAAGAAGGCAATTGGATGCAAATGGGTATATGCAAAGAAGGAAGGATTTCCTGGTAAAAATGAAATTCGGTACAAGGCTAGATTGGTAGCAAAGGGTTACGCTCAGAAAGAAGGAATAGACTACAATGAAGTGTTTACTCCGGTTGTGAAGCATTCATCTATTCGAACTTTACTAGCCTTGGTTGCGCAATATGATCTTGAACTAGTTCAGCTTGATGTGAAGACCGCGTTTTTACACGGTGATTTGGAAGAGGAAATCTATATGACTCGGCGGATGGATTCAAGGTTCTTTCGTAAAGAAAACTGGGTTTGCAAACTGACGAAGTCGCTTTATGGATTGAAACAATCTCCGAGGCAGTGGTACAAGCGATTTGATCAGTTCATGAAAGGGCAAAGGTACACAAGAAGTAAATTTGATCATTGTGTGTATTTCCAGAAGCTTCAAGAAGGAACTTTCATATACTTGCTCTTATATGTTGATGATATGCTAATAGCATCTAAGAGCAAAGTTGAGATTGAGAGATTGAAGACTCAACTCAATCTCGAGTTTGAGATGAAAGATCTAGGTGAAGCTAAGAAGATTCTTGGCATGGAAATATGTAGAGATAGAGCCCATGGTAGAGTTAGCTTGTCTCAGAAGCAGTATTTGAAGAAGGTACTACAGCAGTTTGGCATGAACGAGCAGACAAAACCTGTAAGTACCCCGTTGGCTTCTCATTTCAAGCTTTCTGCACAACTATCTCCTTCGACGAATATGGAACGAGAATACATGTTGCAAGTTTCGTATTCTAATGCAGTGGGTAGCTTGATGTATGCAATGGTGTGTACAAGACTCGACATTTCACGAGTGATTAGTATAGTGAGCGGTATATGCATAATCACTCGAAAAGGACATTGGCAAGTCGTGAAATGGATTCTACGGTATATTAAAAAGATCGTGGATGTTGGATTCTTTGTTCGAAAGGGATAATACACTTGGTAAAAGTGTTATTGGGTACGTTGATTACGACTATGCGGTGATTTGGACAAACGAAGATCAACTACCGGTTATGTGTTTACACTTATTTGGAGGACCAATAAGTTGGAAGTCTACACTACGATCTCTGATTGCATTGTCAACCACAGAAGCCGAATACATGGCTGTAACAGAGGCTGTAAAGGAAGCTATTTGGTTACAAGGTATGGCTAAAACCTTGGGATTGGTTCAGGAGCATATTAACGTGTATTGTGATAGTCAAAGTGCTATTCATTTAGCAAAGAATCAAGTCTATCATGCACGTACAAAGCATATCGACGTACGATTCCATTTTGTGCGGGAAATTATTGATGAAGGGAAAATTCGTCTTGAGAAGATTAAGATCGCAGATAATCCATGAGATATGATGACCAAGGTGGTAATAAAGACAACCAAGTTCGAACATTGTTTGAACTTGATCAATATCCTGGAAGTTTAACAGTTGAAGAAGGCACTATCAAGTATTGTTGGCAAAGGTAGAAAGAATTGTGTGAAGATAAGATTATCCTAATCAAATCTTCAAGGTGGAGATTATTAGCAGCAGCCCATTATCTTTGAAAAGTCAAAGATAATGGGTGTCAGGGGTTGGCACCGAAAATAAGCATTTAAGGCACCAAAATTTAGTTTGAAATTTGGCATGGGTTAATTGCAATTTTGGTCCCTATTTGTATAGCTACTTTGCAAGTTAATCCTTGAACCTCAACTATAAATAGGCCTAACCATTTCTCATTTTCTTCATCCCAAAATTTGCCATTCTCTACTTAAGGCATTGTTCTCTCTCCCTATTTGTAAATTTTCACTTGTAATTTTGGAGTGAAATATATTTGGTAGTGCCCGAGGGACGTAGGCAAAATTTCTTAACCTCGTTAAAATTCTCGGTGTTCTTTATTATTTATTTTTCATATTTTGTGAGTGTGATTGTAGTGATTTATTGTGCTATTAAATTACAGTAGAGGGATATTCTGGCTAGGAAAGACACGGTACTTAAGTGATCCTCGTGATCCACCTCTCTTTCCTGGGAATTAAACTTAGTGTGATTTTTCAGTACAATAATTTTACTCTTTTACACGCTTCCGCACAACAGGAGCTTTCCTCTTTGTAAACTTTGTATCTTTCTAACATTTCAAAGTTTAATATTCCAGCAGATAGGACAATGTTGAGGTTTGGAAACTCGGAACATTTTGAAATTCATGGTTGGGAGGAGTTGGCATCTCTATCACATCATGGGTTTAGTTTAGTTGGACATCGTTTCATTTCCATTTGGCGTTGTCCTCAACTGCAGTCTTTGAAAGCTGAGGAAGCTGAATTGCAACCTGACAAGATTTCACGTGTTGAATCTTTGAATATTGTTTCTTGTGATAGGCTCAATAGACTGCCACAAGTCTTACATGAGCTCACATTCCTTACAGTGATGGACATTAATGATTGTCGAAGCTTGGTTTCTTTTGCAGAGAATAACTTACCTCCTAATTTAAAAAAGCTGAGAATTAGAGACTGTGAGAATTTGGAGTATTTGGTTGATGAAAATGAAGATAATAAGAGTATGAGTAGTACCCTCTGTCTTCTTGAGGACTTGTCTATCATTAAGTGTCCATCTCTAATGTCTTTGTCATCGAAGGGGCACAAAAATATTTGCAATCAGCTTCAACTTCTCTGTATTACCGAATGCTCAAAGCTGAGTCGCCTATTTTCAAACACCAAGTTTCCCATAACGCTTAAACGTTTGACAGTTTGGGACTGTCCAGAGTTGGAATACATAGCCCAAGAGTTTGAGGAAACCACTTGTCTTGAATCTATCGAAATTTCCAGATCTGGAATTAAATCTCTACCACGAGGACTAGACAAGCTCATCCATCTCCAAAGATTTCGTTGTGTTCGTGTTCAAATTTGGTTTCTTTTGAAGAAAGTGGGTTGCCCACCACCAGCTTCAGAGCTTTCGAAGTTTTTAATTGTGGAAATTTTGGAGCCCTTCCTAATTGCGTGGCCAGCATCACATCCCTGCGTCATTTAAATGTGTACGACTGTTCGGCTGACATATCATTTCCGTCGGAGGGATTCCCTGCCAATCTCACATCACTTGCAATCTCAAACGCACCCAAAATTTATAGGTCACTTGTGGAATGGGGATTAAATAGACTCACCTCTCTTCAACAATTGGCCATTAGAGGTGGAGGATGCTCAAACGTGGTGTCGTTCCCAGAAGAAGGGATTGGAATGATGCTGCCTCCTTCTCTCACCCGTATCTCCCTTTTTGAATTTGAGAACCTGGAATTCATGTTATCCGAGGGCTTTCAAGACCTCGCCTCTCTTCAAGAATTGGTGATCGATAATTGTCCCAAGCTAACATCTCTTCCGGAAAAAGTCATGCTTCTCTCGCTTGGACGTTTATTTATTTACAGTTGTCCGTTGTTGAAAGAAGAGTGCTCAAACGATAAAGGACGAGAGTGGTCTAAGATTTCCCACATACCCCTTGTTAGAATTGATGGTAAAAGAGTCATCCCGGGGGAACTGGAATGAAAGATGAGCTGCAAAATCTGTGATTGGTTTCTTCAGAGTCATGGGACAGGTACAAAAAACCATTTCAAACATTTCTAACTTTCCTTAGGAACAAGATAATAATAGGAATGAGTATAAATTTATTGAATGATAATTGCAGGGATTGAAAGCTAAGTTGGGGTGGAAGTGAGCTTTCAGAAAGATCCTTTGAAGGAAAAGTAAAAAGATGTCACTTCTCTTCGGTATTTGTATATAACCATCCTGATGCCATTGAAGAGAATTTTTGTCATTTTGGAGAATATTTTGGATTCGTAGATGTGATGAATTTGGTATAGTTTAAACCATATGATATAAGCATGTTTAACATTACTTATTTCCATCATTTTGCAGTATTCCTGTCTGATCTTTCTTATATATTTATTTATTTTTAGAGGTGATGAAAGCTAAATACTTGAGAGTTCTTTGGTAGCCGTTGCTTCGTTGAGGACCGCACAGGCTAACACTCAAACCACAGGTGTGAAAACATTTAAACCTTAACCAATTTGATGGCTGTTTAGTTCGATAATATGTGATTGTCCTGAGGAACAAGATGATAATAGCAATCAATACTAACCTTGGGTTTGATTTGTTACATGCTGATGTGGATGGAAATGGCACTATTGATTACATTGAATTTATTACTGCTACAATGCATAGACATATGCTCGAAAGAGATGAACATCTTTATAAAGCTTTTCAACATTTTGACAAGGACAACAGTGGGTGAGTTTTTTTTTTTTAAATCTTTTTTAATTTCCATTTGTTTTCCTCAACTGCAATTCTCCGGTGTTACTCGGACTTGGAAGGGGTGTTGTATGTGAGTGTGTGTTCATCATAGGCATAGGCATGCTCCATTTTTCTCCAAAAATTTCATGTTTTTGGAGGCTTCTTGGATGATTATATCTCTCTTCTATCCAGATAAGTGTATGGTATTTATTACGATTGCAGTCCACATGCAGCTCCGAACTCATCATATTTAGAGCAAATCATATCGACCATTATTTCATTCCATTCTTTCGTCAGCCAGAATCAACTTGTTTGAAACATTTTTTTTTCTTCCTGTTCAGACATATCACAAGAGATGAGCTTGAAGCTGCCATGAAAGAATACGGAATGGGTGACGACGACACAATCAAAGAAATTATATCCGAAGTTGACACCGACAATGTAAGAGCACCCCTATTTTTCAACCTTTTGAAGCACTTTGTTCTTTGCAATATGATGGCAATATGGCATATTGATTATTATTTATGCATTTGTTTTTACAGGATGGTAAAATCAACTATGAGGAGTTCAGGGCCATGATGAGAAGTGGAACCCAACAAGGGCAACTGTTTTAAGAATTTATGTATATATGACTTGATTTGCAGAAATCAACTACAAAAATTTCCCAAATTTCGTGCATAAATGGCTTTAACAGAGATGTTCTAGGTTTCTTTACTTTGTTATGCTTGAGTCTTCATTTTGCAGAGTCTTGTGCTTATAAATTCGATGAATCAGCTGTCAACTAAACTTAATTTAAGTATTTCAATGCTTGATTTAAATAGCTGATTGGTTGGTTTGTTTTATAGTGTTCCACTAACTATAAATGAATAGGTGTAATTAATCAAAAGATTATATTTTTTGATTTTTTGAAAAAGAATTATAACAATTTAAATAATATTATTTGAATAGTTATAATTAAATGAATAATTAAATGTTTATTTTAAAAACATTATTATTCAGAAAGACACCTATTGATGAAAGGTGCCTCTATGAAGAGACATGAAAATTCCTATAAATAGGAATAAGATTTCATTTGGAAATTATACGAACAAATTCTAATATTCTTTCTTTCTTCCTTCATTTTCTAATATTGTTAGATTGCTTTATAAAGTATTACTGTAGAAATCCTTTATAGAAATTGAGTTTCTTGTCATACATTGCTCAGTGTGTAGTGGGTTATTCTCGTCAGTGCAAAACGCAAATAGCCATTGGCTTCATTGTATCATCAAGGTTAATTTGCTTGGAACTCGTTTGCACACCAAAGATAGGTGGGGGCGAATATAACCTTAAAGATAGTGGTTTGATACACGCCTTGGAGCCTTGTCCTATTTCTTCTTCTGTTCGAGATTCGTTCGTGTGTTCGAGATTTTCCTCACCAGAGATTTGTACTAACAATTTTAAGGTTATATTCCATGATGACTACAACAACTAATGAAAGTGGAACACTAAGGGAGTTGGCTTCCAATTTTGTCAAACTTGATCGGTTTGATGGTGGCAATTTTCGACGATGGCAGAAAAAGATGCACTTCTTATTATCAACTTTGAAGATTGCTTATGTTTTGGATACTCCAAGACCTGAGGAGACTGAAAATGAATCTGTTGCTGCAACCCGAGAAAGACAAAAATGGGACAATGCTGATTATATGTGCATGGGCCACATATTGAATGGTTTATATGATGGTTTGTTCGAAACCTACCAAAACGAGGTCACCGCTAAAGAATTATGGGACAAATTGGAGACAAGATACATGACCGAAGATGTTACAAGTAAGAAATTTCTTGTCAGTCGTTTCAATAATTATCAAATGATTGATGGTCGTTCTGTTATGGAACAATTCCGTGATATTGAAAAGATGCTGAATCAATTCAAGCAATATGATATGAAAATGGATGAAATGATTGTTGTATCCTCCATAATAGACAAACTTCCTCCATCTTGGAAAGACTTTAAAAGAAGTCTAAAACATAAGAAAGAGGAAATATCTCTTGAGGCTTTGGAAAATCATCTTTGTATTGAAGAAGAATATCGAAAGCAAGATCAGAATTTAAATTCCGAAAATGCCAAAGTGCATGTTACGGAGGAAGTACAGACTACTAAACCATTCAAGAGAAAGTTCAAACAGATTGATAGAGCACCTAAGTTTAAAAAGAAACAAAAGGGCTCATGCTATCATTGTGGTAAGCCGAGACATTTCAAGAATGAATGTCGATTTTTAAAGAAGAAATCATCTTCTAAGGCTGATAATAACGAAAAGTTTGTTGCAATGATATCTGAAATTAATATGGCACAAGATGATAATACATGGTGGATTGATACCGGAGCAACCAAACATGTGTGCAAAGACAAAAGCATGTTCACAAAGTTCACACAATGTGAAAATGACAATGTCTTGTACATGGGAAATTCTTCCACCGCAGCAATCAAAGGCAAAGGGTCTGTTGAACTGCAATTCACTTCTGTAAAGGTTTTAACCTTAAATGATGTTTATTATGTACCAGAAGTTAGAAAGAATTTAGTGTTTGGAAGTCTGTTAAATAAGTTTGGTTTCAAACTTGTTTTTGAGGCAGATAAGTTTATTTTGTCTAAGGGAGGAATTTTTGTAGGGGAAGGGTATATGTATGAGAGTATGTTCAAATTGAATATTATTAATAAGAATAAAAATACTATTTCTGCTTATATGGTTGAATCTTTTTGTTTATGGCATTATAGATTAGGTCATTTGAATTATAGAAAATTGAATGACATGTATAAGTTACATTTAATTCCTATTTTTAATAATAATATTGAAAAATGCAATACATGTATGTTGACTAAAATTACAAGAAACCCTTTCCCTAAGGTTAAAAGAAAAACAAAATTACTTGATTTGATACATAGTGATTTATGTGACATACATAATACTCCTACATTAGGTGGAAAGAAATATTTTGTTACTTTTATTGATGATTGTTCTAGATATTGTTATGTATATTTATTGCATTCAAAAGATGAAGCGCTTGATAAATTTAAAGTTTATAAATCTGAAGTTGAACTTCAGTGTGAATCATTTATCAAGTGCTTAAGATCGGATAGAGGTGGAGAATACTATAATCCAAGTTATTTTGAATCCACTGGGATTGTCCATCAAGTTTCAGCCCCTTACACACCACAGCAAAATGGTGTAGCTGAAAGGAAAAATAGAGTATTGACTGAAATGGTAAATTCAATGTTATCATATTCGGTGTATTGGACAAGGTTTTTTGGGGAGAAGTTGTTTCTAATGACTTGTCATATATTGAATAGAGTTCCTAATAAGGAAACTAAAATAACCCCTTATGAACAATGGAATAAAAGGAAACCAAACCTTAATTATTTGAAGGTTTGGGGTTGTAGAGCTATTGTCAAAGGTCCAACACCTAAACGTAAAAAGTTAGGTGAAAGAGGAATTGAATGCATATTTATAGGATATGCACATAATAGCAAGGCATATAGGTTCATGGTAATTGAACCAAATGATTCAATTTCAATTAATACTGTTATTGAATCAATAGATGTTATTTTTGATGAAAATAGATTTAATTCTATATTAAGACAATTATAGGCACAACAATTGATTCATTCTTCAAATGAGAATGAGATTCCATTGGAACAAATTGATAATAATGACAAATCTTGTCAAGAATTAAGAAGAAGTAAGAGAATTAAAAGGTCAAAGATTTTGGACCAGATTTCATTATGTTTCTTGTAGAAGGAAAAGGTGAAAGTATATGCAATAAGATACCTTATTGTTATAATACGGAATCTGATCCTATTACATTTGAAGAGGCAATGAAATCTTAAGACTCTGCTTTTTGGAAAGAAGCAATAAATGATGAGATGGATTCAATAATGGGAAATCAAACTTGGATCTTAGTTGATCTTCCACCGGGTTCCAAACCAATAGGTTGTAAATGGATCTTCAAAAAGAAAATGAAGGTCGATGGAACCATTGATAAGTTTAAAGCAAGGTTGGTAGCCAAAGGTTTTACACAAAAACAAGGTATTGATTACTTTGATACCTATGCACCAGTAGCAAGAATTGCTACAATTAGACTCTTAATATCACTTACCTCTATATATAATTTGGTTGTTCACCAAATGGATGTTAAAACTGCATTTTAAAATGGTGAATTGGAAGAGGAAGTGTACATGGAACAACCAGAAGGATTTGTTGTTCTAGGACAAGAGCATAAGGCATGTAAGCTTGTTAAATCTTTATATGGACTTAAACAAGCACCAAAATAATGGCACCAAAAGTTTGACAATGTTGTTTTAGCTAATGGCTATAAAACAGATGAATCCGATAAGGGCATATAAGCAAATTTGAAAATGAAAAAGGTGTCATAATTTGCTTATATGTAGATGACATGCTCATTTTTGGCACGGATTTGGAACAAATAGAAAACACAAAGAAATTATTGTCAAACAACTTTGCTATGAAGGATATGGGTGTAGCAGATGTTATTCTTAGGATTAAAATAACCCGAGATGAAAGCACTATAGCTTTATCACAATCACATTACATTGAAAAGGTGCTTAAAAAGTTTGATATTTTCAACTGTATACCAGCATCTACACCCATGGATCCTCAAATAAAATTAGTATCTAATGCTGGTAGGAAAATTAATCAATTGAAATATGCAAGTCTAATTGGTTGTCTTATGTACATAATGACTTGTACAAGACCAGATATTGCATATGCTGTTGGGAAATTGAGTAGGTACACAAGTAATCCAAGTAGTTTGCATTGGCAAGCATTGAATAGAGTACTTAGGTACTTGAAGAAAACTATTAAGTATGGATTGTGTTATAATGGATATCCTCCAGTTTTAGAAGGGTATTCAGATGCTAGTTGGATTACAAGTTTGGAAGATTATGCATCTACTAGTGGATGGATCTTCATTCTTGGTGGAGGAGCCATTTCTTGGGGTTCCAAGAAACAAACATGTATTACTGATTCCACCATGGCAGCAGAATTTATTGCATTAGCCGCTGCATCTAAAGAAGCAGAATGGTTAAGAAATTTACTTTATGATGTACCTTTATGGCCTAAGCCAATTTCACCTATTTCTATCCGTTGTGATAGTGAGGCTACTCTAGCAAAGGCATATAGCCAAGTATATAATGGAAAGTCTAGACACATTGGATTAAGACATAGTTATGTCCGACAATTAATCTCTGATGGAGTGATCACTATTAATTATGTGAGGTCAAGTGAAAATTTGGCGGATCCTTTGACAAAAAGTCTTGCTAGAGATGCAATAGAAAGGACCTCAAAAGGGATAGGACTCAAGCCCATTAATTAGAGTCATCCATGATGGAAACTCGACTCAACGCTTGGTATAACGTCAAGTCTTGAGTTCAATGAGACAAAGTACATCATTAGTATGTGACTGTTAGCACTATAAATAAATCCATCCTAAGATTAAAGTGCTAGGAACCCGTAATGATAAGGGAAGGATGAATAATGTACTCTTAATGGACCCATAACATAAATATGTTAGAGTGTTATAATTACGGGAACACTCTTGATGGGATCTACCTATGTGAGTGGAAGTGTGGCCGCTTCTAGGAGCTCAAGGGCTTGGCTCTGACAGCACTCATGAAAAGAGGACACAGACACATGGCCATAATAGTGTCCCTAGATACTATGCATTGACCGATGTTGAAATCATTGTGTGAGATGTGTTCGGTTAATCAAATGAAATAGTTGGTTCAAAGCTTAGTCTACCATGCAATTTCGATTAACTTTAACATGTTTTCACTAAGTGAAGGTTCAATCGTAAGATACCTTCATTTATGCAAATTGATTTCCAAGAATATCAAAATCTAAAATATTTTGAAAATGGGGGGAGATTGTTGGAACATTTTCAAATATTTATAGTGTTCCAATAACTATAAATGAATAGGTGTAATTAATCAAAAGATTATATTTTTTGATATTTTGAAAAAGGATTATAACTATTTAAATAATATTATTTGAATAGTTATAATTAAATTAATAATTATATGTTTATTTTAAAAACATTATTATTCAGAAAGACACCTATTGATGAAAGGTGTCTCTATGAAGAGACTTGAAAATTCCTATAAATAGGAATAAGATTTCATTTGGAAATCATACGAACAAATTCTAATATTCTTTCTTTCTTCCTTCATTTTCTAATATTGTTAGATTGCTCTATAAAGTATTACTGCAGAAATCCTTTATAGAAATTGAGTTTCTTGTCATACATTGCTCAGTGTGTAGTGGGCTATTCTCGTCAGTGTAAAACGTAAATAACCATTGGCTTCATTGTATCCTCAATGTTAATTTGCTTGGAACTCGTTTGCACACCAAAGATAGGTGGGGGCGAATATAACCTTAAAGATAGTGGTTTGATACACGCCTTGGAGCCTTGTCTATTTCTTCTTCTGTTCGAGATTCGTTCGTGTGTTCGAGATTTTCCTCACCGGAGATTTGTACTAACAGAAGAGTTACAGCAATGTTAAAAAAAATAGTATATGTAAGGATTGGTGCTGCCAAAGAGCTTGGCGGCAACAAAAAAATTTTAATGAAAAAAAAATAGCCTAGTGTCACCAATGAGAACAATGACACAAAAAAAAAAAAAATCAAACTTTCTAACAGAAAAATACACCGGTGTCGCCGATGGCAAGGGCGACACCAAAAAAATTCTATTTTTTTATAAAACATTATTTTTTTTATGGGCGTCGCCAAGGAGAACGACAGCAAAAAAAAGAAGCTTTTACAAAAGCTTTGACACATCTAAAAACACACTAGTACATTCAATGACAACGAGCGATACCAATTAAATATTTTTTTCCTTTTCTCCTAGAATACCGGTATTTTTTACGGGGTGGATGATTATATATATTGGTGCCACCAATGGCACGACGACACTCAAAAATTAATTTTTATTAAACCGGACAATAATTGGGTAATTATTAGGGGTGGTGCCACCAATTGCAACTTCAACATCGAGTTTTACTCTAACAAACGAATCATTTATGTAAATGATTTTGGAAGAGGATTATTTTCATAATTAATCAAAAGTTTTAGATATTATTGAAAAAAAAGCCGCTTAGGTTCGTTTCTATTTTACTTTTGTTTTATACATATTGATATTCAATAATGTTACATTATTTGTATATTTGGAAATTGCTTGCACGTTTATGAATAATTACATTTCACATATATTCGTTTTTTTTAGAAAATTAGGTAGTATTCTAGAAAGTTAATCATTTTGAGTTACCGTTTAAATTTTAAATATTTCACAATAAACTTGATATCCATAGGTATGGGTGAATAAAATTCGATTTAATTTAAAAAAATGAATTATTTTTTGAATTTTGAGTTAATCGAATCGAGTTATTTGAATTATTCGAGTCAACTCGAATTGCTCTAATAAGTAATTCGAGTTTCGAGTTCGAATCGAGTTGAATTTTACAATTCAAATAACTTGAATAATTTGAATAATAAATTGGTGTAAATACTCTTTTGGTCACTGTCAAGTTTGAAAATGAGCAAATTTGTGTCTCTCTCAATAAAAATTACAAAAAAAATAATTCAAATTTTATATTTTTTAATAAAATTCTAAAAAAATATATAAAGAAAGTTAAAAAGTTAAAAATTGTCTACAATAATAATTTTAGGACCTAAATAAGTTAATTAATTATTCAAGTTTATCGTAATAAAATATTTATTATTATTATTTTGCTTTGAAAAAGTTTTCAAATTTATGTGCTATAACATGTAATTAGTTATATTATAACAATATTTTAATTTGGCATATTTAATTTTTTAATTTAACTTGAACAATTTCATTCTATTCCGCTCGACTCGAATTTTATTTCACTTAACTCGTTTCGAAAAAAATTAAATTGAGTTAGAACGATAAAATATAATTCGTCAACTTAATTAAAACAGAATTTTTTTTATTCGATTCGTTTGAACACTCGCTACTATCCACGTATATCAAAGTATTATAATCATAACTAATAATTACTTTGATTCCAAAGCGTGAAAAACTCGTTGATATTAACAATTATATTGAACTTGACTATAATGAGTGTTGAAATATTCCTAAAAAAATCTATTTTAAAAAACAATTAGATAAAATAATTACAATTATATTGAACTAAAATCCATTGAATAAAATTAATTTATTGTTAAATTATGCATTGAAACACAAAACTTGTAATAAAATATAATGTAATAAAAATTATCGAATTAATTTACAAATTATAATGTAATAAAAATTATTTGCTCTCTTTTCAATGAGATTATCTTTTGACTAAAGCATCTTTAGCTGGCCAATAATATCATAAAGCGAATAAAATGAAGAAATTGGTAAGCCAATAAAATCATTCCAATAACTGTGACCTGTTTTCCACTTTCTTGTGTTTTCCATCTCATTTGTCTCTATTCATTTGACTTCATCTCCATTTCTTTCCCTCAATTTCCCTTTCCTTCTTCATCTCTCTCTTTGATTTCTTTGTCCCAATTCCACCATGTCTGTCTTTGGAGAGGCTGCTCTTTCTGCCTTTTTGGAGCTGTTGTCTGCCAAGTTGCTTGTTTCTGTACTCAACTTTGTGGCCGATCACAGGCAAGTCCACCAGCAACTCAAGCTGTGGCAATCCATATTACCCGAGATCAAAGCAGTGTTGAACCATGCAGAGGAGAAGCAGATCAAGGACGAGGGTGTGAAGAATTGGTTGGACGATCTCCAAGACTTAGCTTACGATGTGGATGACATCTTGGACGAGTTCGTTTACCAAGAGTTACGTCTCAAGCTCCAAAAAACTCAAGCACAAGCCAGCACTAGTAAGGTACAGAAACTCATTCCTACCTGCTGTACTGGTGCTAATTTCTCTCCAACCTCTTTTAAGTTCAATACTAAGATGATTTCAAAGATAAAAGCAATCACTGATAGACTGAATAGTTTGAACACTCGAAGAAGTAGTTTGGGGTTGAGTGAGATCATGTCTCAAGGCGCAACTTCCAAGGGAAACAAACCCAGGCTGCAACCAACTTCCTTGATGGATGGAGCTGTGGAGTATGTTGGTAGAGCCAAGGAGAAGCAAGAAATGCTTGAGTTGCTCAAGAGTAACAATTCCGATGGAGTTTGTGTCCTTTCCATCGTTGGCATGGGAGGGATGGGGAAAACAACTCTTGCTCAGCTTGTTTACAATGATCCCAGCATTAAGGAGTCTTTCGATCACAAGTCCTGGGTATGCGTTTCTGATGACTTTGATGCTGTTAACATAACAAAGACGATTTTAAGATCCCTCGATGCTGACTCACGTGATGAGAATGACTTGAACTTGCTTCAAGTCAAGTTGAAGGAGAAGTTATCCGGAAAAAGGTTGTTGCTTGTTTTAGATGACATTTGGAACGAGAGTTACAGTGATTGGACCATCTTACGGGCTCCATTTGCAGCAGGAACCAAGATTATTGTAACTACTCGACACGAAAAGGTTTCATCTAATGTAGATCCGGTGAAACCGTTTTACTTGGATAAACTCTCGCATCATGATTGTTTATCCATATTTGCTCAGCATGCATTGAAAGCAAGAAGCTTTGATGGGCATCCCCAATTCAAAGAAATTGGAGAGAACATAGTGAGAAGGTGCAACGGCTTACCTTTGGCAGCAAAAGCCATTGGAAGCTTATTATGCACAGTTCAGGATCATAGTGAATGGGAAAAAGTATATGAGAGCGAGATATGGGACCTGCCAGAAGATCCATGTGGCTTAATTCCAGCTTTGCGATTAAGCTACCATTATCTTCCTCCGCACCTGAAACGATGCTTTGCATACTGCTCCATATTTCCTAAAGATTATGAATTTGGAGAAGAAGAGATAATCTTGTTATGGAGAGCAGAAGGTTTCTTGCAATCAAAAGCTAAAATTCAAGGCAAAGGTCTTGGAAACCAATATTTTCAAGATCTAGTGTCAAGGTCATTTTTTCAAAGATCTAGTGAAGACAAATCCCGTTTCGTGATGCATGATCTTATGAATGATTTAGCTCAATCAATTGCAGGAGAAATATGTTGCAGACTGGAGGGTGAAAAGCAACAAAAGTTTTCGCATCGTTCTCGTCACTCAGCTTATGATAGCGATGATCGGTATCACATTGTAAAGAAGTTTGAAGCATTTTATCAAATGACTTCTTTACGTACTTTCTCACGCTTACCCTTAAAGGTTCATCCTATTTTTAACTTTTTCTATTTATCTAATGTTGTCTTGGATGATTTATTGCCAAGACTCAGCTACTTAAGGGTTCTTTCTTTGTCTGGGTATGTGATCTTGGATTTGCCCGACTTTTTTGAAAATTTAAAACATCTACGCTACTTAAATTTTTCTAGAACCCTAATCAATTGTTTACCTGATTCTTTGAGTACTCTTTATCATTTGGAGACTTTAATATTAAGAGATTGTCCAAGGCTCAAAAATTTACCCTCGAAGATCGGAAACCTTGTCAACTTGCATTTTCTTGATATTAGAGGTGCAGATTCAATAAAAAGGATGCCCTCCGGATTTGATCAGCTCACCAAACTTCAAATCTTATCTGATTTTGTTATAGGGGAAGGTGATGGACATCTTCTTAGAGAATTGAAAAATTTGTCAAGCCTTAGAGGTCATTTTTGTCTTTCTGGATTGGAGAATGTTAATGGTCAAGATGCGAGGGAAGCTAAGTTAAATGAGAAGCTAGGGATTGATGGGTTAGAACTACAATGGGGTGCAGACTTTGAGAACAGTATAAGGAAGAAAGAAGTTGAAGAGCGGGTGTTGGGCTTTCTTCGTCCTCAGAAAAAGCTTGAGCAACTCATCATTGAGAATTACGGGGGTGTAAAATTCTCGTCTTGGATAGCAGATTCTTCCTTCAAGAATTTGTCGTCTTTGAAGCTTCGCAATTGTAAAAACTGCAAATCACTACCATCAGTTGGAAGGTTGCCAGTGTTAAAAGATCTTTCAATTATTGGTTTCGATCAAGTACAAAAGATTGGTGTTGAGCTCTTTGGAGAAAATCAATTGAATCCATTTGCATCTTTAGAGATTCTGTCTTTTGAGAGTCTTCCAAACTGGAAGGAGTGGGACACTTGTGAAGGAGGCGAGAAGGTTTTGAAACTCCCCAGCCTTCGTGAGCTTTCAATCAAAACCTGTCCTCAATTGTTGGGAAGGTTGCCTGCCCATCTTCCTTCCTTGCAAAAACTTGAAATTCGTGAGTGTACGAGTTTGGTAGTTTCAATATCAAGCTTCCCGTCACTGTGTAGATGCATTATACGAGGGTGTGCAGAACTGGTGGATGATTGCTCTTCTCCTGCAAAGGAGCTTTCCTCTTTCCAAACTTTGTCTCTTTCTAACATTTCAAAGTTTAATATTCCAGCAGATAGGACAATGTTGAGGTTTGGAAACTCGGAACATTTTCAAATTCATGGTTGGGAGGAGTTGGCATCTCTATCACAGCATGGGTTTAGTTTAGTTGGACATCGTTTCATTTCCGTTTGGCGTTGTCCTCAACTGCAGTCTTTGGAAGCCGAATTGCAACCTGACAAGATTTCACGTGTTGAATCTCTGAAGATAGATTCTTGTGATAGGCTCAATAGACTGCCACAAGTCTTACATAAGCTCACATTCCTTATAGTGATGGAAATTTATTATTGTCGAAGCTTGGTTTCTTTTGCAGAGAATAACTTACCTCCTAATTTAAAAAAGCTGAGAATTAGAAACTGTGAGAATTTGGAGTATTTGGTTGATGAAAATGAAGATAATAAGAGTATGAGTAGTACCCTCTGTCTTCTTGAGGACTTGGAAATCTCTTACTGTCCATCTCTAATGTCTTTGTCATCAAAGGGGCACAAAAATATTTGCAATCAGCTTCTACTTCTCAAAATTCACCACTGCTCAAAGCTGAGTTGCCTATTTTCAAACACCAAGTTTCCCATAACGCTTAAACATTTGAAAATTTGGGACTGTCCAGAGTTGGAATACATAGCCCAAGAGTTTGAGGAAACCGCTTGTCTTGAATCTATTCAAATTTCCGGATCTGGAATTAAATCTCTACCACGAGGACTAGACAAGCTCATCCATCTCCAGAAGATTTTGTTGTGTTCGTGTTCAAATTTGGTTTCTTTTGAAGAAAGTGGGTTGCCCACCACCAGCTTCATAGCTTTCCATGTTGATGGTTGTGGAAATTTTGGAGCCCTTCCTAAGTGCATGTCCAGCATCACCTCCCTGCGACATTTAAGTGTGTGCGACTGTTCGGCTGACATATCATTTCCATCGGAGGGATTCCTTGCCAATCTCACATCACTTGAAATCTCAAACGCACCCAAAATTTATAGGTCACTTGTGGAATGGGGATTAAATAGACTCACCTCTCTTCAAGTATTGACCATCGGAGGTGGAGGATGCTCAAACGTGGTGTCGTTCCCAGAAGAAGGGATTGGAATGATGTTGCCTCCTCCTCTCACCTGTATCAAGCTTTTTGAATTTGAGAACCTGGAATTCATGTTATCCGAGGGCTTTCAAGACCTCGCCTCTCTTCAAGAATTGGAGATCCATAATTGTCCCAAGCTAACATCTCTTCCGGAAAAAGACATGCTTCTCTCGCTTGGATATTTACGTATTTACAGTTGTTCGTTGCTGAAAGAAGAGTGCTCAAGCGATAAAGGACGAGAGTGGTCTAAGATTTCCCACATACCGCGTGTTCAAATTGATTTTAGAAATGTCATCCCGAGGGAATCAAATTGAAAGATGAGCTGCAAAATCTGTGATTGGCTTCTTCAGAGTCATGGGACAGGTACAAAAAGCCATTTCAAACATTTCTAACTTTCCTTAGGAACAAGATAATAATAGGAATTAGTATAAATTTATTAACTGATATTTGCAGGGATTGAAAGCTAAGTTGGGGTGGAAGTGGGCTTTCAGAAAGATCCTTTGAAGGAAAAGTAAAAAGATGTCACTTCTGTTGTTAAAATTTTCAAAGACAAAGTAAAAATGTTGATGAGATGTTATTGGCATATTGTGATTGAGTGTCCCTTTGCAAAATTACCACACTTCAATGGGTGGAATTTGTCATTGAGTGTCCCTCAGGCTAGTAAAAGGGTGGGTGGTGTTTTAGTATTTTCAGAGAGCTGAAGTGTTGATGTTTGTAATCTTCTTTCTTGGCTTTGGGGTTTAATTTTGTAGTACCATTAGGTCTTCGGTTTTTCTATAATCTGAGCTTTGTCTATTGTAATCTTAGAACCACGTATATTATTATGTTGTTTATTTTATTTTTTTTACTTTAATTTTCTTATATATTACTTTGATATATTAGGGAAGAATAAGATGAATGTCGAAACCATTTTAAAATCTCGTGTTTTAAAAACGGGGTCGACTTTTAAAAACGAAAACGGGAGTCGCCACCAATCTTTTTTACTTAGGTGTGATTGGATCACTCTGTAAAACGTTTTATTTTAAAACATTTTTGGTCCACAAAAACAAGAAAACGAGTTCGGGAGTCGGTTACGTATGAGGAAGGGTTAGCACCCTCATAACGCCCAAAAATTGGTACCAAATCGATAAAATCATGTCCTAATGTTTAAAATAAAGAAAATTACAAAATATGATCCTTTTATTAGAAAGAAAACTAAGGCTTACCTATCTCAAAGAAATAAAGTACTTTACCAAGTAAGTTAAGGTATAGCACCTCATGACTTTGAAATTAAGCTCGTCTTTATTTTAGGAAATTCCTACCTCGAGACGCAAAATGTCGAACCCAGTAAGTTAAGGCACAACACTTTGAATTCTCAAGAATAGGTTTTTTTTTTATTTTGAAATTGATAAATCTCAAATTCCTTTAAAAAAAATGGGTAAATATGTAATACCTAAAGTTTTACGAGAAAAATCGAACCCAGTAAGTTAGGGCAAAATTCTTCTCGAAATTCCCCAAATATCACATATCACCATATTTTGAAAACCATTTGAATAAAATGTGTCGATTCAAAAGATGTTTTTATGAAAGCTATAGTTTGGATAGGATATCACAACATATATCGAAATAAATAACAAATTATGAATAATAAAAGCATAATATAAGTGACAATATAATCTACAAATCATACTAACAATGAAAAATAAAATAATAACACAAATATAATGAACTATACTAAACAATAATATACAATCTAAAGCAAATAAACATGTAATAGCAATAAATGAAAGAATAATATATTTAAAAAATAATAATACTTTTTATATAAAGTAACAAAAAAAACAATATTAAATCATATAAAATAAATAATGATAATTAAATATATAATAGATTAGTACATATAGAAATATATATATAAAACTTATACTATTAATAAATTAATATACAAATAATAAAAATATTTAATATGATAAAACATTTAATATAATAACAAAATAATTTAAATTAAAAAACAAAAGAAATTTAGGATTAAATAAATAAAGGGGTTAAACAACAATTAAATAGATTAAAAGAATTAAATCAAAAACGCGCGTTAAATAATAGGGATCAAAACGGAAATTAATCTTTTTTCCAAAACGATATCGTTCAATTTTTAGCCTTTAAAGCAGCCCAGGGGTTAAATTGAAACAAAATGCAAAGTTTAGGGTTAATTTAAAATAAATGAAAAGTTGATTTGAACGAAATTAAAAATAATAACAATTGCGAAAGGACTGAAATGGTAATTAGACCATTAAATGAAAACGCGCGGATCCTTTCCCGGGTCGGGTCAACGCGCAGGTCCTAGTCTGCTAAACGGCGTCGTTTTGTGCTTATCAAATTAAGCCAAAACGGCGTCATTTTCTAACTGCTTTATAAACCAATTTTTAAACAAAAAAAATTCATTTGCGCCATATTTTTTAAAAAACCTTAGAATTTCCTCTCTAGAGCTCTCCTTGGGTTTCGTCCAGCTGCTCGTTTGGGGCGCGCACTACAAAGTGAGCACGAGTAAATCTTCACCATTTTTTTGTTTTTTTCGTTTGTTAATAATATTACATGCAAAGATGACGAAAAAAAAAAGATTAAAGAAACAGAATAAAATTATATTAAATGGAAAATCACCTCTGCCAATCCTCTGCTTTTTTATTCCTTCAAACTCTCTCGACAATATTTTGATACCCCCTGATTCCGAGTATTTGCGTACAAATTTGTGTGTATTCGTTCTTTTGTGTGTGTTTTTCTCAAAAATAAAAAGCGTAATCTGTATGCCTCTTTTTCTCTGTCCTACGGTGTTTTTTACAAGGGGTTTTATACCCAAAACAAAACAAAATAAGGAAGGAAAAGATATCTTTCCATATCTTCTTCTTTCCTTTTCCTGCTGCGGTTTATTTCTCTTTTTGCAGGTCTGAGATCTCGCGATGATGGTGATTCGACATGAATCAAGGCACGATCGAATGGATGCTGCGAAGGTGCGACAATCGGACTCCAGCTGCGACGATCAGGCTTCAGATATTGCGGCGTGACTGTTGGGATAGCCTCTGCTTGCGGCGCCTAGGGTTTCAAAAAACCCTAGGCCATTTTGACTTCTGTTTTAGGTTTTTGGGCCTTTTGGGCCATGTATTTGCTTGGGCTAGTGGGTCACAAGCTTAGGTCTGTTGGGTAATTTAGGATCCGGGCTAATTGTTGTTTTGGGTCAGAGGCATAATTGGGCTAATCGGGTAATGGGTTATCTGTTTGGGGTATTGGGTAGGACTTGGGTTTAATTTTTCATCTGGGCCATTAAAATTTGGGCTCTGTAAAAAAACATTGGACATTTTATTATTATTTTGGTTTGCTTTAAGCCCGGGCAGAAATGGGCTATTACAGCTGCCCCTCTTTGCTCATTATCGTGTAACGAGAATGGAGCAAAGACGATAAAAGAGCCCATTTTGCTCGGTCCTGTCAAATGGCGGGCATATTTAATCTGCTCCACTCCTGCTCAGTGGAGACAAAAGTGCCTTTGATCTGCTTCCTACAACTTCAGGAAGATGAGATCTGTTATCCTCAGTCTGCTCCCTACAACTTCAGGGAGATAAGGCTGAAATGTGCTTTTTTGATCTACTTCCTGCAATTTCAGGAAGATAAGATCTTCTTTCTTCAATCTACTCCACTGCAACTTCAGGGAGATAAGACTGAAACGTCTTCGATCTGCTTCCTACAACTTCAGGAAGATAAGATCTTCTACTTTCGATTTGCTCCACTGCAACTTCAGGGAGATAAAATGCTCTGTTTGTAGTCTACTCCGCTGCAACCTCAGGGAGATAAGACTAAAACGTCTTCGATCTACTTCCTACAACTTCAAGAAGATAAGATCTTCTGCTTTCGATTTGCTCCACTGCAACTTCAAGGAGATAAAATCTTTTGTTTGTAGTCTACTCCGCTGCAACCTCAGGGAGATAAGGCTAAAACGTCTTCTATCTGCTTCCTACAACTTCAGAAAGATAAGATCCTCTGCTTTCGATTTGCTCCACTGCAACTTCAGGGAGATAAAATCTTCTGTTTTTAGTCTACTCCGCTGCAACCTCAGGGAGATAAGACTAAAATCTTCTTTTGATCTACTTCCTACAACTTCAGGAAGATAAGATATTCTTTCTTCAATCTGCTCTACTGTAACTTCAGAGAGATAAGAATGAAAGTGTCTTTTGATCTGCTTCCTGCAACTTCAGGAAGATAAGATCTGAAACTTCACCGATATCGCTACACCGTCTACTGAAGGACATATCTTGTAGACTCAGTTTCATGTGTTATGAGTGATATGAATGCAACATGTCATGAAAGTCATTAGGATTTGAATGTAATGACCGGAATGAATCAAATGCACCTAATGAAACTTATTATGATACAAAAATGTTATGAGTATGATTCCTACTCTAGGTGTTATCACTCATTTGTTCTTCATTTTTGTTCATTAATCACGTTTTGCTTGACCAGCGTGCCCCAATGTAATTTCTGAGTCAGCCCCGTTTGGATCCTGAGAACACAAGGCTTGTTCCATCCTACCACATTGAGAGTCGAAACTCTTTCAATCTAATCCTTCTACAATTTTTAGGATATAGAGTTTATTTCAAATTCAATCCATTCCACCAAAATTCAGGGTTTCTTAGTTCATTGCACCACCCCAAGTGTCATGATCTGATGTCATCACGTCCACTTATCAATTGGACAAAGAACTCAGAGAAATAGTCTCTATCCAGACTCTTTTTTCTCATATATTTCTATGTACATGGAAATTCTAAACAATTGTCCTGTTTTGGCTCCTTGTCTTGTCTAGAAATTTCCAAAGTAATATGTAAAACTTCTTTTTATGAAATTATTAGTTCATCAATCATTATTTCAATGCAACACATTTATGAATAATGGGTAACAAATAAAGTAATCTCAAAAGAAGGATTAAAATTTGAATAAATTTTTAAAAAGAATATAAAGAAAAATTAACTGGAACATATCTTTGAGAAGAAAAAGAATCCAAAGATAGTAAAATGAATAGGAAAAAAATCAGATGTCCTAGATATCACCGATTGAGCTTCCATATACAAACTTTATGAAGACTGCCTTGAGTTCAACATGTGTTTAGAAGACCCAAAGGATTTTGTTGATGCCCCAATATGCGACATTCTTCCTTTCATTGTTGTCTTAAGTGTAGCGAGATGACTGCATGTCCATTCAGAATTTGAGTCGCCCTTTTCGGGTTTTCAACTCAAAACCCCTTTGGTCTCAAGGCGCCCTTTGCGGGTTTTCGCCTTGACCTCTCCATTTTGTTTTTAGAAACTCAAAGCGCCCTTTGCGGGTTTTCACTTTGGCCTCTTCTCCTTTTCAAGCAAAATATTTCTTTACTGAATCTTAGTTCACAGGATTGGGTAAACTTTTCCCATCCATTTCAGTCAAGATCAATGCTCCTCCAGAGAAAGCTTTCTTACCACATATGGTCCTTCCCAATTCGGCATCCATTTTCCTCTAAAATCCTTTTGTATTGGAAGAATCTTTTTCAGTACAAGGTCCCCCTCATGAAACTCTCTTGGGCGAACCTTCTTATTATAGGCTCGCATCATTCGTTTCTGGTACATCTGACCGTGACAAATAGCCCTTAGCCTCTTTTCTTCAATTAGGTTCAACTGATCATACCGAGCCTGAATCCATTCAGCTTCGTCCAACTTTATTTCTGACAACACACGAAGAGAAGGAATTTCCACTTCAATGGGTAGAACGACCTCCATCCCATAAGCCAACGAATAAGGCGTTGCCCTAGGAGAGGTTCTGACGGACGTTCGATAAGCATAGAGTGCAAAACGGTAGTTTCTCATGCCATTCCTTATAAGTCTCAGTCATCTTCCCCACTATCTTCTTGATGTTTTTGTTAGCCGCTTCCACTGCCCCATTCATTTTTGGTCGGTATGGAGACGAATTGTGGTGTTTAATCCCAAATTGGCTACAAATTTCTGCTATCGAGTTGTTGTTCAAGTTCAGTGCGTTGTCTGATATGATCCTCTCAGGCATTCTATATCAACAAATAATCTCCTTCTTCAATAATCGACTAACTGCTGACTTAGTGACATTAGCATATGAAGCAGCCTCTACCCATTTCGTGAAGTAGTCAATTACCACGAAGATGAAACGGTGCCCATTCGAAGCTTTTGGTGAAATTGGCCCAATAACATTCATGCCCCACATGGAAAAAGGCCATGGGGAAGTCATAACATGTAAAGGTGACGGAGGCACATGAATTTTGTCTCCATAAATCTGGCATTTATGACATCTCTTGGCATAGTTAATACAATCTCCTTCCATAGTAGACCAATAATATCCAAATCTCATTATCTGCCTGGCCATTGTGAACCCGTTAGCGTGTGTTCCAAAAACGCCCTCATAAACTTCCTCAAGGATTTGCTTGGCTTCAACAACATCAACACATCTCAATAGCACTTGATCTTTTCTCTTTCTGTATAAGATATCTCCATCTAAAACATAGTCAGAGGCTAATGTTCTTAAAGTCCTTTTTTCATTCTCAGTGGTATTCTCTGAGTATTCACGATTTTTTATGTATCGCAATACATCCTGATACCAAGGATGGTCATCTCTTTCTTCTTCTTCTATGTCATAACAATGGGCTGGAACCTCGAAGCTACTCATCTGAATAGGCCTCATATCTTCTGGTCTGTTTACTTTGATCATAGAAGCCAAGGTCGCCAGAGCATCTGCCATCTGATTTTCATTGCGTGGAAGATAATTGAAGGTAATGTCATCGAACTCCTCAATCAATCCCAGAACTACTTTTCGGTAATCAATTAGTTTGAGATCTCTTGTCTCCCATTCTCCTTTAAGTTGGTAGATTACTAGGGCTGAATCTCCATATACCTCTAGCACTCTGATCTTGCGCTCTATGGCTGCTCGAAGGCCCATGATACATGCTTCATACTCTGCCATGTTGTTTGTGCAATCAAAATCCAATTTGCATGTAAATGGATAATGATCACCACTAGGGGATATCAAAATTGCCCCAATTCCATTTCCCACAGCATTTGAGGCTCCATCAAAGTTGAGTTTCCACGGACAATCTTCAGTATTTGCCACATACATTAGCTCTTCGTTTGGGAAATCAAAGCTCAAGGGTTCGTAATCCTCCAATGCTCTGCTAGCCAAGAATTCTGCTACTGCGCTCCCTTTTATAGCCTTTTGGTTCACATAGACTATATCGAACTCAAACAGCAAAATCTGCCACCTAGCCATCCTCCCATTCAAAGCAGTGGATTCCATCATATACTTTAATGGGTCAAGCTTCGAAATTAACCAAGTAGTATGATATAGCATATACTGCCTCAACCTCCTAGTTGTCCAAATCAAGGCGCAACACAATTTCTCGATCGACGAATACCTCATTTCACAATCAGTGAACTTTTTACTAAGATAATATATCGCCCTTTCTTTTCTTCCTATCTCATCGTGTTGTCCCAGTACACATCCCATGGAGTTACTGAATACCAATAAATACAGTATCAATGGTCTATCTGGACTAGGTGGAGATATTACTGGTGCATTTGAAAAATATTGCTTGACTTTATTAAAGGCTTTCTAGCATTCCTCGTCCCATACACCTTGATTGTGTTTCTTGAGAAGACGAAATATGGGATCACATTTCTCAGTTAATTGTGAAATAAACCGAGCAATATAATTCAGCCTTCTAAGAAAACCTCAGACTTCTTTCTGAGTGCGTGGTGGAAGCAATTCTTGTATAGCTTTGACCTTGCTTGAGTCAACTTCGATTCCTCTCTCGCTAACCACAAAACCCAGCAATTTTCCTGACCGAGCTCCAAAAGTACACTTTGACGGGTTGAGCTTCAATTGAAATTTTCTCAACCTCAGAAACAATTTCTTCAAGACCTCAATGTGTTCCTTTTCCGTTCGAGATTTGGCAATCATGTCATCAACATATACTTCAATCTCTTTGTGCATCATATCGTGGAACAGTGTTACCATGGCTCTTTGGTATGTTGCCCCAGCATTCTTTAGTCCGAATGGCATTACTTTATAGCAGAAAGTACCCCACAGTGTTATGAAGGTAGTTTTCTCCATGTCTTCAGGGTGCATCTTAATCTGATTGTATCCTGAAAATCCATCCATGAAGGAAAACAATGAAAATCCTGTCGTATTATCTACCAACGTGTCAATATGCGACAGAGGGAAATTGTCTTTTAGGCTAGCTTTATTTAAGTCCCTATAGTCGACACACATCCGGACTTTTCCGTCTTTCTTAGGGACAGGAACAATGTTGGCAACCCATTCTGAGTACTTGACAACCTGTAGAAAACCAGCATCGAACTGTTTATGGACTTCTTCTTTTATTTTCAACACTACATCAGGCCTCATCCTTCGTAGCTTTTGCTGAACTGGCTTGCACTCTTCTCTTATTGGAAGGCGATGTACCACAATGTCAGTACTTAACCCAGGCATATCTTGGTACGACCATGCAAAGATATCTTTGAACTCCCGTAGCAACTCAACAAGATCTTGTCTCGTCTCTTTGGCTATGCGCATTCCAATTTTCACAACCTTTCCTTCCTCCAAGGCTATGTTCTCTACCTCCTCTTCATGGGGTAAAATCTGTTTGTCCTCTTGCTTTACCATTCTTAACAAATCTGGAGATAAGTCATAATCTTGGTCATCTTCAAAATCCCGAAATTCCTCTAAACACATGTCTTGCTCAAAATGAACCTCTGGATCCATATTATCGTTACTCATGTCATTAATATCTAAGGACCTGTAATATGTACGAAAGAATGTACAAAGAACAAATGAATTCGAGGACAATTATTCACATGATATGAACGAAAAATTTGGAATGAAAATTAAAAGTCAAAAGAATGAAAGAATATTTGCTCAAGTTAATTATTAAATATATTTTATTGAAATAACAACTTCTGAACATGAGCCTATTTCACAAAAGAAATCTTATTGTTCCTAGGCTAAAAAACAACAAGAGCGTTCTGAATATTACTCTATAAAATTTCTAAAAACTACAGGAAGTTCCTCTGCAGTCCAATTGTCCAAAACGCTTCCAAGTTCATAAGGGCGAATGCTCATCAAGTTTCTTTGTTCCCTTCCTTCCTCATGTATGGCATTGATGCGAAGACTTTCCAATAACCCTCTCTCAGGGTGAATTATCCCTCCTGATACAAAGGTCTGGGATATGTGAAGGAATATCATCGGTTCTCACTGAACATCTTCTCCATTTAATCGTGCCCTTCTTCTTTCCTGCTTCTTCTCTACGTCCTTCCTCCTTTGTTTAACATCTGGCTTGAAACCCAAGCCAAAGCGATCTCTCTTCTCCTTCAACATCGGTATTTGAATCTCCCCTTGAAGGTATCTGCCCAATCCTTTCCCTGGTAAGGCTCCTTTCCCCACCATCATTTGTAGACCCATCCTCGTGGTCTTGGATATCTTAGGCACTGGGACTTTACTCCCTTCCGAGATGAATGTTGCATTGATGAACTCTAAGGAACAGAAAGAACATTCGATAGCCTCCTCATTTATCTCTACATATGGTGCATCATTGGTAACAATTGCTATAATGTCCTTTTCCGCATTTATAGTGACCAGTCGACCATCCGTCACTAGCTTCATTTTTTATGAAGAGATGAGGGCACCGCTCCTGCTGAATGAATCTAGGGCCTTCCTAACAAGCAATTGTATGAGGGCTTTATATCCATCACCAGAAAGTCCACCTCATATGTGTTTGGGCCAATCTGCAAAGGTATGTCAATTCTCTCCATTACCCTTCTCTTAGTACCATCAAATGCTCTCACTATGTTCTGGCACGTCTTCATGTGAGAACTATCTATTGGCAACCTCTTCAGTGTCGACAATGGTAGAACATTCAAGGCTGATCCATTGTCAATCAACACGCTCGGTAAAGTATATCCTTTGCAACGAGTGGTTATGTGTAGGGCCTTAGTCGACCCCATACCCCTAGGTGGAATCTCATCATCACTGAAGGAAATAAAATTGTCGGCACTTATGTTACTAACTAATCGGTCAAGTTTATTGACAGATATGTCTTTAGTAACATATGTCTCATTCAACACCTTCATCAAAGCTTCTCGATGAACTTCCGAACTTAAAAGTAAGGCTAGCACCGAAATACAAGCCGGTTGTTTGCGTAACTGCTCCACCACACTATATTCACTGTGCTTTAAGAATTTCAAAAATTCTTTAGCCTCATCCTCCTTCACAGGTACATTGATAAGATTACCAAGTCCTTCTTCAAGCTCGATTGGCACATCCTTTGCCTTTGCTGGTTCGTTCTGACGTTTACCGAGTCATACCGTTTCCCATTTCTTGTATAGAATCCCTCTCTTTGAACTTCCTTGGAGGTATTAGCTGAGATTTCTATTCCCGGTGTCGTTACGTTGCAATTGTAAGTCCATGGTATCATCTTGTTATCCTTATAAAGAAAGGATACAGGTCTATGAATTATGACTTTAGGCGCGATTCGTGCTCCGCCTTCTGCATTCTTTGGTCGGGAGATAATGATTTTTGGATAATTGACTTTTTGACTTGTCAATTCTCCCTCAGTTGCATGTATGTGTCCTCCCTCTGAGCCTTCTTCATAAAACTCTAGCACTTTATTTTCCATAAGGCTCTGTACCAACGCCCTAAACCTAGCACATTCTTGGATTTCATGTCCATCAGCTTCATGAAACTCACAGTAGTTCCTTGGTTCTTCATTTCTTCCCTCGAGACTTGATTTTATTAGCCCCTTTCTCGCCATTTCCCTCCAAATTATTCTTAACAGGGTCTTTACTTCCGAGATATCCCCCTTGGTCCTTCTTATTAGATTTTCCCAAATCGCATTTACTCCCTTATCCCTATCATTGGGCAATGGGTTTTCCACACTGGGTGTATCATTCAACTCAATAACTCTCAACTTAAGAAGTTTCTCAACTACCCTTTTAAAGGTATTATAATTTTCTATTGAATGCCCCGTTATTCCTGCATGGTAATCACATTGAGCATTTGAGTCATACCATTTAGGATACGGGGGTTGTAATGGCTGTATATAAAAAGGGGACACCATACGTTCCTCTAATAAAGTATGATACAGCTCCTTATACGTCATTGGGATTGGCGTAAATTGGATTTTTTCAGCATTTTGTCTGGGGCCTGATTCTTGTCTTGTAGACCCTTGTTGCCCGGCAGTAATTACTTTAGGCTGACTAACAGTAACTGCCTTTGAGTTCCTTCTTTTGTACATGCTTATACTATTCACTTCATTATCTTTTTTTCCTAGGAGCAGGTCTCCTAGTGGTTTCTCCTACTTCCTTACCACCCCTTATGGCATTTTCTATCATTTCCCCTGCCATAAATATATCTGCGAAACTCTTAGTAGTGCTTCCTATCATATGGGTGATAAATGGCGCCTTTAGAGTGTTGATGAATAACATAGTGGTTTCCTTCTCCAGGAGAGGTGGTTGAACTTGCATTGCTATTTCCCTCCATCTCTGTGCGTATTGCCTGAAACTCTCGTTTGACTTCTTTTCCATGTTTGGCAACATGATTCGGTCAGGCGTCATATCTGTGACATGATTGTACTGCCTCATGAAGGCTTGGGCCAAGTCCCTCCAGGAGCTAATGTTAGCGCGGCTGAGTTGATTGTACCACCTAGACGCTGCTCCTGTCAAACTATCTTGGAAACAATGAATCAGAAGTTGATCATTGTTCACATAGCCCGTCATACGTCTACAGAACATCGTGATGTGGGCTTCAGGGCAAGTAGTTCTATTGTACTTCTCAAATTCCGGCATCTTGAATTTGTGAGGAAGCACCAAATCTGGGACCAGACTCAAGTCCTTGGCGTCAATACCGTGATGATGGTCAGTATTCTCCAAAGCCTTGAATTTTTCCTCCAACCACCTACAGCGATCCTCCAACTGTTTTACAAATTCTACTCTAATCCCCTCTCCTTCTGTCGTGTCTAAGTCAGGGACAACAGGATTAGCGGGGTTGTCCCCTGGGTTGGATCCCATGCCCACTTGGAAATTTGCAGGCATTCCAGTTGTCACTTGTTCTTGCCGAGGCCCTGATTGTGACAGATGGCCTTCTAGGATATTCTTCATGTTGTACTTGCACATGTGTTAGAGTGAATCCTCTAGGGAAATCCTCGTTGTCCTCAGCATTGACTATAGGGCCCTTTCCCTTATCCATTATTCCACTCATCATCTGGGCCATTTGGGCCATCATGTTCTTTTGGGCCTCCAATAGTCTGGTCCTCATCTCTTCTTTGGAGCTTTGCCATCTGCTTCTCTGATCTGGTCTTGCATATCTCTGGAATTGCTTCATTCTTTGGTCCATTTTTCTTGACTTAGCTCGTGTACCATAAGGGTGTTCAGCTTCCAGATTTTCTTTCTCTCTCTCTCCTATAATTTAAACTAATTAGACTCTCTCTATGGATTTGAATGCATATGATGTTATGTAATGCAAATGCATGAATGCAAAGAGGCATCAATTCTGATCAACTTCATTTTAGAAAACTTTATTAGAAAACAAAATCTTTTACATAAAACAGATTACAAATAAGCTCTCGCCCTAAGTCCTAAGGTCTTAATTTTCCCTAATAACGAAACTAGTTCTCGGTTGCGCTCTGACTGTAGCTCATACTTCATACTCAATACGTCGGCCTGTGCTGCCAAAGTCTGTAGGTGATCAGCTACCTCTCGAATCTAAACTATTGCTTCGCCTATGAGGTAATCCTGACTTCTAACCCGATCATGAGAATGGTGAAGCTCTTCCTTCCAACGCACTTCTTTCGTTTCAAGCAGCTCAATCCGAAGTTTACAACCGTGCAATGCTGCCTCCAACTCTTCGATCTTGCCCTTCATCTCCTCGATCTTATTCAGGTTCTCCTTTAACTCGATCAAGGAATTACAATTTCGATGGTGATGGAAAGATCGTCCAAGCTCGGCTTCTTTAGCTTTTAAGTCTTCCTTTTCACTTTGACTGGCCTCATTTTGCACTTTCATTTCTTGAAACTTTCTCTTCCAATAATTAGCTTTGGCCTTTTCCTCCTGGACCTCTTGTTGCCATTGTTCAGAAGTCTTTCCCAATCCAGCGTTCTTCATCGTCAGTCACATCTTCTTATACTCTATCTTCAAGCTATCTCGATCTTCTTCAATATTTCTTTTCTCCTTTCTTACTTTCTCGGCTTCCGATTTCTGCATATCCACATCTAGCCTTAAGTACATTTTTTCTTCTTCTAGCTCTTCTATCCTCTTTCCAAGCTCTGAGTTCCTCCTTTCAAAGTCTTGTTTCATTATTTCCACTTTTGATGGAACCACTTGTAGAAATTCTTCAATCAATCGAGCGTCTTCTGAACTTGGCACAGGGATATTGTCGTTGACTCTCCTACTCTACCACCCACAATACTCTGGAGTCGTCATTGGGCCTACATCAACTCTCTTCATGTGATGGGTCTGATTCCAAGTACTAGCAATCTCCTTAACCCTCTTCTTGTAACTATTCCTTTTATACGAAAACTCACTTTGGGCTAATCCGTGTGTAGCCGGTACGAACTGCCTCAATCTGAATTGCCTTAATACAAGCAAAGGCTCATATCCAATGACTCCCCAAATTCCAAGTAGAGGGACCCAATCAAAACTCCCACACCGATACAAAACTTTATCAGGAATCATCCAATGGGCTCTCCATTCAACATCTTCGTCCCGAAGATTTCGTAGAAGTGTTATCCAATTTTCTTCGGCTATGTCGTCTCTCCTCGGAGTGGCCACTATCTCTTTTAATGGAGAGTAATTTTCTGAGAAGACCCGATAGGAAACCTTATCCATTTTCCAAAAGTGACTATGGAACCAAGCCAATAATAATTGTGCACATCCTATGAATCTGCCCTCCTTAGCTCTCCTATATGCACTCAATGACCGAAATGTTTCTGCCAAAATCGTCGGAACAGGTGTGATTTGCTTGTCAAGTCGATAAAAGAGATCTAAAACAGCTTCGTCCACATATCCCAATGCCCTCAGAAAGATCATCAATCCATATATACTCAAAGCAAATATATCGACTTTCTTTTTCATATCAGGATGTTCTAAAATCAAGTCATTCAAAACTTTCCACGAGATGCAGTTATACTCACCTTTTTGCTTGATTCTGGTTGTAACCCACTGCTCGCTCATCCCCGTGATACTCATCAATTTCCTCACGAAAGTTATAACATTAGGGGCCCTCGAGTAAACTCTATCAATTTGAATCTTAGGACATCGCAAGAGAGCCGTATACTCCTCTACCGTAGGTACCAAATCAACACTTCCAAAAGTAAAACAACTATATGCAGAATTCCAATATTGAGAGATGGCCCGAAACAGATGTTGATCTACCTTAATATCCAACAGGTACGATAAGTCTCCATAGTTGCTGTAAAACAAATACTTAGTCTCGTTATTCCACTGATCCCATATCTCTTTTAATTCTTGAAGATTGTTCTGCGTCACACTGATACGAGTGTAGTCCCATAACTCTGACTTGCACCCTTCGGCTAGGCTATCTCCTTTTTCTAACTGTGTCTGCTCTGACCATCTACGGACGGCTGCATTGTCCTCCACTTTATCAAGGAATTCATTCTCCATAACCAACTTTCTAATTTAGAAACTGATCGTGAACTGATACCTCTTTAACATATGAAGTGACATGCAACAAGATAAAACATAATTGATCAGTAACATGAAATAAAGTATAAAACAAATAATTCATCACCTATCTGGGAAATTGCTAAAGTTTGGGTACAGATCTACCTAGGGTAAGCACTTAGGTTTTCTATATGTGGTTTTAGTTCTAAAGTTAAGGTACCGAACCACAGATTCTTGATCCTCACCCATTATAGGCTCATATGGACCGAGTTCGGATTCAGGGAATACATTTCCTATATGGGCAGACGGAGATGAAAATCTCACGAAGACATAGGTACGGATGTATCTCGAAAGCGTTTCACTATCCCGCACTAAGTGAAAAACTCACGAAGGAGTAGCTTCGCTCCCACTTAAGGGTGTGACACACAATGATCATGCAAATTGCAATGCAAACAGATATATTTTAAAATCACATGCAATAAAAGGATCATATTTTCAAAATCAAAATTTTAAATTCAAACAAAAGGACATGAAATTATCAATCTTATGGCTTGACTCTCAAAGTCCCAAATGAGTCGCTAAGTCAGTTCGAAACCATTTTAAAATCTCGTGTTTTAAAAACGGGGTCGACTTTTAAAAACGAAAACGGGAGTCGCCACCAATCTTTTTTACTTAGGTGTGATTGGATCACCTTGTAAAACGTTTTATTTTAAAACATTTTTGGTCCACAAAAACAAGAAAACGAGTTCGGGAGTCGGTTACGTATGAGGAAGGGTTAGCACCCTCATAACGCCCAAAAATTGGTACCAAATCGATAAAATCATGTCCGAATGTTTAAAATAAAGAAAATTACAAAATATGATCCTTTTATTAGAAAGAAAACTAAGGCTTCCCTATCTCAAAGAAATAAAGTACTTTACCCAGTAAGTTAAGGTATAGCACCTCATGACTTTGAAATTAAGCTCGTCTTTATTTTAGGAAATTCCTACCTCGAGACGCAAAATGTCAAACCCAGTAAGTTAAGGCACAACACTTTGAATTCTCAAGAATAGGTTTTTTTATTTTGAAATTGATAAATCTCAAATTTCTTTAAAAAAATGGGTAAATATGTAATACCTTAAGTTTCACGAGAAAAATCGAATTCAGTAAGTTAGGGCAAAATTCTTCTCGAAATTCCCCAAATATCACATATCACCATATTTTGAAAACCATTTGAATAAAATTTGTCGATTCAAAAGATGTTTTTATGAAAGCTATAGTTTGGATAGGATATCACAACATATATTGAAATAAATAACAAATTATGAATAATAAAAGCATAATATAAGTGACAATATAATCTACAAATCATACTAACAATGAACAATAAAATAATAACACAAATATAATGAACTATACTAAACAATAATATACAATCTAAAGCAAATAAACATGTAATAGCAATAAATGAAAGAATAATATATTTAAAAAATAATAATACTTTTTATATAAAGTAACAAAAAAACAATATTAAATCATATAAAATAAATAATGATAATTAAATATATATAATAGATTAGTACATATAGAAATATATATATAAAACTTATACTATTAATAAATTAATATACAAATAATAAAAATATTTAATATGATAAAACATTTAATATAATAACAAAATAATTTAAATTAAAAAACAAAAGAAATTTAGGATTAAATAAATAAAGGGGTTAAACAACAATTAAACAGATTAAAAGAATTAAATCAAAAATGCGCGTTAAATAATAGGGATCAAAACGAAAATTAATCTTTTTTCCAAAACGACATCGTTCAATTTTTAGCCTTTAAAGCAGCCTAGGGGTTAAATTGAAACAAAATGCAAAGTTTAGGGTTAATTTAAAATAAATGAAAAGTTGATTTGAATGAAATTAAAAATAATAACAATTGCGGAAGGACTGAAATGGTAATTAGACCATTAAATGAAAACGCGCGGATCCTTCCCCGGGTCGGGTCAACGCGCGGGTCCTGGTCTGCTAAACGGCGTCGTTTTGTGCTTATCAAATTAAGCCAAAACGGCGTCGTTTTCTAACTGCTTTATAAACCAATTTTTAAACAAAAAAAATTCATTTGCGCCATATTTTTTAAAAAAACTTAGAATTTCCTCTCCAGAGCTCTCCCTTGGGTTCTGTCCGTCGTTCGCTGGGGCTTCCGCCACGCGCTCACGCGCCGTCGCCCACGGTGGAGCACAGGTAAATCTTCTCCCTTTTTTTGTTTTTTTTTCGTTTGTTAATAATATTACATGCAAAGATGAAGAAAAAAAGAAGATTAAAGAAACAGAATAAAATTATATTAAATGGAAAATCACCTCTGCCAATCCTCTGTTTTTTATTCCTTCAAACTCTCTGACAATATTTTGATACCCCCTGATTCAGAGTATTTGCGTACAAATTTGTGTGTATTCGTTCTTTTGTGTGTGTTTTTCTCAAAAAATAAAAACTGTGTCTGTATGCCTCTTTTCTCTGTCCCTTACAGGTTTTTTACAAGGGGTTTTTATACCCAAAACAAAACAAAATAAGGAAGGAAAAGATATCTTTCCATATCTTCTTCTTTCCTTTTCCTGCTGCGGTTTATTTCTCTTTTTGCAGGTCTGAGATCTCGCGATGATGGTGATTCGACATGAATCAAGGCACGATCGAATGGATGTTGCGAAGGTGCGACGATCGGACTCCAGCTGCGACGATCAGGCTTCGGATATTGCGGCGTGACTGTTGGGATAGCCTCTGCTTGCGGCGCCTAGGGTTTCAGAAAACCCGAGGCCATTCTGACTTCTGTTTTAGTGTTTTGGGCCTTTTGGGCCGTGTATTTGCTTGGGCTAGTGGGTCACAAGCTTAGGTCTGTTGGGTAATTTAGGATCCGGGTTAATTGTTGTTTTGGGTCAGAGGCATAATTGGGCTAATCGGGTAATGGGTTATCTGTTTGGGGTATTGGGTAGGACTTGGGTTTAATTTTTCATCTGGGCCATTAAAATTTGGGCTCTGTAAAAAAACATTGGACATTTTATTATTATTTTGGTTTGCTTTAAGCCCGGGCAGAAATGGGCTATTACAATGAACATAAATATAAATGAGTTTAATTTGACATTAAACTTCAATCTTATAACATTTTCCTTATTTTGAATATATATTTTTATTTATTCATAAAAATTATATTTATAAATGAGTTTAATTCGATTAATTGAATTTGATTGAAGAATTTTGTATCCATTTAATAAAATTTTTTATTTAAATTTAATTTTAGTTGATATAGTCTTAGCTCGGATTCGAGTGTGCTGAGGCGCATTTATCCTCTTATTTAATGGTTGGGTGGGTTATATATAGCTCTAAGCATTGTATTTATCCTCTTATATACTTCAGCCAATGTGAGACGTAAAGCATCAAAGAAGATTTTTGTCTTTCTTTTGATTGTCACGATCCTTTTTTGTTCAGTTGAAATTTAAAAAAAAAAAATCAGCTTGAGGCTTATTTTAAAATATGGAAATTTTGATTTTAAGAAAAATATGAGTTTTATTAAAAAAAAAAAGGAGTTGTCACTGAGTATTTTTTGTTAGGTATAATCGATCACTTATAAAATCATATTTTATAAAAAAAAAATTTAAAATTTCTCTAAAAATGACAATTTTTAGGTATGCGTTGAAATCCAAAGAAAAAATAGACTCGAGAGTCAATTAAATGTAGGAAAGGTTATAGCACCCTTACAACTATCAAAATTGGTACCTTTTTGATTACGTGTTGTCTGAGAATCTTAAATTTTAAAATTGTGAAATATAATATTTAAGTATGATCCATTTAATTAATTACATATATAATAAAAATAATTTATTTCTAAATGAATTAAAATTTTAAAATAATGTTCAGTATCTCCTATCCATAAAAATACCAAAAAAATATTTTTTTTTTAATAAGCAAAACCCATGAATTTACTTGATTTAGAAAAGGATATCCCATTGTTAATAAACTTATCTTCTATTTTGGAAAAATTAGGCAAAAAGGTCGAAAAATAAAATTAGAGAGTTAGCCGAAATTTTCCAAATTTAAGGAAATATGTTGATTTTGAAGAGAGAAATAGAAAATGCGTCCTGAGAAAAACGCTTTCTACAAAACTCATTTTTTTTTGACAAATTAGTATTTTTTTACAATATATTTATTAAAGAGAAATTGAACTCGAACACTCAAGAATAAAACTACTAACATTTGACCAATTGACTTAAAAAAGCTAATATGTCAAAAGAATATATGTTTTGTACAAAATATTTTCCCTAAGATGCGTTTTCTATTTCTCTCTCCAAAATAGACTTATTTCCCCAAATTTAGGAAATATCGACCTAATTCCCTAACTTTTTTTATTTCGGCATTTTTATCCAATGTTCTCCATTTTTCTATTTCACTTTCTTTCTTCTTCTTTTTTTGCCTTTTTCCTTTTTTTTTTATTCTTTCCTATTTCAATTTTCTTTCTTTCTTTCCTTCCTCTTCTCTTCCTCTCTTTCCTAACCTTAGTTGTTGCCAGCATGCACCACAACCGCACTTCAACATTTGTTCTTCGGTCCAAATAATGGCATTGGTCAACTCTTTTCCTCATTCTCTTTCATTTCCAAATAATGGTGTTGGGGTTCTCCTCCGTCGATCACCTTGCTCTTGTGTCGTCACTGCTTGTTCCGATGTAGTCATTGATCGGAGAAGCCACCAAACAGTCCACATTTCCTTTCTCTCTCCCGTTTCTTTTCTACTTTACTTTTTTTTTTGTTTTTGAGGCCCTTGATTGTCGTTTCACTGCCATTGTTCTCCGTCGTCGAACCGAGCCACCACTATTAATGGCCTTGCCTCTAGTCAACATACACTGCTGCTCAGCCTCTTATTTCTTTCCCTTTTTTACTGTCGCCTCTCTTGTCTAACTGATAGCTCTAAAATATAGTTATCTTTAGCACTTTTAGATAGGTAATTCATGCAAATTTTAAGTGTTTGATAACAAATTTTGGGATTTTATGACAACTTTGTCCTATTAAATGATACTAAGATGAATTTGCTAATTTGATAATTTTATACACAAAAACACATGATTGCAGTTTTTGAGACAGTTGATGCACTGGAAGAAAAGACAGTTTTGAAGCTTACCTTTTTGGTGCTCAATGTTGTAGTATTTCTACAACATAAGCCATGTAAAAGAGGGTTGATATATAGTCATCTTTGGACCTAATTAAAGGCTTATTGGACTTTGGAAAATCTCTTGACCCGACTCAAGAATTGGGTCAGCAAAAATGAAAAGCCTGCTAAGGAAATAAGAGCGCAAACCATCCACTAGGGAGGAGAAGTCCCAACCATCCATAGAGGTGCCCAAATCAGTCACCCAAGACTTGGTAAAACATTGAAAATCAACCACAAAATTCCCATATGTGACTATCCAACTCCCCTCCTCATTTTAAGGTTTCTTTCCCATGAATCAAGCAAAAATTTCAAAAAGTCATCCATTCACTCATTTCAAGGCTCTCATTTGCTAAAACTAGCCAGTCTCTACAAGTATAAATAGCCCTAGCTATTCACTCATTTCACTTATCCCTCACTCACCATCTCTTTTCCCATTCTTCATTCTTTCACTTCCCATTTGAGAGAGCAATACAAGAGTTTGAGAGAAGCATTTTAGAAATTATTTGAGC
This sequence comes from Gossypium sturtianum, assembly GCA_025698515.1. Lineage (NCBI taxonomy): Eukaryota > Viridiplantae > Streptophyta > Magnoliopsida > Malvales > Malvaceae > Gossypium > Gossypium sturtianum. The sequence goes on from CM046947.1 coordinate 98,131,650, forward strand.
AGAAAAATTTGGAAGCTTAAAGGAAATTTTGTGAAGGAGCAAAGAAGAAGGAAGGAGGAAAAGGAACACAAGCTAAGCTACGGTGTAACAACCCGTTTTTAGTGAAATCTGAACAGTGGTTTCGGGACCACAAATTTGAGGTCAAAAAATTTATTTTAATATTATTTTGTGATCTAAAGCGTGATAGTATTATTGTATAAAAATTTCTTTAAGAAATTTTACCGTTTGTATGCTCAATTTGATAAAAAGGACTAAATCGCGTAAAGTGCAAAAGTTGTGTTCTATTAGCTAAAGGTGTTAAATAGCTATATAAATTTAAAGTGGAGGTTCTTATATGGTAATTATACCATTAATTTAGTTAGTGGATGTGCATGGCTCGACAATTTTGTTATTTTTAAAATTAGGTAAGGTTAAATTGGTAATTAGGTAATAAATAAATAAAATAAAATAAAAGGGATCATCTTTTTGGTTCAGTTTCAACTGAAAATTTCAGCAAGAAGAAATCTTTGAGAGCTTGAAAAATTCAGCCACAAAATCCCTTGCATGTAAGTGAAAACCTATCCCATTTTTAATGATTTTTATGTTTTCGGGATCGTTGTAGCTTAACCTAGCTAGCTAGGGGACAAATTTGCAAAATGGTGGAATGTATAGGGTTTTACCATGAGTAAATTCTAGTTTTTTGTGAAGTTTAATGGAAGAAAATTATTCTTTGTTGTGAGTGAAATTATCAATTAGGGGTTAAATTGTGAAATATGAAAATTTTGTGGTAAATGTGTGAAATTGCGGAATGTATGGGCTTCCATAAGCATATACTAAATTTTTCTAGGCTTGGTTCGGATTGAAATTGCATGAATTTCATTTTACGAGCCTAGGGACTAAATTGTAAAGAAGTTAAAAGTTTAGGGGCAAAATGGTAAATTTGCTATAACATGATTTTTGGATTAAATTGAATAGAATGAGGATTAAATTAGTTAAATTTGATTATATAGATCAAGAAAAACAACATACGAAATTAGATCAGGGGAAAGATAAAGTATTAGATTGAATGATCATTTTCCTTCGTACGAGTTCGAGGTAAGTTCTTGTAATTTCGTATTTATATGCTTTAATTGAAATATATGTATGTGGATTTAATAATTACTATGCATAATTATTGATCGCATAACGGACGACGTACAAAGAATACCGAGCCTCATTTGAACCTTAGGAATTCGTAAGATACAAATGACATGTCATTAAGGTTACCGATTCCAGCTCTTATGAGCTTACCGATACTCAGCTCGTATGAGCTTACCGTTATTCAGCTCGAAGGAGCTTACCATTATTCAGCTCGGAGGAGCTTATCGTTATTAGCTCGGATGAGCATATATGTACAGGAATTGACGGATTACAGTTCAGTACACCTCATGTGTACTACCTGTGTATCTAACGATATTCTAAGTGGTTCAACGGGCACAAATTGTGTTACGAGTTTATATGAGTTCAATACGAACTAATACAAGTATTTACATGAATTACATGGAAATAGTTTATATATGATATGCAGATACATGGTATAGATGTTACATGTACATGGAATTTAAATAATTATTGAACTTATACATGATTCTCGGTTTTTATATGAATACATGGCTAACATTGTTGATGAATACATGTTAGGCTTTTGGGCCAAATTGAGTTGTATTATGCTTTGATTTTACTTACCTAATTGTGGTTGAATGGTAAGTTATATTTTTAGTTATACGAACTTACTAAGCTTAATTGCTTACTTTGTGTTATTTTTCGTGTTTTATAGTGAATCGGAAGCTCGATCGGATTGGAAGTTGTCGGAGATCTCATCACACTATTTATCAGCTACATTGGTATTTTTGGCTAAATATTTGGTTTAATGGCATGTATAGGTCATTTTGGCTAATGGTAGCCTATATGCTTTGTCATGTATTTAGCCATTTGATTTGGCTTGTATTTGGTATATTTTGTTATGTATATATGTGTAAATAGCCTTATTATATGTGGTGTGTGGTTGCAATGTGAATCTCTTGGTTGTGAATTGGTACTTTGGATATCAAATAGTTGAGTTTGATAAGTGACACACATGTTAAGTTTTAGGTACAATGATGCATATATGTGTTTGACCAAATAGGTAGATTTTGGGAAACATAATTGGCATGTTTTAAATGGCATATTGAGGTGCCTATGAGTATCATGGTTGTATGTGATGTTACTACATGTTATAAGCTTGATGTTGGTAGTTTTGAATGCCTATTTACGTCATGGTTATATGCAAATTGTTTTATGTAAGTTAGTACCAATTTGGGTGAGAAATATGGCTTGGAAAATGGCCTTTTTTGTCCACACAGGCAGAGACATGGGCGTGTGTCTAAGCCGTGTATGACACACTGCCAGGTGACACGGCTGTGTGTCCCCTGTAATTTCTAAAGAAAGCAAGTCAGTAGCTTCACACGGCCTAGCACGCGGGCATGTGGCTTGGCCGTGTGGCACAAGTCAGTATGCCCTTCAGTTTTCACACGGCCTAGCACACAGCTTGGAAAACGGGCGTGTGAGGCCATTTTGAAGGGTACACGGCCTGGCACACGGGCTTGTGGTTTGGCCGTGTGACCCAAGTCAGTGAGTTACACGAGTACGGACACGGGCTGGGACACGGTCGTGTGTCCCCATTTCAAAGGCCCACACGGCTTGAGACACGGGCGTGTCTCTTGGCCGCGTGAGACACACGTCCTGGCCACACGGGCGTGTCTCCCCTACACCTTGAAAATTTTCCATGTTTCCCGAAAAATTCTTTGAGTACTCGGTTTAGTCCCGACTTATTTCTAATGTCTATTTTGGGCCTCGAGGGCTTGTATTGGGGACTATATGATTGATTATTAATGGTTTTTAATTTAAATTTGAGATGAACATGAATTGAATATTTGTTTATTTCTAACTCTGGTAAGGCTTCATAACCCTGTTCTTGCATCGGATACGGGTTAAGGGTGTTACATACGGAGAAACACCGGATTTGTCTTCTAGTTACTTTCCCTTTTTTAATTTGTTATGAATTGATCAACATGATTGCTAAATATTTTTTCTTTCAATTAATTAACATGACTTAATTATGTTGTTGTTAGATTGATTGCATTCTTTTAACTTAAATTGTTAAAATTCTGTTAATGATATTATGTGCCTTGGTTGCTTATTCATTCAGATAAAATCATGAATATGTTATTCATACATTATAAATGTAATCATGAACATGTTATTCATACATTATAAATGTAGGGAAGCAATCCAATTAACTATTTAATCCAAGCAAGATTTGTAACATCCCTAATCCGTCTCCGTCGTTGAATTAGAGTTACAGAGCATTATTGCACTAAACAAAACATTCATTATCAAACAGAAACAGTTATGCAATTCAAGAATATCATTGAATAAATCAATAAAAATAACAAAATTCAAATCACTTAAAACAATATTAGCAAATTAATATATACAATTATATGTTAAAAATAACATATATGCCATAAAATACTTTTAAAAAATATATATGCTATACAATTAAAATACTATTATTACCATATAAAAAATAATATTTTAAACTTAAATCATGTATGAGCGTGTGAAAAGCTATAAAAAGATTAGATTTGTGTGTAACTATTTGTAATTATCTGTGCAATTAATCCAATTTTTATTCTGTAGTTAGTTGCTCAAATTACACTTGGGAACGTTTGGTTAGTTGAATCTTACATCACAGTTTGTAATATTACATTCTTAAATGAGATTGCGGTGTTTGGGTTCTTTAACATTTTAGTCATCCCATTCTCACATTCTTGAATAGTGTCAAGATATCGTTAGTAAAGTATAATTTTGTTATATTTCATTTATTAGGTTATCTCATATTCTGGATGGAAAACAAAAATTAACATTTATTTTTATTATATTAGTGAATATAATTTTCTCAAAATAACTGTAATTAAAAACCAAAATGGTTTTTTTTCTTCTTTTTCTTTTCTCTCTTAACTTTTAAAAACCTTAGTTTAACTTTTTCAATTTTTTCATGATGGAAAAAAATAAATCACAGATTGTGAGTAATGCATAAAAAATGTCATAAAACAAAAATTAATAGAAAATTATGTGAATGTGATGATTAAAAGTTATGATTATCACTCCATTTCCGAAACATTAAAATTATATATATATCAGAACTATTTTTATCGATATTCAAGTATAGGTATCGATATTTTTGTTAAATCTTGAATCCAAACATTTTATCGATACTCAAATACAGGTATCGATATTTTTACCCTGAGTATCAATACTCGTAAAAATGTATTTATACCAAATTAAGTTATTGTTTTCCTACACTATCATTCCAACATTGAGATATCGATACTTATAATCTGAATTCATGCTCAAACATTTTCCTTTTCAACATGCATCCTCAACACAATATCTAACATCAAATTTACCATACTTATAATCCAAAACAACATCAATACTTCAACGATTCAGACCCAAATAAAACCAATAAAATAACGATTACATCCAACAAAATTCTAAAATTCCAAAATCATAATAGACCATTAAGAACATAATAATAACCTTTGGACATCCACCTCTCATCCCGACCTCGGCCCCATCCTCCAACCCCGAGGTCGACTGCCCTTTTCTCAATTATTGGTAGATAATATTATTGTATTAGAACTAAATCTTTATATTATTCGCTGAATTTTAACTGATCATCTATTCTTCCCACACGTACCTTCAGCTATTTAGCTTGGACAGCATCTAAAATTATTTGTTATTCAAAACTTAATTCTTGCTGATATATCAGTGTCGCTTTGGCCGTACATGGGAATTTCCCGCTAGAGTTCGAATCTCTCAGGCGACGTTAATATTTTTGTCAACCATGTTGGCAGTGCTGGGAGTTTTGTGGTGGTTTAGCGACGGCTTCATTCGCATCTCGTTTAGCCTCTCGAGCTTGGGCCTTCTCAGCCTTTGGCCTCTTCTTTTCTAGTGCTTCCTTAGCTTTAGCTACCTCCTCCAACCGGCGTTGCTCCTTTAATTTAGCCGCTTCATTTTCCTTACTCAATTCCTCTGCCTTCCTGTCCGATTCCTCCTCTGTTCTCTTCGGCTTTTCTTCTTCCGCCTCTTTGATTTTACCCCCATTAGAAGCAGTTGCTGAAACACTTTCTGTAGGAGCAGATTGCATAAACTTCTTTTTCTCCACCCGCAAGTACCTTTTCAGCTTTTTCCACCGCCACTTCCTCTTGTGTTCGATCTTTCGAAGTTAAGCCAGACACTGTATGATCCACGAACGCTCTTCCATTTACTGCTCGACGAATTACAGGAGGCACTTCATCAGGACCAAGTTCAGGGCCATCTAATGTCCTCAGTCTGCACAGTGTGCTCCTTTCATTGCATCTAACATAGTCATTTCGGAATTCATCGTTGTTATTCCATAAGTCCATAAATTTCTCCACCTGAGCCATCAACTGTTTAGATCAAATATTGTACAAAATTCTTGATTTGGAAGAAATAAAACAAATGCACGACCTCACCTGGTTAATACAAAAATTTTGGAGTGCCACTTTATACCCTTTCGAAGCCAACTCATTCGCTTTATTTAAATCATCCTTGGAACTGCCAAAAGTGTTTGTTCTGCAACATTCAAACAAGAGTAGCGTCGGCATATCTTTATCTTAGTTTATCAGTTTCGGAGAGCAATGTATTGACCAGAACAAAAATGCAGGTTTGTCTAAGAGCCTCGGATATGATTACGTGTCCAAATCGATTATGTTCATTCACTCTAAGCTTACAGAATTTAAAAGTACCTTCTCATATGATTGTTTCTTCAAACTTTGCAACTACAATACGCTTATGAACCGAGCCCAGAAAATGTTAGACTCGAATGTAACAAATTAAAAATATCTACAAGAACTAACTAAGCTAAACTCTTAATTACTCTTGTTTCCATTACTGTCTATGTCAAATAGCAATCTATCATATTTGTATTTTGGATCATTAACTCTTATTGAGTTGTAATAATCATAGGCCTTTAGCTTAATGATAAAAATATCATTATTTAGATGGATGAAAGCTAATGGTTCCAATTTTAGTTCCCTTTAACAAGTTACCATCTCCTGAAACTTTTTTAATTTGTATTTTAAATGCAGGCATTATATATTATATTAGATAGTTTGTTGATAATTTGTTGCAGGATTCTTGAAAAAACTATGTCCAACCAAGTCTTAGAATTTAAGGATGTTATTACTAATAGCACGACCTTGAGGGGTAAACATAAGAAGTACACTGGTCCATGCATGGCGATCAATCCAATTGATAGGTGCTGGAGATGCAAAAAGAACTTGGCCAAGAATCACAAAAGACGAGCTAAGTGTGTCCTTGGTTTTGGCCATAAAACTCGTGGAGGGAATAAGGGAGAATACTATTTGGTTACTGATAATTTCGATGAAGATGTCGTAAACCCTAAACTAGGAACTTTACGTTACGTTGTGATTCAAAAGAGACTATTATGGATAATTTTTTCCCATGATATGGACATTAAATTATCACAAGAGCTAATGATTCAAAGCCATAAAACAGTTGATGGTCGTGGAGCAAATGTTCATATAGCATATGGATGTGACATTACACTTTAATTTGTGCACAATGTCATAATTGATAACATTCAAATTCATGGCACTGTTAAAAGTAGTGGTGGCCTAATTAGGGACTCTGAAGATCATTATGGTTATCGCATAGTTGGTGATGGAGATGGGATTTCCATATTTGGATCATCAAATATTTGGCTTAATTATATTTCCATGTCTAAGTGTCAAGATGGGCTTGTCGATGCAATACAAGGTTCCATAGCCATCACCATCTCAAATTGCCATTTCACCCATCATGATCATGTAAGTTTTACCTTAAAATACTCAACATGGTACACATTTTGTAATCTAGTTTTCAACTAAACATTCTTGGATTTTTCTTTCCGGTGATCTTGTTAGGTGCAAGTGATACCTCTAAAGATCAATATATGCAAGCCACACTTGCATTCAGCCATTTTGGCAAGGAATTGATACAAAGAATGCCTTGATGTCGTTGGGGATACTTTCATGTCGTCAACAACGACTACATTCATTGGAAATTATATGCCATTGGTGGTAGCACGCATCCCACCATTATTAGCCAAGGCAACAGGTTCATTGCTCCATATGACCCCTTAACTAAAGAGGTAAATGAAAATATAACAAATTAATTGGTAACATTTATTAATTTTATATCATAGTAAGCACAATGCAATTGAAAATGTACCTATGGTTATACCACTAAATTGTTTTTGTTCAATGCATTTCTATAGATACCCCATAAGAAATATTGTTGGTGATATGAACAGCAAGCAAACTTGATCAGCTGAAACTTGAGCAGCAAGGCTCGAGACTTGTAGAAGAAACAAAGCAGAAAACAAAACAGAAAACAAAGTAAAGCTAAGAAAATTGGAGCATATGGAAGGAAACTTGATAAGATTTCATTCAAAAATGAATAATGGCATAATGCCAATACATAAATCAAGCTTTCAGCTTGTCAAAATCAGTATGGTGACCTAACCAATACCTACTACCACTAATTAAGCTTTGAAACTAGTAAAACTTAACTTGTACACATAAACAAGGCTGATTTATCAGCTCAATCACTACCTAATTACATCAAATATCAACCTAACATAGTTCAAAAGAAACTAGATTACATTGCATTAAGTAAATGTTACAAAACAAACAAAACATCTTGAGCTGCACATGCAATAACAGCTTCTGCATGGCTCGGCTGCATGGCATGCCAATTTGCTGCATTCGGTGCTACATGCTGACCAACCTTCAACACTCCTCCTTGGTTAGCATGTTGCAAATTCCCATCTTTTCTCTTAAGTGTTGAAACCTTGAAACATTAAGGGCCTTTGTTAAAAAATCAGCTAATTGCTCTTCAGAACTGCAATGAACCAGTTTTACTTCCTGAGCTTGCTCCATTTCCCTAACAGCATGGAGTTTAATGTTGAAGTGTTTTGTTCTTCCATGAAAAACTGGGTTCTTTGCAATTGCAACAGCAGATTGATTATCACAGAATATCTCTATTGCTTCCCTTTGTTCAAGATTAAGATCAGCTAGGATCTTTCTAAGCCAAATGGCCTGATTTACAACTGCAGCAGCTGCCACATACTTAGCCTCAGCAGTCGACTGAGCAACCACATTTTGCTTCTTCGAACTCCAGCAAAAAATGGCTGAGCCAAGGGTGAAAACATGCCCTGATGTGCTCTTTATGTCATCCATTGAACCAGCCCAATCACTGTCTGTATAGCCTACCAACTTCAAATTTTTAGCCTTGGCAAACAGCATGCCATAGCTCAAAGTACCTTTGTTGTACATGAGAACTCTCTTGGCAGCTTTCAAATGACTTTCATTGCAACAATGTATGAATCTTGAGAGTAGACTAACAACATACATTATGTCTGGCCTAGTGGCAGTTAAGTATAACAAACAACCAACTAGACTTCTATAGGATGGTTCACATACCTTCTCAAAGGCACCTTGGCTCGATAGCTTTTCTCCAACAGCAACTGGTGTGCTTGTTGCTTTACAGTTCTCCATTGAGAACTTGTTTAAAATTTTCATAGCAAAAGATTTCTGACTTAGATAAATTCCTTCCTGTCTTTGTGTTACTTCCATGCTTAGGAAGTAGGTCATCAGCCCCAAGTCAGACATCTCAAACATTTGTTGCATTTTGGTCTTGAAATCAACCAATATTCCTTGGTCTCCTCTTGTCACCAACATGTTATCAACATACAAGGACACAATGAGCTGTTTTGAAGTCCTTCCCTTTTGACATACAATGTAGGCTCACTAGTGCTCCTCTCGAATCCCAAACTGACCAAGTAGCCATCAATTCTGCTGTACCAGGCCCTTGGTGCTTGTTTCAAGCCATACAAGGCTTTGTTCAGCTTGTACACCATTTCTTCCTTACCAGTAACCTTGAAGCCTGGAGGTTGTTCAACATAGATCTCTTCTTCAGGGAAACCATTTAGAAAGGCTGACTTCACGTCAAGCTGATGGATTTTTCACTTCATTTGAGCTGCTAAGGCAACTAGCAGTCTGATGGTGTCAAGTCTAGCCACTGGTGCAAAGGTCTCTAGGTAGTCCACACCAAAATTTTGGCTAAACCCATTCACAACTAGCCTGGCTTTGAGTTTGTTCAAGCTCCCATCAGCATTGTGCTTGGCTCGATAGACCCATTTCACCCCAATAATCTTCCTGTTGATAGGTTTCTGAACCAATTCCCAAGTCTGGTTCTTCTCAATCATGTTGATTTCATCAAGCATGGCTTGTTTCTAGCCTTGCTGAGCTTCAGCCTCTTCAAAACAACTTGGTTCTACAATAGCTACTTGAGCTCTTTCATAAATCTCAACCAATGATCGAGTACCCCTCACTGGTTCATCATCTATGTCCATTTCAGGACCATTTTGAATAGCTTCAATTTCATCTAATGCAAGTTCTTCAGAAACTGCCTCTGGTTCATTCTTCTCCCAATTCCAGCTTACTTTTTCATTGAACACCATATCTCTGCTCACTAGAATTTTGTTTGTTGAGGGATCCAAAATTCTATAGCCCTTTTTGATTGAGCTATAGCCTACCAGTATGCCTGCTTGAGCTCTTTTGTCCAGCTTGTTTCTTTTCATAGCTGGGACTTGTGCATAACATATGCAACCAAAAGTCCTCAGATGAGCTAGTGATGGCTTGAATCCATACCAAACTTCAAAAGGGGTCTTTTGAGCTAAGGCTTTGGTTGGAAGCCTATTCTAAAGATAGACAATAGTGTTCACTGCCTCAGCCCACAAGGTTTTGGGCAGATTCTTCTCAAACATAAGACACCTGGCCATATCCATCAAACTTCTGTTCTTTCTTCCACTCACACCATTCTGTTGAGGTGTATAAATGTTGGTAAGCTGATGTTTGATACAAGCTTCATCACAAAAAACTTGAAAATGAGCTGAGGTGTACTCAGTTCCATTGTCTGACCTTAGTGTCTTGAGCTTGCAACTTGTTTTAGTCTCTACAACAGCCTTGAACTTCCAAAACACTGGAGCCACTTCTGATTTTTTCTTTAAGAAATAAATCCAGCAAAATCTCGTATGATCATCAATTCACAGAATGAAATACCTGCTCCCACTCAATGACTGAGTCTTCATGGGGCCACAGACATCTATATGCACTAGCTGAAGTTTTTCTGAGGCTCTCCAGGCCTTGTTTGAAGGAAATGGTTGCCTGGCCTACTTCCCCAGTTGACATACTTCATAGACCTCCTCCTTTTCAACTGATTTGATGAAGTTCTCAACTAGATCTTCTTTGGATAGATGGTCCATCGATCTATAGTTGGCATGACCAAGCCTTTGGTGCCAAAGCTTGGATTCATTAGAGGAGACAGTGTAAGCTGAATCTGAGTCATTTGTGCAGTCAACAACAAAGCTTTTATCAGCCATAGTGACTGACATGAGCTTAGATCCATGTGGATCACTAATTTGGCACTCCTTGCCTTTGAACACAACTGTATAGCCCTTGTCTAGCAACTGAGCTATGCTGAGCAGATTTCTGTCAAACTCAGGCACTGGCAACACATTTGAAACTAGTTTATTGCCTGTAGGAGTGTTTATCAACACATCACCTTTACCTTCTGCCTTGATAAAGTGACCATTACCAACTTTAACCTTGGTTTTGAAGCTTCTATCAATTGACTTAAAATTGGCAGCATCTGGTGTCATGTGGTTGGTGCAGCCACTGTCTAAGAGCCATCCTTTGGTAGCCTTTTCTTTTGCAGCTGAGCATGAGACTGTAAAGACTTGTTCTTCATTGTCACTGCCTTCTTCATCTACTCGAGCTTCAGCCTTTGGCTGTTGATGTTGAGCCTGGCTTGGCCTGCCCTTGTTCTTGCAAACCCTTTCAACATGTCCCCTCTTCTTGTAGTGTTGGCATTGTGCATCTGGTCTGAACCAACAATTTGCTTCTGAATGACCAGGCTTTTTACAATATCTGCAAAGTTGTTCACCACTTCTTGCAGTATCAGGTTTAAGCCTATTTTTCCAAGTCTTCTTGCCTTTGTTGGCAGAAGTGCTCGAAGCAAACTTGGTCTTGGCTTGAAAAGCACCTTCTTGGTGCTCCTCCATTCTGCTGGCCCTTCTTTGTTCTTGTGCATATAGGGCATTAATCAGCTCAGTTAGGGAAATGGTTGAAAGATCCCTTGAATCCTCTAAGGAGGATATTTTTGCCTCATACCTCTCAGGTAAGGTAGAGAGAACTTTCTCCACAATTCTAGCTTCACTGAATTGCTCTCCAAGGAGCCTTATCTCGCATTTACCACACCATAATCCTCGTCTCCTCAGTCACCGCTTGATGCTTTCTTTCTCTTTCATCTTCAAATTCTCGAAATCCCTTCTCAAATTTAATAGTTGTTGCTGCATTGTTCTCTCATCAGTCCCTTGGAACTCCTCTTTTAATTTTTCCCAGGCCTGCTTTGGTGTCTCACAAGCTATGATCCTTATGAAGATCACATCTGACACACAGTTTTGTATGCAAGACATGGCCTTGTGCCACTTTGTTCTTTCATCAAAGATGCTACCGATCCGAGCCCTTTGTTGGGTTGGCTCGAGAGGAGTCTTTGGATCGACATCTGAGTTTATCACCTCCCATAGGTCGAATGCCCGCAGTAGGTCCTCATTTTGACCACCCAAATGTGAAAGCCCTCTCCATTGAAGACGGTGGTGCGGTGGTGAGAAGCTTTGATGAAGCCATGGTTTGACAGGTCCACTAAGACAAAGAGCTCTAGATACCAATTATTGGTGATATGAACAGCAAGCAAACTTGATCAGATGAAACTTGAGCAACAAGGCTCGAGACTTGCAGAAGAAACAAAGCAAAAAACAAAACAGAAAACAAAGCTAAGCTAAGAAAATTGGAGCATATGGAAGGAAACTTGATAAGATTTCATTCAAAAATGAATAATGGCATAATGCCAATACATAAATCAAGCTTTCAGATTGTCAAAATCAGTATGTTGACCTAACCAATACCTACTACCACTAATTAAGCTTTGAAACTAGTAAAACTTAACTTGTACACATAAACAAGGCTGATTTATCAGCTCAATCACTACCTAATTACATCAAATATCAACCTAACATAGTTCAAAAGAAACTAGATTACATTGCATTAAGTAAATGTTACAAAATAAACAAAACATCTTGAGCTGCACATGCAATAACAGCTTCTGCATGGCTCGGCTGCATGGCATGCCTCGGCTGCATGGCATGCCAATTTGCTGCATTTGGTGCTGCATGCTGACCAACCTTCAACAAATATGCACCAGATTCAGAATGGAGGAATTGGATATGGAGATCAGAAGGAGACCAGTTCATGAATGGAGCATTTTTTGTAACATTTGGGCCACCCTCACATCCCCATTTAAAATTAAAAAAGAAGGATATAATTAAAGCTAAGTCTGCAACATTTTTCGGAAGACTCACTAGATTCTCTGGGACTCTTAAATGTAAGGAAGGAGTTAAGTGCTAAAAATAACTCTCAGTTCTACTATAGTTCATAACAATTTGTTTTCCTTTGATGCATAAAAAAATAAAATCTCCTTTGAAAATGTGAGTATGGTATGGGCTATATATATATATATATATATAACCAATGTCTTAAATTTTCTTAGATTTAATAAAATTAATGCATTAGATGTAAAAATTTCTAGACTAATTTTTAAAAAGGTAAATTACACCAATAGTTACTTAACTTTGATGTAGCTGACAAAACAGTCACTCTGGTTTCAATTCAATCACTCAACTTTCAAAAAATGATAAATCAGTCACTACCGTTACAAACGTAACAAAAAGTGGTGGCTCGTTAACTTGCCATGTTGGCATCCCACATGGAAACGACAGCCTCTACAACATCCCCCATTAACTTGCAGTAGTAGAAGAAGAAGAATAAAGAGAAATAAAGAAAAAAAATTCCCTACTCAGGTCACCTTTGATTCATCAACAGCGGCCTTTACACCATCCTCAATCTCCTACCTTATAAGAAATCGACCCTCTCCCGGACCACCCCTTTACCTTTGCTAATTATTTCGTGTTTCTAGATCACTGAAAAAAGCAAACCATAAGTAAGTCATTTTTTGTAATTTTTTTGGGTAAAATTTGAAATACGAAATTGAGAATCAACAAAGCAATCCTACACAATGCTGTGCGTGGACGGAGGGCTAACAAGAATCTTCTTCAACAAGAAACCTTGCATCCCACTATTATTAGGCAAGGTAATAGGTTCATTGCTCCAGATGACCCCCTAACTAAAGAGGTAAATGAAAATATAACAAATGAATCAGTAACATTTATTAAATTTGTATCGTAGTAAGCACAATGCGACTGAAAATGTACCTATGATTATACCACTAAATTGTTTTTGTTCAATGCATTTCTACAGATAACTAATAGGAACTATGCATCGGAGTCAGAATGGAGGAATTAAGTGTGGAGATCAGAAGGAGACCTGTTCATGAATATAGCATTTTTTAGAACAACTTGGCCACCCTCACCTCCCCATTTGAAATTCAAAAAAAAAAAAAAGAAGAAGAAGAAGAAGAAGATATAATTAAAGCTAAGCCTTCAACATTTGTTGGAAGACTCACTTTGAAGATATAAGACAAAATTATTGCAAGTTTAAACACATAATAAGAATGATTGTATTATTGCATCTTTAATCAAATAAAATTTAAAAATCAAACATTTTAAAATGTTATGTCATCTAAATTAAAGCAAAATACCATATACACGTAAATATTATTGATAAAAATAGCATAGTAATCTTTATACTATATTTCGAATTGCATTTTAATTTTTCTATTAAAAAAATTGAAAATTTCGATCCTTTCTATGCCACATGAACTAAAATAGTCTATTCATTAAAAATTTGCCTTAAAGCATTCATATTGGAATGTTGAAAGCTTGTATTATTTAGAACTAAATATTTATATTACTGGCTGAGTATTAACTGACCATCTATTCTTCCCACACGTAGAGAATTTAAAATTATTTATAACTTTAATCTTAATTTTAGCTGGTGTCGCTTTGGCCGAGTGGTTAAGGCGTGTGCCTGCTAAGTACATGGGATTTTCCCGCGAGAGTTCGAATCTCTCAGGCGACGTTAATATTTTTGTCAACCCCAGATGAGATGCCCGCCACCGGCGACGTCAGGTGTGGGTGTTGGTGTTGATGGAGCCTTCTTCGACAGTTGCGTGCTTGGTCTCCTCTGTTGAGGTTTTCTTCCTATGTCGAGCTTGGGCTTTCTCCGCCTTTCGCCTCTTCCTTTCTAGTGCTTCCTTAGCTTTAGCTATCTCCTCCAACCGGCGTTGCTCCTTTAATTTAGCCGCTTCCTCTTCCTTTCTCAATTCCTCTGCCTTCCTGTCCGATTCCTCCTCCTCCCTTGTTCTCTCCGGCTTCTCTTCTTCCGCCTCTTCGATTTTATCCCCATTAGAAGCAGTTGCTGAAACACTTTCTGGAGGAGCAGATTTCATAAACTTCTTTTGCTCCACAACCTTTGCCGCAAGTACCTTTACAGCTTTTTCCACCGCCACTTCCTCTTGTGTTCGACCTTCCAAAGTTAAGCCGGACATTGTATGATCCACGACCGCTCTTCCATTTACTGCTTGAGGAATTACAGGAGGCACTTCACCAGGACCAAGTGAACGGCCATCTAATTTCCTCAGTCTCCAAAGTGTGCTTCTTTCATTGCATCTAACATATTCTTTTCGGAATGCATCGTTGTTATTCCATAAGTCCATAAATTTCTCCACCTGGACTATCAACTGTTTAGATCAAATATTGTACAAAATTTTTTATTTCGAAGAAATAAAACAAATACACGACCTCACCTGGTTAATACAAAAATTTCGGAGTGCCACTTTATCCCCTTTCGAGCCCAACTCATTCGCTTTAATAAAATCATCCCTGTATTGCCAAAAGTGTAATTGGTTCTACAAAATTCATACAAGAGTAGCGTCGGCATATCTTTATCGGTACTTTTACTTAGTTTATCAGTTTCGAAGAGCAATAGATTCAATCAGAACCAGAACGAAAATGCAGGTTTGTCTATGAGTCTCGGATATGATTAAGTGTCCAACACGATTATGTTCATTCACTCTAAGCTTACAGAATTTAGAAGTACTTTCTCATATGATTGTTTCTTCAAACTTTGCAGCTGTGCATACGCTTCTTGTTGGATGTCATCTGCAGCTTTGAACAGGTACAGCAATTCGCTTAACTTTTCGGTTTCGTCATGGTATCTTCTCTTAGCTACCTCAGTGATCGCCACACCGTTTTTGAGGTTGGCTTTCAATTGGTCAGCTTCCTTCTTTAAAGACTGTAGAAACAGAAGAATCGAATAAGCAACTAAAAACCGTACTCAAATATGTGTTTTTGAAAGGTGGTTGTTGGATTATATCCATCATCATACCCAAATTAGATTCTTATACTCGTATTCAAATATATACTTTTAAAGATTCATGGTTCCAACAGGTAACCAAGCAGATGTATATATAATACCTTCAGACGCTGTTTCCGGTCCAAACCTTGTTGATTTTCGTCCTGTCTATTCATGGTAGATGACAGCTTTTCACGAGTTTGCTTTTCATCCTTTAGCGGTAGAGTTGGGTGTTGTATTGTCCATTCCATGTTTCGTATCTGCTTACAAAGTATATAATTAGAACAAATAATCACAACATTCTGCTTCAACTAGAGGTGTGCATGGGCCGGGCCGGGTTCAAAAAAATTTTGGCACGTTTTTCAGGCCCGGGCCCGGCCCAGCCCGAAATATGGGCCTAAAAATTGTCCAAGCCCGGCCCAACATAAAATTGGTAGGTCCGAGCCCGGCCCGGCTAATATTAATTTTTTAAGTTATTTATTAAAAAATAAAATAAAATAAATCAAATACATTTAAAAAAAATAAAAAATATTAAAACAAGAAACAAATAAAAAATGATACTAAAACAAAATACAAAAACATTAAAATTTTTCTACCAATTCTTTATACAACTGTAAGTTGTATATAAAAAGACAAAAAAACTAAGGGTTTGGGTTATACACTTATAATTTTAATAAAATGGACATGTCATGATTGATGATTTCATATAAACAACTTTGTAAATACTAATTTTTGTCCAACTTTATAATCGTATTTTTTTGGAATACGTTCAATCTTAGTTCCGATTTTTTATATTAGACCCAATTTTGATTGTTTTGATTTTCTTAGTCTTGAGCTAATTGATTCAGTGAGATTAATAACTACAAACCTGTAAAATTAAAATAAGTGATGAGATAAAATGGTCATTTATACTTGCAATAAATTTTGTCTAGATTAAAATATGCAGTACCAGTGAGGTGTATCACTTATAGTGTGCCAAAAGCTGCTGTTGTGAGATCGGAGGAAAATCTCCTTCATAAAATGCCAAAATTCCATAGCACCAGCTGAAGTTAAAGGTGTCAAAGGTTCAATTGTTGGATTCAAGTGATCTATAAATTAAATTCAATAAAGTATTCAAACCATTTTGGAAAAATGCCCCTACAGGAGGACTAAAAAGTTAACTATCTATGTGCTCAACATTGACTAATCTCCATTCTAAGCAAATAAAATCAAGTAGCAAACTATAGGATCTCAAAGATCATATCGAAATAATATTAAAAACGACAACAGAACAATAAGAAATAGTTATATTAAAATTGAAACTAATTTGTTTGAACTAAAATAATAACTAAATTGATAATAAAACAAAAGTTCTACAATATCGAAATAATATTAAAAACGACAACAGAACAATAAAATACCATAAAAGAACAATAAAACAGCATCAAAACAGCACCAAAACAGCAACAAAATAGTGCCAAACAGCAGAAAAACAGCAGAAAAACAACATCACCAACATCCCCAAAACAGTACCAAAAACTTGCAAAATATAATCAACCAACCAAAAAATCTATACATTAACCAATTAACATATTTAATTTTATAAGAAACTATAAATTGAAAGCTAAATTAAATTGTCAACAGTTAGAAAGGAAGGTAACCTAAAAAGCAACCGAAGAAACATCGTCATCATCGTCCTCATCGTCATCGTCATTCTTGTCATCAATTTCTAACATGAAATAAGAATAAATAATTAGATTATCAAATTGATAAAAAATAATATAAAATTAACAATAAAACGAGAATAATAATTACCCGTTGAAAATCCCTTAGCTCGCATCGAATCATCAAGGCAAACAACGGCTTGAACCATTTTTGGCTTAAGTGAACTTCTCAAAGGTGTGATAACTTTCTTACCCATGCTAAAAGCGGACTCGGAAGCTACAGTCGATATTGGAATTGCCAAAAGATCACGAGCCAATAATGAAAGCTCATTATATCGAACTGAACTTTTACCCCAATACTCCAAAACATCTATTTGACTATTCAACTCAAGCTCCGGTTCTTCCAAATAAATGTCCAACTGTGACTTTTCACTCTTAGTGCTAGATTCATTTAAATACCGTTTATAATCATCACTCTCATCAAAATCTCCCCAAAACCAACACTATTAACATTGTATTGATGCAAACTAGAATCAACGGGATCTTTATCTGAGACATTAGAATTCTCGGCCAAAGAGGAAGACGTGGATTTGGATTTCTTAGCATACTCATCAAGCAAGAGTCTAAGATTGCTAAGAATGGTTTCAACAAAATCTGAAGCATGAATACCATAGATTGTAGTAAAGCAATACTGCACATAATTCAACTTGTAACGAGGATCTAAAATTGCAGCACATGACAATATCAACGAATACTCAGCCCAATATTTATTAAATTTCTCTTGCATTTGTTTAACCATTGGAGTTAAAAAAGAATAAGGACCTTTAACTGTATCAAGCAAGACTTTGTGAACCTTCCAAACCCCTCTGAAATAAAGATTAGCCGTCGGATAATTAGAACCAGAAAAAATACAAGTCACATCATAAAAGACTTTCAAAAATTTGCAAAGAACAGCAACATTTCTCCACTCCTCGTCAGAAAGTGCAAATATTTTATAGTCTTTATCCCGTTGGCCCCAATAATCTAGCACATCTTTATAGTAGAGAGAAGATTCAAGCATCAAATAAGTAGAATTCCATCACACACACACATCTTGATGCAACTTTTTGGTCACATTCAAATGAAAACTTTTGTCGGCCACATCATAAAATCTTTTCCTACGAATTCCCGACTTTTTTATGTACTTAATTCCATTTCGAATCTTACCAACAACATCATCAGTAAGTTCCAAACCAGCTTTAACTATAAGATTCAAAATATGTGCACAACATCTAACTTGAAAAAAGCACCATCACACAAAATAGCTCTGGTTCGCATTTAAAACGATTTTTAAGAGAAGAAACCAACACATCATTATAAGAAGCATTATCCAAAGTGATGCTAAAAATTTTCTTGTCTATACCCCATTGAGATAAACATAAAACAAGTTCATCCGCTATGTTCAAACCATCATACGGAGGAAATAAAGCTCTAAACCTTATGATTCTCTTTTGTAGCTTCCAATTTTTATCAATCCAATGAGTAGTAATGCAAATATATTCATCATTAGTATGCTCTGAATTCCAATTATCGAAAGTAAGACAAATTAAACCGGGTGCTTTAGCTAACTCTTCTTTAACATGATCTCTCTCTTTTGCATAATACATTAGGACATCCCTAGCAGCTGTAAATCTACTTATATTCTTAAAATTAGGACTAGCAATTCTCATAATGTATCTAAATCCCGGTTCTTCAACTGTCCTAAATGAATGCTTGCCACACACAAGAAAAGTAGAAACAGCTCGACGACACTCATCAGCATCAAACTTGTAGTTTTTCATAGATGGACCACCTCCTAATGATGGTTGATTGGCTATGGTGTATTGAGTGATGTCCTTATTAAATTTTTTCAAACATTGATTTAGATGACGTCTTAAATGAGAGGTTCCACTAGAAGATTTAGCAGAAAAGATACTCTTACAGTGATTACATTGTGCCTTCAATTCATTTTTGTCCTCGCATTCAAGCTTTGTCATTTCATCCCACACCTTTGAAGTGGTAGACTTTTGACGTTTGGTAGCACTTTCATACTCATTAAACCCATCGTCCCACGTGTATAGGAGTGTTCGAACTAGCCATAGTCATAAAAACTCAAGTCCTGGAATCCAAATAAACCAAAAGTTAATATAATTGTTAAACAATTATATATAGTATATGAATCATTCCATATTATTATTTACTACTACCATAAAATGTTAGCTAAAATTAGCCCAAATTATTCCTGCCACAAATTCAATTAGAAGCCATTACAGTGGGAAGCATTGAATTCTCCAAACAAAACACTTTAATGTTTCAAAACTAAGATTCAAATGGTATGGATAAGACAAAATGTGCCATATGCTGCTAAACATGAAATTGGAAGCATGACAAAAAGCTCTTGTAAAGAAATAAGACATCTTCAAAATAAGCAAAAAAAATTCTACCTCTTGCCAAATATAAATAATAAAAATAGCTAAATATTACTTATTAAAATTAATTTATTACTAAATTATATACTAAAAGATGAAGAAAAAATAATAGTCCTACACAAACGCAAGTTACGCAACATAAATGAAATGAATGAGTAAATATAGAATATAATGATTTTTAGCATTTTTTTTCACAAATAATATTTAATAAAGGCATCTATTTTTTAAAAAATAAATTAATTCTTAGCTTCGACTTCGAGTCTTCGATCGTTAATTAATTATACTAAAACAATGAATATGTATTAAACTACATTTTCCAACCAAATATTATGAAGGTCAGCGACAAGCCGACAACCACAAAATAATTAATTAACCTATATCTTAATATAGATTAATAAATTAACACAATAGGTACCAAATAATTAATTATTATCTTAATAATTAATTAACCTATATCTTATCATATCCAAATTTGTTGCAAGTAAAATTATTAATAGGATGATAATATTATTTAATAAATATTTTATGGTGAAATATAGTATTATAGTTTTAGTTTATGCGGTATTCTTAATTGATGGTTACTATTTGTTTGAATGGCAACAGATTTAGCGAGGCACCAAACTACAGGTCGAATCCCATCTTTGATTATGATTTTATCTGGAACGAAAGTGAGGTTTACTATATTTTTTTCCTCAAAGACAAATCAGTGATGTCAAGGTTAGTTTTGAACCAAACCCAAAGTGAAAGATTAAATGAAACAATAAATTTCTGAAAACCTAAAAGAACTAGAAAAAAAGAAGAAGAAGAAGAAGAAGAAGCAGCTTACAGCGTGGGTAGAGAAAATGAGCTGAGCTTGAGGTGGATAGTGGAGGTGAATGGGTGTTCGGGCTGGATCGGAGTTGAGCTTGAGCTGAATCGGAGTTGAGCTGCAGACGGAAAAGTTGAGCTGCGACGTGAGGTGGGACTTGGGAGCCTTGGAGAGAAAGTTGAAAAGAGGGAAAAATGAAGTCAGGCTGATGATGAAGGTAAAGGTAAAGGTAAAGGTAGAAATGAAGTTAGGGAAATTAAAGGTAAAGATAATAATTAAAAAAAAATTTAAAAAATTATTTAATATGTATTTTGGGCCGGGCCCGGGCCAAGAAAGTCTTACCCGAGGCCCAACCCATTTTTAAAACGGGCCTCATTTTCTGCCCAAGCCCATTTTTCGGGCCTATATTTTTACCCGAACCTCCCATTTTTCGGGCGGGCCTTCGGGCCGGGCCGGGTGGCCCAGCCCATGCTCAGCTCTACCCCTAACCCAACTAACCTACGAGGCCCAAAAAGCCCAACTCCAAATCAGATCCAAGGGTTTCTGAAACCCTAGGTTTCCTCGCGCCGCAAGCCTCTATACCAGCCGCCATCATTGCCACGATCTGCGACACGCCATTAACGACCGGATCAAGCTCCACATCGCCGGATCTACCGTCAATCACCTGCAAAAAAGGAAAGAAAGGCAGCAAAAATGGCAACAAAGATAAAATTTTTTATTTTCCTTTTTCATTTTCGGGGTTATAAAACCCAAAAGAATTTGTAACCAAGTGGAAAAAAAAAGAGACATAAGGAAATATTCAACAAAAAAAAAACACAGAAATATAAACACCAAACAGAAGGTGATTTTTTTTACTTTTGTATTTGCGTTGTTTTTTAATCTCTTTTTGATTCCTGCAAATAACACATATTCTAGTAATAAAAAAAAGGAAGTGTTCTACCTTTTGATCGGGGTTAAAAAGGAGGCGTTTGGGCTTCTGATCGTCGCCGGAGGAGGTGCGTGCGGTGGCGCGTGCGGTGGCGCATCATCGGAGCAAAAGGGCCAAATGAGCAGAGAGCATTTCGGGACTCTCTTGTATTTTTTTTAAACAATGAATAAAATGATTTTTTTAACTGATTTTGCCTTTTATAGATCAAAGGAACGACGTCGTTTTGGTGAAGGCTGTTAATGACCAAAACGGCGTCGTTTTAAGCTTTTACCCGAATTCTGACCCGACCCGGGGCAAAGATCCGCGTGTTCTTCTTTGGTTGGCTTAATTTCCATTTCAGTCCTCCCTCATTTTTATTCTTTTTAAATTCCGTTTAATTTAAATCTTTCTGTTTACTTTCTGTTTCAATTTAATCCTCCTTCCTTTATTTATTTTTTTCTCTTTAATTATTCTAACATTACATTTAAATTATTTTATTACATTAACATTTTACATTATGTTTTTTTATTATTTTGTTAACTTTGTTAAAAACACATATATATATTTTTTTCTTGTATTATCTTCATATATATATATTTATTATTATATATTATTAAGTATTATATTACGTTATATAATTTTGTTTTGTATAATATCTATTATAATATATAACTTATTTTATTATTATATATTTTTATGATTAATATATTATATATATATTTTTAAAATTATTATATATATTATTTACTAATTATTTCTATTATGTATAATCTTTATATGTATTATTAATATTAATTATTTTGTATTATTTTATTATACATTATGATTTTTATTAATTATTATATTATATATTTAAAAAATATTTTTGTACATTATGTAATATCATATCACATATTATTTTAAACTAAAATTTATTTATATTGTATGTTATATTCTATTTACATTATATATTTTTAACACATTGTTTATATTGTTGTTCTTTTTATCTATTTAAATTTGCATGAAATATGTTCATAGTTAATTTTATTATTTATTATATTTGTCTATACATCATCATATATTTACAATTGCTTAGTATATGAATTATTATTTGTTGTATTTCATATTATTATTGCCTATCTTAAATATTAGCATGTTATAAATATTTATGTTTGACAATGTATAAATGCAATATTGTCACATGAATTATTATTTGAAGTATAAAATGCATTTTTTTTTTAAAATTACTATATTTCATTTAAAGTTTTTAAAAAAAGATAAGGCAATGTTTAGGTATTTAGAAATTCAAAAAATAGTGCCCTAACGTGTTGGGTGCGATTTTCCGTTTGGCTAAATAACTAAATATCCTTTTAACAAGTTTTATAAGTCATGAGAGGATTTTGATTACGAAGGTTTTAAAATATCGTGTCCTAACGTGTTGGATGTGATGTTTATATTCTTTCGGAACAAAGAAATCTCAAGTTTTAAATAAAAAAAACCTTATTCTTGGGAATTCAAAACGTTGTATCCTAACTTATTGGGTGTAATGTTTTGTATCTCGAGGTAAGAATTTTCTAAAATAAAGATGTACCTAGCTTTGAAGTCATGAGATACTGTATCCTAACTTACTGGGTGTGATATTCTTCTTTCTTCGAGATAGGTAGTCTTGGTTTATTTTCAAATAAAGGATCTTATTTTAAACTTTTTAAATTTCAAACATTTGGACATGATTTTATCGATTCGGTACCAATTTCTGGGCGTTACGAGGGTGCTAACCCTTCCTCGTACGTAACCGATTCCCGAACCTGTTTTCTTGTTTTTTTTTCGTAGACCAAAATCAAAATGTTTTAAAATAAAACGTTTTACAAGATGACCCAATCACACCTAAGTAAAAAGGGATTGGTGGCGACTCCCATTTTTTTTGTTTTTAAAGTCGATCCCCATTTTTAAAACCCGATTTTAAAATGGTTTCGATACCTGTACTAAGTAAATGCAAAAAAGGAAGATATTCTTCAAATTGTACCTTTCCTTCGATTATCACTTGTATGTCTGTAGGCATGCCCTTATACATGAGCATCCTTAATCTTTCGCACATGACCTTGTAAAGATTCACTAACATATTTTTATGGAGACTGGAAAAGTCGTTTGTGCTCCTTTGAAACAACATTATTGAATACAATGCACAGGTAAAAAAAAAACTAGTCTATGTTCAGATATTGATACAATTAATACTCTTTATAATTTATTTGATTAGAAGAATAAATAATATAGAAAGTTTAATACTCACAATAATCAAGGAGGTGCTAGTGTATTTGATGATTACTAAAAGTTAAATTTTCCATTTCACAACAATTAATTCCCTTAATATTGGTGTGTGTCTTTTGTGTACTAAACAATAATAATAATAATATAGTTCTTTAATATAAGAGAAGTTCATAAACATATGAACTATAGTTCTAACTTTTTGTCAAAATTGTCAACAATATTTAGCTATATTGCTTTGGCTCTTTACCTTTCTTGAAGTACCCAATATTCAATAAATGCATCTTGCACATTTCCACACATATTATGATGATATGATCCTTCAAAGGCTCTACAAGAAATGGAAGTCTTAAAAGAATAGCACATTTTCATGACAAATACAAAATCATATCATACATTGATTACTAAGTTCGAGTAACCAATGAAATATAATCATGCATAGGAACTTTGATCATGCCCCATTGTTTCTTAATAGATTTTGTGTTTTGTTTTGGGATTTTGAAGCATATGCAAAGAAGATACAAACGGTGGTATGATGTGGAATAATGAAATGCTTTTTGTTGACAGTTGTGTAATTTGTCAGTGGATTGTTGAATTTCTTTGTTCAAAATGACAGTTAGATTTTAGTGCTCAAAATGGTTAAATTCTCAATGGTTTTGCCAATTGGCGACATTAATGCAATTAAGAAGATAAATTAAGTAAGCAAACCTAAGATTTCCATGCAAAAGAATGCGGGTTAAACAAGTTTTGGCTTTGTAGAGAAAATTTTGGTTGCTAACTTGGTAATGACAATGCTTACCATTCAATGCACCTTAATTTAAGAACCATACAGTTACATGGATGGTTTATTTAAGGGTAAACTCACAGCTTATCAAAATCAAGGCTTTAGCCGACCAAAGTCGGCAATTTAGAGTACTAGCTATTTAGGTTTTAGCACTTTTTTATATATTATATTAAGTTTTAAAACCTAGGGCTTACCATATTACCTAAATAATTAAATCAAGAAAATATCCTAAAAAGGAGAAACATATAGAAGGAGAACAATAATGGAGGTAACTAAGCTAAGGGTTGCTTTCCTTTTTTCTTTTTTCACCATAATTCCAAAGTTATGGGCAAATATTGCTGAATTTGATGATTTTTGGAAGCAACGTGAAGAAGACGCCTGGAAGATTGCTCTAGCAGCTTATGAACCGAGCCCAGAAAATGTCACCAGTCACCTGAACTATCATGTTAACAAGTAAATTATAACTTTCTATTTTATCTCTCTTTTCTCATTTTTTTTTATATAAAAAGGGTCATACATTAAACATAAGAAAATAAATTACATGTATTGAAATTTGAAATATAGACCCGTTGAATGTAACAAAATAAAAATATCTACAAGGACTAACTAAGCTAAACTCTTAGTTACTCTTGTTTCCATTACTGTCAATGTCAAACAGCAATCTATCATATTTTTATTTTGGACCATTAACTCTTATTGAGTTGTAATAATCATAGGCCTTTAGCTTAATGGTAAGAATATCATTATTTAGATGGATGAAAGCGAATGGTTCCAATGTTAGTTCCCTTAACAAGTTACCATCTCCTGAAACTTTCTTAATTTGTATGTTAAATGCAGACATTATATCTTATGTTAGATAATTTGTTGACAATTTGTTGCAGGGTTCTTGAAAAACCTATGTCCAACCAACCCATAGAATTTAAGGATGTTATTACTAATAGCACGAGAAGATACTTGAGGGGTAAACATAAGAAGTACACTGGTCCATGCTTGGCGATTAATCCAATTGATAGGTGTTGGAGATGCAGGAAGAACTGGGCCAAGAATCGCAAAAGACTAGCAAAGTGTGTCCTTGGTTTTGGCCACAAAACTCGTGGAGGGAATAAGGGAGGATACTATTTGGTTACCGATAATTCTGATGATGATGTCGTAAACCCTAAACCAGGAACTTTACGTCACGCTGTGATTCAAAAGAGGCCATTATGGATAATTTTTGCCCATGATATGAACATTAAATTATCACAAGAGCTAATGGTTCAAAGCCATAAGACAATTGATGGTCGTGGAGCAAATGTTCATATAGCATATGGATGTGGCATTACACTTCAATTTGTGCATAATGTCATAATTCATAACATTCACATTCATCGCGTTGTTAGAAGTAGTGGTGGCCTAATTAGGGACTCTGAAGATCATTATGGTTTTCGCACAGTCGGCGATGGAGATGGGATTTCCATATTTGGATCATCAAAGATTTGGCTTGATCATATTTCCATGTCTGAGTGTCAGGACGGGCTCATCGATGCAATACAAGGTTCCACTGCCATCACCATCTCAAATTGCCATTTCACCCATCATGATCATGTAAGTTTTACCTTAAAACATGGTACACATTTTGTAACCTAGTTTTCAACTAAACATTCTTGGATTTTTCTTTCAGGTGATCTTGTTAGGTGCAAGTGATACCTATTCTAAAGATCAATTTATGCAAGTCACACTTGCATTCAACCATTTTGGCAAGGAATTGATACAAAGAATGCCTAGATGCAGATGGGGATACTTTCATGTCGTCAACAATGACTACACTCATTGGAAATTATATGCCATTGGTGGTAGCACACATCCCACCATTATTAGCCAAGGCAATAGGTTCATTGCTCCAGATGACCCCCTAACTAAAGAGGTAAATGAAAACATAACAAATTAATCGATAACATTTACTAATTTTATAATCGTAGTATGCACAATGTGACTGAAAATGTACCTATGGTTATACCACTAAATTGTTCTTGTTTAATGGATTTCTATAGATAACCAATAGGAACTATGCATCAGAGTCAGAATGGAAGCATTGGGTATGGAGATCAGAAGGAGACCGGTTCATGAATGGAGCATTTTTTGTAACATCTGGGCCACCCTCACCTCCCCGTTTGAAATTCAAAAAGAAAGATATAATTAAACCTAAGCCTGCAATATTTGTTGGAAGACTCACTAAATTTTCTGGGACTCTTAAATGTAAGGAAGGAGTTAAGTGCTAGAAATAACTCTCGATTCTACTGAAGTTCACAACAATTTGTTTTCCTTTGACGCATAAAAAATTTTAAATCTCCTTTGGAAATGTGATTATGGTATTGCCTAACTTGATATATATATATATATGTAACCAATGTATTAAATTTTCTTAAATTTAATAAAATTAATGCATTAGATGTAAAAATTTCTACAATGGTGAATTTCAAATTTAACACATAATAAGAATGATTGTATTATTGCATCTTTATAAAATAAAAATTAAAAATCAAACATCATCCAATTCAAAATATTTTAAAATGCTGTCATCTAAATTAAAGTAAAATACTATACATATTTACCATAATAATCTTTGTATTAGGCCTCGAATTGCATTTTGGTCCACGTATAGAATAAATGACATTTCAATCATTTGTATGTTAGGTGGATTAAAATAGTGCATTAATTAAAATTTTACCTTAAAAGACTTCTTTTGGTGTTTAATATATAAGAAATAATAACAAATTTAATCCCCGGTCATATATATTTATTCAATTTGAACCATACTCTTTTATTTAGGGCTAGTTTAGCAATGCTTTTGAAAAGTGCTGTGGAAAAGTACTTTTGAAAAGTTTGCTTTAAAATTTGAGTGTTTAGCATTGCTGTCAAAAAGTGCTTTTAAGAAATAAAATGTCAATTTTAGACATGTTATTATCAAGTAACAAATATACATTTAAATAAATATTAGTTAATATTATTATATTTTAGTAAGAATATAAAAAAATTACTATAACTTTTTAATATTTTAATATATGAAATATAAACTTTAAATATTTTTAAGTAATAAATATTAATTACTTATAAAATTTAATTAGAATATATAAACTACATTTTAAATATTTAAATATAACCATTAAATATTTTTAATTAATATTTTAAAAAATATTTTTTTATTTTTAATTAATGATTTTAACACATTTGTAATTAAGCACCACGAAAAAAAAAGGGAAAGTACTATGTTATTAGAGGGGTGAAAAAGTAATTAAGCACTAAAAGTGCTTTTGGGAGAGAAAAAGCTAAAAATTTTAGCTTCTCCTTTTTAGAAGTGCTTTTCAAAAGCACTTCTGAAAAGCCAAAAATTCCAGCCAAAAGCAGCTTGTTCTGCACAGTTTTTCTTCCAAAAGTACTTTTGGAGCCAGAAGTACTTTTGAAAAGCAATGAAGAACTGGCCCTTAGAGGAAACTGACATCAATCTATATTAATCTTGAATTAAAGAAGGGCTTTCAAATAGTTTGTTGTTGGGGATCAGCATGTATAAACAACAAGAGAGAAAGAATAGAGAAAATTGGGTACACATAATTTATGTGGAAAAACTCCTTCAATCAAGAGGATAAAAAACTATAAGTAAAAGAGACTTCACTAATGATCAAACAAACGAAGAGTACAAGATAGAAAAATTCAAAACAAATCTTAACCCTGAATACAAACTCTCTAGCTAAAACACAAAATTCCCTTTAAACTCTCTAAAACTCTTTCTTGGTTTTCTCTCTAATGTTGTGTTATGATCACCTCTATTAGAATTATAATGACTCTATTTATAGGCTAAAAATAGAGCGGTAATTCGACTAAAACTTTTCTGGAGTAATTAGAATTTAAGTGGAAGAAAGAGTCCTACTTGGCTGTAAAAATGAGACTGTGTTGCTTGAGGAATACATCGTGTCGTTGCAGTGTCATATGCTTCCTCATCGAGACGTCGCCGCTGCGTCATTGTGACATCCCATGCTTCCTCATCGGACTTACAAACGATAGGGTGAACCTTGCAATTTTACCTTTTAAAATTTCCATAACATAAGTTATGGAAAATTTTTTTTATTAAGGTAATACAATGTAAAATTAATTTATTAATTATATTATTTGTATTACATAAGAAAAACCAATAGTTCAATGATAGAATATAATTAACGAAAATTTAATGGCTTTAGAGACGATTAAAATCGTCCCTAAAAAATATAAAGATAACTTAAATCATCCCCAATAGATTTAATATTTATTATATAAATATTTTACTTTTACCTACATATTACATAATCTAAGGGTTAGTATTTAGTACACTATCAGTATATATATATATTAATATTAATTATATCTCTATAGGACACTTATTAAGCCTTTGACCCTGCGTATGAAATCTAAAAACTCTACTGGTAATGTATTAAACAAATTTCCCATAATCTAATATAATTAGTTTTAGATAATAAATAATTTTTAATCACTGAGAATTAATTATAAAATTTAATTTACTATATTTGAATTATTATATTGTTAAATTAATATATTATATCATTATGGGTTTTTTCCCTCAATAACAAAGGCGAATTCAAGGGGGCCGACAGCGGCCTCGACCTCTCATAAAATGGAAAATTATTGTTGTGGCTTTTTAGAAATTTTTAAAATTTTAAATTAGTAAAAATAAAATTACACTTTGGACTCCCTAAAATTATAAAAATTTAATTTAATCATTAAAAAATTATAAAGATAAAGACTATTAAAATTTAAAATTTCATTTCGGTCCCCCTAATTTTTTTTTTAGCTTCGCCCTTGCTCAATAATATAAAATAAACAAATAAATATTAGAATAGGATAGGGGGATTAATATTCACGAAACTAGGCAAAGACGATATACGCATAAAAACAAATTTTTTTATTGGTATTGTCGATATCTCAGGCGGCACCTTATTATTTTTAATAATTTTTTTAGCTAAAAAGAAAAAAATAATATTTTAATTTTCAGGCCAGTGATGACGGGTCACATCTATAGTAGGCCGTCAAGATGTGACTCGTCGATCATAGGCTCAAAAATTAAAATACTAGTGTTTTTTTTTTCTTTTCAACTTAAAAAAAAAAGCCTTTTATTATTATATTATTATTTATTATAAAAGGGGGTTGGTTTGATTCCCAACCCCACACATCAGTCTTGGATTTGAAGTGAGAAAAAAAAGTTTTGAAACTCCTCCCTTTCCCTATCTAAAAATTGCAGTTAAGTTTCTTTACTGATATTTTAGAAGGTTACTAATCGTTTTGACATTTTAATTTTTTTATATTACAATTTATTTTGTTTTTCCATTTTCAGTCCTGTAACCTCAATCAGTCTAGATAACAGAGCACAAGCCACTCTTTTCTCGTCTCTCAATGACCCTTGTATAAGCCCAATATTTGCCCGGCCCAAACTACCCAAATTAAACAAAAAATAAACCCAAGCCTAATACAACCTACCCAGACCCAAAATTAAAACCCAATAACACCTAAAAACCCTTAAGCCCAACTCAACCCACTAGCCCTAGCCCAAGTCAGAAAAAGAAAAAAACAAAATAGCCAACAAAACCCTAGGTGTAACATCCCAAATATGGGGTTATTTGGAATTTGACTATTTTCTTATTATGAACTGCTGTGATATTATTAATGGAATAATAGAGCTTAATTTAAGGCTTTGAGTGTGCCGGTTTGATAGGGAAATTTCAGTTTTTAATTTTAAAAGAAGGGAGCCTTAGTAAGTGGGTGTTATAAGAATAAATGTGGGTAATTTAACACTAAGAAGCCCTTGGTAAAGTGGCAAAGCAAGCCCACTTAAGAGCTAGCATGTGACGCCACCAAGGAACAAGGGAGAGCCTTGGTTGAGTCACAAAATCCTCCTTTTGTTTTTATTTGGACGGCACAAGGGGGAGAGTTTTCTCCTTCAAACTCTTTTATTAAGTGTTGTTATTAAAGGATAATAGGAGAGTTTTATTTGCTTAATTATAGTATTAATAAAAGGGATAATGGATGGATTATTAGGAGATTATTGTTTGATTAATTCAAGCTATTTTGAATTAAATCAAATAGGTGGCCAAGAGGATTTTTAGGAGTTGTGCGAATTTGAACTCCTTGAGCAAGGAGAGTGGACGGCAAGGGGTACTAGGAGTGCCCAAGTTTCTTTTACTTCTTTTCCTATTAGCCGAATTCTCCCAAAAGTCCCCATTTTCTACTTTCTCTTCTCCATCCTCTCTAAACCGAAAGCACATCCCCTAAAACCTTTCTTTTCTTTTCCCAACCTCTTTAATAAACTCCACATTCAAATTCCCTTTTCTTTATTTCTTTGTCAACCGAACCTCTACTCCTTGTTGCCGAAACTCCAACACCCTTTTCTCTCCATTATTTACCTTTTACCGAATGTTCAAGCAAGGGTAATCTTCTCTAAACTCATCTCCAATCGGTTCATAAGGTAGGTAGGTATGGCCGAATGCCATCTTTCTTCTCCTCTGTGTTTTTGTCGATTTCTAATAGGGGGGGGATAAGTGCCGATTTCGGCAATGATTAAGTCTTCTAAACAAGAAGTAACCGATTCCTGTTGGGTGCTCAGGGAAGTGAAGCAGTCGATTCAGGCCCCGATCTCTAGCATTCGAATTGTGGTACGTAACGGTAAGATCTACTGTAGTTGGTCAGTTGATATTCGTTTTAGCCGAAGGCTACTAACTTGTTGAGTGCCGATTCTTGGAATCAGAAGCAGATTCGGGAGTTGGGTGTTGCGGTTGGTGTCCAAAAGTGTGAAGGTGAGATTTTGGGTTCACAAGGAACCCCTTCCAATAATCGATTTGCCGAATAGGCCCTAAGACTAATTCCATAGTTGGCCGAATATAGGTACAAGTGAGATCTAGGTGGCCAACGTTCCTTTCGGGATTTAGACTTCTCATCAACATCAGTGTGTACATACACACTTATAGCGATTAATGTTGTGTTATATATGTTTTGTATGTAAATCGCTTTCGATGTAGATGCGGATTGGTACCTTAACAGTGACGAGTAAGGATCCCGTAAGTCTCTGTTGATATGAGATTACTTTAATGCTTTTGGGAAGCATGGTTTATTGATACATGTGATGAATGCATGAGATCCATTGTTAATCTGTTTACCTACTATGGGCTATATGAGAGAGGGGGGCGGTGATGTTTCGTCGTCGACGAGCGAGCACCGGTGTTTTGGTAACACATCGTGACTATATGTCACCAGAGGTTTGGTACCTCCGGAGGTTTGGCACCTCATAGCGACTTGTCCCCGTGGTTAATACCACCGTGGGTTGGCCCCACTTGAGATATGGGATAAATGCGCGGTGATTTGGTATCACACGATGGGTTGGCCCCATCACCCGATTTGTGTCTACGGACACCGGTGCTTTGGTAGCACATTGTGACTATATGTCACACGGTGGTTTGGCACCACCACCAGTGTTTTGGTAACACATTGTGACTACGGTCACCAAAGTGGTTTGGTACCACATGGGGTAGACAAAGGCGTTGGGTTGGCTAGGTTGGGTACACGATACTGCATAATTAATCTGTTATATGTTGTGTATGAAATGTTGTATTAACCGGGGAAGGGTTACATATCGAGTCTTGGTGACTCACCTTCTCCTTTAACATTTTTCAGGTGACTCGTAGATGGCGGTTGAGGAGTAGGTTGGACTCGAGGTGGCCATGCGGTGGATTTAAATTTATAGGACTTTAAATTTGGTTAATTTTATTTTGGGTTGTAATAAGGCCTCCATAAACTTTATTTGTGTTTTTTTATATGTTGGATATCTACTTTAAACTATATTATTAAATTGAACTAAAATCACATGTTTTCTTAAGTTAACTCGAAAAAGTTTAATCGTGCCATCAGCACACTTGAAACAGTATAACAATTGGACTTAATTAAATTTCCAAATTAAATCTAAGGGTAGCTTTGGCAAGATAACCAAAACGAGAAGCTTTAAATAAAAATTAAATAGGTATCGAAATGGTGTTCACAAGGTTTTTCTCCGTAACAAATCAAATTCGGTCGTAATGTTTGGACCGGGTTTGGGTTGTTACAGAATTGGTATCAGAGCCCGGTTCAAAACTCGGCTTTGAGGGTTTTGGGCCCAAGAACATTTTCAAAATGGGCTTTTCAAAGATATGGGTTGTATTAAAAGGTTTCGTGTATTCGGCATGGCTTTGAGCCTCCCGCACCGATCCGCCTGTAAGTACATCTAAACCTCTTTGTGAATTATATTCTGTAGAAGGGTAGGAAGCATGGAACGTAGATAGACTTATAGGACTTGGACCTAAGGTTAGATTACTCAAACACAAACGAAGCATAAGACTTAAAGAACTAAACCAACCTATGACTTAGTCAATGAGCTAGGGTGTGGTAACCCCATGACGCATGTCTAGGATTGGATCGGAAGAGCACGGTATTTAAGCGATCCTCGTGACTCACCTCCTCTTCGCAGGTATCCCTGCAGTGCGTAGCTTCGGTTCACCCTAACTCAGAAGGCTCAGTGGTGTGGTAACCTCTGTGCGCATGTCTAGAAAGGTTCAGTGAGAGCTTGGTATTTAAGCGGTCCGCGTGACCCACCTCCTCTTCACTCGAATTCTGCCTGGTGCGTAGCTTTGGTTCACCCTGACCAGGAGGGCTCGGTCATAGGCTAAACACAATGATTAAAACCCGAAAAAGGGAATTAGCCTTGTTTTTCAAAATAGAACGAAACAACAAGCCCTAATGTTTTCAAAACTTGTCCAATAACTCTCTTAAACCCTAGAACATTACGTATACAATGTTTTTCTCGGAAAACTGGACTTGTGGAAAATTACAGAAATACCCTTAGGAGTAAAATTACCAAAATGCCCCTGACCCATAAAATATTAATTCGACGGTTTTGCCCAAAAATTTCAATTATATTACAAATATTCAATAACTTAGCTTTGGAAATCATCAGCAACATATTTTGGTTCTAGAAAATTACGAAAATACCCCTGTAGGATAAAAGTCGAAAATACCCCTAGGTTAGGAATGGGCGAAATGTCCGATGAGTGAATAGGTATGGAAAGTATTAAGGAATGGATGCATGAACTTCTTTGTGTGAACTAGGATAGGAAAGCTGAAACATTGTTTGCTCGAAAGAATCTATGATTAAATCTTATCCATAAAATTTCTTCGCGAGTAATAAAGTGAAACAAATGCTAACGCATAAAATTTTTCTTAATCAGATTAAAAGCGCGGTAGATAGAATGAGTTCTAGAGGACGTGGACGCCGTGGACGTGGTAGGGGTAGGATGACGGTGTACGAACCCGTCCAGTCGGGACAAGGTTCGGAAAATGAGGTACCATCGCCACCAACACCTCCTACTTTTAGAGTGAGGAGCCGAGCGGGCCGGTGGCGAGTCGGTGATCGCAAGTCGTGTTGCGAGTCTTGGAGATGGTGGTGGGGTGGTGGAAATGTAGGAGCTCGTAAATCGTCCCCGAGCGACTCCGATCTAACGGAGCGGAGGTATTCCGAGGTGTGTCGAGTGGCACCCAGTCTGCGGTGGAATCTTGGCTAGAGTCAATCGAAAGAATCATGGATGACCTTGACTGGACCGAGGAAGAAAAGCCCGAAGGGGCGTGTCGCTTCTAAAGGATGAAGCGTATCAGTGGTGGCTTACGGTTCGAGATGGGGCTACAGCAGATGATTTGACTTGGGAGTATTTCAGAACCACCTATCAGAAAAAGTATGTGGGCATTAGCTACACCGACACGCTTGAGAGAAAGGCTTTTACGGGATTAGTGCAAGGAACTAAGTCCGTGTGTCGGAATATGAGGCGGAATTTCTAAGGCTGAGTAGATATGCGAGAGGCATCGTGGCTACCGAACATGAGCGCTGTGTCCGCTTTGAGGACGGACTCCGAGATGATTTGAGGTTACTGATTGCCCCACAGCAGGTTCGTGAGTTCTCATCGCTAGTGGAGAAGGCTAAGGTAGCCGAAGGAATCAAGGAGGCCGTGAGGCGTAACTATAGTAAGAACAATCGTAAGAGAAGTTTTGGGTCATTTGGATCAAGCGAAGTGCTCGAGAAAAGGCTAGGCCAAGTGGGCCCAATCAGCAAACAAGGCCCACGATCGCTAATCGAGGCCGACTCGGTGCAATCGGCTGTGGAAAGACCCATTGGGAGGTTGTTGGACCGGTGACAAAGGATGTTTTGAGTGTGGGTCTTTGGAGCATCGCGTCGAGATTGTCCTCGAAACTAGCTAAGAAGCGGCCAGAGAGGCGGGACCGTGCTCGGGATAGAAATATAGGACCACAGAGGGTCGTGGTAATGGCAGAGGAAACAACGGTCCTAACCGAGGTCGAGGAACTCAAGCGAGGAGGTTCAGCAAACACGAGGCTAGGCGGCTGGCTTAGTTTACGCAGCAAGGTGTCGCGAAGAAGGTGACGCACGGATGTCATAACCCAGACGCGTTTCTAATTTTCGGTTTTCCTTATGTTGCATTGATTGATGTGGGCTCGACGCACTCGTACATTGCTTGTAGTGTGGTAGGAACTATGGACCTAAACTCAAACCGCTTCTAGGAGATGGTGTAGTTAGCCCCTTAGGTCACTCCGTAGTCGTAGATAAACTCTATAGAGGCGTACCCCTAGAACTTCAAGGGGTAGTATTTGTAGCTGATCTAATGGAACTACCGTTTGGGGAGTTCGATTTGATCCTCGGTATGGATTGGTTTGTTAAGTACCAAGCAAGGTTGGACTGCGCGGCCAAGCGCATGGTTCTTAAGACGGCGGAAGGTGATGAAGTGGTTATGATAGGTGATAGAAGGAATTATCTATCCAATGTAGTGACTGCCTTGAAGGCTGAAAAGATGGTCAAGAAGGGTTGTGAGGCGTATTTGGTTCAAATCGTGCTTTGGAAGTTAAGGGGTTAGTAGTTGGAAAGGTCCGAACGGTTGGGAATTTGTTGATGTATTCCCGGAAGAACTTAGGGTTTGCCTCCCGGATCGAGAAGTCGAGTCGGTATAGACTTGCTACAGAACGGCACCTGTGTCCATAGCACCATACCGAATGGCACCAAAGGAATTGGTGGAGCTAAAGGCTCAAATTCAGGAGCTCTTAGATAGAGGGTTTATACGACCAAGTATATCTCCGTGGGGAGCACCTGTGTTGTTTGTCAAGAAGAAGGACGGTTCTATGCGGATGTGCATCGACTACCGTCGATTAAATAAGTTAACGATCAAGAACAAGTATCCGTTGCCTCGGATTGACGACTTGTTTGATCAACTGAAGGGTGCCTCGGTGTTTCGAAGATAGACCTTAGGTCGAGTTATCACCAATTAAGGGTGAAGGAGGCGATGTTCACAAAATGGCATTCCGAACTCGATGACGGGCATTTTGAGTTCTTGGTAATGCCATTCGGGTTGACCAATGCACCGCGGCATTCATGGACTTGATGAATAGAGTATTCCAACAAATACTTGGACCAGTTCGTCGTGGTGTTCATAGACGACATATTGGTTTATTCAAAGACGTAAGAGGAGCATGACAAGCATTTACGGATAGTTCTGCAAGTATTGAGGGGGAAGCAGTTATATGCCAAATTCAGTAAGTGTGAATTTTGGCTTAGGGAAGTGGCTTTCTTAGGTCATGTAGTGTCAGCTGAAGGAATTAGAGTGGACCCTCGCAAGGTTGAAGCAAAGATTGGAGTGGAAACCACCTAGGACGGTGGTGAAATACGAAGTTTTTCGGGTTTAGCAGGTACTATCGGAGATTCGTGGAAGGATTCTCTCTAATAGCAGCGCAATTAACTAAGTTGCTAAGGAAAGGTGTCCCATTTGTATGGACGGAGAAGCAAAGCAAGAAAGCTTTGATAAGTTAAGGAAGATTTTGACGGAAGCTCCGGTTTTGGTACAGCCTGAAGCAGGAAAGTTATTCACAGTTTATTGTGATGCATCTCACACCGGTTTGGGATGTGTGTTGATGCAGGATGGGAAGGTAGTAGCCTATGCATCCCGTCAATTAAGACCGCATGAGGTTAACTACCCAACTCACGACTTAGAGTTAGCAGTGGTCGTCTTCGCTCGAAGATATGGAGACATTACATGTATGGAGAGAAGTCGATGGTCTACACGGATCACAAAAGCTTGAGGTATCTTCTCGACTCGAAGGATCGAATCCGAGGCAGCGTCGATGGATTGAACTACTAAAGGACTATGATTGTTCAATCGAGTACCATCGGGTAAGGCTAATGTGGTAGCCGACGCATTGAGCCGGAAGATGGTGATGGACTTAAGAGCAATGTTCGCTCGGTTAAGTCTATATGATGATGGAAGTCTTTTGGCGGAACTCCAAGTAAAGCCGACTTGGGTTGAGGAGGTTAAGGAAAAGCGGTTAGTGGATGAGGGCTTGAGCTCTAAGAGGGTACAAGTTCAAGGCGGTGGTTTGGAAGGGTACGATCTGTCTAGTGAAGGAGTGCTTTGTTTTCAGGACGAGTATGTATGCCAATGGATACAGAATTAAGCGCGAAAATTCTCCAAGATGCACATAGCAGCCCATACGCTATGCATCCTGGGGAAGCAAGATGTATGGAGATTTGCGAAAGCAGATTCGTGGCACAGGTTGAAGCGTGAGATAACGGAGGTCGTAGGGAAGTGTCGGACGTGTCGGCAGAGTTAAGGTGAACATCGGTCACCATCGGGACTACTTCAACCGATAAAGATCCTCAATGGAAATGGGAGAGGATCGCCATGGATTTTGTTAGTGGGCTACCCTTACGCCCACCAAGAAGGATGCGATTTGGGTAATTGTGGATCGCTCGACTAAATCAGCTCACTTCATGCCGGTGAGAATGGATTACTCACTCCGAAGCTAGCGAAGGGCGTATGTGGGTGAAATAGTGAGGTTGCATGGCGTGCGGTGTCGATTATCTCGGATAGGGATCCCGATTCACGTCAAGGTTTTGGAAAGCGTTGCATCAAGCTTTGGGTACACGGTTAGATTTCAGACGGCTTTCCATCCACGATCGACGGACGATCGGAAAAGGGTGATCTGATTTTAGAAGACATGTTAAGAGGTGTGTCTTGGATTTTAGTGGTAGTTGGGAGGAGTACCTACCATTAGCGGAATTCGCTTATAACAATAGTTATCAAGCGAGTATTCAAATGGCTCCATACGAGGCCCTATATGGACGAAAGTGTCGTACTCCTACATGTTGGACGGAGTTGGGAGAAAGACAAGTTCGGGTCCGAATTGGTAACCGAGACGGAAGACAAAGTCAAGGTGATTCGATCTCGTCTCAAGGAAGCATCGGATAGGCGAGAAGTCTTATGCCGATCTCAAACGCAAGGAAGTGGAGTATCTTTGTGGGAGACAAAGTTTTCCTGAAAGTGTCGCCTTGGAAAAAGGTGTTGAGATTTGGACGGAAAGGAAGTTAAGCCCAAGGTTCATCGGGCCATATCTTTGTTGTGAAGCGAGTAGGACCGGTGGCTTATCGGCTAGAGTGCCGGCAGAACCGAGTCGAGATCCATGACGTATTTCATGTATCAATCTTTGAGGCGGTATCGGTCGAGATCCTTCGCACGTTGTGCCCGAGAGCGAGATTGAGGTGAACTCGGATTTATCTTTTGAGGAAGAACCGGTTTAGATTGTAGACCGAGATGTGAAAGTTCTACGAAGGAAGGCGGTGCCTTTAGTGAAAGTGTTATGGCGGAACCACGAGTGGAAGAAGCTACGTGGGAGCCCGAGGAGGTGATGCGGCAGCAATACCCCCATCTCTTTTGATCAAGGAATTTGGGGACGAAATTTATTTTAAGGGGGTAGAATCAGTAACATCCCAAATATGGGGTTATTTGGAATTTGACTATTTTCTTATTATGAAGCTCTGTGATATTATTAATGGAATAATAGAGCTTAATTTAAGGCTTTGAGTGTGCTTAGGTTTGATAGGGAAATTTCAGTTTTTAATTTTAAAAGAAGGAGCCTTAGTAAGTGGGTGTTATAAGAATAAATGTGGGTAATTTAACACTAAGAAGCCCTTGGTAAAGTGGCAAAGCAAGCCCACTTAAGAGCTAGCATGTGACGCCACCAAGGAACAAGGGAGAGCCTTGGTTGAGTCACAAAATCCTCCTTTTGTTTTTATTTGACGGCACAAGGGGGAGAGTTTTTCTCCTTCAAACTCTTTTATTAAGTGTTGTTATTAAAGGATAATAGGAGAGTTTTATTTGCTTAATTATAGTATTAATAAAAGGGATA
Organism: Gossypium sturtianum; assembly: GCA_025698515.1. Taxonomy (NCBI): domain Eukaryota; kingdom Viridiplantae; phylum Streptophyta; class Magnoliopsida; order Malvales; family Malvaceae; genus Gossypium; species Gossypium sturtianum. The sequence continues at coordinate 98,170,281 of CM046947.1, forward strand.
ATGGATGGATTATTAGGAGATTATTGTTTGATTAATTCAAGCTATTTTGAATTAAATCAAATAGGTGGCCAAGAGGATTTTTAGGAGTTGTGCGAATTTGAACTCCTTGAGCAAGGAGAGTGGACGGCAAGGGGTACTAGGGAGTGCCCAAGTTTCTTTTACTTCTTTTCCTATTAGCCGAATTCTCCAAAAGTCCCCATTTTCTACTTTCTCTTCTCCATCCTCTCTAAACCGAAAGCACATCCCCTAAAACCTTTCTTTTCTTTTCCCAACCTCTTTAGCCGAAACTCCACATTCAAATTCCCTTTTCTTTATTTCTTTGTCAACCGAACCTCTACTCCTTGTTGCCGAAACTCCAACACCCTTTTCTCTCCATTATTTACCTTTTACCGAATGTTCAAGCAAGGGTAATCTTCTCTAAACTCATCTCCAATCGGTTCATAAGGTAGGTAGGTATGGCCGAATGCCATCTTTCTTCTCCTCTGTGTTTTTGTCGATTTCTAATAGGGGATAAGTGCGATTTCGGCAATGATTAAGTCTTCTAAACAAGAAGTAACCGATTCTGTTGGGTGCTCGGGGAAGTGAAGCGATCGATTCAGTGCCCCGATCTCTACAATCGAATTGTGGTACGTAACGGTAAGATCTACTGTAGTTGGTCAGTTGATATTCGTTTTAGCCGAAGGCTACTAACTTGTTGAGTGCCGATTCTTGGAATCAGAAGCAGATTCGGGAGTTGGGTGTTGCGGTTGGTGTCCAAAAGTGTGAAGGTGAGATTTGGGTTCACAAGGAACCCCTTCCAATAACTCGATTTGGCGAATAGGCCCTAAGACTAATTCCATAGTTGGCCGAATATAGGTACAAAGTGAGATCTAGGGTGGCCAACGTTCCTTTTCGGGATTTAGACTTCTCATCAACATCGGTGTGTACATACACACTTATAGCGATTAATGTTGTGTTATATATGTTTTGTATGTAAATCGCTTCGATGTAGATGCGGATTGGTACCTTAACGGTGATGCAGTGAGGATCCCGGTAAGTCTCTGTTGATATGAGATTACTTTAATGCTTTTGGGAAGCATGGTTTATTGATACATGTGATGAATGCATGAGATCCATGTTAATCTGTTTACCTACTATGGGCTATATGAGAGGAGAGGCGGTGATGTTTCGTCTTGACGAGCACGGTGTTTTTGGTAACACATTGTGACTATATGTCACGAGAGGTTTGGTACCTCCAGAGGTTTGGCACCTCATAGCGACTTGTCCACGTGGTTAATACCACCGTGGGTTGGCCCCACTTGAGATATGGGATCGTCGCCATTGATTTGGTATCACACGATGGGTTGGCCCCATCACCCGATTTGTGTCTCACGGACACGGTGCTTTGGTAGCACATTGTGACTATATGTCACCAGTGGTTTGGCACCACCGGTGTTTTGGTAACACATTGTGACTACGGTCACCAAAGTGGTTTGGTACCACATGGGGTAGACAAAGGCGTTGGGTTGGCTAGGTTGGGTACACGATACTCTGCATAATTAACTATTATATGTTGTGTATGAAATGTTGTATTAACCGGGGGAAGGGTTACATACTGAGTCTTGGTGACTCACCTTCTCCTTTAACATTTTTCAGGTGACTCGTAGATGGCGGTTGAGGAGCGGTTGGACTCGAGGTGGCCATGCGGTGGATTTAAATTTATAGGACTTTAAATTTGGTTAATTTTATTTTGGGTTGTAATAAGGCCTCCATAAACTTTATTTGTGTTTTTTTTATATGTTGGATATCTACTTTAAACTATATTATTAAATTGAACTAAAATCACATGTTTTCTTAAGTTAACTCGAAAAAGTTTAATCGTGCCATCGGGCACACTTGAAACTGGTATAACAATTGGACTTAATTAAATTTCCAAATTAAATCTAAGGGTAGCTTTGGCAAGATAACCGAAAACGAGAAGCTTTAAATAAAAATTAAATAGGTATCGAAATGGTGTTCACAAGGTTTTTCTCCGTAACAAATCAAATTCGGTCGTAATGTTTGGGCCGGGTTTGGGTTGTTACACTAGGCGCCGTCCCATCTGCTTTTGGCCACTTGTTCTGCTTCTGACGTCGTCTGCAGCCACCGGCCACCGCCTCGTCACATCTCCACCGCCACACCACTTGCACTGCATTAAAAGCGGAAGGAAGGACAAAGCTTGAAAAAATGGCTATAAAAGCCGATTCTAAACCGATTGTAAAGGACTTTTTTTTTTTTTGAATAAATACAATACAAAAAAAGGACTTCAATCACAAGCACGAATAGATTAAGCAAAAAAAAGGCAGAGATTAAGGCACTAAAATCTACCAAAAATCCAAAACAGAGGCAAAAAAGAGGTGATTTCTCTTTTATTTGTCAAGGCATTTTTTCTTCTCTTCCTTTTCTGATATATGTATACCTATATTATTATTTTTTTAAAAAAAGGAATAAAAATCTCACCTTTCGGGGCTCAGACCACTGGTGCTGGCATGTATGCAATGGAGCCGCGTGCAGGCCGGCCGAGGAGTTGCGCGGATCCTCGACCTGCGAGAGAGAAAAAGAAAGAATTAATTTTTTTTTTTAAAAGCGGTGACAAATGATTTTTTTGAAGAATTTGGGCCTTTATAGCACCACGAGACAGCGTCGTTTTGGGGCGCCCTTTGAGCTCAAAGCGACGTCGTTTCACCTAAACCGACCGAACCCGACTCGCCTACCCAAGGATCCGCGTGTTTTGCCGGAAAAATGGAGTATTTATGTGCGTAGTCCTTCCGTTTCTCTTTTGCTCTACAATCAAGTTTAAATTTCTTTTAAATCTGCCCCTAAAGTTTAGCACCGCATGCAATTCGGTCCCTTTAAAAAATGCGCGCTTAAACACTCGGGGAAATTTGCGCTCCTCGTCCCTGGATTTCCGTGCGGCGTTACAAATCGACCCTCCGCCTTACTTTTTTATTTCCGATTCGCACCCAAAAATTTTGTCTTGATTTCAATTCCTCCTTTTGTTATTTTATTATTAGAATCGATTTAATATCCCTACATTATTATTATTTTTATTTTTATTGGTTTTATTATTATTAATTTCAATCATTATCATTATCATCATTACCATTAATATCATTATCTTTGCTATTCTTGTATTTGCTATTATTGATATTACTATCATTATTATTATTATATTATTATTACTATTTTCCTCATTACTATTACTATTATTGTTTATTTTTATTTTTACTTTATTCTCAAAATATTAGTTTATTAGTCTTAGTATTATTTTATTGTAACTACTATCACTCTTACTATTATTCTTTATTGACAAATATTATTATTTTCATTTTTATTACTATTATTTTTGTATGTTATTATTACTATTATTATACTCATTATCACTAACGTCCTTATTATTATCGCTATATATTATCATTATTTTATATGTTATTACATTTATTGCTATATATTATTATATTACATGTTATTATTCTTTATTCTATTTATTATCGTCCTATTATCATTATTTTTATTTTTATTATCATTTTATTATTGTTATTATTTTTTATTTTATTATTTTCATTATGTTACTATTGTTTCTAAATCCTCCTCTTTTTATTACTATTATTTTATTAATATATTATTATTGTTATTTACTTTATTATTACTGCATTCACCTTTACCCGATTTATCAAGTTTTCAAGCGACCAATATATCCGTATTAGCAGTTCGGGAGAAATCGAGCCCTAACTTCATTGGGTTACGATTTTTCTCGTTCAAGCTAAACAACGGAAGATCCTTTCCAAAATCATAAATTTCAGTTTTAAATCGACACTCCGTATTAGCAATTCGAGTGGATCGAGCCCTAACTTATTTGGGTTCCGGTTTTCTCGTTTAAAGTTAAACAACGGGATATCCCTTTTGAAATCGAAATTTAAATTTTAAACAAAACACTTAACCTCGGATATTCGAAATGTCGCGCCTAACTTCTTTGGACTCGACATCTAGACACTTCGAGATAAGTTTCTTTTCTTTCTTCTAAAATGGAGGCGATATTCCTAATTTGGACCTTGAGAAAATGAGCTCTAACTTCTGGTTCCGATTCTCTCGTCGACAAATGACGGAGATCCTCTCCAAATAAAAATCGAGTTTTTAAAGGGCGAGCTTAGTTTCAAGAGTCTAAAGTGTCGCGACCTAACTTCTTGGACATGATACTTTATCTCTTCGAAAATAAGAGAGCCTTAACGTCTCTTCTAATTCCTCCAAGTTTTTGGAAATAAAAAGTATCCATTTTCAAACCATTTCAAAGTTTTCAACATTAGGACATCAATCAATCAGTTTGGTACCAATTCCGGGCGTGACGAGGGTGCTAATCCTTCCTCGCACGTAACCGACTCCCGAGCCCATTATCTCGAAATTCGCAGACCAAAAACTTTGTTTTAGTTAATTGAAATATTTATTAAAACAAAGGTGATCCGATCTCACCCAAATAAAGATCGGTGGCGACTCCCTTCCTTTTCATTTTTTAACCACGAGTCGACCGCGTCGTTTACCAGTTTATCAAAAAATGGTTACGACAACCCTCAAACAAATTAATTGCTTTATGAAAAGCAGGCAAAGTTGGATTTTTCTTCTTTTAATCAGGACCTGTGTGTATTTTGACGCCACACCGGTTCACAGCACCATATTCAACCCAACAAGCTCTTCCATTTCTGAGCCATTCAGATGATCTTTATGATTTCAGCTATCAATTCAAAAGGTTTTTTTGATCCACATTACCACTAGATTTTCATTCCAATCTTTAAGAGCCAACTTCAAACTCCTCATCTTACCCGAAAATAGTAGGATATACAATCCCATCTCTCCCCTTCATTTATAAGACTCGAACACTCCTTTTGAATAAAAACCTTGACACGAAGAAGCCATTGTACTACCAATAAAAATTGATCCCGTATTATAATTACACCTCCAGACCTCCTTTTGCTATCGAAAATCAAAATAAAAATAATCATCACTCGATTCATTCCTAAAAACCTCGATGATAACCAATTCTAACTTTGATTCATGAATAAACCACATATGCACTATAGCTATACAAATAACCCTACTAACACAGTAGTCAATCCCCTTATATTCCAAGACAAAATTGATGCGTCGTTGAGAGCACCAAAAATATCCTATTCCTTGTAAAATAGTAAAAATAACAGTAAAGGGGAAGTAGGGTCGAATCCTCAGGGACCGGATTGTACGAATGCTCGTTTCTTGAAATCCTGGACAATTTCTTGGCCAAGAAAATCTGCGTTCCTGAAAAATAAAAAAAAACAGAATTAAGAATTTCGATCTGGAAAAGTAAAAACAGAATTTAAAGTGAATTGAAATTGCGAAATTAAATAAATTACGAAAATTAAAATGAGGAATATGAAAATAAATAGAGTTTAGGGAAGAGTAAGTTTCTTATGTGGCGAGATCCTAGCCTCCGGTTGTCTCGTTTTGCCTTGGGTTTAATCCTTGGCTTTTAAGTAACCCTTCTCGAGCAGGATAAGCCAGTTATAGTGGAAGAGGACGCCTACGACCACCAGCTCCAAGGATTTAGACTTAAAATTTGGCGGAGCCTAACTCTAGCCAATAATCGCTTTTGTGGGACTATCTTCTGCTAGGTCATCACTTCCAAACGGCAAATACCACGCCATTTTGTCTCTTGGATTCACCAACCTCTGACGCAGAAAGCCAACGAACCGACTGTGCAACCTTCCCAAAACATACAAAGCGGCCGTTCCTTGCACATGTTGAAAAGATCACCTATTAAGGGACATGGACGGAAGCGTCAGCCCTGTAATGCGGAGAAGCGATAAATATCTTGTTGAGAAGGCTAAGCGCGGGTTTTAAACCTCATAAACCTTTTTGGGGAATTTTGACAACCTTCGGCTAGATTGGTTTTGTGGCTTATGATTTTTGGGAAAGAAATAAATATAATAGAAATGAGATTTTTATTGAAGAAAATATGGAGAGAACAAAAGACAGAGTTTTTGGGAGAAGGAGTGTTTACAGAAAAAAAGAGATACATTTTGAGTCACTTCACCCCGTATTTATAGCTAGGGGAGATAGTCTAATCCTACTTAAACTCCTGAAAGATGAATACATTTAATTGAAGATAAATAAAATTAAATCCTAAAATTAAATAATCCTTAATAATTATCTTAATATTAATTATCCTAATATAATTAAAATAGAATTTGATAGAATAAAATTTCTTCTTTTTGTATTTCAACCCTTGTGTCCTCCATACTTGCACTTTTGGCACCAACTTTTCCATGTGTCGCACATTGGCCCATTTTATCTTTAAATTCACGCTTTTGGGCCTTAATTTCACTTTTGCCTTCAATTTAGTCCCTATGAGATAAAAGATCATAAATAGCTCAAATTAGCACGATCATACTCAGAATAAACACATAATTAATACATAAAAATACGTTATTCTAGAGTATTATCAAATTCCCCCTACTTAGCCCATGCTTGCCCTCAAGTATGGTTCTTATCTACTGTGAAAGTTAGATTCTGACATAAAAGAAATACCACTCTAAAGTTTCATAAAAATTAGTTAAAAATGCATATGAAAAATAAAGAGAACACTAAGCTTGCTTTAAGTAAAATAGAAAAAGTTTTCCAATTAATACACACAGAAATTAAAATCGACTTGAATTATTTCATGAAAATTAAGTAAATTACTAAACCTACCAAGACACCCTATTCGTTTCCTCCTTTAGTCTCCAAATTTTATTTATTTACATATATTTTTCTCTCTCTTTTTTTTTAAAGAATATATTGAACCTTTTGACGCGAAGAGAGATGACAGCCAAGCACCCCACCCCGGTTACTCAGCCCAACACATCCTTAAGAATTAATTCTGGTTAGCGGAGCTTTAACTAACACGTCACACAACCTTTTGACGCGAAATAGGTTGACAACCCAAGCACCCTACCCCGGTTACTTAGTCAGTCACGTTTTTAAGCCGCACTCATAACCGCAGAAAAATTGTTAACATTAAACGAAATTTTAATTTTGGAGAACTTAGGAAAAACAATCAAGTGTCAAGAATAAGTTTCAATAATCACCTAATAGCCATGAACATAAATTTAGCATGCAATCATATTAAGTGTCCACTTTTTATTAAACTTGATCAATTTTACAAAAAGCAAGATAGAGTTAACTCTATTAATCACAATTATTTTTAGCCTAATAAAAATAAAACAGTGGAGATGGCATCAATTATGGAAAAATCGTAATTTTCTCAGAAGACAAGAATAATGCATTAGGTCAAACAGTGGGCAAATCCTGGTAAATCTTGGGCATGAAAAGAGGCAGAATATTCTAAAATAATAATAATAATAATAATTTTGGGCAAAATGGAGCATCAAGCAGCAACACCAAAAACATAGCAAAAAATGACAGTAATAACGAAGAGTACATCCCCCTACTTAAAACACATTGTCCTCGATGTGGAAGAAAATAAATAAATAGGTGGAAATGTTTAGAAGAACTCCCCTTGTAGTTACTGTCATTCGCGCATAATGGCAATGAGCTCGGTTAGTTGCTGGCCACAAGTGTCAAGTCGGTGGAATTTGTCTTTTCTCCTTTTTCTCTCTATTTTCGTTTCAGTCCACCTAGTTAGAAGAAGAGAATTTTTATTAATATCCAAAATAAAATAAGTAATAAATGATTAAGATAAAATAATAAATAATTAAAATAAAATGAAATAAAATAATAAATACTAATAAAATGAAATAAAATAATAAATAATAAAAATTAAGAACAGTAAAAAATAAAGGTTGGGTTGCCTCCCAACAAGCGTTTGTTTAACGTCGCTAGCTTGACGCCTCAACTAGTATTGGGGCTGTTCCGATTGAATTCTTTCGTTCGTATGGGCTTGGAAATTCACCTTTTTTTTATCACATCTACCATATTTGGGTTTAATCGTTATTGCGCCTCTTTCATTGGTTTCATATTTTCCTCCAAGGGGTTGATCCCTTTTAAGTCGGCAATGGTTTCATCATTCTCCAAAAATGTGAATTTGAGATGCTCGAGAAGTGGTTTTAATTTCGGATCTGATGCCTGCACAACAGAAGGTAGAAGTTTAGTGTCCATAGGAGCCAATAATTTATTAACAGATTCAAAATCATCAAACAACATTTTAGATTTATCTCCATAAGATGACTCAAAAGTTTTTTCTACTGATGAGTTAATTATGTCGACACGGTTTACGTCCAAGACTTCACTTGGGTGGCTAATAGTGTCATAAACGTTAAACTTCACGATCTCCCCATCAAACTCCATCGTGAGGGTTCTGCTTCGTACGTCAATCTTAGTATTTGCAGTACTAAGGAAATGACGCCCCAACAAGATGTCTGAAGACCCAGGAGCATTATCCTCCTCCATTTTTATCACATAAAAGTCTGCAGGGAAGATAAGTCATTGACTTTGACTAATACGTCCTCGAGGACTCCTTCAGGATGCCCAATAGATCTGTCTGCTAACTGAATGATAACACTTGTTTTTGTCAAAAAACCCGCATTAAGTGATTCATAAACAGAAAAAGGCATGACATTTATGGAGGCCCATAAATCACACATAGCCTTCTTAATTCCTAAATGGTCTATTTTGCATGGTATTGAAAACATGCCCCTATCCCTGCATTTCGCCGACATTTTTCGCTGTAACACTGCGGATACATTTTCACCAACATTTACCCTTTCATTACCTGTTAATTTTCGTTTGTTGGTGCAGAGTTCTTTAAGGAACTTGGCATACCGCGGAATTTGTCTGATGGCATCCAACAGTGGTAAATTGATCTCGACATTTCTGAATGTTTCGAGGATCTCCTTATCTTCCTTACTTTTTCGACACTGATTTAATCGTCATGGAAATGGAGGTCAGATTTTCGGCAGTGGGGGTTTCACTCGGACCTGTTCGTCTTTTTCAGGATTTTCCTAGGTGATTTCTTGGCCAAGATTCCTATTAGGAATTGGTTCTAGTACCTTTCCACTTAGCAACGTCACTGCATTTGTGTGTTGTCTTAGATTAGGTTCTGTTTCTGACGACAGCTTCCCTTGAGAGTTCAATTTCTCAATTGATATGGTCAATTCTCTTATAGATGCCTCGGTTTTCTGTTGAAAATCAAGAACATTAGTTGCTAACTTATTGACCAAAGCTTCTAGAGAATTACCTGAGCCTTGCGACTATTGCGGAAATGATTTTGGTATGGCTGGATATTTCGTGGATTGGTCCCATAACTCAAGTTAGGATGGTCCCTCCACCCTGAGTTGTAGGTATTAGCATAGGAGTCGTATCGCCTTTGTGGTGGCCCAGGGAAATTTCCCATAGCATCCAGATGAGCCATGGTATCGTCATACAAACTAGGACATGCATCAGTTGTATGATCAGGTGTAGCACATATTCCGCACAACCGGGCTATCTTTGCTTTTTCTGCAATAAGAGAATTCATCATAGTAGTAAGTCTATCAACTTTATCCTCTAAGGTTGAATTACTTAGCTGGTGAACCCTTCTAGGGGGTTCAGTATTGGCTCGAAATTATTGAGAATTTGCAGCCATTGTGGAGATTAAGTCCCTTGCTTGTTGGGGAGTCATGTTGACCAATGCTCCTCCACTAGCAGCGTCTACCATATTCATCTCCATGGGTTTCAAGCCTTCATAAAAGTATTGGAGGAGAGATTGCTCCGTTATACCATGTTGTGGACAGCTTGCGCACAATTTCTTAAACCGCTCCCAATAGTCGTAAAGAGATTCTTCTTCTTTTTGCCTTATTCCAACAATCTCTCTTCTTAGCTCAGCTACTCTGGATGCTGGAGAAAACCTGTTGAGAAATAAACGAGATAAATCAGCCCAAGTTATAATAGATCCAGGGGTTAAATAAAATAACCATTCCTTAGTAGAATCTGCTAAGGAAAAAGGGAAAGCACGCAATTTGATTTGATCCTCAGTTACCCCCTGAGGTTTCATGCTAAGACAAACCATATGAAACTCTTTCAAATGCTTGTGGGGATTTTCGTTCTGTAACCCCCGAAAAGTTGGAAGTAGCTGGATCAAGCCTGACTTTAATTCAAAATCAGTATCCATAGTAGAATACGCGATGCATAGTGGCGGTTGTTCTGCCGGCGCTTCGGCCAGTTGCCAAATTGTCTGAGCCATAGGTTGAGGTGCTAAATTAGGGTTTCCGTCAACCCTAGCGTTAAACACTTCTTCTGTGGAAACAACTTCTACTTTTTCGCCTTCAAAAGTTTGAGTAGGGTTTTCGTTAACCCTAGACTCTGCTTCGTCGTCGATTCTGATTTCTGGCGGTGGATTACTTTGAGCCCCAACCACCGTTGACTGCTTTTTTCTTAGCTTTGTTTCCTTGCGATTAGCTCTCGCAGTCTTTTCAATATCCGAATCAAACGCAAGTGTTCCTAGAGCAGATCTGGTCATAAGAAACAAAAAAAAAAACAAGATTAGTATGTTACCTATCCCCAGCAATGGCGCCAAAATTTGATGCGTCGTTGAGAGCACCAAAAATATCCTATTCCCTGTAAAATAATAAAAATAACAGTAAAGGGGAAGTAGGGTCGAATCCTCGGGGACCGGATTGTACGAATGCTCATTTCTTGAAATCCTGGACAATTTCTTGGCCAAGAAAAACTGCGTTCTGAAAAATAAAAAAAGCAATAAGAATTTCGATCTGGAAAAATAAAAACAGAATTTAAAGTGAATTGAAATTACGAAATTAAATAAATTGCGAAAATTAAAATGAGGAATATGAAAATAAACAGAGTTTAGGGAAGAGTAAGTTTCTTATGTGGCGAGATTCTAGCCTCTGGTTGTCTCGTTCCGCCTTGGGTTCAATCCTTGGCTTTTAAGTAACCCTTCTCGAGCAGGATAAGCCAGTTATAGTAGAAGAGGACGCCTACGACCACCAACTCCAAGGATTTAGACTTAAAATTTGGCGGAGCCTGACTCTAGCCAATAATCGCTTTTGTGGGACCATCTTCTGCTAGGTCATCACTTACCAACGGCGAATACCACGTCGTTTTGTCTCTTGGATTTGCCAACCTCTGACGCAGAAAGCCAACGAACCGACTGTGCAACCTTCCCAAAACGTACAAAGCGGCCGTTCCTTGTACAAGTTGAAAAGATCACCTATTAAGGGACATGGACGGAAGCGTCCACCAGAATCTGGAGAAGCGATGAATATCTTGTTGAGAAGGCTAAGCGCGGGTTCTAAGCCTCATGAACCTTTTTGGGGAATTTTGACAACCTTCAGCTAGATTGGTTTAGTGGCTCATGATTTTTTGGAAAGAAATAAATATAATAGAAATGAGATTTTTATTGAAGAAAATATGGAGAGAACAAAAGACAGAGTTTTTGGGAGAAGGAGTGTTTACAGAAAAAAGAGATACATTTTGAGTCACTTCACCCCCTATTTATAGCTAGGGAAGATAGTCTAATCCTACTTAAACTCCTGAAAGATAAATACATTTAATTGAAGATAAATAAAATTAAATCCTAAAATTAAATAATCCTTAATAATTATCTTAATATTAATTATCCTAATATAATTAAAATAGAATTTGATAGAAAAAAATCTCTTCTTTTTGCATTTTAACCCTTGTGTCCTCTATGCTTGCACTTTTGGCACCAACTTTTCCCTGTGTCGCACATTGGCCCATTTTATCTCTAAATTCACGCTTTTGGGCCTTAATTTTGCTTTTGCCTCCAAGTTAGTTCCTATGAGATAAAAGATCATAAATAGCTCAAATTAGCAGGATCATACTCAGAATAAACACATAATTAATACAAAAAAATATGTTATTCTAGAGTATTATCTTCCACCATGTTAGAATTGTGTGACTCAATTTTTTGTGAAAATAAAATATAAGTGGCAAGATAGGGTGATTTACAAGTGGCATCCGTATAGAAGTTTACTTTCTCTATTTGATGTTGATTAGAATAAGATGTTTTAACCTTACTGTATTACTTCTATTGGACTTTGATTAGAATATGGTTTTAGAAACCAATAAATAGATATAGTCGTCTATCCTCTTGTATTATTCGAGTTCGACATAGTGAATTATCTTTTCCTTTGCTAGTGGTTTTTTTCCCGAAAGGGTTTCCACTTAAAATTTTGTGTGTTCTTCTTCTTCCCTTTTCGATTCTTAGCCATTGTCGACGGTCTATTTTTTTACACACCACATAGAAAATAACACAGAAACAGTGAAAGAAAACCATAAACCACTCAAAAACTAACCTGCTTGGGACAGACTGGTACCTACCCGTTCCTCTGGGACATGGTACTACAGACCTTCTAACGTCATTATTTCATCAACAACTTCTTGCCTGTTACCTCTAACGCTAAAACCCAACTTTTTTCTGCCTTCCCACGCATTCCTTGCATCCCTGAGAATCAATCTTTTCCTGTTACTGATATCTAAATTCGAAAGAGAAGCATTAACATCAGCATGCTCTCTATCCAAAATTCCTTTTCCTTTTTGTCTCCTTAGCGCCCAATCTCTCTTCTTCTTCTCCATAATGGTGAGAATCCTATATTGAATATCAAACATCAAACGAATCTTACGGCCATGTTTCTTCCTATTAAGGTTTGATGTCGATTCACCCCCTGAAGCCCTTTCTTCTATCTCTTTCCATACTTCCCAACTAGTCGTTAAATTTTGCTAAGTCTACCAATAACCTATTCCATAAAATCACAAAAAACGTTTAACCTGTTTATAGCCTTTCGCCCATCCATCATTTTATCATATCTCACAAAACCGAATCTTCTTCCACTCTTACTTTTTTTCACAGGAATGGATGCATCAATGACCTCTCCATGGTACCTAAACAACACCCATAGACCATTCCAGTGCATGGTCACCAGAATGTTATGTACAAAAACTATTATCGAATTCTTCTCCTTTTCTTTAATTCCCAGCAGCTTTAAGATCTAAGAGTGCACACCATGTCAAACCAATGCCAGAGAAAATGTTAGCTAGTGATACCACTGTTTCAGTTATCTTTCCTATAATAATAATAATAATAATAATAATAATAATAATAATAATAATAGTTAAATTAAATTTTATTTTATATACATATATAATTATATAGGTTATTATATTAAAAATATTGTATATTGTATAGTATATAATATTATACCGTAAATGGTACATATATAATTAAGGTTTATTTATATAAATATATTTTAAAAACTAAAATGGTCAATTCTAAACTAATTTTCAAAATCAATAATTTTAAATTTGAGAACCAAATTAATTAGATTAGTTTAAAAACCAAATTTCAATTTGGATTTAAATAAATATTTTTAAAAAATAGATAAATAGATTTAAAAAATTTAATGTTTAAATTTAAAAAACTAAAGGGTAATGTAAAAATAGTTATCTTTCCTATAATAATAAAAGTAAACCTATATATATATCACATCACTGCTATGTTTTATTATTCAGAATCAAATATTCACAATGATTAATATGGGTTTAAAAAGGTTTTTATTTCTCTCTTTCAATGGGTTTTATTGGTTCAATCTTTTGAACCATTTGTTCATCTCAAAAAGCAACTGTATGTAAATTGATCATGTCTTATTAAAAATTATGAGATTTTTTCTTAACAAGCATCTAGTCTCAATTTTATTTATCTTTATTGTTTGTTTTGTTTAGAGTTTTGCCATTTTAGACTCTAAGAATGTGCATATTAGTGGCTTAACTTCCGTGGATAGTTGAAAATGACATATTTCAATTAAAAGATCTTCATCCGTTCATGCCTCTAAACTCAATATCAAAGCTCCAGATATTCAACATTCCACCAATGTTATCATAGCCTCCTCAATCATTAAGACTGGTATATAAAAAATAAGTATTTATTTTCATAACATAATATATGTAGTTTCGTATAACAAGTATTGGGTTTGACTTTTTTTTCTTCCTTTTTTCAGGTGATGATTGTATAGATTGGAGATGGGTCAAAATATATTAACATTAAAGGAATTTTTTGTGGTCCAGGTCATGGAATTAGGTAATTTTCTATATAAAAAAAATCATTTATTTGTTTGTTTTTGTTTTTCACCCTTATAGAATTAGGTATTTTGATTTTAAAAATTTTTATGACATCTTTTTATTTATTACTCTAACTTTTTACTTATTTAGTTTTTATTTTTTACTTTTATATGAAGTATTGGAGGCCTTGATAAAAATAAAAGAAGGGAGACAGTTGAATATGTTACTGTAAGGAGAGCTATCTTTTATACTACAGAGAATGGAGTTAGAATAAAGACATGGCAGGTAATTAAAATTTTCATTAAATGTATTTTATGATTAATTTTTATGTTATATTTAACTAATTATAATGTTATGTGTACAGGGAGGACATAGATACGCAAGACATATAAGATTTGAACGTATATCGTTTAATAAAGTAATTAGACCTATATTGATCAAAACAATTGTCCTCCTCATCAACATTGCAAGAATTATGTAAGTTTTATTTTAATTAATGTAATCATTGTTTTCACGAAATTTAACATATATATTATAATGATATTTTTCTATTTTGTTTTTTAATTTTACAGAGTACAGCTGTGGAGGTTAGCAATATCTTGTATAATGATCTAAGAAGGACAACAAATAGTGAAATTACGGTAGAACTTGTAGTGAGTCAGTTCCATGCAAAAATATCCGCATGAAAGACATACAATTGGATTACGAAATAAATGGTAAAATATACTATGGGCACCCAAATCTCATTGTTTGAATGTTGTTTTATCCAAATCTTCCTTGTTTAACAAAAAAATTAAGTTATTAACTTTTTGGTTTTGGATGTAATAATTAGGTTATATTTTGGTTTGGAAGGAAATGATTATCCAAATGTCCCTTCATGTACATATATAAAAAAAAAAGAATTAGCAAAATTTTCTACAATAGTTTCTTCTATCTTTTCTCTTACTTGTTATTATTTTATTAAAATAATAGGGATATATATTACAAGAAATTTACATTTTAAACAAAAATATTACACTGATTTATGTGCTAATAGCAATTCACAACTAAATAGGTTTTAATATTAAATTATAGTAATTAATTTTGTTTTAGTTTTCACTGTAAACTTATTTTCTTTAACAAATATTTTGGTGCATTTTAAAAATTTGGGCATAATTTGGTTTTTAGTTTTCTCTTCAAACAAAATTAACTACTGATTTTTGGAAGAAACCCAATCAATTATAGTTACAAGCATACAAGAGTTTCCAACCTTGGTATTATATAAGCAATTTCATGGATTGCATTTGAGGCATTCGAGCTTGCTTTGCTTTCGAATTACCAGAGTTGATAATTTCAAAGAGATTTTAGTCATTCTGGTTCACCTAAAGCAAAATTGTTAGGTTAAAATTTAAGTTTGTGATAGTTTTGTTTGCAACATTTACCAATTATGGCAGATAGAAGCTTTCACATCGCAATGTACCCATGGTTTGCCCTTGGTCATATCACTCCATATGTTCATATGGCCAACAAACTAGCAGAGAGAGGCCATAAAATTTCCTTTTTTTTACCACCCAAAACACAACATAAGGTTGAAGCTTTCAATCTCCATCCACATCTCATAACCTTTATTCCAATCACTGTTCCGCATGTTGAAGGTTTACCTCTTGGTGCCGAAACAACAAATGATGTCCCTTTCCCTTTGCATCCTCTCATTATGACCGCTATGGACCTCACGAAACTTGATATTGAAGCTTACCTTCGTGAACTCAAACCCCATTTTGTTTTCTATGATTTCACTTGTTGGTTGCCAGCCTTGACTCGTAGGCTAGGTATCAAGTCCGTGGTTTATTGTATCATTAGCTCTGCCACTATTGGCTATCTTCTTAGTCCAACAAGAAAGACTCTTGAGAAAGGTATGATAGGGTCTGATCTTTTAGAGCCTCCAGAAGGTTTCCCTCCTTCAAGTATTAAGTTACGTGCACATGAAGCTCAAGCATTAGCCGCTGTAACAACTATGGATTATGGAAGCGGTCTTTCATTTGTAGAACGCCAATTGATGTCTTTAAGTGATTGTGATATTATTGGTTTCAAGACATGTAGGGAAATTGAAGGGCCTTATGGTGAATATATTGGGAGCCAATTTGGAAAGCCAGTAATTTTCGCAGGTCCAGTAGTGCCAAATCCACCTAAAATAGC
This sequence comes from Gossypium sturtianum, assembly GCA_025698515.1. Classification (NCBI taxonomy): domain Eukaryota; kingdom Viridiplantae; phylum Streptophyta; class Magnoliopsida; order Malvales; family Malvaceae; genus Gossypium; species Gossypium sturtianum. The sequence goes on from CM046947.1 coordinate 98,186,511, forward strand.
ACTAGAAAAACAATGGGAAAAGTTATTAAGCAAGTTTCAACCTAAGACTATGGTTTTTTGCGCATTCGGAAGTGAGTGTGTTTTGAAAAAAGATCAATTTCAAGAATTAGTTTTAGGCCTTGAGTTAACAGGTTTGCCATTTCTAGTTGCCCTAAAACCACCAATGGGAGCTAAAACAATCGAGTCAGCCTTACCAGAAGGATTCCAAGAAAGATTAAAAGGAAGAGGGATACTTCATGGAGGTTGGGTACCACAACAACTAATCTTAAGGCATTGCTCTGTAGGGTGTTTTGTCACTCATTGCGGCTCAGGCTCTTTAGCAGAGGCCATGGTGAGTGATTGTCAATTGGTGCTGCTACCCCATGTTGGAGATCAAATAATTAATGCAAGATTGATGGCCAGAGACCTAAAAATCGGAGTAGAGGTTGAGAAAGGTGATGAAGATGGAGTATTTACAAAATATGATGTTTGCAAAGCAGTAACAACTGTGATGGATCATGATAATGAGTTGGGGAACGAGGTAAGGACCAACCATGCTAAATGGAAGGAGTTCCTTTTAAAACCAGGACTTGAAAACTCTTACATGGATGATTTTGTTAAGCAACTGCATGCATTGGTGTGATGATTTCTAATGTAAATTTGCTTCTAAATTGTAATATTATCTTTTTTAAAAAAATTATTATTAACATAATTTGATTTCTAAAATCTTTTAATTAGTATCACTAACTAACACCAAAATATAATAATTGATTATAAAATAATATTTATTATCACAAAATTGAAAATTTGTGAAATTATTCCAGTCATCCACTCAACTTAATTTTCCATATCTCGGCCTGATTTGTCGTAGTGGTTAATTTGGTAAATGATGAATTGGTATTTTGTTGGCATTAGATTATATTTGTAGCCTCTCCTAACCAGTTTAGATATTAGACCTAAATTTGGAAGATTACATTGGCCATCAAAATGGCCCAATAAGCTAATGCATTTTGTAAAATAGTCATTTTAATATATTTATTTATTTTAAAAGAAAACTTAGCTTATTTTCATAAAAATTCACGAGTTAACAAAAACCGATTAAGTAAAACATTTTTCTTGTAACGGTGACTACTTTTAAAAACTTAGTTAATTTCCAGTTTATTTATTCCTCAAAATTTATTTGAATAACTAATAGTGAAAAAGTGATATTCAACTTTGTTTTAATTAACTAAAATTAGAATTATTTTATGCATAATTAATTATAATTCCATGTTTCAATATCCTAAATTCAAATTAAATGTCATGCATGCTATAGAAGCCCTAAACTTAAGTCTGATGCCGCAATTCAACTAAAGCATTACAGTTCCAAAATAGCAGAAATTTCAAATAATAAATCTAAAATACTTTTTAATAAAAAGATCAATCTAAGTCGAGCCCTCTATATGCCGAGTCCGCGTCCTAACCTGGTGGGTTGTTTGTAAAAATGGAAATAATGGAGGAGTGAGCTTAAGAAGCTCAGTATGCGTCCAATCACAAGAAAATTAGTGTGTAATAGTAAGTATAACATACAAGATAACAATTCTTAGCATAAACACATTTGTATAGTGATCTATCGTAATTCGTTGTAGCATATTAAACTATTTTCCGTACATAATGAGCTTGTAGGAAAGCAATTTAGTTATGTCTTTGTTTAGCTTTCATTTTTAGCTCGCAAATAATAAAATGAGCAATTTTGACTATTTGTATGACTGTGTGGGCCAAGAAAGGCCTAAAGATAGACTAACATGTTTAGTGAGTGTGTAAGACACTATCTAGAGGCATAGAGGTAGTAAAGGCCTAAAGGTAGACTAACATGTTTAGTGAGTGTGTAAGACACTATCTAGAGGCATAGAGGCAGTAGACTGCCTGAAATGTTGCAACACGAAGTGAGGATGTCGCAACATAACAAAAGAATTATCAAATGAGCAGACTGCCTTCGGTGTCACAACACAACCCTAAAGACATGCCCAAGCTAGTAAACTGCCAGTCGTGTCGTGACACTGATGCAGAAAGATCAATCAACATTGACATAGTATACAAAGCTTCAATTAGAAAATTAAATGGAAATAAATGTGTTTATGAGTCGGGTTCGGATAGGGTTGGGCTTATGCATAATATTAACACTTTTTATTCTTTCTTAAGCCCGACCTAAAATATATAGGTTTAAAATTTTGCTCAATTCTACCTATATCTGTAAATAGATAATCCATGTCTATTTTAGGTCTGCCTATATTTATTTTTTTAAAATTATAAATATATATTTTAATTTAATATTTTTATTTATTAAAATTTTATATATAGTCATCTTAAATTTTCTTAATGTTTACATTATAATAGTATTATACATGACTCACTGTAGATTTAATTTTTATGTATTATAAATAATATAGTATATAAAAATAACATAATGTAAAACATTAAAACTTGAAAAAAAATGGATTAGGCCAGATTTTGAATGTTTAAACTCGAGCGCAATTTATATTTTAAACGGATTTAATATTTTTGGCCAAACCTTACTAAATTTCAAACGGACGTTCGGGCAACTCGACTTACAAACATGTCTAATCCCTACTAACTACTTCAATTTTAGTTTTTTTTTTCTTTTTTTTTTTCGATGTGAGAGGAGACCTTCAACTGTAACATTGGCAGTTTACCTATGGCAATTAGAAAAACAATGGAAAGGAAGTAGAGGAGAGCAATTTTTGGTTTAAACTAATAAAACTGACTAAACAAGTTTAGCCAGTTTCGGTTTGGGCGATTTTTTTTCGTTATGAGTTTGATTTTGTTGGTTATTTTGATCATTTATTGGTTTGGTCGGTTTTTGTGAATTATGTTAAATTAAATTGTTTTAATAAAAAAAAAGTTAAAATATGGCATAAATTTTTATATTTTTTTAAAATTTTAAAATTTATTTTTTGTACTTTTATTTACAAAAATTTCGTCCCTATATTTTTAACTGACACGATGGAAAACACTCAAGTCCTTCCTTGCTTGCCTAGTGAGGACGTTGAAGTCCAGGTTGAGGCCATCAATAGGCCGAACACCATCCTCCAACGCAAAGAAAAAACCACCGACCGCTTCCTTTAGCTTCACAACAAATATAAAGCAAAATGGTAATAGCATTAATATTTGCCCAAAACCAAGTAAATTCGAAGTCGCCTACCGCAAGCGCCGAGCAACTGAAGAAACAAGAAGTCAGTGATATGGTTGTCGGCTTGACACCACCAAGACGAGGCCAAAGCCGTCGCTAAACCACCACAAAACTCCCGGCTTTGCCAACATAAGGAGAAAACCTCAACAGAGGAGACGAAGCACGCAACTGTCGAAGAAGGCTCCATCAACACCAACATCCGCCCCTGACGTCGCCGGTGGCGGGCATCTCATCTGGGGTTGACAAAAATTTAACGTCGCCTGAGGGATTCGAACTCTCGCGGGAAAATCCCATGTACTGAGCAGGCACACGCCTTAACCACTCGGCCAAGGCGACCTTCACATGTCTTTAATGAATGTTAACTAAGAAATAGTTTGAGATGCCACGTCGAAAATAAATAGCTCAAGCTACGTGTGGGAAGAACAGATAATCACTTAATATTCAGCCAAATGATAAAGATTGAGTCAATGTGTTTTAGTTTTAATGATAGTTGTTTGAATTGGATTGGATTGGTTGGATTGAAAATCGGTTGGTTTATCAGTTCTGAAAAAGGTATTGGATTAGTTTACTTGCGAATCGAATTAGACGGGTTGAATTGGGCAAAAAGTAGGTTGAACCATTTTTTTTTTTATTTTATGATTTTTGATGATTTATTTAATCAAATTGGCCAAACCGAATAGACTGTTGGTCTAATCGATTCGAGCACTGATCTAGTTTTGAAAACCTTAGTTTTAATACAATAATATTAGCAATTAAAAATTAGGAAAAGAGAGAATATATTATTTGGCCCTTGAATTATTCTAAATTATTTAGGATGTCTTTTGAAAGCCACCTAATAATTAAATTTGAATATAATTATTTGTAATTACATTACACATGATATGTTTGGGTAACAACTAGGTACCATTAAATTAAGTGTGATTAGAGCAGTCAACTACACTCTCCAATTCTTGGGATCGCGTTTGGACACCACATAGTAATTCGATGAAAGTGTATTACACCTATTGTAATTACAAGATATTTTAACTCTCTAGACATGTTTAGCTGACAAAGTTTAATTACATCATAATTCTCTTTGTCATGTTTGATAATATAAATTGTAATTAGACAATTACTGATAAGTGTAAAACATAACATATTTTAGCCTTATTCTTAGTGCATTTTTGAGTGATTATGTGACATTAATTGTGAATGATATACTCCTAATCATTTTATATTCATATTTTGATGCTTAATAGGGCACTTGGGAGTAATAGGAGTGAAAAATGGGTGGAAATTAGAACATTGGAGCATTTTGGAAGCTGTACACATGCATCAAACTTTCACATGACCATGTGTTCAGGGCATGTCAATTTCGAGAATCATGTGCGCTAACAGATGGAAGTCACGATTTTTAAGTTTTTTGACACTTTGAGAAAGTATAAATAAGGAAATAAAAGAGAAAAGATGAAGTCACCAAGAGATAGCACAAAAATTACCAAAAAGAACACCATTGAAGTCAATTTCCAAGTAGTTCTCCATCAAGATTCAAGAGTCCAAGCAGATTTTCAAGGGGGTATCATGGATTTATTTTATTTTAGTGATTATATTGTATTTTTTGTGTTTATTCTAGCAATAATGAACAAATTCTCTTAATACCTAGGGAGATGAACCCTGATATAGATTCTATTGTTTGATTTGTAGTTTTATGTATAGAATCTTAGTTTCTTTGTTTTTATTTTTGAATGCTTACTTTTTCTTGGGTTGATAATTTTAGAGTGTCAGTCCATATTTGATGTGCATAAGTCTGAGGTTGAATAGACCTTTCTTGTGATTAGATCTTGCACAATTGAATGGAGTTGCATGCAATATTAAAAATAGGACGACATAAATCTACCAAATTAGAGTCAAATCTAATAGGAAGATCCATAGAATGAATTAATGCAATAATAGAGGTTTTAATTAGAAAGAAATTTCAATTAATCAGCCTAGAGTTAGTTGCTCTTATGCTCGAAAGTGGTATTAGCATAAATTTGGGATTTCTATGAATCAAAGAGCTAAGAAAAGAAATTGCATAAATTAGATTGAGAATTATAGATGAAATTTAGGTGGATTCTTACCTAGGTATTGTTTTTTCACTTGGTTGATACTTGATTGTTTTTGTGTTTTAGTCTTCGGTACATTCATTAGTTAATTTAAATAGTTTATTTTATTTTTAATCAATCCTTTAAATTATTAGGTTAAATAATAGAAGAGTGATAATTACTAGTAATTGTAGTCCTCGACGGAATCATATTTGTGCTCACCATAGCAATATTATTAATTTATAAGTGCACTTGCCTTATTTAATTTATTAGTTAATTTAGTGGACATCAATTACATAATTTTAAAATTAAAAAAATATTAATTATTATAAAAATCATCAATAATACTTGAGAAAAAAATTTCTCTAAACAAGTAGTACGACTTAAAATTAAATCATTGTATGTAAAATGTTAATCCAAGAAAGTATCTGACAATACAGTTACTCTTAACAAGAAAAATAAACACCCTAATTACACTAATATTTCATATTATTGGATTATTCGCTCTCTAGCACTAAATGTATACTCTTTGTCATCATCAATTAGTCATTCGTTAAGTATAAATAATTAATAATAAATGCTATGTAATTTAGTTAACATTAGTATAATTAATTTATTCTAAATACAATTTAATTTAATTATATTTTTTAGTAGGTCAAAATGCATAAGAAATTATCTCTAATTAATAAAGAATTAAATTATCTAAAATAAGATTAGTAAAATAATATATAATTATATTTTTAGAAAAATATATCCCAAACTTTTTTTTAAGGAAACTCATTTATTAATAAACGTAAAATAGAAACGATCAAGTGAATCATTAGTATCATTTTGAGTATCATTTCGAGAGGGCTCCTTGTTTGATGCTTGGAGCAATATACTATTGATAAAATAATTTAATCCGCAATTGTTATTTTATTTACCAAAGAACAAATTGGCGTAGTTGGGTGACGTCAAGCGAGTTAGCAATCTAGTTTAAACCGCCTGCACAGTTGAGATAGTTGACTTGAGTCAAGTTCTTCTCGTTCGTAAGGCTATTGAATGATTAAATCATGGGAGCTGATCTCGAGGTTGTTCGTTTGGTAAGGATTAATTGTCGGGCTATTCCACAGTTGATTTATCACAAAGGAAGAATTGGAGATTTGAGGTTGTTCCTCGACTTCTATAAATGACTTATCATCAAGTGGATTCATAGTTTGGGATCAGTTCAAAATCGAAACCGAAGTCATGTCTAGGCTAGAGTTTTCAACATATTAGTTAAATTCATTTTAATTTCGGAATTTCATTATTCTATCTTATTTGTATTTTATTTGGATTTTTATTATTTACTTACACTATAATTTAAAACCACTTTTAATTCCGCAAGTCCGCAAAGGTCGTGGGTACAAAACTAACCACAAAGCACTCTGGATGTAAGAATCTCGAAATTAACCAAACCGTTCGCCGTGAAAATAACCCAGCTTCATTTTTGATGGATTCGACACCCATCATTTAGCCTTAGAATGCTTAAAGTTTGGGTCTCACATGTAAAGTGGAAAATATTTAGTTAAAATATGTTATTAGTCCATGTATTTTAAAAGTTGACATGTTGATTAGACGGGCTTTATAAACAGAAATTACAAACAACATAAATTATTGGGACTAGAACTTTTAATTTGCAAAAATAGGAGGATTGAAATTTTAACAAAGACTAAATCATAAATTCTTAATAAGTACAAGGACTAATAGCAGATTTTAACCAAAAATATTTAAACGTCGCCTGAGAGATTCGAACTCTCGCGGGAAAATCCCATGTACTTAGCAGGCACACGCCTTAACCACTCGGCCAAAGCGACCTTCACATCTCTTAAATCAATGTTAAATTAGGAAATTTGAGATACCGTCGAAAATATATATTATTTTAGTCTTTTTCAAGTTAAATAATAATTAATTTTAAATATTATACTATTTTTAATTATAAAAATTAAATTAAATTATAATAATAATTTAAGATTAGTTAACTATATTAAATCGATTGGTTAAGTATATTTTATTTTATAATAATTTATAATCCTAAAAATAACAGTTTGCAAGCAAATCGAACATGGATTAAGTCGAGTTGGAAGTAAATACACAAACAAAATCATTAAAATTCTTGATTTATTTCAACATTTGAACTAATCACTCTAAATGCATTATTTAACGATTAAATAAAAATTGTCGATTGAGTCTTAGTTCAATTGGTATTGACATTAATGCTAGTGTAGGAGGACATGAGTTCGAGTGCTCTGAAGTGTATTATCATCCTAATTAAGGATTGAGGAGTGGCTATGGGTAGTTCCAGACATTATATCAAAAAGAACATGTATGATAAGAACTTATAATGAGAATAATGTTAAAAAATAATTAAATAAAAAATTATATGAATACATACTTTTCAAACTTTTGAAATTTAGTCTTTTGGTTTAATTTCAAGAATTTAGGCTCTCTCTAAGTGATTTAAACAATTAAAATCCAATTAGTAACACTTTTATCATATTTTTGTTGATTTTAAATATATGACATTTTAATATTCAAAGGTTTGATTAAAAATTAAAATTCAACTAATGACACATATTCAAATCTTAAAGACGTAAATTAATAATGTTATCAATTAAACTTTAATTTTTAAATTAGATAAATAAATGGAGTAAAATTTTGAAATTAAATGCAAGTAGATGGATCAAATTCTAAAAGTTTAGAAAGTACAGGGATTGACAAATAATTAGACCATTTTTTCCTTTCCCACCAACTCAAATAAAGAAAACATGAGACACTAAGAAATTGAATCTTAATTGAATCTTAGTACGGTTCACTATGCATTTTCTTTTAATTGAGTCTTAGTAAAATTAGTATTGGTATTGTTGTGAGTTTGAAAAGTTTTGAAGCGCATTATATTCCTATTAGTGCTTAAAAAAATTTGGGCAAAGGGTTAATATATTAATCCAAGAAATTTTAAAAAAATGGATTAGAAGCAAGAGATTGAATGAGTTGAATATAAGATATGTTCTTCTACTTGTCAATAGATATTAATCCACCGTATCAATCGCTGAATCGTCACTTGTGGCTCGCTAGCCGAACTTTAAAAAAAAAAAACTTAACTGTCCAATGACTATTTTGTAATTTTTTAAAATTAAATAACAAGAATATAAACTTATTAATAATTCAATGACCTTTTAATGTAATTTATCCAAAAATAAAATAAGGACTAAAAACATATAAACGTCGCCTGAGAGATTTGAACTCTCGCGGGAAAATCCCATGTACTTAGCAGGCACACGCCTTAACCACTCGGCCAAAGCGACACTGATTTGTCAACTAAAATTAAGATTATAGTAATAAATAAGTTTAGATGCTGTCCAAGCTAAATAGCTGAAGCTACGTGTGGGAAGAATAGATTATCACTTAATATTCAGCCAATAATATAAAGATTTAGTTCTAATACAATAATATTATCTACCAATAATTGGGAACAGGGTAGTCGACCTCGGGGTTGGAGGATGGGGGCGAGGTCGGGATGAGAGGGGGACTGTCGAAGGCTCTAAGGTGGCAACCACCTATTTCTGGGCTGTTCAAATGTAATGTTGTTGTTTCTGTTTTTGTAGATGAACTGACTGTTCGGATCGGGCTGGTTCTTCGAGACAGTCGTGGTGATTTGATAAAAGATCATTTGGCATTTGAGAGGGTGACATTTAGCCCTCGGTTAGCCGAGGCGTTCGCCATCCGGGGGCCTTGTTGTGGCTGAAATCTAATAATTACGATCACATCATTGTTGAGTTGCGCGTTGGTGGTACATGCATTGAATCGATATATTGTTGACGACTCGGAGTTTAGTTGTTTAATTTTGTACTATTTAATAGTGTACTTTGTTTTAACAATTATCTTATAGTTGGGTAAATCCGTCGGCCAAGAAGGCAGCCCATTCCCTTTTATGGGTAGTCTTATTACATGCAAATCACACTGAATGGTTTATTTTACCGTCTTCGAATCTATATCTTCCTACATTAATAATAATGCACATATCAGTTTGAAAGACTCAATCGGTTTAAAAATAATTCTTAATATAAAAATATTATTATTGTTTAAATACCGACAAAAGGTTTATAGATTTTTAAATAAAGATTTACCTTTTCAAAAATTGCATTGCTTTTGCAATTTTTAGAAGAAAAGAATCACAATGAATTTAAAAAATTTAATATTACTATATAAATAAAATTATTTCTAAATTATAGTATTGTAAATAAATTTGAATGCCTCGGATACACATATTATATTATTTTAATATAATAAACTATAAAAATAATTTTTTATGTTTGTTTAAGTTTATATTTTAGTCACATATGTTTCAATTATTATAATTTAATCACTAATATTATCGATTTATAACAATTTGACCATTGTGCATTATCCTCCATTAAAAGTATAACAAAAATCACATGTGACTCGTTAAATGTTGGGGTGAATGCCAGAATATTGAGAAATTATTTTAGGGACCCTTCCGACCACGTCATCCATAGTTCGTTTTCAATTATTTAATAATATTTTAGTAATTTATTCCATGTCATTGATATATAATTTTAGTAATTTTTTTTACCTTGAACCTTGAAGAACCCTAAACCTCGAACCCCGAACCTTAAACACCGAATCCTAAACCATAAACATCAAATCCTAAACCCTAAACTTTTAACCTCAAATCTCAAATACGAACCTTAAACCCAAAACCTAAAACCTGGAACCTGAATCTTGAATCCCGAATCCAAATCTTGAGTTTAGGGTTTGTGGTTCGAGATTTGAGTTCAATTTGGAGGTTGGAGTTCAGGAGAAAAAAATACCAAAATTATGTATCAATTACTAAAATTTTCAACTTTTAAAAAAAAGTGTTTTTGGCCAAATTTTTGGTTTGGGAGAAACATTTTTTTCTCTCAAGAAGCAACTTACTTATGAATGTTTTTGTCTCAAAAGTATTTCTTAAAAGCAAGACTAAACAAACTCTAAATTGTCATAAGTCGTAATGTTAGTGATCAAATCGTAATAATTGAAACATAAGTAATCGTAAATTTAAACAACAATAATGGACTATTTTTATAGTTTAATCATTTTAATATTATAATTGTTGGGATGTATTTGGTAACTTTCAGTATTCCACACATAGCACGAGTCATTTTTTGTTAAATCTCCGAATAACACCGAAAAGTGTTAAATTAATTACATTAGGATTTAAAATTATAAAATAAAAAATTTATTTTTATACTTTTAATTTAATTTAAAATTTAATTTCTGTAAATAATAATAATAAACTTCTTTTAGGACTTTGATATAAAGTCAAAGACTTGTTCTGCTTTTTCTCTTTCTACTTCTATATAACATGATAGATGCATATCAATTATTACTCTTAAACTAATTTGTGCTCTACCTTTTCCGGGGATTCTGCAGCATTGTGTTTTGATTTGCTTAGTTTTGAGTTTTGATTCTAACGTAGAGCGAATATGACGAAAGCGGAGGTGACCGTGTTGCATGTAGCCGCGGAGGTGGATGTTGTAGCTGAGAAAGACAATGAAAAGAGATATCTTTTCAATAGCGCCAAAGTGAGTTGCGTTAAGGTTGGCCCCGGCAGCTCGGATGTTGATGTTAATGGAAACGACTCTGTTAATGGAGTTGTAGTGGAATCGGATGGCAATTGCGTTGTCGAAGAAGAACACGAAGTGAAATCCGAATCTGATTCGGTTACTATTACTATGCATCAGCAGGAGGTGGGTGTTGAAGCTGAGAAAGAGAATGAAACGAGATATCTTCTTAATGGCGCCAACACGAGTAGCGTTAAGGTTGGCTCCGGCAGCATGGATGTTTATGTTAACGTAAATGGAAGCGACTCCGTTAATGGAGTTGTAGTGGAACCGGGTTACAATTGCATTGTCGAAGAAGACCACGAAGTGAAATCAGAATCTGATTCGGTTACTATTACTATGAATCAGCAGGAGGTGGATATTGTAGCTGAGAAAGAGAATGAAACGAGATATCTTCTCAATGGCGCCAACGCCAGTTGCGTTAAGGTTGGCTTCGGCAGCTTTGATGTTTGTGTTAATGGAAGCGACTCTGTTAATGGAGTTGTAGTTGAATCGGGTGACAATTGCATTGTCGAAGATGACCACGAAGTGAAATCCGAATCTGATTCGGTTACTATTACTATGCATCAGCAGGAGGTGGGTATTGAAGCTGAGAAAGAGAATGAAACGAGTTATCTTCTCAATGGCGCCAACACGAGTAGCGTTGAGGTTGACTCCGGCAGCTCGGATGTTTATGTTAACGTAAATGGAAGCGACTCCGTTAATGGAGTTGTAGTGGAATCGGGTGACAATTGCATTGTCGAAGAAGACCACGAAGTGAAATCAGAATCTGATTCGGTTACTATTACTATGAATCAGCAGGAGGTGGATATTGTAGCTGAGAAAGAGAACGAAACGAGATATCTTCTCAATGGCGCCAACGCCAGTTGCGTTAAGGTTGGCTTCGGCAGCTTTGATGTTTATGTTAATGGAAGCGACTCTGTTAATGGAGTTGTAGTTGAATCGGGTGACAATTGCATTGTCGAAGATGACCACGAAGTAAAATCCGAATCTGATTCGGTTACTATTACTATACATCAGCAGGAGGTGGGTATTGAAGCTGAGAAAGAGAATGAAACGAGTTATCTTGTCAATGGCGCCAACACGAGTAGCGTTGAGGTTTACTCCGGCAGCACGGATGTTTATGTTAACGTAAATGGAAGCGACTCCGTTAATGGAGTTGTAGTGGAATCGGGTGACAATTGCATTGTCGAAGAAGACCACGAAGTGAAATCAGAATCTGATTCGGTTACTATTACTATGAATCAGCAGGAGGTGGATATTGTAGCTGAGAAAGAGAACGAAACGAGATATCTTCTCAATGGCGCCAACGCCAGTTGCGTTAAGGTTGGCTTCGGCAGCTTTGATGTTTATGTTAATGGAAGCGACTCTGTTAATGGAGTTGTAGTTGAATCGGGTGACAATTGCATTGTCGAAGATGACCACGAAGTAAAATCCGAATCTGATTCGGTTACTATTACTATACATCAGCAGGAGGTGGGTATTGAAGCTGAGAAAGAGAATGAAACGAGTTATCTTGTCAATGGCGCCAACACGAGTAGCGTTGAGGTTGACTCCGGCAGCACGGATGTTTATGTTAACGTAAATGGAAGCGACTCTGTTAATGGAGTTGTAGTGGAATCGGGTGACAATTGCATTGTCGAAGAAGACCACGAAGTGAAATCAGAATCTGATTCGGTTACTATTACTATGAATCAGCAGGAGGTGGATATTGTAGCTGAGAAAGAGAACGAAACGAGATATCTTCTCAATGGCGCCAACGCCAGTTGCGTTAAGGTTGGCTTCGGCAGCTTTGATGTTTATGTTAATGGAAGCGACTCTGTTAATGGAGTTGTAGTTGAATCGGGTGATAATTGCATTGTCGAAGATGACCACGAAGTGAAATCCGAATCTGATTCGGTTACTATTACTATGCATCAGCAGGAGGTGGGTATTGAAGCTGAGAAAGAGAATGAAACGAGTTATCTTCTCAATGGCGCCAACACGAGTAGCGTTAAGGATGGCTCCGGTAGCACAGATGTTTATGTTAACGTAAATGGAAGAGACTCCGTTAATGGAGTTGTAGTGGAATCGGGTGACAATTGCATTGTCGAAGAAGACCACAAAGTGAAATCCGAATCTGATTCAGTTACTATTAGTATGAATCAGCAGGAGGGGGAGAAACCTGTTGAAGAAAAGGGAGGGTATGTTGAAGAAAAATCAGGGGATGGAGATGATTGTTTGGCTTATCAAACTGTTCAGGAAGCTGCTGTTGTTATTGATTCCAGTGTTGAAAAAAGTGACAGTGTTTCGGAAAGTTCCATAGTTATTATTGATTCCAGACTTAAACAGAGTGATGGTAAAGTTGATTGTTTGGTTGAAACTGATGTTAATTCCATAGTTATTGATTCCGTTGCTACGGATGATGATGCCACACATATAGAAATCAAAACCGACAGTGATTCTAGTAAGTCTTCTACAACTGTTGAAACTGATGCAAATTTCGTTGTTGGTAGTATATCGTTTTCAGTTGATGTTCAAAGTAATCAATATAATGGTAATCTGGCTGATTCGGAGATAGCTTCGCAACTGGTTGATAAGTCTTTGGACGTGGTTTCGGGTTTGAAATCGGAAACAAATGTTAGTTCTGATTCTAGAACGGTTGCAGCAAGTAATCCTGCAGAGAGAACTTGTGGCCTCACAAACGGAGTAATTGAGTTTGGTAGTTTCGACGATGAGGCTGAAAGGAAAACAACGTTCAACTACATGATCAGGGTCCCGAGAAACAATGACGAAAGTTTAAAAGTAAAGATTAGACTTGCTCAAATTAAGGTTGATGAGAAAAGTCGAATTCGAGATGGGATTCGAAACAATATGCAAAGCACGAGGGTTACTTGTAAGGAATATGGCAATGATTTTAATGCTGCTGTATCTCAAGAACGAAAGGCTCGAGACTTGCATAGGTCCAAATGTCGGGAAATAGAGTCGATGCAATCCGTGATGGATATTGAAGATATTGATGTCAAGGTAACCTGTTTTTAGTCTTTTATGGAAGAGAATGATGTGATTATTTGTTCTAATTATATACTTTGTAAGCAGATACGAAACATGGAATGGACAATACAACACGAAACTCTACCACTAAAGGATGAAAAGAAATTTATTAGTGATATCAAGCAATTAAAGCAAACTCGTGAAAAGCTGTCATCTACCATGAGTAGACAGGACGAAAATCAACAAGGTTTGGACCGGAAAGAGCGTCTGAAGGTATTATATATACATCTGCGTTGTTAGCTTTTGACATTCGACTAGTATATTTGGTTCCTTATTTGATTCTTCTGTTTCTACAGTCTTTAAAGAAGGAAGCTGACCAATTGAAAGCCAACCTCAAAAACGCTGAGGCGATCACTAAGGCAGCTAAGAGAAAATACTATGAGGAAACCGAAAAGTTAAGCGAATTGCAGTACCAGTTCAAAGCTGCAAATGACATCCAACAAGAAGCGTATGCGCAGTTGCAAAGTTTGAAGAAACAATCATATGAGAAGGTACTTTTAAATTCTGTAAGCTTAGAGTGAATGAATATAATCGTGTTGGACACGTAATCATATCCGAGACTCATAGACAAACCTGCATTTTCGTTCTGGTTCTGATTGCATACATTGCTCTTTGAAACTGATTAACTAAGATAAAGATATGCCGACGCTACTCTTGTTTGAATTTTGCAGAGCAAACACTTTTGGCAGTACAAGGATGATTTAAATAAAGCGAATGAGTTGGCTTCGAAAGGGGATAAAGTAGCACTCCAAAATTTTTGTATTAACCAGGTGAGGTCGTGCATTTGTCTTATTTCTTCGAAATAAAAAATTTTGTACAATCTTTGATCTAAACAGTCGATGGTTCAGGTGGAGAAGTTTATGGACTTATGGAATAACAACGATGAATTCCGAAAAGAATATGTTAGATGCAATGAAAGGAGCACACTTTGGAGACTGAGGACATTAGATGGCCGCGCACTTGGTCCTGGTGAAGTGCCTCCTGTAATTCCTCGAGCACTAAATGGAAAAGCGGTCGTGGATCATACAATGTCCGGCTTAACTTTGGAAGATCGAACACAAGAGTTAGTGGCGGCGGCAAAAGCTGAAAAGGTACTTGCGGAAAAGGTTGTGGAGCAAAAGAAGTTTATGAAATCTGCTCCTCCAGAAAGTGTTTCAACAACTGCTTCTAATGGGGATAAAATTAAAGAGGCTGAAGAAGAGAAGCCGAAGAGAACAAAGGAGGAGGAGGAATCGGAGAGGAAGGCAGAGGAACTGAGAAAGGAAGAGGAAGCGGCTAAATTAAAGGAGCAACGCCGGTTGGAGGAGACAACTAAAGCTAAGGAAGCACTAGAAAGGAAGAGGCGAAAGGCAGAGAAGGACGAAGCTAGAGAGGCTAACCGAGCTGCAAAAGAAGCTGAAAAGAAAGAAAAGGTTAACTCTCTTAAAATTATCCCTAGTTTATTTTCTGTTTAGTCACTTATTAAGTATCAACATTTTTTGGTTGTTTCCTTATATTTTTCTTTCTTCAGAAACGAGAAAAGAGGGCAAAGAAGAAGGAAAACCAAAAAACCGTTGCAACAGCCGGTGACACGGGCATTGAAGACGAAGCTCTATCCGCTCGTTCGACTTCTGAAACTCTTGCTGAAACTTCGAAAGAAATCGAAAACAAAGAGAAACCCATTGCGGCTACTACGGAAAGGCCTCAAAAGGCATCAAAGTTGGTGAAACAAACCAAAGTAACATCTATTCCCCCTCCTATTCGAAATCGGGGTAAGCAAAAGAGGCTGCCATGGATGCGAGTCATTTTAACCTTCTTGGTTATTATGGCTTTGTTTTTTTTAGGAAATTATATCTAATTATTTGATTTTGGGCTGCAAAGGTTGGGATCTCTATAAATAGGCAATTCTTTCCTAGTTTTCTTTTAAAAAATTTCTTTTGTATTAAATTTATTATTATTTGCTTTATGCATGGAGAAAGGGAGACATCTAAAGATGATCATCTATAATTGTCCCCTCTAATATATTCCCTTCATTTTCACTCCCATTCCTTCCAAGCTCCAAACTATGTTTTGTAGTAATAAATTATTATTTTTTAAAAATGTGATTTACACATAAATGATTTCATCATTGCATTTTGAAAATTTATAAGGAAATATAAGGTTGGGTTAGATTAAAGTTGATGACCAAACTCGATTTTGAGATTAAAGTCTATTGATTTAGGATTTAAGACTTAAGTTATGGAACGAAAGAAAAAGTCATCAAAGTCTAAAAGAAAAAAAAAATTCTAATTATTTGTTTGAGGCAATTGATGTAATCATTATATGTTTATTTATATCAATCAAATCATTACATGACTTGAAAAAATTTAATCGGTAGAGTTTTTTTTTTTTTTTTGTTCTAATTTGAGTTTTTAAATCTTAATATAATTAATTTAAGGGTCTTTCTCAATAAATTGGTCTCTCTCAATAAAAATTATAAAAAAATTTAAATTTATTTTCAAAAATTCAAAATAAATTTTAAAATTCAAAATATTTATAAAAATTTCAAAATTTATATTTTAAAAAAATTCTAAAAATTTCAAAAAAAATTCTAAAAAATATATAAAGAAAGTTAAAAAAATTAAAAATTTTCTAGAATAAGAATTTTGGATATCTAAATAAGTTAATTAATTATTTAAGTTTATCATACTGAAGCATTTTTTTATTATTTTACTTTAAAAAAGTTTTCAAATATATACGGTTTCAAATTTATGTGCTCTAACACAAAATTAATTATACTGTAACAATTTTTTAATTTTTTTTTAATTTGACAAGTTTATGGTACCTAAAGTTGGTAACATTAAGTCAAAGCGGTACCTTATAACACTGTTAGTTTTTACCAATTGACCAATAATTTTGCACCATTTGTCTAATTTTATCAAATCACTTACAATACTCTGGAATGTAATAAACTCGAGTTTATAATGATTCAAGCTCGAAAAATTTGTGTTCGCTTATTCAAGCTTAAAAAAACCTGGACCTAAAATAATCAAAGCTCAAGACCAATTTGAGCCTAAATCCGTAATGATCTGAGCTTGATAAATAATGGTGGTGCTGCCATCTTCAAATCCTCCACCCCTAGATACTGTTCATAACATACTATTTTGCTAAATAATGGCATTGGAATACCATTTTGATATTTAAATATTATTTTTGTATTATCTAAGTAAAAAACCTTATATTATGCCATCCAGGGATTGAATTAAAACAAAACACAAATTTTAATGAGTGAATACACAAACAACTACCATTTGTTTTACAAATAATTGATTCAATCATGTTCCAGTAACATTGATCATATCATCAACCTTTGATAAAATTCAAGTTCATGGACCAAAATGGTAGATCTAATTGTCAAATTCAAGGACCAAAATGGGTAAAAGATATAGATATCAAAATGAATCTAATTGCCAAATTTATGGACTAAAAAATTATATTATCCCTAAAATCTAATATCTAAGTTTCTTATGGTACATCTTTCAAAAAAAAAAAATCTTGATTCTAGAAGCTAGTTTATGGAAAGCTAGGAATGCCCTCAGCGTTGAAAGAATGAACATGAGCCTAATTCATAGGGGCGAAACCAGAAAATTCTTTTAGGGGGTTGAAATTAAATTGTAATTTTTATAATAATAAAAATACAATTTCATCATTTTAATAGCCTATATCTTTATAAATTTTAAAGGATTAAATCAAAATTTTATCATTTTTAGGGGGTAAAGTGCAATTTTACCTGGCCTAAATAGAATATTTTTCATTTTAAGGGGGGTCAGAGTCCTTGCAAACCCCCTAGTTACACCCTTGCTAATTCAGGTATGGCACCTAGCTAATCCAAGCATGACGAATTAATAGGAAAAAATTGAATTTTTTCTGTTTAATTTTGATCGCTTTTTTATTTAAAGTTTTTGGTGAAAAACTTTAAATCGACAGCTCCATCGAATAAACCAATTTAGGTCATTGTTAGAGTTGGGTGACCCAAATCCTTGTTAAAAAAATACAGTGGTAAAACAATGGGATCTGTGTAGAATCTGTATAGAACTACACTTATTCTATTTGACATTGATTAGAATAAGGTTTTTCAACCTTTAAATAGATGAAGCCGAAACTCCTTTTGTATCATTCAATTTTTAACATTAGTGAATCTCCTCCTTTCCTCGTGGTTTTTTTCCTGAAAGAGTTTCCACGTAAAATCTGTGTTCTTTTTTTTTTCTTTTCTTATTGCTTTGCAATCGTTTTATATTGTCATTATCAACATTTAGTTTTAACAAACTAGTATCAGAGCTTTCCAGGTTACTTGTCTCGATCACGGTAATGGCGACAATGAAGTATGATATTTCGTTGTTAGATCGCAATACCATATTCGCGTTGTGACAAGTAAAGATGCAGACAATTCTTGGCGCAGATGGATTTGGAGGATACCCTATAATGGTTCAGGGTAAAATATACTATAACGGTTCACATATTATTACAGTCTACACAAAATAGTAACTCACACGACACAATAGTTCTTTTAAAATAAGCAGTGCACATATAACAAGTAATTCACATAAAATGGGCAGATCACATAAATTATCAATTTGCATCAAACATTTGTTCATATAAAATAACAATTCATATCAAATGACAGCTCATGCAAAATAATAGTTCATATGAAATATCAGTTCATATCGAATAACAATTCTTGCAAAATAATAGTTCATACTCTATCATAGCTCATATATTTCAAATAATGATAAATTGACATTTTTGTGATTATGAAACATATAGGGGACTCTATCACCACACATTGGATAAACGGATCTCCATATAACACTTCACTATTGACTCAAAAGAGCCCTACGCTGTCTCTGATATAAGTGTAGCACAAATGCTCACACTCTCTAAACACACCACGCTATCTATAGTGAATGGAGCTATGCTCGACATTCTCTTATCTTTCTGACGAACCTCCGGGCCACAATGCCCATCGCAATAAAAAGGGTGAGTACTCAAAACCCTATGGCATGCTAACTATATCCAATGGTTCCCATAAGGTCACAATGCCAACATATCTCTTTTAACACATTTACAATATTCAGTATAATAGGGCTCGCAATTAAGCAGAGCTCGCACAATATAATACAGTTCGCAATTCACAATTCGCAATAGAGCATGGTTCGCAAATAATATAACTTCCCTGCAACATATATTGCACTCATAATCATAGTTCACATATCATTCATGTCATAGCTCACATAAATCATAGTTTGCATATTTTATTTAGCATAGGACATGCAATATCTTAGCTTACATACAATACAACTCACAATACACATTTTTGTAAATTAATACAATTCGTCATATTAATACAAATTATCAAATTAACATGGTTCACCATAATAATATAATTGACCAAGTTAATACTGTTCACAATATTACACAATACACAAATATAATTGGCTCCCACTACATTTGAACTCGCACCTAACATTTCACGATAATATAATTTTACACTAATCAAAGTTTGCATTATTGTACAACTCAAAGTTATCATACTGGTTCGTGCATGCATAAATATGCATTATCAATAGAATTCACATGTTATAAAAGTTTGCATTATATTATTTATTTTTATATCCGTCATAAGCACTACATAACCATATATGAATATATATATATATATATATTAAATATAACACAAAACTCACGCATATATATTATATATGAAAAAACCATGCACCCATATTTATATTATATATATAACAAAACCATGCACATATATTTATATTATATATATAACAAAACCATGCACACATATTTATATTATATATACACCTACTAATTTAGTACAACAACTCACAAATATATATACTCACTTAGTGCAGTAGCTCACTATTAGTAATATGCAACACACACACGCAACTGTTAATGCATAATCCACTCACACACACAACAATTAAATTCACATTTCACAAACACTTATCACGTACATAGCTTATAGCTACGGCCTGTTTATTTTATTCCTATAACTACAAACACATTTTAAATTCATACATTTGATTCATTAAAATCGCACAGCATGCATACCCAACACTCAACAAAATTACAATGGTTTGCACCAGGAGAAATCAATGTTCGCATATTAATTAAGTACCAGTTCGCGTATGTTACATTAGCCTGCGTACTAGAATTTAAATGCAGTATATCAAACCGTTTACCTTAGTTCTTGCTTCAACTACCATGCTCAAGTAAGCTTTTATTTACATTTGTTAATGCTTGTAGAGGCCCCCAAATGACTTGGCACTTTACATACACATCAAGCACAATTAAAAGGAATTATTAATAGCAACATACATAATCAAATTATTCCAAAATCACAGATCCAAGCCTCTTAACTTCTATACTGAAAATTTAACTAGTTTTGTCGAAATAAGTGTTTAACCACTCAAATATCAATTCTAAGCTTGGATTTCAACTTCATATATCCTAAATATCATCCAATTACATATCTAAACCATCAATTTTACCCAATTACACCGATCTAATTTTTTCGAAAAAATAAAGCTTGTGTGATCTTTTAAAAGGGGAAAACATTCAATTTGCTTAAATTCATTAAGGATTTGTTAAATTAAGATCAAATATATTTTAATTAGATTAAAATGAATTAGAAATCACTTTAAAACCAAAACTTAGCTAAGAAATACGAGATCTACCATTTTCAAGCCAAAAATCAAGTGATATATTGAGATCTTGATTAAACCATTTAAATCTCGAATTGAAATAACAACTCACTTAGTTTAGTCATAAAAAGTTAGAATCTCACCTCAATTTTACAAAATCGATGAGCTATGGAGCTAATTCAAGCAAAAACGTGTGAAGATCTCTTGAGGATTTTAGGGATGAAAACATGAGTGTTCTTCAAAATTGAAAAGATATTTTGTGTTTAGAGAGCTTAGGAATAAAAAAGGATGAATTAATTTCAGATGAAAAACTTTGATTTGATGTTTGGCAAATTTTTGAAGAAAATGAAGAATGGGAGGGAAAGAGATGTGGGGGTTGTTAAATAAGCACCAAATTTTTAAAAATTGGGTTATTACCCATTTAACCACCTCCAGTTTCTTCCCTTTTTCAAATAGGTCCTTGCTTTTCAATTAAAACAAATTTCAAAATTATTTTCAAATCAAACCTCGTTTTTAATAATCCGTTTTAACCAAATTAATTCTCGGACACCTAATTTTAATTTCCTAACCTAAAATTATTAATTCTAATTATTCTAATAATTCATTTAATTAACTTTGAATTATTTAATTATCTAACATATTTACGAATTCTGGTTCATTAACCCTCGATCCAACTTGCCCAATTCTACTAACCTAATTTTTGGGGTGTGACATACGTGCTTAACTGATTCTTTGTCAAATACTTACCAAGTCCAAGCAATGTTTGAACTTTGAAACTGGAAGGCTCTTTGTCAACATGTCGGTCGAATTGTGTTATGTGACAATTTGAAGAATCTGAACATCCCCTTGAATGATCACCTCTCGAACAAATTGATAATGAATGTCTATGTGCTTCATTCTCTCGTGATGCATTTGATATTTGGTGATATGTATTGCACTTTGACTATCACAATATATGAAAGTTGCCCCTTTTTCACTTACATGTTCACTGAACAGGCCCCTTAACCAAGTTGCTTCTTTTATTTCTTCTATAATTGCCATGTATTCTGCTTCAGTAGTCGACAAAGCCACTGTAGCTTGAAGTGTTGCTTTCAACTAATGACATAATTCTCAAAAGCAAATAGGTAACCTGTAAGAGACCTTCTTTGATCTAAGTCTCTTGCATAATTAAAACCAACATATCCGACTGAACTCTTTTGAGTTCTTCCAAACTCTAATCACATCTTAGAAGTACCCCGTAAATATCTAAAAATCCACTTAACTGCATGTCAGTGTAACTTACCAGGATTGGTCATGTATCAGCTAACAACACTAACATCATGTGAAATATCAGGATGAGTGCATACCATTGCATACATCAAACTTCCAACTGCCTTGCATAAGGTACTTTTGACATGTACCTTTCATCTTTTTCGTTTTGTGGTGAATCGAAAATTGAGAGTTTAAAGTGTGCAGCCAAAGGAATACGTACTAGTTTTGCATCTTGTATCTCAAACAACTCGAGGATCTTCTTGATGTACCTTTGTTACGATAAAAATAATTTCTCGGAATGTCTATCTCTCAAAATTTCCATCCCAAAATTTTATTTGCTTCACCTAAATCCTTCATCTCGAACTTAGAGTTAAGTATGGTTTTAAGGCAATCAATTTCAGATGGATTCTTAGCCGCAATTAACATATCATCAACATAAAACAGCAAATATATAAAAGAACCATCATCAAGACATTATAGATAAACACAATTGTCATACTTACTTTGAGAAAAATTAATACTCAACATGAAGAAGTCAAACTTTTTATAACACTGCCGAGGAGACTATTTCAAATCGTACAAAGACTTTTGTAAGAGACAAACATGATCTTCTTTCCCTTCAACTTTGAAGCCTTCCGGTTGTTGCATGTAGATTTCCTCTTCAAGGTCACCATGAAAGAAAATAGGTTTTACATCTAACTACTCTAAGTCAAGATTATTTGATGCAAGAAGGGCCAAAAGCATTCAAATGGTCGTATGTTTCACAACGAGAGAGAAAATATCATGAAAATCAACTCCCTACACTTGACTGTAGCCCTTTGCAACCAATCTTGCCTTGTACCTAATGTTGTTAGGACATGAACATTCATTCTTTTTAAACACCCATTTGCAACCAATGATCCTTTTATCGATAGATGGTTTAACTAGCCTCCAAGTATCATTCTTTGGAAGTGATTCCATCTATTCTTCCATTGTAATGAGCCATTTTCCAGAATCGGAGGCTTGAACTGCCTCATAATAACACAAAGGATCGGTTGAACCAATGTTATCGACAACACTTAGAGTATAAGTCACTAGGTTTCCTTCACAATATTTCTGTGGTGGTTGGATTTCTCATATTTTCCTATCATGAGAAAACTTATAATTAGTTAACTGAGATGGTAAGGATACCTAAAGGTCGGATGGAGCCCAAAAAAATTCGAAACAACTTCAAACTTGCAAGAATTAGAATTTTGTTGTGTCATCACAACACCGTGTGACTCTTCATCGGGATAAGACCTCTATTCGTCGCGTTGTTGCGACATTGGGTATTTTCTTGTTGGGATGTCGCACCCTGTTTTGGCTTTTGACTCCACCTTGCTCGAGACACTCTGATTTGTTGTGTCTTTAAAAGTAAAAACCCCTTTTTCTGATTGAAATATGGAAGATTCATCAAACGTATCATCTCCACTAACAATTATTTTGTCGGATTCCGAACACCACAACTTAAAAACCTTTTTACTAGCAGAGTATCCTAGAAAGATGCAAGTAACGACTCTTGTTTCTATCTTTCCTTAACTAACTTTAGCATAAGTAGGACAACAAAAATTCAAAGATTATATAATAATTGGGAGGATTACTTGACCATATCTCCTCTAAAACTTTACCATTCAATGCTCGATTAGGAGATCGATTTAGCAAATAACTTTCCAAGTTTACGGCTTCAACCCAAAATACCTTCCCTAAGCCCGCATTAGAAAGCTTGCATCGAGCCTTTTCCAGCAAGGTTCTGTTTATTCTTTCTACAACTCTATTTTTCTGCGGAGTTCTAACAATAGTTTGATGTCTTTCAATTCCTTTCTATTTGCAGAAATAATTAAACTTTGATAAACAGAACTGAAGACCATTATTCGTTCTCAACCGCTTCACTGATTTCTTGGTTTATTTTCCTAACAGTGTCTTCCACTGTTTGAAGATTCTGAAGACTTTGCTTTTCTGTTTCAAGAAATAAACCCAAACTTTTCTAGAGTGATCATCAATAAAAGTTAGGAATTATTTATTACCTTCTTTTGAAATGTTAGAAGATGGGCCCCATAAATCGGAATGAATGTAATCTAAAGTCCCTTTTGTTCTGCGCACTGTTGAATCAAAACTGACTCGGGTTTGTTTCTTAAAAATGCAATCCTTATAGAAACCTAACTTACCAACTCCAGTGTCTTTGAAAAGACCTCTATTGCATGAGATTGCCATACCTTTCTCAATCATATGACCCAGTCGCATGTGTCAAAGTTTGGTTGAATTGGAATTGGTGGAGAAAGAGCCATGTCGTGTCGTCGCGACGTCAGGTTGATTCTCGTCATGACATGGTTGTGATCTTGGCTTTTTTTCAGAAATCGCAACCGCATCAGTAACCATTGACCCTTGTAAAACGTAAAGGCCTCCCATTTTTTTGTCCTCTCATCATAACAAGAGCCTCACGGGAAACTTTTAAGTCATTTGACTCAATGACTATCTTTCAACCGTTAGAATCCAAACTTCCCAATGAGATAAGATTTTTCTTTAAATCAAGAACATACCTGACATCTGAAAGTGTCCGAATAATTATGTCGTGCATTTTAATTTGTACTGTTCCAATTCTAGATATTTTACATGGAGAGTTATTCCCCATCAGCACCACTCCACCTTCAACTAAACTGTACATGGAGAATGAGTCCCTGTTGGGACACATGTATAAGAGCACCCTGAATCTAAGATCTATTTGGAAGCAAGATGAGAGTTTTCGCTCGTTGAAACCAACAAGAAACCATCACCTCTGTCCTCCGCTACACTAGCATTAGAAACTTCAGGTTTCTGGTCATTTTTCTCATCGCTTTTGACATCCCTTTTGATTTTATTTTGAAGTTTCCAACATTCTGACTTAATGTGCCTCACCTTTTTCCACAATATTTGTCATGATTTCTGGATTTGGACCTTGCTTTAGACCTATTTTGATTTGTCTTTCTGGTTTGTTGTCTGCCTCTTGGAACTAGAACTGAGGCTTGTCCGTCTAATTTTTTTTGTTTGGGCCTAACTTGTTGCCGAGTTTATCCTTACTCAAAAGATTCCCCTTCACATCCTTGAATGAGAGATGATATCTCTCATAAATCAGAGTTTCCCTGAAAGTTTTATAAGAGGGCAAAGAGCATAACAACAACATAGCTTGATCCTCATCATTAATCTCTACTTCAAGATTCTTTAAGTCATTAAGAAGGGTAACAAACTCACTAATAATAGTTCTAATGGACTCACCTTCGGCCATTCTAAACATGTAGGAATGTTGTTTTAATACTAACATGTTGGCCAGAGATTTCGTCATTAATGTTAGTTAATGTTTAGTTATAGATTGAGAGTTTTTTAAGTTTTGAATAACATATATGACAATCATAACCCCATCATTAAGCATATGATTTGTTTTAAAATATATATATGCAAATGTTGAAGGGAGTAGGAGAGGCGGCACCTATATTTCGTGCCTATACATGGGTGAAACTGGGTTAAAATATGGGTTAGAGGGGTGGAGTGTTTCTAATAGGCGACACCCGGTAAAGGGTTTCTTGCAGGCGGCACCCAGTGTGGAGGCCCTATTTAAGCAGTGTTTTCTTGAACGGTTTAGAAGATAAGAAGAGAATGGGAAAAAGAGTTGTAGAAGAAGAGAAAATAGAGAAGAATTCGTAATGTTAATACAAATGAAAAAAAAAATGTTACAGTATATATATTTTTTGAAATAAAATATTGAAAAATTTAATTATTTTTACAGATTTAATATTGAAAATGGATAATAAATTTTTCGTATACATTTATTTTGATGGAGTAATTTTGACAACAATAATTGGATGTATATTTGAATGCCGCCAAAAAATAACAATGAGATTTAATAGAAGTGTCTCGGTTAATTATATGAAAAAAAGGATCAGTGCCAAAATTGTTAGATGTTGTGAGAAAAGAATCTCGAAATTATTCTACAAATTTTCAGTTCTGACAAAAATGAGATAACAAGACCATTGCTGATGGAGTTTTCTGAGAAATCCGAAACCTCGGAGGATTCATCAGAATATTATTACTCGACGGTGACCAATGAAAGTATGCAGGTTGTCGAAACCATCTTTTATCGGGTTTTGAAAAAAAGAGGAATCGACTTTTAAAAATATGGAAACGGAGTCGCCACCGAACTTTTATTCACGGTGTGATCGGATCACCTATAAAATATTTTGGTCTGCGAAACTCGAGAAAATGGGTTCGGGAGTCGGTTACGTGCGAGGAAGGATTAGCACCCTCGCAACGCCCGAAATTGGTACCAAATTGATTCATTAATGTCCTAATGTTGAAAAGTTTGAAATGATTTTGAAATTATTATTTTTTTATATTTTAAATAACTTGACTGAATATCGAGATTCCCTTGCTCTGAAAGAATAGAATATCATATCCAGCACGATTAGACACGACAGTCTGAGTCCTCGAATCCAAGATCATCCCCAAAATTCTCCAAGTACATGTATTGGAATTAAAAAGGTATTTGATTATTTGGACAAACAAAAAGATCACACCCAAAGACACGATTGGGCACGATTTCTTGAATTTCCAAATTATTTTGAAAATATGGACCAATTTTGAAAGGGTATTCATTTTTTCGGTTAAACGAAAAAGACCACACCCAGCACGATTGAGCGCGATTTCTTCACATTTTCAAATGCACGAATATTACCTTATTTTGAGGAAATCAACAAATTTTGAAAGGGTATTCGTTTATTTGGTTAAACAAAAAAATCACACCCAGCACGATTGGGTGCGATTTCTTCGAATTCCCAAACGCGCGAATATCACCTTGTTTTTGGAAATATAAAGCAAGAACGATTTTAAAAATCGAATATCGTGGAAACATGATTTTTTTTTTTAAATGTAGTGCTATGATGTAGTAACATACAATATGGAGCCATCATTCACGAGTAAAATACAATGCTATTGAATCTCAAGCGAAGAAATAAATATAGAGCAAGAATTAAAACATACAAGTATTATCAAGCGTTAGATCAATGATAAAGAAAATTAATTTAATGTATATAAGCATAACGAATGTACAATATATTCTAAATAAACAAGAGCGATTTTAAAATATGTTAATAATAATTAAAATGATGCACATAATAAAATCAAACAAGATAATAATATCGATATTGACTAGAAATAATGATAATAATCTTAGGAATAATACTCATACTAATATAAAAACAACAATAATAACATTGACTTAATGATAAACAAGCCATTAAAGCGGGGACTAAATAAAAACACTTAAACGATTAGGGATTAAAACCGTAAATACTTAAACAATGAATACAAAGTGAACAACTGGACTAAATCAAAAGTATATGTAAATTTCGGGGCTAATTAAACAAAAAAAATCAACACGAAAGGGGATTAATTAAAAATCATATGGGAATAGAAGGGACTAAACGCGCAAATCCTCCATTAATTGGAGAAACGCGCGGATCTTGGCCGCATTCGGGTCGGGTCTCCGGTTATAAGCCAATACGACACCGTTTTAGGGCCACTGAGACAGGCCCTAAACGGTACCGTTTCGTGCTCCGTAATAAAACCTAAACTAAACCTAATTTTTAACCCCCCTAATCACTCTCAACACAAAAAAAAAATCAAACCCTAAACACTCTCCTCTTTCTCAGTTTATCCGCCGCAGAGAGAAAATCGTCGGGCCACCTCAGCGCCATTGTAACCGGCGATCAGGGGCCGATTCAGTCACGATCGACTGTTTCCTCTCAAACCAGGCTCGGATATTAATCTCGGCAACCATCCTTCTTCTGATTTCGACAGAGAAGGCCGATCGTCGTGGAGATTGAAGGTATGTTCCCTCCTCTTTGGGTGTTTGTGTATAACAAACAAAAAACAAAATGAAAAACACGGAAAAATGGATTCAAACAAAAAGAGAGAAAAATATTCGAAAAGATAGAATGAACAACCTTTTCTTTGAACTTTTGCTATTGATTTTTTGATTTCGCTTTGTTATCTGTGCGTAAAAAAATAGTGTTTGTGGCTCGGCCTTTCTTATAGCCAATCCGAAAAAAAACAAAAATACAAAAAGGATGATTTTATTCCTTTTCTATTTCGTATTTGCTGCTGTCGTGGTATCTTTTGCAGGTACGGGGGCGACGTAGTTTTCAGCGCGAGGTGTACGAGGGTCTGTCGCCTACACTGGGTGTTTGGCGTGAGTGTGGTAATGCGCTGGGCGATGACGGAAGTCTTTGGTCTCGGGCCAGACGTGAGACATGGCGACGCGCGCGTAGGAACACGAGCAGTCGCGCGTGTAGAGTACGCGAGAAGCCAAAGGGGCGCGTGTGGGGTACTCCTGGTATCTCAAGCGACGCGCGTGAGGAAGCTGAGAAAGCACCAGAACAATCTGGAATTTGGGCCATTCGGGCTTGCCAATTTTTTGGGTCTAGGGTTTAGTTTAAATTTGGGTTATGTATTGGGCTACCTATTTTGGCCGGTTGATGTGTAGCATTTTGGACTTGTAAAAATGGACTGTTATTGGGACTATTATTATTTTTTATTGGTTTTAATATTTCTGGTTTTATTTTATGGGTTTATGGTTTTAAATGGGCAAGCGAAAATTGGGTCTTAATTTTGCCCCTCTTTGCTCGTTGTTGTGTAATGAGAATAGAGCAAAGACTTCAAGAATGACCATTTTTGCCCGGTCTTCAAATCTTTGACTTCTTTCAGTGCTTTTCTTCTTTGGGTAGCTTCATTCCATCCCACTGCATCTTCAAGGGCCTAGGAACTAGCGCCTCGATCTGCTCCAATGTAATTTCAGGGAGAAGAGATTTGTAGCTTCGATCTACTCCACTGGAACTTCTAGGAGATGAGAATTCAGAAAGAAGAGATTCGTAGCTTCGATCTTCCTACTGAAACTTCTCGAAAATGAAAGTTAATCCTTAATACACTCAGGGAGGAGGGATTTGTAGCTTTGACCTGCTCCACCGGGATTTCAGGGAGAAGAGATTTGTAGCTTCGATCTACTCCACTAGAACTTCTAGGTGATAAGAATTCAGAGAGAAGAGATTTGTAACTTCGATCTTCCTACTGAAACTTCTCGAAAATGAAGTTGGATCCTCGTTTTAAACTCAGGGAGACGGTATTTGTAATTTCAACCTGCTCCGCTGGCACTTCGAGGTGATAAGAATTCAGAGAGAAGAGATTTGTAACTTTGATCTTCTTACTGAAACTTCTCGAAAATAAAATTGGATCCTCGTTTTAAACTCAGGGAGACGGTATTTGTAATTTCAACCTGCTCCGCTGGCACTTCGAGGTGATAAGAATTCAGAGAGAAGAGATTTGTAACTTCGATCTTCTTACTGAAACTTCTCGAAAATAAAGTTGGATCCTCGTTGTAAACTCAGGGAGACGGCATTTGTAATTTCAACCTACTCCGCTGGAACTTCGAGGTGATAAGACTTGTATGGCTTTGATCTGCTCCTGCGACCTCAGGATTGCCAAATCTGCTATCTTCGATCCGCTTCGCTCAAGAAGGCAAGATCTTCGAGCTTACTGATGCTGCGACAACATCCTCTAGGGGACCTGTGCTGAAAAATCAGTTTCGTGTTTATGCTTATGAAAAATGGTTAGAATGCAATGATCAGAATGAATCTGATATTCCTAACTAAATATAGTATGGACGACGTATACATAAATGCAGAATGTCATGGATATGATCTTTTTTGGATGTTTTAAGGGCATCCTTGCTCGCATCCTGTTGTCCTTGTTTAGCCGGTAATTTGATCCCAAAACTCAAAGGAATCATTACTATGCTTCACTGATTTGCCCATGTTGTAGCTTCAATGTCTATTACTTCATATCCCGAAGGTGCGGGGTTTATATTTTGCATGGTCCCATGCCATGTCTTCAGCATATAGGATCCATAATAATTGGTTACCGATTCTCACAGCATTTCATCTTTGAGACCAGTCTTCTTTCTTAATGTTTGTTAAAGCCTCACCTCTGCCGCGGTGCTTTAAAACGGAGAAATCATCATTTATGTAGATACCCTCTTTCCCGATATCATTAACCCCTTAATCCTGGTGAGTTTTACACAACAGTCCTGTTTTTGGGTTCTTGTTTTATTTAGAAACCTCTAGAGTAATGCGCAGAACTTCTTTTATAATAGCATTATTAATTCATCCATCATTATTTCAATACAATATGCTTACATGAGGGTAATATCAATAGCCGAGAGTAGAAATTGATGTGAAGCAAAGCTTATGATTAATAAGAGAAACTAATCAAAAGGTACATCTTGAAAAGAACAGAATATTCAAAAATAGCACATTTAGTGCGAATAAAAATGACTACTATGCGACCTCTAGATATCGCTGCCTGAACTTCGCTGCCCCAGTGTCTGGAAAACTATCTTGAGTGTGACATGTGTTTAGAAGATCTTGAGTATTTCGTCGAAGCACCAAGATGCGACATACCTCTTCCTGGTTAATTCAAGTATGACAGGATCACCGCATGCCCCATTATGATTTGATCACAATTTGAGCCGCCCTTTTCGGGTTTTCGACTCAAAACCCCCTTTGGTCTCAATGCGCCCTTTGCGGGTTTTCACCCTGGCCTCTCCCCCTTTTTTTTTTGGAAAATCTCAAAGCGCCCTTTGCGGGTTTTCACTTTGGCTTTTTTTCTTTTTCAAGTATAGCATTTCTTAACTGAATCCAAATTTACATGATTGGGTAAGTTTTTCCCATCCATCTCGGCTAGGATCAACGCTCCTCCGGAGAAAGCCTTTTTCACCACATAAGGTCCTTCCCAATTTGGCATCCATTTCCCTCTGAAATCTTTTTGCATGGGGAGGATCTTTTTCAAAACCAAGTCCCCCTCGTAAAATTCTCTGGGGCAAACCTTCTTGTCATAAGCCCGCATCATCCTCTTTTGGTATATCTAACTTTAGCTCTGACAAGATTCGAAGGGAAGGAATTTCAACCTTGATGGGTAGCACTGCCTCTATTCTGTAGACTAGTGAGAAAGGAGTTGCCCCGGTAGAGGTCCTGACTGATGTTCGGTACGCATAGAGAGCGAATGGTAACTTCTCGTGCCAATCCTTATAGGTTTCGGCCATTTTCCCCACAATCTTCTTAATGTTCTTATTGGCTACTTCTACTGTACCATTCATTTTTGGACGATATGGTGATGAATTGTGGTGTCTGATCTTGTACTGACCGCAGACCTCTGCAATCGTGTTGTTTTTTAGGTTTAACGCATTATCTGATATGATTCTTTTCGACATTCCATATCGGCATATGATTTCCTTTTTTAGGAACCTGCTGACTGCCGATTTGGTAACATTAGCGTAGGAAGCAGCCTCTACCCACTTGGTAAAGTAGTCGATAACCATGAAGATGAACTGATGCCCGTTTGAAGATTTTGGAGAGATCGGCCCAATGACGTCCATGCCCCACATGGAGAAAGGCCATGGGGAGGTCATAACGTGCAAAGGTGAAGGAGGCACATGAATTTTGTCTCCGTATATCTGGCATTTGTGACATGTTTTAGCATACTTGATGCAGTCTCATTCCATGGTAGACCAATAATATCCTAATCTCATGATTTACCTAGCCATTGTGAAACCGTTAGCATGCGTTCCGCAAACACCCTCGTGGACTTCCTCTAGAATCTTCTTAGCTTCAGCAGCGTTGACACATCTCAACAGTACCTGATCTTTTCTTCTTTTGTACAGGATTTCCCCATCTAAAACATAATCACAAGCTATCCTTCTCAATGTCCTCTTTTCATTCTCGGTCGCTTGTTCAGGATATTCGCGACTCCCTACATATCGCAATATATCTTGGTACCAGGGGTGATCATCCATTTCTTTTTTCTCCATATTGCAATAGCAAGCTGGGGTTTCGTAAATACTCATCTGGATGGGCTTCATATTTTCCTGGTTATTTATTCTGATCACGAAAGCTAATGTGGCTAGTGCGTCAGCCATCTGGTTTTCATCGCGCGGGAGGTAAAAGAATGCAATATCATCGAACTTCTCAATTATCTCCAACATTAATTTTCGGTAACTGATCAATTTGGGATCCCTTGTTTCCCATTCTCCTTTGAGCTGATAAATCACCAATGCAGAATCTCCATATACTTCAAGCACCTTAACTTTGCGGTCTATGGCTACTTTAATTCCCATGATACAAGCTTCGTATTCTGCCATATTATTTGTGCAATCTAAATCCAACTTGCAGGTGAATGGGTAGTGATCTCTATTTGGGGATATCAGGACTGCCCCAATTCTATTACCAACGGCATTTGACGCTCCATCGAAGTTCAACTTCCAAGGACAAAACAGAGGGTATCTTCTCTCGTGTTTGCTACAAATATCAGATCCTCATTGGGAAAATCGAAGTTCAAGGGTTCGTAATTGTCTAGTGCTCTGCTGGCTAGAAAATCTGCTATTGCACTTCCCTTCACAGCCTTTTGGCTTACATAGACTACGTCGAACTCTGAGAGGAGGATTTGCCATCGAGCCATTCTCCCATTCAAAGCGGTCGACTCCATCATATATTTAAGAGGATCTAGTTTCGAGATTAACCAGGTCGTATGGTACAACATGTACTGCCTCAACCTTCGAGTTGTCCAGATCAGGGCACAACACAGTTTTTCAATCGGTGAATATCTCATCTCACATTCAGTAAATTTTTTATTGAGGTAATATATCACCTTTTCTTTTCTCCCTGACTCATCATGCTGACCCAATACACACCCCATAGAGTGATCAAACACCATCAAGTCTGGATTAGTGGCCTATCTCGGATAATGGGGTGTCAAACCGGAGGATTCGACAAATCTTTGTTTGACTCTATCGAAAGCTTTCTGGCATTGATCATCCCACACACCTGGATTATGTTTCTTCAGAAGACGAAATATGGGGTCACATTTTTCAGTTAACTGTGAAATAAACCGAGCAATGTAATTTAACCTCCCAAGGAAACCTCGAACTTCCTTTTGAGTGCGCGGTGGAGGCAACTCTTGTATAATACGACCTTATCTCGAGTCGATCTCAATTCCCTTTTCACCGACTATGAAGCCCGAGTAATCTACCCGATCTAGCCCCAAAAGTGCATTTTGCGGGATTGAGCTTTAATTGGAATTTTTTCAGTCTTAAGAACAATTTCCTTTAAACTTGGATATGTTCTTCTTATGTTCTAGACTTGGCAATCATGTCATCCACATAAACCTCAATTTCTTTATGCATCATATCGTGGAATAAAGTCACCATAGCTCTTTGGTATGTAGCTCCGCATTTTCAACCCAAATGGCATCACCTTGTGTGAACGTACCCCACAGCGTTATAAAGGTAGTTTTTCCCATATCCTCGGGATGCATTTTTATCGATTGTACCCGAGAAGCCGTCCATAAATGAAAACAACGAGTAGCCTTTGTGTTATCCACCAGAGTATCAATATGAGGTAAAGGAAAATTATCCTTTGGACTAGCCTTATTTAGGTCCCTATAATCCACACACATTCGTACCTTCCCATCTTTTTTGGGGACAGGCACAATGTTGGCTACCCATTCCGAATATTTGGTCTCTTGCAAGAATCCGGCATCAAACTGTTTATTGACTTCCTCCTTTATTTTTAACACAATATCTGGTCTCATCCTTTGAAGCTTCTGCTGAATGGGCTTGCAATCTTCTTTTTTAGGCAGTCGATGTACTGTAATGTCGGTGCTTAAACCAGACATATCCTTATATGACCATGCGAAGACATCTTTGAATTCTTGTAGCAACTCGACAAGATCTCGTCTTGTTTGCCGGGTCAAACGTGTTCCAATCTTCACTACCTTTCCCTCCTCCAATGTCACAGTCTCCACTGTTTCCTCGTGAGGTAGAATTTATTTCTCTTCCCGTTCTACCATTCTTAGCAAGTTAGGGGATAAATCACTGTCTATATCATCTTTAAAATCCTGTGATCCTTCTAAACACATGTCCCGCTTTCGAAAGGATATTTCGAGTTAAATGGCGCGTTGCTCACGTCATTGATATCGAAGACTGTTGTAGTTCACAAGAATATAGAAAGAATGAATGAATTTATGAATGGTCATTTGTATGTATAATGGTTATGAAAAAATGATTCGAAGGCATCGCAAAACGAAGAAAGGAATAAAAGAATGTCTGCTTTAAATGATAGCAAAGATGTACTTCATTAATATAATAATGTTTGAACACGAGCCTATTTTACAAAAGAAATCTTATCACTTCTAGGCTTAAAGTAATAAGTGCGTTCTGAGCATTACTCTGAATAAGTTTTAAATACTACAGGAATCTCCTCTGCAGTCCAGTTGTCTAAAACACTTCCTGGTTCGTAGGGTCGAATATCCGATAAGGTCCCTTCTTCCACTGTCTCCTCAGATACGGCATTGATGCAAACATTACCCAATATTGCTATGATGTCTTTTCCTTTTAGTGCACTAAGCTCAGCATGAATTACCCCACCCGACACAAAAGTCTTAGATATGTGTGGAATTATCATAGGTTCCCACTTGGTTTCTTTGCCATTCAAATGAGCACGCCTTCTTTCTTATCTCTTTTCCAGTTCTTTTCTTTTTTGTTTCGCATCTGGCCTAAATCCTAAGCCAAAGTGATCTTGTTTTTCTTTCAATGTCGGGGTCGCAACTCTCCCCTGAAGGTATTTTCCAAGTCCTCTTCCCGGTAAAGCTCCTTTCCCCATGGTCATTTTCAGTCTCATTCTTGTAGTCTTGGAGATTCTTGGTATAAGGATTCTATTTCCTTCCGTGGTAAAAGTTGCATTCACGAACTCGAGAGACCGGAAGGAACATTCAGTTGTCTCATCGTTTATCTCCAAGTACGGCATCTCACTAGTCACAGCTGCAATAATGTCCTCCTCAGCCTTTGTCGTTATTAGCCGACCATCTGCTATCAACTTCACTTTCTGATGTAATGATGAGGGGACTGCCCCCGACGAATGTATCCACGGCCTCCCTAATAAGCAGTTATAGGAGGGCTTGATGTCCATTACCAGAAAATCCACTTCGTAAGTAGTCGGGCCAATCACTAAAGGTATCTCGATTCTTCCCAACACTTTCCTTTGCGTGCCATCGAATGCCTTTACTATGCTCTGGCACTCCTTCATGTGCGAGCTATCTATCGGTAATCTGTTTAGAGTGGACAACGGCAGTACGTTCAATGCCGACCTGTTGTCTATTAGGACCTTTGGTAGCGTGTACCCTTTGCATCTAGTGGTGATATGCAAAGCCTTGGTGGATCCCCTACCACCTGGTGGTATCTCGTCGTCACTAAAATGGATGAAGTTGTCTGCACTTATGTTACCCACCAACCGATCCAATTTATCAACCGAAATATCATTGGCGACATAGGTCTCATTTAAGACTTTCATTAATGCGTTCCTGTGTACCTCCGAATTCTGCAGCAAAGCCAATACAAATATGCACACCGGCTGCTTATGCAGCTGCTCTACCACGCAATATTCACTGTGTTTCATGAACTTTAGGAACTCCTTGGCTTCTTCCTCTCTCACTGGTTCCTTGGTGGGTGATTCGAACTCGACTGATTTTTCTCTTTCTGGCTCTTCCATCGGGGCTTTCCCTTTTACCAAATCATAGTGTCTCCCGCTGCGAGTATGACAACCTGCATCCAACTCTTCTTTTGAAGCACTATCCAATTTCTCCTTCCCCAGGATCGTCCACTTTGCATTCATAGTTCCAGGAAACCCTCCTGCTATCATCATAAGCAAAGACTGCAGGTCTTTGTATTATCACTTTGGTGTTTCTGTATTTGACTCCGCTATATACAGGTTCTCAGTCTGCACAGATTATTACTGTCAGGTCGCTGCATTCCGGCTCCATTGTTCTTAGGTGCGAAATAACGATCAAAGGGAATTTAATTTTTGAGTTTTTCTTGTAACTCGACTACGAGGTGCATATGCTCTTCTCTTCTTCTCGCTTCTTCACAAAACTCCATTTCTTTATTGTTCATCAAATTTTGTACCATAGTCTTGAACTCCTCACGATTCTGAATCTCGTGCCCAAATTCCTGATGGTACTCACAATAATTTGTTAACTTTCCCTGACTCTTTTTTACAACGATTAGCCCCTGTTTGACCATTTCTTTCCAGACCAATCTTAAGAGAGTCTTAACCTCCGTAACGCTTGTTTTGACCCTTCTTTCTGAACTTTCGCTAACTACATTGACCCTATTATGATCGGGTAATAGATTTTCTGCTTTTGGCAAGTCTGCCAACTCTATAACCCCCATATTGACAAGCTTTTCCACCAATTTCTTGAAGGCTAAGCAATTCTCTATTAAATGCCCCGTGATTCCCGCATGATATTCACATTCCCCATTCGGGTCGTACCACTTGGGGTATGGAGGCTGCATTGGTGTTAGGTAGCGAGGAGATACGATGTGCGCGTCAAATAAGTTTTTATACATTGCCTTGTATGTTATCGAGATCGGTGTAAATTGAAGCTTCTCATTATTCTGTCTTGAGGTGCCAGATTCTTTTCTGGACGAACCCTGATGCCCAGTGAGCCATCGCCAGAGGTCAGTTAATGATGGATCGACTTTGAATACCCCATACTCGCGTTATTCACCTCGCTTTCTTTCTTTCTTGTAGTCGTTCTCTTGTTATTTTCCTCCGCCTCAATCTTTCCACTTTTTATAGCATTCTCTATCATCTCCCCGGTCATTACAATGTCTGAGAAACTCTTGGTTGCGCTCCCTAGCATATGAGTAAGAAACGGGGCCTTCAACGTATTGATAAAGAGCATTGTAGTCTCTTTTTCCAAAAGTGGTGGCTGGACCCGAACGGCGACCTCCCTCCACCGCTGCGCGTACTGTCAGAAACTCTCACTTGATTTCTTTTCCATGTTTTGCAGAACAATCCTGTCAGGGGTCATATCAGCTACATGACTGTATTGTCTCATAAATGCCTGTGCCAAATCTCTCTAAGAACCGATTTGAAGACTGGCTCGGTGATTATACCATCCGTTTCTTTGCTCCAACCAGGCTATCCTGGAAGCAATGTATCAACAACTGGTCATTGTTAATATACCCGGTCATTTTCCGGCAAAACATGGTTATATGAGCTTCAGGGCAAGTGATTCCCTTGTATTTTTCAAACTCTGGCATCTTGAATTTGTGGGGGAGTATTAGATTTGGTACCATGCTTAGATCTTTAGCGTCGACCCCGCGTTGCCTATCAGCGTCCTCCATGGCCCGAAATTTGTCTTTTAACCACTTACAACGCTCTTCTAGCTGTTTTGGCAATTTAGACTTTGCCTTTTCTTCATCCGTTGCCTCATCAAGGTCGGGAATAGCAGCATTGATTGGATGGTCAACCAAATTAGAACCTAATCCAGCTTGAAAATTTAACGGTACCGAGACACCCTTTTAAAATTGTTGAGGTTTAATTACAATGGATGTCCTCTGGGGATGCTCTTCGGGAGGTGTTGGGGTAAAACCCGAGGGATATGGTCGTTTCCTCACTATCTTCCACAGTATTAACCATGGGGCTTTTCCTTTGTGCGCCAATAATCGAGTCAATTGGGACATCATGGTTCTCTGTGATTCCATCATTTGTTCCATCATATCACGTTGTATCTTGGCAAAAATTTGCTCTTGCATTTGAAGATTCTGATTTTCTTGCATCTCCTTTTGGAGTTGTTCGAGTTTCTCTATCCTCCGATCCATGTCTTTTTCGTTTTCTTTCTCGTACATGCAGGATGCGTTTACAGTAAAGTTTTGTTGGTTTCCAGGTTGTTGAAATAATTTTTTTTACTATAATTAGGACCTCTTAATGATTTTTAATGCATATGAATGGAATGAAGACGCATGAATGCAAAGAAGGTGTCGATTCAAATTCAATTTTATTTAGAAAGCTTTACTAGAGAAAAAAGTCCTTTACATAGAATCGAATTACAAATAAGGCCTGGCCCTAGCACCTAAAACCCTAATTTTCTCGAGTAGTGAAGCTAATTCCCGTCCGCGATCTGACCGCGTTTCAAACTGCATACTTAATATATCAGCTTGTATGGCCAAAGTTTGTAAATAATCGGCTATCTCTCGCATCTGGGTTATAGCTTCTCCCATGAGGTGATCCCTATCTCTGATTCGACTCTGAAAATAGTGAAGCTCATGTTTCTTTCGTTCTTCATCTGCCTCTAGAGACTCGATATGGTTTTGACAATTCTGCAAGGTCGTTTCTAATTCTTCAATCTTTTCCTTCATTTCTTTAATTTGGCTTAAACTGGCTCTTAGTTCTTTCATAGAGTCACGGCTTCGATGATGATGAAGAGATCTCTCGAGCTCTGCGACTCTAGCCTTCAACTTGTTTTGTTCACTTCGGCTTTCTGAGAGGCTCTTTTCCATAGGTTCAATTTGTGCTTGTGTCTCTCGAAACTTCTCCTCCCATTGGTTAGCTTTAGCACTTTCGTCTTGAACCTCCTGACGCCATTGTTCTGAAGTCTTCCCTAAACCAGCGGTCCAGCGCATCTTCTTATAGTCAGTTTTTAAGCTGTTCAGATCCTCTTCAACCCGTTCTTTTCCTTTTTTGAATATTTCTGCCTCTGCTTTTTGAACGTCAGCATCTAACCTTAAATGCATCTTCTCTTCCTCTAATTGCTCTATTTTCTTTTCCAATTCTCGATTCCTCTTCTCAAAATCTTGCTTTATTTTTTCCAATTCGGACGGGATAACTCGTAGGCATTCTTCTATAAATCGGGCACCTTCCAAACTTGGTCCGGGTATATTATCGTTAATCCTCTGGCCGAACCAACTATTATACTCTGGCGTCATCATTAAGCCTACGGATAATCTCTTCATTCGGCGAATCTGCTTCCCAGCGTCATGAATCTCCCGAACCCTTTTCTTGTAGTTGTTCGCCTGATATGAGAACCCAGATTGAGCCAGCCCATAAGTCACCGGTATAAACTGCCTTGACTGGTATTGCCTTAGTGCAAGCAACGGAGTGTATCTAGTGGCCCCTCAAATCCCAATCAATGGCACATAATCAAAACTCCCACAACGATAGAGGATCTCGTTAGGGACCATCCAAATGGCTCTCCACTCCACATCCTCCTCCTTGAGATTTTGAAGGATCATCATCCACTTTTCTTCTGAGATGTCATTTCTCCTTCGCGTAGCTACCTCTTCATTTAACGGGGAATAATTTTGGGAGAAGACCTGGTAAGAGACCCTGTCCATCTTCCAAAAGTGTCCATGAAACCAGGTCGACAACAGTTGTGCACATCCAATAAATCTACCTTCACCTTCCCTCCGACATAAGCTCAAAGATCTAAATGTTTCGGCCAGTATTGCAGGTACCGGTGTGATCTCTTTGCCCAGACGATTAAATAGGTCAGCGACGGCTTCATCTATATGTCTTAGAGCTTTAGGAAAAATTACCAGACCGTAAATGCTCAGGGCAAATATATCCACCCTCTTCTTCGCATATGAGTGTGCTAAGATCAAGTCTCTCATAACCACCCAAGGAATACATTTACCGTTACCTTTCTGCTGAATTCGAGCCGTAACCCAAGACTCATTCATCCCAGTAATACTCACTAATTTCTTCACGAAGGTCGGGGCATTAGCGGCTTTAATGTAAGCTTTGTCGACTAAGATCCTTGGACAATGGAGCAAGGTTGTATACTCCTCTATAGTGGGGACCAAGTCTACTTTCCCAAAAGTGAAACAATTATACGCAGGATTCCAAAACTGGGTCATAGCCCGAAACAAATGTTTGTCTACCTTAACATCTAACAAATAGGATATATCACCGTAATTTTAGTAGAACATCAGCTTAGTTCCCTCATTCCAACTGGCCCATATATCTCTCAACTCCTGTAACTCATTTTGCACCACACTGACGCGAGTAAAGTCCCACAGCTCCGACACGTATCCCTTAGCCAAACTGTCCCCTTTCTCTAGTTGTAGCCTCTCTGACCATGTGCGGATGGCCACATTGTCTTCGAATCTATCAAGGAATTCGATCTCCATGTTAGACCTTCTAACTTAGCCACTGAACACGAATTGACTCCTCTTTAAATATGCAATGTCATGCCAATCACAAAAACGCAGTCGTCGATGCCAAATAATCAGATTGAAAGCAAACAGAAAATAATCAACCACCTATACGGGTAACCATTAACATTCAACACTACTACACTTGACGGGTTCCTACGGTCTACTACATGGGGTAAAGTCCTAAGAAAAGGGTACCCGAACCTGCAGATTCCTCAATCCTCACCCATTATAGGTTCATACGGATCAAGTTCAGTTCAGGGGAATACATTTCCCTATGCCCATGCGGAGGTGAAAACCTCACGAAGACATAGGTACGGATGTATCCCGGAAGCAGTCCACTAGCCCATGTGGAGGTGAAAACTTCACGAAATCATAGCTTCTCACTCCCACTTAAAGGCGTGACCACAACGGTCA
Source organism: Gossypium sturtianum (assembly GCA_025698515.1). Classification (NCBI taxonomy): domain Eukaryota; kingdom Viridiplantae; phylum Streptophyta; class Magnoliopsida; order Malvales; family Malvaceae; genus Gossypium; species Gossypium sturtianum. The sequence continues at coordinate 98,226,845 of CM046947.1, forward strand.
TGCAATGCAATGCCAAAGTATTATGGAACTCAACATTATAACAGTTATAGCACAAACAGATGTTTTAATGAGAAACATGATGAAACATTTTATCAAGTTTTCAATTAAAAGGACAAAATTAATCAATTTATGGCTCGACTCTCAACCGAGGTCCCCAGCGGAGTCGCCAAGCTGTCGAAACCATCTTTTATCGGGTTTTGAAAAAAACGGGAATCGACTTTTAAAAATATGGAAACGGAGTCGCCACTAAACTTTTATTCACGGTGTGATCGGATCACCTATAAAATATTTTGGTCTGCGAAACTCGAGAAAATGGGTTCGGGAGTCGGTTACGTGCGAGGAAGGATTAGCACCCTCGCAACGCCCGAAATTGGTACCAAATTGATTCATTAATGTCCTAATGTTGAAAAGTTTAAAATGATTTTGAAATTATTTTTTGTTATATTTTAAATAACTTGACTGAATATCGAGATTCCCTTGCTCCGAAAGAATAGAATATCATATCCAGCACGATTGGACACGACAGTCTGAGTCCTCGAATCCAAGATCATCCCCAAAATTCTCCAAGTACATGTATTGGAATTAAAAAGGTATTTGATTATTTGGACAAACAAAAAAGATCACACCCAACACGATTGGGCACGATTTCTTCGAATTTCCAAATTATTTTGAAAATATGGACCAATTTTGAAAGGGTATTCATTTTTTCGGTTAAACGAAAAAGACAACACCCAGCACGATTGAGCGCGATTTCTTCGCATTTTCAAATGCACGAATATTACCTTATTTTGAGGAAATGAACAAATTTTGAAAGGGTATTCGTTTATTTGGTTAAACAAAAAAATCACACCCAGCACGATTGGGCGCGATTTCTTCGAATTCCCAAACTTGCGAATATCACCTTGTTTTTGGAAATATAAAGCAAGAACGATTTTAAAAATTGAATAGCGTGGAAACATGATGTTTTTTTTTTTTTTAAATGTAGTGCTATGATGTAGTAACATACAATATGGAGCCATCATTCACGAGTAAAATACAATGCTATTGAATCTCAAGCAGTAAATAAATATAGAGCAAGAATTAAAACATACAAGTATTATCAAGCGTTAGATCAATGATAAAGAAAATTAATTTAATGTATATAAGCATAACGAATGTACAATATATTCTAAATAAACAAGAGCGATTTTAAAATATGTTAATAATAATTAAAATGATGCACATAATAAAATCAAACAAGATAATAATATCGATATTGACTAGAAATAACAGTAATAATCTTAGGAATAATACTCTTACTAATATAAAAACAACAATAATAACATTGACTTAATGATAAACAAGCCATTAAAGCAGGGACTAAATAAAAAACACTTAAACGATTAGGGATTAAAACCGTAAATACTTAAACAACAGAATACTGTGAACAAACTGGACTAAATCAAAAGTATATGTAAATTCCAGGGCTAATTAAACAAAAAAATCAACACAAAAGGGGATTAATTAAAAATCATATGGGAATAGAAGGGACTAAACGCGCAAGTCCTCCATTAATTGGAGAAACGCGCGGATCTTAGCCGCATTCGGGTCGGGTCTCCGGTTATAAGCCAATACGACACCGTTTTAGGGCCACTGAGACAGGCCCTAAACGGTGTCGTTTCGTGCTCCGTAATAAAACCTAAACTAAACCTAATTTCTAACCCCCCTAATCACTCTCAACACAACAAAAAAATCAAACCCTAAACACTCTCTCCTCTTTCTCGATTTATCCGTCGTAGATAGAAAATCGTCGGGCCACCTCAGCGCCATTGTAACCGGCGATCAGGGGCCGATTCAGTCACGATCGACTATTTCCTCTCAAACCAGGCTCGGATATTAATCTCGGCGACCATCCTTCTTCTATTTCGACAGAGAAAGCCGATCTTCGTGGAGATTGAAGGTATGTTCCCTCCTCTTTGGGTGTTTGTGTATAACAAACAAAAAACAAAATGAAAAACACGGAAAAATGGATTCAAACAAAAAGAGAGAAAAATATTCAAAAAGATAGAATGAACAACCTTTTCTTTGAACTTCTGCTATTGATTTTTTGATTTTGCTTTGTTATCTGTGCGTAAAAAAACAATGTTTGTGGCTCGGCCCTTCTTATAGCCAATCCTAAAAAAATCAAAAATACAAAAAGGATGATTTTATTCCTTTTCTATTTCGTATTTTTCTTTCTTGTCGTGGTCTCTTTTGCAGTGCACAGGGCGACGTAGTTTTTTCGGCGCGAGGTGTCACGAGGGTGCATCGCCTACTTTGGGCGTTTGGCGTGAGTGTGGTAATGCGCTGGGGCGATATGGAAGTCTTTGAGTACTTGGTCATGACTGTGAGACATGGCGACGCAGCGTGGGAACGCTGGCGATCGCGCGCGTAGAAACGCGCGGGAAGCCAAAAAGGCGCGCGCGTGGGGTACTCCTGGTATCTCAAGCGACGCGCGTGAGAAAGCTGAGAAAGCACCAGAACAATCTGGAATTTGGGCCATTCGGGCTTGCCAATTTTTTGGGTCTAGGGTTTAGTTTAAATTTGGGTTATGTATTGGGCTACCTATTTGGGCCGGTTGATGTGTAGCATTTTAGACTTGTAAAAATGGACTGTTATTGGGACTATTATTATTTTTTATTGGTTTTAATATTTCTGGTTTTATTTTATGGGTTTATGGTTTTAAAATGGGCCGGGCGAAAATTGGGTCTTACACAAGTGAATGCAAGCACTCACGATGAAGATGAAGAAATAAGTGGTGGAACCTACAATAAAAGAATTAATTACATGACACCCACGTCAACATTTAGCACATGATTTCCATTGTCTAATGGTGACCAAATTATCATAATTCATAATGTTAATGACCAAATCATAACAATTAAAATATTAGTAATTAAAATGTAAATTTAAACAACTAGAAGGGACTATTTTTATAGTTTACCCATTTTAATATTATAATTGTTGGAATGCATTTGGTAATTTTGAGTATTCCACATATAGCATGAGTCAGTTTTACTATCTTTTATTTGATAAAATCTCCTAATAGCACCGAAAGTGTTAAATTAATTACATTAGAATTTGAATTTGTAAAATAAAAAATTATTTTTATAATTTAAATTTAACTTCTAAGCTAAATTAGGTTTTAAATTTTAATAATAATAATTAATTTATTTCTGTAAATAATAAAAAAAATTTTCTTTTGAAGAGTTTGATATGGATTACACTGTTGTTGTTTTTTCTCTTTTTAATTCTATATAATACAATAGATTGATAACAATTATTTCTATTAATCTAATCTGTGCTCTACCTTTTGTGTTTCAGTAAGTTTCGATTTGGCTTTTGCTTTGCTTAAGTTTTGATTCTAAGACGAAAGCGGAGGTGACAGTGTTGCATGCAGCCGCGGAGATGGCTTCCAAACTGGTTGGTAAGTCTTTGGACGTGGTTTCGGGTTTGAAATCGGAAACGAATGTTAGTTCTGATTCTATATCGGTTGAAGAAAGTAATCCTGCAGAGAAAACTTGCGGTGTCACAAACGGAGGAATTCAGTTTGGTAGTTTCGACGACGAGGCTGAAAGGGAAACACCGTTCAACTACATGATCAGGGTCCCGAGAGACGACGATGAAAGGTTGGAAGTAATGATTAGACTTGCTCAAACTAAGGTTGATGAGAAGATTCGAATTCGATATATGATTCATATCGATATGCAAAGCACGTTGGTATGTAACTAAGTGTTTTTATTTTTCATTAAATTCTTTAATCACTCGTTTATGTTGTTATGGTTTGATTAAATGCTCTACCGATAGGTTACTTGTGAGGAATATCGCAATGATTTTAGTGACGCTGTACTTCAAGAACGAGTGGCTCGAGACTTGCATAGGTCCAAATGTCTGGAAATAGAGTGGTTGCAAACCGTGATTGATAGTGAAGATATTGATGTCCAGGTAACCTGTTTTCAATCTTTTATGGAAGAGGATGATGTGATTATTTGTTCTAATTATATACTTTGTAAGCAGATACGAAACCTGGAATGGACAATACAAAACCAAACTCTACCGCTAAAGGTTGAAAAGCTGTCATCTATCATGAGTAGACAGGACGAAAATCAACAAGGTTTGGACAGGAAAGAGCGTCTGAAGGTATTATATATACATCTGCTTTGTTACCTGTTGGAACCATGAATCTTTAAAAGTATATATTTGAATACGAGTATGAGAATCTAATTTGGGTATGATGATGGATATAATCCAACAACAACCTTTCAAAAACACATATTTGAATACGGTTTTTGGTTGCTTATTCGATTCTTCTGTTTCTGTAGTCTTTAAAGAAGAAAGCTGACCAATTGAAAGCCAACCTCATAAACGCTGTGGCGATCACTGAGGTAATTAAGAGAAAATACTATGACGAAAGCGAAAAGTTAAGCGAATTTCTGTACCTGCTCAATGCTGCAGAGGACAACCAACAAGAAGCGTATGAACAGCTGCAAAGTTTGAAGAAACAATTGAATGAGAAGGTACTTTTAAATTCTGTAAGCTTAGAGTGAATGAACATAATCCTGTTGGACACTTAATCGTATCCGAGACTCATAGACAAACCTGCATTTTCGTTCTGGTTCTGATTGAATCTATTGCTCTTCGAAACTGATAAACTAAGTAAAAGTACCGATAAAGATATACCGACGCTACTCTTGTTTGAATTTTGCAGAACCAACACTATCGGCAGTACAGGGATGATTTTATTAAAGCGAATGAGTTGGGTTGGAAAGGGGATAAAGTGGCACTCCAAAATTTTTGTATTAACCAGGTGAGGTCGTGCATTTGTTTTATTTCTTCGAAATAAAAAATTTTGTACAATATTTTATCTAAACAGTTGGTGGTCCAGGTGGAGAAATTTATGGACTTATGGAATAACAATGATGAATTCCGAAAAGAATATGTTAGATGCAATGAAAGGAGCACACTTTGGAGACTGAGGACATTAGATGGCCGTGCACTTGGTGCTGGTGAAGTGCCTCCTGTAATTCCTCGAGCAGTAAATGGAAGAGCGGTCGTGGATCATACAATGTCCGGCTTAACTTTGGAAGATCGAACACAAGAGTTAGTGGCGGCGGCAAAGGCTGAAAAGGTACTTGCGGAAAAGGTTGTGGAGCAAAAGAAGTTTATGAAATCTGCTCCTCCAGAAAGTGTTTCAACAACTGCTTCTAATGGGGATAAAATCGAAGAGGCTGAAGAAGAGAAGCCGGAGAGAACAAAGGAGGAGGAGGAGGAATCGGACAGGAAGGCAGAGGAATTGAGAAAGGAAGAGGAAGCGGCTAAATTAAAAGAGCAACGCCAGTTGGAGGAGATAGCTAAAGCTAAGGAAGCACTAGAAAGGAAGAGGCAAAAGGCAGAGAAGGCTGAAGCTCGAGAGGCTAACCGAGCTGCGAAAGAAGCTGAAAAGAAAGAAAAGGTTAACTCTCTTAAAATTATTCCTAGTTTATATTCTGTTTAGTGACTCATTCCTTAAGTATCAATATTTTGCGGTTACCTTTTTCGTTCTTCAGAAACGGGAAAAGAGGGCAAAAAAGAAGGAAAACCAAAAAGCCGTCGCAACAGCCGGTGACACGGGCATTGAAGATGAAGCTGTATCTGCTTGTCCGACTTGTGAAACTCTTTCTGAAACTTCGAAAGAAACCGAAAACAAAGAGAAACCCGTGGTGGCTACTACGGAAAGGCCTCAAAAGGTATCAAAGTTTGTGAAACAAACCAAAGTAACATCTATTCCCCCTCCTATTCGAAATCTGGGTAAGCAAAAGATGCGGCCATGAATGTGGGTCATTTTAACCCTTTTTGTTATTTTGGCTTTGTTCTTTATAGGAAATTATATCTAATTATTTGATTTTGGGCTGCAAGGGTTGGGATCTCTATAGATAGACAATTTTTTCCTAGTTTTTTTTTTTTTTTCTATTAATTTATTTTATTTTTTATTTTTTATTATTTTTTATAATATTAGGGGATGGAGAAGAAAGAGTGTTGAATAATAATTTTAATCATTATTGCGATTTTTTTTAAATTCGATTATGAAAAGTTACAAAATAGTCACTTAATTATTATTAATTTTTTAATTATTTAATCATTATATGTTTATTTATATCAATCAAAGTTACATTTAAAAAGAAAGGATGAATACATAAGAAGTCCTCCATCTCCAACAATTATAAAATTCGAGTTTGTAATAATTGGAGCTCAAAAAATTTGTGTTTGTGAAAGCTTGAACCTGAAACAATCCAAGTTTGAGACTAATTTGAGCCCAAACCCATGATGATATAAGCTCAAGCTCGTCATAGATGTTATTCAAAACCTAAAAATCCCTGAATTTATAATTAAACCTTAACGAACATTAATAATTAATATAATTATATGATAATATTTAAAATAAAAATAAAATATATGTAACACTCTAAACCCATATTCTAAAACTTCTATTATAAATTTACATAAAACTTATTTCAAATTCGCAACGGATAACCCATATTTTGTTTAATTTTAAAACTAAACTTTTCTTTAACTTAACAGAAAATATGTAGAAAACTTAAGTCAAATAACAAAAGCCAAAACCAATATCAAATCCGAAACATAGTCCAAATATCACAAATCTAGAAAACTTAGTTTTATTTTTTTATAAAAACAATCCCGAATGTTTAACTAATTGAGTTGTAAATGACATAATTAATTTCAAAATCTTACTGAAAAAAAAAAACCTTTAAAAATTCTTCTCTCTTAAAAACAAAGGGTTTCATTAGTTATGTCGCCTTGAGTGTGTTTACGAGCAATAAATAACATGTCCACGAAAACAAATACCAAAATCAAAATTTTACGTTCCAAAACAAATTAAAGTCTAAAATTTAAATCAAAAACAAACTTATACCAAATTGTGTGAACCGAGCTCCGTTGCCGCAAAGTTTTAAGTCTGAAGATCACATAAAATGTATTAAATAAACAAGTGAACTAGAAACCTAGTTTGTGACTCGACCCACAAATAATATTTTTACGTATAACAAACACAAATATAAATATCAACACAATATTTTACTTATAATGTACAAATTATCGGAACATATGTCATATCAGAATGTCATATTCCAAAAACAGATATCAGATCAAAATGTTATATTTTCAGAATATATATCATATCATATTAAAACAAATCATTAATGTTTCACTTTTCACTAATATCATATCATAATGATTGTTTAAATTTATATTTTTATCATTAATGTTTCACTTTTCACTTTCCTTTTATGATTATCAATGATTTATAAAAACTGGGTTTTGATTTTTTTTTTTTATCTTTTTCTTTCATTGTTCTTGATTTGTTTTTAGAAGAATCTGAGAACAAGAAACTGAAAGCAGCAGCAACAAGATCGATATAACCAACGATTCGCCCATCGTCAGGCTTGCAATGGAGAGCCAAGAAAATGATGGAGATGACGACTCCTAGTTCTGGTGAGGCATTGCTACGGGTCAAGTTAAGAGGTTTCGAGTATACCATCAGAAAACCGTCGTGTTGTTTGCGTTCAATGAGACTTATGGCTCCTGCGAATACACTTCTAATGGTGACTAAATTGTCATAAGTCACAAGGTTTCGTCACAATTGAAACATCAGTGATTAAAATGTAAATTTAAATAACTACAAAGGATTTAGCAAATAATATAAAGATTTAGTTCTAAATAATTCAACCTTTCAACGTTCCTATATAAATGTTTTAAGGCAATTTTTTAATGAATAGACTATTTTAGTTCATCTAACGTAGAAAGAATCGAAATTTTCAGTTTTTCAACTGAATGATTAAAATGCAATTCGAAATATAGTATAAGGATTACTATGCTATATTATCGATAATTTTTCCATGTATATGGTATTTTGCTTTAATTTAGATGACATAACATTTTAAAATGTTTGATTTTTAAATATTATTTGATTAAAGATGCAATAATACAATCATTCTTATTATGTGTTTAAACTTGTAATAATACAGTCATATATATTCAGTAGAATTGAGAGTTAATTCTAACACTTAACTCCTTCTTTACATTTAAGAGTCCCAGAGAATTTAGTGAGTCTTCCAACAAATGTTGCAGGCTTAGCTTTAATTATATCCTTCTTTTTTAATTTCAAATGGGGAGGTGAGGGTGGCCCAGATGTTACAAAAAATGCTCCATTCATGAACCGATCTCCTTCTGATCTCCATATCCAATTCCTCCATTCTGACTCTGGTGCATAGTTCCTATGAGTTATCTATAGAAATGTATTGAACAAAAACAATTTAGTGGTATAACCATATATAGGTACATTTTCAGTTGCATTGTGCTTACTATGATATAAAATTAATAAATGCTACTGATTAATTTGTTATATTTTCATTTACCTCTTTAGTTAGGGGGTCATCTGGAGCAATGAACCTGTTGCCTTGGCTAATAATGGTGGGATGCGTGCTACCACCAATGGCATACAATTTCCAATGAGTGTAGTCGTTGTTGACGACATGAAAGTATCCCCATCGACATCTAGGCATTCTTTGTATCAATTCCTTGCCAAAATGGTTGAATGCAAGTGTGACTTGCATATATTGATCTTTAGAATAGGTATCACTTGCACCTAACAAGATCACCTGAAAGAAAAATCCAAGAATGTTTAGTTGAAAACTAGATTACAAAATGTGTACCATGTTGAGTATTTTAAGGTAAATCTTACATGATCATGATGGGTGAAATGGCAATTTGAGATGGTGATGGCAGTGGAACCTTGTATTGCATCGATGAGCCCGTCCTGACACTCAGACATGGAAATATGATCAAGCCAAATCTTTGATGATCCAAATATGGAAATCCCATCTCCATCGCCGACTGTGCGAAAACCATAATGATCTTCAGAGTCCCTAATTAGGCCACCACTACTTCTAACAACGCGATGAATGTGAATGTTATGAATTATGACATTGTGCACAAATTGAAGTGTAATGCCACATCCATATGCTATATGAACATTTGCTCCACGACCATCAATTGTCTTATGGCTTTGAACCATTAGCTCTTGTGATAATTTAATGTTCATATCATGAGCAAAAATTATCCATAATGGTCTCTTTTGAATCACAGCATGACGTAAAGTTCCTGGTTTAGGGTTTACGACATCATCATCAGAATTATCGGTAACCAAATAGTATTCTCCCTTTTTCCCTCCACGAGTTTTGTGGCCAAAACCAAGGACACACTTAGCTAGTCTTTTGCGATTCTTGGCCCAGTTCTTCTTGCATCTCCAGCACCTATCAATTGGATTGATCGCCATGCATGGACCAGTGTACTTCTTATGTTTACCCCTCAAGGATCTTCTCGTGCTATTAGTAATAACATCCTTAAATTCTAAGGGTTGGTTGGACATAGTTTTTTCAAGAACCCTGCAACAAATTATCAACAAATTATCTAATATAATATATAATGCCTGCATTTAACATACAAATGAAGAAAGTTTCAGGAGATGGTAACTTGTTAAAGGGAACTAACATTGGAACCATTGGCTTTCATCCATCTAAATAATGATATTTTTATCATTAAGCTAAAGGCCTATGATTATTACAACTCAAAAACATTATAAGTTAATGATCCAAAATACAAATATGATAGATTGCAATTTGACAAAGACTAATGGAAACAAGAGTAACGAAGAGTTTGGCTTAGTTAGTCCATGTAGATATTTTTAATTTGTTACATTCAAGGGTCTATATTTCAAATTTCAATATATGTAATTTATTTTCTTTATGTTTAATGTATGACCCTTTTTTATATAAAAAAAAATGAGAAAAGAGAGATAAAATAGAAAGTTATAATTTACTTGTTAACATGGTAGTTTAGGTGACTGGTAACATTTTCTGGGCTCGGTTCATAAGCTGTTAGAGCAATCTTCCAGGCTTCTTCTTCACGTTGCTTCCAAAAATCATCAAATTCACCAATATTTGCCCATAGCTTTGGAATTAAGGTGAAAAAAGAAAAGAGGAAAACAACCCTTAGCTTAGTTACCTCCATTGTTGTTCTCTTTCTATATGTTTCTCCTTTTTAGGATATTTTCTTGGTTTAATTATCTAGGTGATATGGTAGGGCCTAGGTTTTAAAACTACATAAGAAGGGTTAAAACCTAAATATCTAGTACTCTAAGTTGCCGACTTTGGTCGGCTAAAGCCTTGATTTTGATAAGCCGTGAGTTTACCTTTAAATAAACCATCCATGTAACTGTATAGTTCTTAAATTAAAGTGCATTGAATGGTAAGCATTGTCATTACAAAATTATCAACCAAAATTTTCCCTACAAAATCAAAAAAATTTTAACCCACATCTCTAATCATGGAAATCTTAGGTCGCCAATTGGCAAAACCATTAAGAATTTAACCATTTTGAGCACTAAAATCTAACTGTCATTTAAAATAGAAATGTTTTTTCCTTTTTATTGTAAAGGTTGCCATGGATTGAACAAATGACAACTTACATAGGTTACTCGTAAGGAAGATGGCAATGATTTTAATGATGCTGTATCTCAAGAACGAGAGGCTCGAGACTTGAATAGGTCCAAATGTGAGGAAATAGAGTGGATGCAATCCGTGATGGATATTGAAGATATTGATGTCAAGGTAACCTGTTTTCAGTCTTTTATGGAAGAGAATGATGTGATTGTTTGTTCTAATTATATACTTTGTAAGCAGATACGAAACATGGAATGGACAATACAACACCAAACTCTACCGCTAAAGGTTGAAAAGCAATTCATTCGTGATATCAAGCAATTAAAGCGAACTCGTGAAAAGCTGCCATCTACCATGAGTAGACAGGACGATAATCAACAAGGTTTGGACCGGAAAGAGCGTCTGAAGGTATTATATATACATCTGCTTTGTTACCTGTTGGAACCAAAGTATATATTTGAATACGAGTATGAGAATCTAATTTTTTTTAAAATACACACAGAAAAATACATAGATACTTGTATCCAAATCCGAGCTGTGTCAAAAAACATTCGACTAGTATATTTGGGTATGATGATGGAAATCTCGGGGGGAAAAAATTCAACTTACTTATGTTTCGGCTGCTTATTCGATTCTTCTGTTTCTACAGTCTTTATAGAAGGAAGCTGACCAATTGAAAGCCAACCTCAAAAACGCTGAGGCGATCACTAAGGCAGCTAAGAGAAAATACTATGAGGAAACCGAAAAGCTAAGCGAATTGCAGTACCAGTTCAAAGCTGCAAGCAAATGACATCCAACAAGAAGCGTATGTGCAGTTGCAAAGCTTGAAGAAACAATCATATGAGAAGGTACTTTTAAATTATGTAAGCTTAGAGTGAATGAACATAATCGTGTTGGACACGTAATCATATCCGATTGAACACATTGCTCTCCGAAACTGATAAACCAAGATAAAGATATGCCGACGCTACTCTTGTTTGAATGTTGCAGAACAAACACTTTTGGCAGTACAAGGATGATTTAAATAAAGCGAATGAGTTGGCTACAAAAGGGGATAAAGTAGCACTCAAAAATTTTTGTATTAACCAGGTGAGGTCGTGCATTTGTTTTATTTCTTCCAAATCAAGAAATTTGTACAATGTTTGATCTAAACAGTTGATAGCTCAGGTGGAGAAATTTATGGACTTATGGAATAACAACGATGAATTCCGAAAAGAATATGTTAGATGAAATGAAAGGAGCACACTTTGGAGACTGAGGACATTAGATGGCCGTGCACTTGGTCCTGGTGAAGTGCCTCCTGTAATTCCTCAAGCAGTAAATGGAAGAGCGTTCGTGGATCATACAATGTCTGGCTTAACTTCGAAAACCTCAAGAGAGGAGACCAAGCACGCAACTGTCGGAGAAGGCTCCATCAACACCAAGTGGCGGGCATCTCATCTGGGGTTGACAAAAATATTAACGTCGCCTGAGAGATTCGAACTCTCGCGGGAAAATTCCCATGTACTTAGCAGGCACACGCCTTAACCACTCGGCCAAAGCGACACTGATTTATCAACTAAAATTAAGATTATAATAATAAATAAGTTTAGATGCTGTCCAAGCTAAATAGCTGAAGCTACGTGTGGGAAGAATAGATGATCAGTTAAAATTCAGCAAATAATATAAAGATTTAGTTCTAATACAATAATATTATCTACCGATTTGATGTATTGATGTTGTTTTGGATTATAAGTATGGTCAATTTGATGTTATATATTGTGTTGAGGATGCATGTTGATAAGGAAAATGTTTGAGCACGAATTTTGCTCTATTTTTCTGTATTTTTGTGGATTTGTCCAGAGGTATTTCAATATTTAGGTTATAAGTATTGATATCTTAGTGTTGGAATGATCGTGTAGGAAAACAGTAGCTCAATTTTGGTATTAATACCTTTTTACGAGTATCGATACTTAGGGTAAAAATATCGATACATGTGTTTGAGTACCAATAAAATGTTTGGATTCAAGATTTAACAAAAATATCGATACTTGTGCTTGAGTATTGAAAAAAATAATTGTGATATATATATATATATATTTAATGTTTCGGAAATGGAGTGATAATCATAACCTTTAATCATCACATTCACATAATTTTCTATTTATTTTTGTTGTATGACATTTTTTATGCATTACTCACAATCTGTGATTTATTTTTTTCCATCATGAAAAAATTGAAAAAGTTAAACTATTTTTTAAAGTCAAGAGAGAAAAGAAAAAGAAAAAAAACCATTTTGATTTTTAATTAAAGTTATTTTGGGAAAATTATATTCACTAATATAATAAAAATAAATGTTAATTTTATCTTCCATCCAGAATCTAAGATAACCTAATAAATGAAGTGTAACAAAATTATAGATGTGAGAACGGGGTGACCAAATTGTTAAAGAATCCAAACACCGTAATCTGCATTTCCAAGTGTAATTAGAGCAACTAACTACAGAATGTAAATTGGATTAATTGCACAGATAATTACAAACAGTTACACACAAATTCAATTTTTTTTTTTTTTTGGCTTTTCACACGCCCATACATGATTTATGTTTAAAATATTATTTTTTATATGGTAATAATAGTATTTTAATCGTATAGCATATATATATATATATTTTTTTAAAAGTATTTTATGGCATATATGTTATTTTTAACATATAATTGTATATTAGTTTGCTAATATTGTTTAAGTGATCTGAATTTTGTTATTTTTATTGATTTATTTAATGATAGTTCTTGAATTGCATAATTGTTTCTGTTTTGATGCTGAATGTTCTGTTTAGTGCAGCAATACTTCGTAACCTAATTCGACGACGGAGACGGATTAGGAGTGTTACAAATCTTGCTCGGATTAACTAGTTAATTGGATTGCTTCCCTACATTTATAATGTATGAATACCATGTTCATGATTTTATCTGAATAAATAAGCAACCAAGGCACATAACATCATTAACAGAATTTTAACAATCTAAGTTAAAAGAATGCAATCAATCTAACAACAATAGAATTAAGTCGTTTTAACTAAATTGAAAGCAAAAAAATATTTAGCAATCATGTTCATCAATTCATAACAAATTAAAAAGTTAAAAAAAGGGAAAGTAACTAGAAGACAAATTTGGTGTTTCTCCATAGCTCAGCTTGTGTTCCTTTTCGTCCTTCCTTCTGCTTTGCTCCTTCACACAATTGCCTTTAAGATGCCAAATTTTTCTGCTCAAAGAACTTCTAAAATGCTTCTCTTTAACTCTTGTATTGCTCTCTCAAATGAGAAGTGAAAGAATGAATAATGGGAAAAGAGATGGTGAGTGAGGGATAAGTGAAATGAGTGAATAGCTAGGGCTATTTATACTTGTAGAGACTGGCTGTTTTTAGCAAATGAGAGCCTTGAAATAAGTGAGTGGATGACTTTGAAATTTTTGCTTGATTCATGGGAAAGAAACCTTGAAATAAGGAGGGGAGTTGGACGGTCACATATGAGAATTTTGTGGTTGATTTCCAATGTTTTACCAAGTCTTGAGTGGCTGATTTGGGCACCTCTATGGATAGCTGGGACTTCTCCTCCTTACTGGATGGTTTGGGCTCCTATCTCCTTAGCAGGATATCTATTTTTGCTGACTCAATTCTTAAGTTGGGTCAAGAGAATTTCCAAAGTCCAATAAGCCTTTAATTGGGTTCAAAGATGATCATATATCAAACCTCTTCTACATGGCTTATGTTGTAGAAATGCTACAACATTGAGCGCCAAAAGGGTGAGCTTCAAGACTGTCTTTTCTTCCAGTGCATCAACTGCCTCAAAAACTGTAATCATATGTTTTAGTATATAAAATGATCAAATTAGCAAATTCATCTTAGTATCATTCAACAGGACAAAGTTGTCATAAAAATCCCAAAATTTGCTATCAAACACTTAAAATTTGCATGAGTTACCGGTCTAGAAGTGCTAAGGATAACCCTATTTTTTAGAGTTATCAGTTAGACAGGAGAGGCAACGATAAAAAAGGGAAAGAAACAAGAGGCAAAGCAACAGTACATGTTGACTAGAGGCAAGGCCATTGACGGTGGTGGCTCGGTTCGACGACGGAGAACAACGGCAGTGAAACGGCAGTCAAGGGATTTAAAAACAAAAAATAAAGTAGAAAAGAAGCGGGAGAGAGAGAGGAAATGTGGACTGTTTGGTGGCTTCTCTGATCAGTTACAACATCGGAACAAGCAGTGACGACACAAGAGCAAGGTGATCGACGAAGGAGAACTCCAACGCCATTATTTGGAAATGAAAGAGAATGAGGAAAAGAGTTGACCAATGCCATTACTTGGACCGAAGAACAAATGCCGGAGTGCGGTTGTGGTGCATGCTGGCGGCAGTTAAGGTTGTGAAAGAGAGGAAGAGAATAGGAAGAAAAGAAAGAAATAAATTGAAATAGGAAAGAATAAAAAAAAAAAAAAAAAAAAAAGAAGAAGGAAAAAGGGGAAAAAAAAACAAGGAAGTGAATTAGAAAAATAGAAGGAGAAAATATTGGAAAAAAATGCCAAAATAAAAAAAGTTAAGGGAATTAAGTCGATATTTCCTAAATTTGGGGAAATAAGTCTATTTTTGAGAGAGAAATAGAAAACGTATCTCGGGAAAAATATTTTGTACAAAACATATATTCTTTTGACATATTAACTTTTTTAAGTCAAATTGTCAGATGTTAGTAGTTTTATTCTTGAGTGTTCGAGTTCAATTTCTCTTTAATAAATATATTATAAAAAAAATCTAATTTGTTAAAAGAAAATGAGTTTTGTAGAAAGCTTTTTTCCCAGCACGCATTTTTTATTTCTCTCTCCAAAATCAGTACATTTCATTAAATTTAGACTCTTTTTTTTTTGATGTTTTTGCCTAATTTTTCCAAAATAGAAGATAAGTTTATTAATGATGATATATCCTTTTCCAAACCAAGTAAATCCACGGGTTTTGCTTATTAATAAAATATGATTTTTTGGTATTTTTATGGATAGGAGATACCGAACATTATTTTAAAATTTTAATTCATTTAGAAATAAAATTATTTTTTATTATATATGTAATTAATTAAATGGATCATAATTAAATATCATATTTCACAATTTTAAAATTTAGGATTCTCAGACAACACGTAATCAATAAGGTACCAATTTTGGTAGTTCTAAGGGTGCTATAATCTTTCCTACTGTAATTAACTTTCGAATCTATTTTTTCTTTGGATTTTAACGCATACCTAAAAATTGTCATTTTTAGAGAGATTTTTAAAAAAAAAATTATATAAATTGTGATTTTATAAGTGATCGATCACACCTAACCAGAATTAAATGGATACAAAATTCTTTAATCAAATTCAACTAATCGAATTAAACTCATCTGACTTTTAAATAACTAATTTTTTTATGAATAAATAAAAATATATATTCAAAATAAGGAAAATATTATAAGATTGAAGTTTAATGTCAAATTAAAACTCATTTATATTTATTTTCATCTTATTCTTCCCTAATATATCAAAGTATATCAAAGTAGTATATAAGAAACTTAAAGCAATAAAATAAAATAAACAACATAATAATATACGTGGTTCGGGAATAATCCCTACATCCACGGCCAGAATAATAATTGCACTCACTATAAAAAAACTCGAGATTACAATAGACAAAGCTCACGTTATAGAAAAACCGAAGACCTAATGGTACTACAAAATTAAACCCCAAAGCCAAGAAAGAAGTTTACAAACATCATCACTTCAGCTATCTGAAAATATTAAAACACCACCCACCCTTTTACTAGCCTGAGGGACACTCAATGACAAATTCCACCCATTGAAGTGTGGTAATTTTGCAAAGGGACACTCAATCACAATATGCCAATAACATCTCATCAACATTTTTACTTTGTCTTTGAAAATTTTAACAACAGAAGTGACATCTTTTTACTTTTCCTTCAAAGGATCTTTCTGAAAGCCCACTTCCACCCCAACTTAGCTTACAATCCCTGCAAATATCATTCAATAAATTTATACTAATTCCTATTATTATCTTGTTCCTAAGGAAAGTTAGAAATGTTTGAAATGGCTTTTTGTACCTGTCCCATGACTCTGAATTGAAATCAATCACAGATTTTGCGGCTCATCTTTCAATCTGATTACCTCGGGATGACTCTTTTACCATCAATTCGAACAAGGGGTATGTGGGAAATCTTAGGCCACTCTCGTCCTTTATCGCTTGAGCACTCTTCTTTCAGCAACGGACACCTGTAAATATATAAATTTCCAAGCAAGCTAAGCATGTCTTTTTTCCGAAAGAGATGTTAGCTTGGGACAATCACAGATGACCAATCCTTTAAGAGAGGCGAGGTCTTGAAAGCCCTCGGATAACATGAATTCCAGGTTCTCAAATTCTGAAAGGGAGATACGGGTGAGAGAAGGAGGCAGCATCATTCCAAACCCTTCTTCTGGGAACGACACCACATTTGAGCAACCTCCACCTCCGATGGTCAATACTTGAAGAGAGGTGAGTCTATTTAATCCCCATTCCACAAGTGACCTATAAATTTTGGGTGCGTTTGAGAACGGAATACGATCTAAGCAACAGAATAAATGGTAGTATTCAAGAATAATCAAAAGGAATGAAAAGAAATCAAGAAGAAGGGAGAAAAGAAAAACAATTTCGACAGTAAAAGAGAAAAGAAGAAAATGTGCAAGAATGGGGGTGGGCTAGACTGTTGCAAGAGAGAAAATTTCGGGATTTTTGACAAATTTTGAAAAAATAAAAACGAGCAACACAGGATTTGAACCCAAGACTTAAATGATTCCTAACCAACAAGAATGCAACAAAGAAGTCTAACTAACTACTCGTGAAATTCTATATTACGACAATTCATGAGTAGGGTTAATTACACTAATCGGTCACCTAACACTAACAAGGACCAACTTGTAAAACTATAAAACCACGAAATTAACAGTCCAAGTAGTGACAGTGGTTTATTGACTTCTATGTTGTTGATTAATCTTTGGATTAGGGATCTAAAAAGCCTAAACTTCTAATTGGCTTAATTTTAACTTTCGGTCGCCATTTTAAAAATTTAGTCTCGCCTCGCCTCACTTCAATGTGATTTTTATTAATTATCTCTAATCTTTTTAAAGATAAACAAATATTTAAACATGATTTTAGTTGAACAAAAAAAAATTTAAACATAAAACATAAGTGTTTTTCTATAATGCATTTTTACATTTTTACCCTTTTAATAATTATACATATATAAAAATAAAATGGTAAATTTATATAGCAGTTATGAGCTTATTTTTCCTTGACATATTTGTTAAAAAAACTTAAATAAATTTTGAGATAAATAATTTATTTGAGAATAAAAAGAAAATGAACAATAATTGACTTAAACATAAATAAAGGTTAAAATATGTTGTTAGTCCCTATATTTTTATAAAATTTGAGATTTAGTCCATATACTTAAAAAGTTAAAATAATCAATTCTCCTACGTTTTTAATTTAAAATATTTTAGTTCGATCATTATTGTTGTTGGCAGTTTATATTAAAATTTGTCAACTTGACATGCTTATTTTCCGTTAAACATATGTTACATTACATGAGGGCAACCTAGTCATGATGTCAATTTGACTTCAGTAAATACATACGATTTTAATGATTGGGCTCTTATTTTTAAATAAAAAATGTAGGAGGGGCTAATTTTTTAACTTTGTAAAGTACAGGGACTAAATATAAAATTATGTCAAAGTACAAGGAGTAAAATCAGATTTTAACCATAAATAAATGTTTAATTTATTTTTCTCCGATAAAAAAAAATAGAGGGTTGATTTTGTATTTTCACTCCTTCGATAACCTTTGCTTCCATTTCAATTCAAGTTTTCAAAAATCCAAAGGCCGGCCTTTTTCTCGTTTGGTTTCCTTTTCATTTTCCCAATAAACAAACAAAACTCATTAACATCGTTTCGAAGCCAAAACAACACTGAATTCATGGTGAAAGGAGGGCAAAACTTGCCGGCTGACGCCATCCAAGTAATCGATCAGCTATAGCGCCATTGCTTATCTCCCGATGGATCTCTTATCTCCAAATCCTCCTACTACGATCTCCAGCTCGTATTCTCTATTAAAATTTGAATTTTTCTTTTGTAATTCCCTCTTCTTCTTTTTTCAAGTAATGTGATGGATTTTGATTTTCAGGCGAGAGAGGAAATGTCGAGAGAAAGATTACGCTACTTAGAAGCAATGGTGATATTCTAATTTAATTTTCGTTTACTGGAATTTTTTTTTTTTTTGTTATGAATTTCGTAAGAAAATAAAATGTAAATTTCGTGTCAATTTTTGCAGGCAATTTACTGTGAAGCAATAGCTATGGTGGAAGAGTATCAGCAAGCAGTTTCCGTGGCGAATCTTGGAGGGATTCGAGATATTGAAGGCTTTTATTCGCAGCTTGGATTGAAGAATTCTCCTCAGGTTTCAAATTATTTTCTAAATTTTCTTTTTGAATGTTTGCGGTTAAAGGAGAAACTTATTGGACATTAGATATATGAATTTCTTTTGGAACAAAAAGGAAAGTGCAATTAATATTTTCTTGAAAGGTTAGATATTACAAACCTAAAATGGTTAAAAAGGTATAATTTTAAATTTTAATTTTATAAGGAAAGTGCAATTAATACCTGTTTCCAACCTTCACACTTGAGTAAGGAATAACAGAGTTTGCAACTTCTTTATACAATTGTTAAGACGAGAGTAAAGAAAAAGCGTTTTATGAAAAGTAAGCAGCAAAAGTGATAAGAAAACAGTCTTTATAGTTGGGAATCTGATAAGGGTTTTTACTTTGTGTTTATGAACTTTAGGTTTATGAGACTCTAGAGCATCGATTAGTTGTTACAGAAGCGGCTCAAAGATTGAGATTTCCACTAATATCTAAAGATGGGGAAATTCATGAGGAAGAAATTGAGAAATGGAGTATTATGTCACGGAGTTCGCTTGATAGTGCTAGTACCAGTCTCACTATCAGCTCGAGTTCAAACTCATTGAATTATGCAAATAGAGCTGCAACCAGTGGTGCAGCTGCAAATAATACTGGTGATTCAGGAGAACCTGGTGTTGGTGGTGTGCCTAATCGTTTTCTTGGAATAACACCTGCTTATTTGTGGCAAACTCAGCTTCAACGAGTACCATTGTCAATGGTATGAAAACTTTGTTTCATGATTGCAGATGGAAGTCTTAAGACCTTTAATTACAAAAGAGGCCCTTGTTTTAGTTGTCATAAACTTTCTTACAAGATCATGACACATTTCTAAAATTTTTGTTAATTTGCAAATTTAGGATATGGCTGACTATCAGTTTACTCTTTCAAGGGAGATTGATGCTCAGTTGAAATCTAAGTGTGACAAGTTAGCTGATGCCTTTGTTGATGATATTGGTACGTTCATATATATCCCCATTGTTTTAACATGTTGGAAATAATGCATCCTTCATAATGTTCTGTCCCAAAATTCCTCTCTGGTTTGTGATATCAATCCATAGATCTTGTTGCCCATCATTTTATTGCAAAAGGCCCATCATTTTGTTGGCAGGAAATATCTTGTCGAGGCTACCGAAGAAGCCTCTGCTGCGTATAATAAAGCTGTATGTAAAATCTTCTTTACCTGGTTTGGTAGCCTATTGTTTGATTAGAATATACTTGGTTTTTCATTCAAAATTATGCATGTTTTCGTAACTCAGGGTTGTTTCTAGTTCGGTTTTTTCTTCTTTCTTGTCTTTCTCGATATCAATTCGTGCTACAACCCTTTTAAACAGGTAACACGCCTACGTGAGTATCAAGGTGTCAATCCTCACTTCGATACAATTGCAAGGCAGTACCATGATGTTGTTAAGGTAACATCAGCTTCGAAATTAACTGGTCTTTCACTCAAGTTTCCTTTTGAACAAAACATTAATGCCGCCGGTTTATATTACAGAAACTAGAAAATATGCAATGGGCCATTCACCAAGTCGAGATGGACCTCAAGCGCTTACCAGATCATGCGAGCTCATAATTTTCGGATCCCATTCGATTTTACCAGTCGAATGGTTTGTATCATCCTTTTTGTTTCTATGATTGGATCTAGAACGATTTTGAACAAATCCCCCAGTCAATTGCTGCTTGTGTTCCATAAACTAACGTTGGTGAAAAGGATTCTTTGCGTGCTATAGGATCGCCCTTTCGATTTGCCTTAAAAGCTATTTGAACTCGAGTTTGAATTGAGATTTTTCAATACTAGTTAAAAAAACAAACCATCCAATTAGCTATTAAAATTAAGTATTTTAAGGATTCATCGAATTCATAAGCACAAGAATCTGCAAAACGAAAACTCAAGCATAACAAAGTAAAGAAACCTAGAACATCTCTGTTAAAGCCATTTATGCACGAAATTTGGGAAATTTTTGGAGTTGATTTCTGCAAAGCAAGTCATATACATAAATTCTTAAAACAGTTGACCTTGTTGGGTTCCACTTCTCATCATGGCCCTGAACTCCTCATAGTTGATTTTACCATCCTGTAAAAACAAATGCATAAATAATAATCAATATGCCATATTGCCATCATATTGCAAAGAACAAAGTGCTTCAAAAGGTTGAAAAATAGGGGTGCTCTTACATTGTCGGTGTCAACTTCGGATATAATTTCTTTGATTGTGTCGTCGTCACCCATTCCGTATTCTTCCTGGCAGCTTCAAGCTCATCTCTTGTGATATGTCTGAACAGGAAAAGAAAAATGTTTCAAACAAGTTGATTCTGGCTGAAGAAAGAATGGAATGAAATAATGGTCGATATGATTTGCTCTGAATATGATGAGTTCGGAGCTGCATGTGGACTGCAATCGTAATAAATACGATACACTTATCTGGATAGAAGAGAGATATAATCATCCAAGAAGCCTCCAAAAATATGAAATTTTTGGAGAAAAATGGAGCATGCCTATGCCTATGATGAACACACACTCACATACAACACCCCTTCCAAGTCCGAGTAACACCGGAGAATTGCAGTTGAGGAAAACAAATGGAAATTAAAAAAGATTATATACAAATACCGACGAGAAGTGACATCTTTTTACTTTTCCTTCAAAGGATCTTTCTGAAAGCCCACTTCCACCCCAACTTAGCTTTCAATCCCTGCAATTATCATTCAATAAATTTATACTAATTCCTATTATTATCTTGTTCCTAAGGGAAGTTAGAAATGTTTGAAATGGTTTTTTGTACCTGTCCCATGACTCTGAAGAAACCAATCACAGATTTTGCAGCTCATCTTTCATTCTGATTCTCCCGGGATGACACTTTTAAAATCAATTTGAACAAGGGGTATGTGGGTAATCTTAGACCACTCTCGTCCTTTATCGCTTGAGCACTCTTCTTTCAGCAACGGGCAACTGTTAATACATAAATGTCCAAGCGAGAGAAGCATGTCTTTTTCTGGAAGAGATGTTAGCTTGGGACAATTATGGATCTCCAATTCTTGAACAGAGGCGAGGTCTTGAAAGCCCTCGGATAACATGGATACCAGGTTCTCAATCAAGCATTGAAATACTTAAATTAAGTTTAGTTGACAGCTGATTCATCGAATTCATAAGCACAAGAATCTGCAAAATGAAAACTCAAGCATAACAAAGTAAAGAAACCTAGAACATCTCTGTTAAAGCCATTTATGCACGAAATTTGGGAAATTTTTGGAGTTGATTTCTGCAAAGCAAGTCATATACATAAATTCTTAAAACAGTTGACCTTGTTGGGTTCCACTTCTCATCATGGCCCTGAACTCCTCATAGTTGATTTTACCATCCTGTAAAAACAAATGCATAAATAATAATCAATATGCCATATTGCCATCATATTGCAAAGAACAAAGTGCTTCAAAAGGTTGAAAAATAGGGGTGCTTCAAAACCTTGAAATAAGGAGGGGAGTTGGACGGTCACATATGAGAATTTTTACTAGCCTGAGGGACACTCAATGACAAATTCCACCCATTGAAGTGTGGTAATTTTGCAAAGGGACACTCAATCACAATATGCCAATAACATCTCATCAACATTTTTACTTTGTCTTTGAAAATTTTAACAAGAGAAGTGACATCTTTTTACTTTTCCTTCACAGGATCTTTCTGAAAGTCCACTTCCACCCCAACTTAGCTTACAATCCCTGCAAATATCATTCAATAAATTTATACTAATTCCTATTATTATCTTGTTCCTAAGGAAAGTTAAAAATGTTTGAAATGGCTTTTTGTACCTGTCCCATGACTCTGAAGAAGCCAATCACAGATTTTGCAGCTCATCTTTCAATTTTATTCCCCTGGGATGACTCTTTTAAAATCAATTTCAACAAGGGGTATGTGGGAAATCTTAGACCACTCTCGTCCTTTATCGCTTGAGCACTCTTCTTTCAGCAACCGACAACTGTAAATACGTAAATATCCAAGCGAGAGAAGCATGTCTTTTTCCGGAAGAGATGTTAGCTTGGGACAATCACCGATGACCAATCCTTTAAGAGAGGCGAGGTCTTGAAAGCCCTCGGAGAACATGAATTCTAGGTTCTCAAATTCAAAAAGGGAGATACGGGTGAGAGAAGGAGGCAGCATCATTCCAATCCCTTCTACTGGGAACGACACCACGTTTGAACATCCTCCACCTCCGATGGTCAATTCTTGAAGAGAGGTGAGTCTATTTAATCCCCATTCCCCAAGTGACCTATAAATTTTGGGTGCGTTTGAGATTTCAAGTGATGTGAGATAGGCAGGGAATCCCTCCGATGGAAATGATATGTCAGCCGAACAGTAGCACACACGTAATAGTCGAAGGGAGGTGATGCTGACCACGCAATTAGGAAGGGCTCCAAAATTTCCACAATTAACAACTTCGACAGCTCTGAAGCTGGTGGTGGGCAAACCACTTTCTTCAAAAGGAACCAAATTTGAACACGAATCCAACAAAATCTTCTGGAGATGGATGAGCTTGTCTAGTCCTCGTGGTAGAGATGTAATTCCAGATCTGGAAATTTCAATAGATTCAAGACAAGCGGTTTCCTCAAACTCTTGGGTTATGTTTTCCAACTCTGGACAGCCCCAAATTATCAAATGTTTAAGCCTTATGGGTAACTTGGTGTTTGAAAATAGGCAACTCAGCTTTGAGCAGTGGTGAATTTTGAGAAGTAGAAGCTGATTGCAAATATTTTTGTGCCCCTTTGATGACAAAGACATTAGAGATGGACACTTAAAGATAGACAAGTCCTCAAGAAGACAAAGGGTACTACTCATACTCTTATTATCTTCTTTTTCATCAACCAAATACTCCAAATTCTCACAGTTTCTAATTCTCAGCTTTTTTAAATTAGGAGGTAAGTTATTCTCTGCAAAAGAAACCAAGCTTCGACAATAATAAATTTCCATCACTGTAAGGAATGTGAGCTCATGTAAGACTTGTGGCAGTCTATTGAGCCTATCACAAGAAACTATCTTCAGAGATTCAACACGTGAAATCTTGTCAGGTTGCAATTCGGCTTCCTCGGCTTCCAAAGACTGCAGTTGAGGACAATGCCAAACGGAAATGAAACGATGTCCAACTAAACTAAACCCATGCCGTGATAGAGATGCCAACTCCTCCCAACCATGAATTTCAAAATGTTCCGAGTTTCGAAACCTCAACATTGTCCTATCTGCTGGAATATTAAACTTTGAAATGTTAGAAAGAGACAAAGTTTGCAAAGGGGAAAGCTCCTTTGCAGGAGAAGAGCAATCATCCACCAGTTCTGCACACCCTCGTATAATGCATCTACACAGTGACGGGAAACTTGATATTGAAACTACCAAACTCGTACACTCATGAATTTCAAGTTTTTGCAAGGAAGGAAGATGGGTAGGCAACCTTCCCAACAATTGAGGACAGGTTATGATTGAAAGCTCACGAAGGCTGGGGAGTTTCAAAACCTTCTCGTCTCCTTCACAAGTGTCCCACTCCTTCCAGTTTGGAAGACTCTCAAAAGACAGAATCTCTAATGATGCAAATGGATTCAATTGATTTTCTCCAAAGAACTCAACACCAATATTTTGTACTTGATCGAAACCAATAATTGAAAGATCTTTCAACAATGGCAACCTTCCAACTGATGGTAGTGATTTGCAGTTTTTACAATTGCAAAGCTTCAAAGACGACAAATTGTTGAAGGAAGAATCTGCTATCCAAGACGAGAATTTTACACCACCATAATTCTTAATGATGAGTTGCTCAAGCTTTTTCTGAGGACGAAGAAAGTCCAACACCCGCTCTTCAACTTCTTTTTTCCTTGTACTATTCTCCAAGTCTGCACCCCATTGTAGTTCTAACCCATCAATCCCTAGCTTCTCATTTAAATTAGCTTCCCTCGCATCTTGACCATTAACATTCTCCAATCCAGAAAGACAAAAATTACCTCTAAGGTTTGACAAATTTTTCAATTCTCTAAGAAGATGTCCATCACCTTCCCCTATAACAAAATCAGATAAGATTTGAAGTTTGGTGAGCTGATCAAATCCGGAGGGCATCCTTTGTATTGAATATGCACCTCTAATATCCAGAAAATGCAAGCTGACAAGGTTTCCGATCTTCGAGGGTAAATTTTTGAGCTCTCGACAATCTCTTAATATTAAAGTCTCCAAATGATAAAGAGTACACAAAGAATCAGGTAAACGATTGATTTCGGTGCCAGAAAAATTTAAGTAGCGTAGATGTTTTAAATTTTCAAAAAAGTCGGGCAAATCAAAGATCACATACCCACACAAAGAAAGAACCCTTAAGTAGCCAAGTCTTGGCAATAAATCATCCAAGACAACATTAGATAAATAGCAAAACGTATATGGAGCCATTAAGGGTAAGAAAGTACGTAAAGAAGTCATTTGATAAAATGCTTCAAACTTCTTTACAATGTGATACTCATCATCGCTAACATAAGCTGAGTGACGAGAACGCTGCGAAAACTTTTGTTGCTTTTCACCCTCCAGTCTGCAACATATTTCTCCTGCAATTGATTGAGCTAAATCATTCATAAGATCATGCATCACGAAACAGGATTTGTCTTCACTAGATCTTTGAAAAAATGACCTTGACACTAGATCTTGAAAATATTGGTTTCCAAGACCTTTGCCTTGAATTTTAGCTTTTGATTGCAAGAAACCTTCTGCTCTCCATAACAAGATTATCTCTTCTTCTTCAAATTCATAATCTTTAGGAAATATGGAGCAGTATGCAAAGCATCGTTTCAAATGCGGAGGAAGATAATGGTAGCTTAATCGCAAAGCTGGAATTAAGCCACATAGTTCTTCTGGCAGGTCCCATATCTCGCTCTCATATACTTTTTCCCATTCACTATGATCCTGAACTGTGCGCAATAAGCTTCCAATGGCTTTTGCAGCCAAAGGTAAGCCGTTGCACCTTCTCACTATGTTCTCTCCAATTTCTTTGAATTGGGGATGCCCATCAAAGCTTCTTGCTTTCAATGCATGCTGAGCAAATATGGATAAACAATCATGATGCGAGAGTTTATCCAAGTAAAACGCTTTCACCGAATCTACATTAGATGAAACTTTTTTGAGTCGAGTTGTTACAATAATCTTGGTTCCTGCTTCAAATGGAGCCCGTAAAATGGTCCAATCACTGTAACTCTCGTTCCAAATGTCATCTAAAACAAGCAAGAACCTTTTTCCGGATAACTTCTCCTTCAACTTGACTTGAAGCAAGTTCAAGTCATTCTCATCGCGTGAGTCAGCATCGAGGGATCTTAAAATCGTCTTTGTTATGTTAACAGCATCAAAGTCCTCAGAAACGCATACCCAGGACTTGTGATCGAAAGACTCCTTAATGCTGGGATCATTGTAAACAAGCTGAGCAAGAGTTGTTTTCCCCATCCCTCCCATGCCAACGATGGAAAGGACACAAACTCCATCGGAATTGTTACTTTTGAGCAACTCAAGCATTTCTTGCTTCTCCTTGGCTCTACCAACATACTCCACAGCTCCATCCATCAAGGAAGTTGGTTGCAGCCTGGGTTTGTTTCCCTTGGAAGTTGCGCCTTCAGACATGATCTCACTCAACCCCAAGCTACTTCTTCGAGTGTTCAAACTATTCAGTCTATCAGTGATTGCTTTTATCTTTGAAATCATCTTAGTATTGAACTTAAAAGAGGTTGGAGAGAAATTAGCACCAGTACAGCAGGTAGGAATGAGTTTGTGTACCTTACTAGTGCTGGCTTGTGCTTGAGGTTTTTGTAGCTTGAGACGCAACTGTTGGTAAGCGAAGTCGTCCAAGATGTCATCCACATCGTAAGCTAAGTCTTGGAGATCGTCCAACCAATTCTTCACACCCTCGTCCTTGATCTGCTTCTCCTCTGCATGGTTCAACACTGCTTTGATCTCGGGTAACATGGATTGCCACATCTTGAGTTGCTGGTGGACTTGCCTGTAATCGGCCACAAAGTTGAGTACAGAATCACGCAACTTGGCAGACAACATCTCCAAAAAGGCAGAAAGAGCAGCCTCTCCAATGACAGACATGGTGGAATTGGGACAAAGAAATCAAAGAGAGAGATAAAGAAGGAAAGGGAAATGGAGGGAAAGAAATGGAGATGGATTGTGTATAATTGGGGTGAAGGGGGATGAAGTCAATGAATAGAGACAAATGAAAGTGGAAAACAGGTGGAATGATTGCAGCCTCCAATTTCTTTATTTTATTGCGTACCAATCTTTCTTTATTTAACCAAAGATAATCTCATTGAAAAGAGAGCAAATAATTTTTGATACATTATATTTTGTAAATTAATTCAGTAATTATGACTATTTAATTGTAATTATGTACGCCATACAAGTATTTGTGTTTTAATGCATAAGTTAACAATAAATTAATTTTAGTTATATACATTATTTTTTAGTTAAAGAGTAGAATTTATTACTTATTTTTTTATTAAAGTTTTATTAAATATTTTGAATTTTAAGTTTAAATTTATATTAACTATTTTTTTTATTTTGATATTATAAATGTAATAATTATTTATTAAAATATGTATCTTCAAAAGTTTTTTTTTGAAATAAGTTTTTTATAGATATTTTAATACTCATAAGAGTCAAGTTTATTGTGATTGGTAATACCAACAAGTTTTTCATGCTTATTGGAATCAAAGTAATTATTAGTCATAATTATAATATTTTGACATCTATGGATAAGAGTGATTGGTCGATCGAATCGAGTGAAAATTTTTTATATTAATCGAACTGATGAATCTTATTTTATCATCCTAACTCGATTTGAATTTTTTTCGAATCAAGTGAAATGAAATTCGAGCCGAGCCGAATCGAGTAAAATTGTTCAAGTTAAATTAAAAAAATAAACATGTTAAATTAAAATATTATTACAATATAACTAATTGAATGTTATAGCACATAAATTTAAATTTTTTTTCAAAGCAAAATAATAATAATAATGAATACTTTATTATAATAAACTTAAATCATTAATTAACTTATTTAGGTCGTTAAAATTATTATTCTAAAAAAAATTTACTTTTTAAACTTTCTTTATATATTTTTTAAAATTTTTTTGAAAATTTTATCATTTTTTAAAGGATAAATTACACCAACAATTATTCAACTTTGGGATAGCTGACAAAATAGTAACTCAAGTTCCAATTCAATCACTCAACTTTCGAAAAATAACAAAACAATCACCACTAATCATTTTCCGTTACAAAGGAAATGTTACAAGCCGCGCTTTGTTTTTTGTTATTCTTCGTACCCATTTTACGGTCCATATTTAAGATATGTGAGTACCCCTCCCAACAATATCATCTTCAAGGTTTAATCTTGTATCTCTCAAGCACAATATGTCTTACCATTGCATAGGGCTATAAATGAATATAAAATTCAAATGAACAATTTAGTTTTTGCTTGTTTATATTAAATAAATTGAACACAAACAAAACTTGTTCAGTTCATTCATTTATATTTATGAACAAACTCATCTATATTCATTAAAAATTTGTTTAATAAATCATTCAAAACCTGTTTATTGTTTCATTATCATATATTAATAAAATTATTATGATTTTTGTGCTTATTTTTTATTTATAATATAATTATAAATATTAATATTTGACTTTTTATATCTAAATATATATATATATATGCATATGTTTATTTATTTGTTTGTTAATTATTCATGAATATTGATTGTGAACATATTCAATTATATGTTTATGAGTATGTTTGTCTAACTTAATCGAACAAATATAAACATACGAATAAGAACATGTTAAAATTATTAACGAACAGAAACAAATTTAAAAACAAACAAACGAACATAAGTTGGCATCCATCCAACGTTAAAATTTTGAGGATCTTAATGTCATAAATGAAAGTCAAATCTTAAAGAATGCTGGTTATGGATAGCACAAACAGACGTGAAGAACCCTAGTAACATAGTAACAGGTATAAAAACAAAAAGATCTTAAAGGAAGACTCAGAAACAGACTAGATTTCATTTCTAACTCTTCAAACTGGTTCGGTTTCAAAATGAATCACGCCAGATATTACAACGAAATATTGCGAAAAACAGGTCGTATAGAGAACATTGAGATACCAGTACTAGTTATTCACTGTCGATCGAATCGATACCACTGTAAAAACCAATCAAAGCAGATAGCAAAGTGAAGAGACTACTTACTTGAAGCCAAATTGTCTACTCTTTGTTTAGGTTACGGATAACAAATGGAAGAATGCCACCGTGATCAAAGTATGCCAATTCCACCTGCACACAATTTTTCGGGAATATTAAAAACTATGTATAAAAAGCGGTCGACCCAAACTCTTTTCTCTTTCCAACAATATCGGCATACCTCAGTGTCGAAGCGGGCAGTGCACGTGAACGATTTGCCAGTGTCAGTTGTGACCGTAACATCTTGGCCGGGCCTTATCTCACTGATTTTATTTGGAAGGTCAATTGAATAACGTTCATGGCCAGTTAATCCTAGAGAATCAGCGTCCTCACCAGGCTTGAAACAAAGAGGAATGATTCCCATACCAACCAGATTACTTCGATGGATTCTCTCGAAGCTCTTGGCGATAACTGCTTTCACGCCCTGAACAAAGCAGAAGAACCGTTTGGGATGTAAGAGTTAAAGAGAGAATCGATATTCCAATATCAAGAATTAGCGAGCCAATGCCCGTACCAGTAACATTGGGCCCTTGGCAGCCCAATCTCTTGAGCTGCCACTTCCATACTCTGCTCCAGCTAAGACTATCGTGTCTTGCCCAGCAGCCTTGTACCTCTGCAAGTTGATAATAAATTCCATTAGTAATTGCAGTCGAAGTGGAAGCAACGGATTTTTAAATAGCAACGTTAAAACTCACCATTGCTGCATCATATACATAAAGCTTTTCTCCTGTCGGAACATGAATAGTCTTCGGACCAACTTCTCCCTTCAGGAGCTTGTTGACAATGCGGATATTGGCAAAGGTGCCCCTTGCCATCACTTCATCATTGCCTCGACGACTACCATAGGAATTGAAGTCCTTCTTGTCCACCCCACGCTCAAGAAGAAACTTAGCAGCAGGGCTATCCTTTTGGATGCTACCTGCAGGAGAGATGTGATCGGTGGTAATACTGTCACCAAAATTGAGCAAGCAATAGGCATCTTTCACTCCATGCGGGCCAGGTGGTTCTACAGTCATGTTTTTGAAATATGGAGGCTCGTGAATGTATGTTGAGTTTGGATCCCAAGAATAGAGCGTGGAAGCAGGGACGGAAAGTTGATTCCACATCGGGTTGCCCTTTGTGATGGCTTCATAGGTGCTCTTGAACATATCAGGCAACACACTAGATTGAACAACCTGTCACGTTACAAAATTCCACATCATTTGGGCTCAAAATATTATGCAACATTGTCAACTTTCAAGTGAATTCACAGATTATTTACCTGTGCGATCTCATCATTGCTAGGCCATATATCCTTGAAATATATACTTTTACCGGATTTTCCTGTCCCTATAGGCTCTTTCTCGAAGTCAATATCAACCTGAAAATACGGAAATAAGGACCTAAAGATGCTGCTAACACAATATCAACCTGGACTTGCTATTCACAAGAGAAAAAATGAACATCCTCGTAAACCACTATTATTATCATATTATTATATCAACTTCCAAATTTAAATTTGTGATCTTGGATCCATGATGCATCACGGACTTGAAATCAAGTTTGATAAATAGAACTTTTCACATTGAATAGGGTTGGAAAAATATTGAAAGGCCAAATAACAAAAGAGAAATCTGCAGTGCCCAATTTTCGGAACACCATTGCATGAATAGTATCAAACTAAATTGTCTAAAATATTGTGGCATGACTAATCCAAAAGTAAGAAAATGTATTAGACGCTGCATTTTCGTTAATACCAATAAGAATGCAAAGTATACATTACCGTGCCAGCAAGGGCGTAGGCAACTACTAATGGAGGTGAAGCAAGATAGTTAGCTCTGGTTAGGGGATGAACACGACCTTCAAAGTTTCTATTCCCGGAAAGAACAGCAGCAGCGATGATATCTGAAATAGTGACCGAGGTATTTGTTAGTGAAGATAAATTACATTGGGCAAGGAACAAAGACAGAGGGAAACTAGAAACAAGTAAAAAGCAGGTGCTGAAAATTAGTGAAGGTGAATTATTAGATAAAATCAAAAGGAACCAATGGGAGTAAACTTCAATTTTTGAAGACACATGCGGAATAAATAAATCAGGATGTGAACTAGAACAATCAAGAAGGAAAAATGATTTAAAATGTAATAAGGATTGGCCTAAAATCTAGAACTGAAAATATTAGCACATTTTAGCAAGTTGATGAAAATTTAACTAGTAAGAAAATTGGATAGACTTTTTAAGTATATCAACGGAGATTATCCATTAATCCTCACACTTCTGGAAAAAGCCCCCTAACACTACCAAGAGAACTGCTGGCAATTTTCAAAAGAAAATGAAGAAGCAGATTTTGCATTCAAGAAATAAAATTTACCATTTTCCGAAATTGCTGAAGCAACTGATTCATCAAGTTCTCCAGAATTTCCGATACAAGTTGTGCAGCCATAACCAACAATGTTAAAACCTTGTTGATTCAAGTATTTTTGCAGCCCACTATAGAACACCAAATCAAGAGCAAGAAATTACTGTTGTCAGAGACATTTTCTTTTTCTTAAAAGGGATAAGATAGAGACAATAGGGGTAACTAAACTTCTTAAAGGAAATATCGTATGCAATCAACATACCTCTGAAGCAAATACTTTGTAACAACTCCAGATCCAGGAGCAAGACTTGTTTTAATCCATGGCTTGACCTGGGGCATAATAATGGAAAGTACATTATAAGATATCAGGCAAGACTTGTCTTCCAGCTACAGCAGAGTTGAAGTTCACCATTTTTTTTTTCTTAAAGAAAGGGAAGAAAACTGAAACACACACGCACACACAAAAAAAGGGGGAGATAAAGAGAGAAGAAAAAACACACTCAAGATCCACAAGTTTACAGTTCCAATGCTGATATGAGAGAATGGTAATCAACTATAATACAAAACTACTCCCAATATGGCCAAATTTTCACAAGAGTTATGAAACACAAGATACCGCTCCAAGTTAACTCGCTTCCTACACATTAATTTCCAAGCCCAGAAAACATTGATACCTTAAATGGTTAAAAACAGAGGACACATACAAGAAGCTAAGACTAACCTCCAAACCTAGTTCATAAGCCTTCTTAGCAACAAGCCCAGCCCCGAGCATGACACTAGGGTTTGATGTGTTTGTACAGCTGGTGATAGCCGCAATTACAACACTTCCATGTCTAAGTTCGGCAGGCAGGCCATGGAATGTGAACTTAGCAACTTTATTCTGCTCTTCCTTTGGCACAGCAAAACCCTGCAACAAGGATTACACAATTAAGGCATGATGTACAAATAAATAAATGCATAAAATTGTGCTCAAAATTTTAGATTTGTAGACTGATGAAAGATGGAAAATGATAGGTTTTGTAAAGGTAGATACAAAGGCTTACTAGGCCTGAGGCTACACAAAGGGACCTAGCAATTCAAACCTTAAAGCCAACACTATTACCAGAGTTTGAACTTGTTTCTAATGAACACACGCCATGGAATGACATCAAACAAGAGTTTTTTGATGAACCAACTGCAGTAAAGCTGTCTGTGTCTAACCTTGAATCCAACATTGTTATCAAGACATGCATGCCAATCAGCCTTCATTTCTTTCAAAGGAACTCGGTCATGAGGCCTAGTAGAAAGCATCAAAGAAAACTGTCAATAAGTAAAATATAATAAAGAGGCATTAAAAGAAAAGAGGTAATGCGCATACCGCTTCGGCCCTGAGATACAGGGTTCAACTTCGGCAAGGTCCAACTGTAAATAAGAACTGTATGCTCTTTCTTGTTGAGGCTGCTCATGGAAATAGAGTCAAGAATGATGATACCATCTGAAAATGTATTTCTACCAACAAGAGTTGAGGAAAATTTACCTCATTGGAGTCAACAAACATCTTGTTTGCACGCAAATAAGATTCTATCATTGATACCTGATATATAAAAAGCATATGTCAAACCACGCAGTATAACATTGGGCAAGGTAGCACAATATAGAAACCCATGGAAAATTGAACTCACTGTCTCATCACTTCTACCAGTTAGCTTAAGATACTGCAGTGTTACATGATCTACAGGGAAAAAGCCCATGGTTGCTCCATATTCAGGCGACATATTTGCGATTGTGGCTCGATCAGCCAATGATAATTCACCCATTCCCTCACCTACATGCAAATTAAAAATAATAAATGATGATGAAGGCATGTACATTGGATAATAATGGTAAAAAAAAAATATCTCTGTTGATAGACTTGTGATCATAGAGCAAACCGTAAAACTCAACAAATTTGCCAACAACACCATGCTTCCTCAACATCTGTGTCACAGTCAAAACCAAGTCGGTGGCCGTGACACCATCACGCAATTTGCCAGATAGCTTGAATCCAACGACACCAGGTAACACCATGCTCATTGGCTGTCAACTTTGCAAAGTAAAGCATTAGAGAAAATAGCAAAACCAAACTTTCAGCTAGATAACTATGCATAGTGCAAGCACTTCAACAAAAATCAACATAGGAGCAGCTACAAAAGAAAATGAGTCATCAAGTTTCAGGAACCAAATAACTAATAGTACCAGAAAAGTAAATATGTCTACTGCTACAAGAAAAAAAATCTACAAAGCATGAATATACGAGAAAAAGGAGGCAAAGATTACCTGGCCAAGCATTGCTGCCTCTGCTTCAATTCCTCCAACTCCCCAACCTGCAACTCCTAACCCATCTATCATAGTTGTATGTGAATCAGTACCAACAACGCTATCAGGGTAGAGCATTCCATCAGAGTTAAAAACAACACGTCCTAGGTATTCCAGGTTCACCTGCAAATTCATCAAGAGACATTCAATTCCAAAGCAGTAAAACATAAACAAAATAAAGATAGGCATTGAACCAGCATATAATTTACTATATGTTCCTAAGTATGACACTTTAAAGGGCCTAAAAAGATCTGATAGAGGAAGAATCCTAGTATAACTGTAAGACGCAAAATGTCTTTACCTGGTGAACAATTCCAGAACCTGGAGGAACAACAAGCATATTATGAAAAGCAGATGAGCCCCATTTAAGGAAAGCAAATCTCTCTTTATTCCTCTTAAATTCAAGTTCCATGTTTTCTTGTACTGCATTTTCAGATCTTGCAACATCAACTTGAACCGAATGATCAACGACAAGGTCTACTGGAACCTGAAAGCAAATTTAATCTTCTTAATTACAATAGCAACGCCTGTTGATTAAGAAACCAAAGCCGCAAGGTATAGCAAAACAGGTGCTCATAAGGGTCAATCACAAACCAATGGATTAATCTTCTTTGGGTCATTGCCAAGATTCTTCATAGCATCCCTCATGCTTGCAAGGTCAACTACAGCTGGCACTCCAGTAAAATCCTGGTACAGAATAGTGAATAGAAACACTTACAATTTGAAACACACATCCTAATTTCCAGATATGATTTGCATTCACATGTATATTATGCAACAAACCTGTAAGAGAACACGAGCAGGCTTGAAGGGGATTTCAACTTGCTTCTGTGATGTATTCTCCCAGTCAATGATCTTCTCAACATCATCCTTTGTGACTTGAAAGTTGTCACAGTTACGGATAGCAGATTCCAAAAGGATCCTTATCGAGTATGGCAGACGGTCTACAATATGAAGAAAAAAGAACAATTTTAGTCATTTTGTGCGGTGATACATAATTAGAAGTCAAAATGAATACCCTTTATAACTTAATGTGAAGTGTAGAAAAAGAACCCCACTTCGAACATCAAATAGAGATAAAGTAGATTGGAAGTACAAGTTGAGGCAACATACCAATTCGTGGATCATTCAAAGCCGGCAAACTATAGAATTTTCCGAATTCTCCACCCCCAGGCTTGGGAAGGCTTGTCATCACTCCCTTGAAAGGATGCTCAGAAGCTGCATAGAACGCATAAGAAAAAGAACCCTCTTTAAGCACCAATCTTATATTTTTCTCAAACAAGACTATTTCCTGCCAATATCCCTTACTCATTTAAAAAAATACACAAGAGCTAAATGACTTCTCTATCAAAATCAATAGCGAATTAGTTTTTTTCGCTCCCATTATGATATAAATTTTCTAAATAACTAAATCAACCAAACACACACAAAAAGCAATCGAATATAAACAACCGAAACCGGAAGAGTTCTATATATACCAGTAGTAGCGATCCTCCGGTGGAACCTCTCCACAACCGGAACAGAGGTCCTCGCCAGAACTCGAAGGCTCTCCGGCGACCTCCAATGGAGCCGCGGCGCCGAGCACCTCAGCGACCGGAGCGAAGACGAGAAACTCAAAGACCGGTACCTCTGGTTCCAGAACGAAACAGAAGAAGCAGAAGACGGAGAAGCAATGGGCGACGAAACTCTACTACACACAGAAGGCGAAAACGACGCCGCCGCCGTCGTCGAAGCTAGCCTCGAGGCGAATCGCGCCCTGCAATACATCGTTAAAGCTCTCAAATCTCTCTAACTTTATGAGAATTTCAAACTGGACTTTCTATTATTATTTTTAGAAGCTGCTGGAAAGAGAAATGGTGGCAGCTTCTCTCACTGGGCTTTGAAGAAGATTTGCGATAGTGAAATGGGGGTTTATATACGTGGAGAAAAAATTATGGGGTTTTATTTTGACCGTTGGATGGATAATAAACGGTAGAGATTGCGTCGGAAGGTTGACTTTGAATTGTAATTTGCCTTTGTTTAAGCGTTTTTTTTTTTTTTTTTTTTTTTAAATAAAAATTACAGCTCAAAGATTAATCATTGAGAAAACTCGTTACATAATCTTTATCAAATAACCGTAAATCAGGTTTTCTATTTTTCTTGAGCTTGATTATCTTATCAATAAGTTTATTTTCTTCTCTTAGAATATGTTAAAGATTTCGATGACTTAATTGCTTCAATATTAATAAGATTCTCGTAACTAAAACAGAATTAGAACCTTTACGAATTCCTTTTTATTTATCTTAAAAGGGTTAAGCATAGGAATGATTATAAGATTACCACAAATATTGTTGCGTGTTTAACACCTGTTTACCAACAATAATAATATTTTTTTAATCATTGGTCGAATCGGTTAAATTATCGATTTTCGATTCAATCGATTTATTCGGTTCAATTGATTAAAATTAATTTTTTTAAATATATATTTATAAAATAGAGAAAATTGATTTAATCGTCAATTCAACCAGTCCGACAAGTTCACTGATCAATCAATTTAGCTCATTATTTCAAAAAATACCCTGATCAATTCTCTGTCTAACCTGTTTTGAAAGTAATGCTTAAAACAACAATGTTTATCAAGTGAATTAATCTAATATGTTAATAAAATTAGTACTAAATTTTGTCACGCCTAATATATAGGTGAAAGAAAATATTTTATGTTAAAAATATTTTTTTTCTTTTAAAATCTATTCAATAATAAATATAGGTGAAGTGATGAGAACTTGCATTTAAATATTACTGAACAGGTGTTCAATTATTGGATTTATTATTTTTAATTGTTTTATTTAAAAATAATATAAAAGTACGAAAAGACAAATTCTCCTAATAAAATTAATTATAAATTAAAAGGATGAGTATTTATGTAATTTTATATATGAGTCAGTGACCCGGTTAAGAATGATACCAGTTAGTAAAATACTTAAATAATAGTATAGATGATAATCTATCTATATTTTTAAGTGTTTTGCCGAGTTGGAGTCACTCAGTTCACTTGTGAAATTATCAAAAACCCTTTATTTTTATAAAGTAAAAAATATTACTTTGAGGGCAATATTGTCTTTTTATGTTTTATATAGATTTAAACTAAAGGCTCCTCTACATTTATACACTCAAGTTTACCATTTCAACTAAAATCGTATTTGAGTTTTTTTTTTTTCAACTTTTATAAATTTGTTACATGATTTTTTTTTCACTTACATTATGGATGTATCATAATTAATTTTTAATTTTTAACATATTTGTATATTTACGTGACATTTATATTTTAAATTTTATATATTGTTTTCCAATATTAAGTATAAATACAATACTTCGATTAAAGTTGTCATCAACTTAGATTAAGTTTTAATTCGATTGGCATGCGTATTAATATTATGAATGCAGGAGTACGTAGGTTCGAGTGCGCTGAAGCGTATTTTCTTCCTATTTATATGTTGGAGTATTTATATGTTGGAGAGAGGCTATAGATAATTTCAGGTATTTTGTCAAAAAGAGAAAATATAATCGTAATATATAATAAAATTATTAAAAAAAAGTTGTTCCCAACTCAAGAAATAAAGAAAGAAAGAAGAGGGGGGGATTTTGATTAGAGGTGATCATGGGCCGGGCCGGGCCCAGACAAAAAATTAGGCCCATTTTCTAGGCCCGAGCCCGGACTGGCCCGAAATATGGGCCTAAAAAGTTGTCCAAGCCCGGCCCGAAAGAAAATTGATAAACCCGAGCCCGGCCCGGCCCGGCCCATATTAATTTTTTTTTTAGTTTTTTTCATTAAATAAAAACTTTTAAAACAAATATTAAAACAAAAAAACAAATAAAAAATATGTAAGTTTAAAAAGTATATTTGATTAAAAATAAAATATATATTTAATATATAATTCGGGTCGGGCTCGGGCCAAAAAAGTTTTACTCGAGCCCGGCCCGTTTTCTAAACGGGCCTTATTTTTTGCCCAAACTCATATTTCGGACCTATATTTTTACCCAAACCCTCCCGTTTTTCAGGCAGGCCGTCGGGCCGGGCCGAGTAGCCCAACCCATGATCACCTCTAATTTTAATCCTTTAGAGGCTTTAAAGGGCTAAATTAGAGTTGGGAAGGGACGGAAAAGCTTTTCAATAGTGCTAGAAGGCATTTGGTTCGTTGTGGCGTCTTTTGAAGCAATCTCTTTGGTACATTCAAGGCCACACCCCCTCCATTAGAAGTAAAAGAGCTTTATTCTTCTCATAAAAGGATGAAGTTGGATAAATTGGGAAACTTTGCTCTTTCATGAAAGTGTTTTTTCTTTACATATTTTCAAATTTAGCACTTAATGTTTATATTTTTATTAATTAGTCTTTTTTTAAAATTAAATTTGGTCATTAATATTTCAAAACGAGTCAAATAATTTTTTTAACAAAAATACTGACTAAAATATTAGTTTCTTAGTGGCATTGGCATGGTATCCCGTGTGGTAGTCCGCATGTACTTCATGTTGATTAAAGGTGCTCATGGGTTGGGTGTGGGCCGAGCCTAAGCATGATATTAACATGCTTTATGCTTGCCCAAATCTGGCCCAAAATATAGGCCTAAAATTTTGTCCAAACTCGCACATATTTGCAAAAGACTAACCCAAACTCATTTTAGCCCACCCATATTATTTTTTTTAAAAAATATTTATTTTATTTTAATATTTAATAATTTTATACATTTTTTATTTATTGAATTTTTTTATATAGTCATCTTAACATTATTTTAATGTTAACATTAGAGTAGTAAATAATATAAAATAAAGTATTATAAACTTAAACATGGGTTAGGTCGGGATCGAGCCTTGAAGGTTCAAGCCCAAACCCGACCCATATTTTAAACGAGCCTAATTTTTTTGTCCAATCCCATTTTTCAAGCCTAATATTTTTGCCCAAATCGCCCCAAATTTTGGGCGAGCCTTCAGGGCTGGACGGGTAGCCCGACCCATGAACAAGTATAATGTTGACATTATACTATTTTGTCTTATATGCCACATCAATAAATAATTTATAATTTATAAAATATTTAAAAAAAAAAGCAAGAAATATATGTGGATTGCCAAGAGAGTTGTCATGTTTAAAAAGTTAAAAGTTTTAGTCAATATTTCAGTTAAAAGTAATAATTCGACTCTTTTTGAAAAATTTAATAGTCAAATTCGACTTTTTTTAAAAGGTTGAGGGCCAAATTTAGCTAAAAATGGGCCAAAGTAACAAAAAAATGTAAATGTTGAAAGCTAAATTTGGTATTATGCATTTATTTCCTAAGATTCCATATATTTGGTGATCATATTTGTAACGACCCAATTTTAGCCGGTGTCAAAAAATATGGTTTCAGAACCAAATTCCATAAAATGAGTTGGTGAAATTATAAATAGAAGAATTTTACATACTTAATTGGAAAATATATTAATGGATGATTAAGTAATTGAATTGAGAAAATGCTTAATTATAGTACAAAAACTAATTTGTAAAAGTGCAATCGTTGTTTAGCTCTAAATTATAAAATACTAGAGGGCCTAAGTAGCAATTAAGCTAGGGACTTGATGTTTAATTAACCACAAATATTTTATGAGTTAGTGGATGAGAACATTTTCCTTCGTCCATTAAGTATAAATAAATAAAGTTAGTGGAGAGAAAAGATGTTCTCATCATTTCCATCTTTGCTGTCGAAGTTAAGAAGAAAAGAGAAAAAAAAAATGGTTTATTCCATAGCCATATTCGATCCAAATTTCTAAGGCAAGAAATTCAGAGGCAATTCTAGGGGCTCGCATGGCCCGGCCCCCTAAAATGAAAAATTGTCATTTAAGTTCTTTAATTTTTTAAAATTTTAATTTAGTAAAGATAAAATTGCACTTTGGTCCCCTAAAATTATAAAAAATCGATTTAATCCTTTAAAAGTTATAAAGATATAAAATTTCAATCGACCCCCTAAAAAATTGTTCTGGCGTCGCCCCTGGCAAGAATGTAAATTTTCATTTGATTTTTGTGAAATTATGATGATCTCAACTTAGTATGTTGTACTAATGTGTTAAAATTTCAAATTATTAAGTTAAATCCAAATTTACATTAAAGAGTTGTTAGGTTTAAAGCTTAAAAACGATGAATGTTTCGTTGTTAAACTTAGATTTTGTTAACATTGTATTACAAGGTAGTGAAATTAGCTTAGATTTAAAAGTTATATAGTTAATTTTTATATTAAAGACTAAATGGATAAAGTCATTTTCGTCATTAGTGAGAAAATACATTTATTTCTAAATGTGACCCGTTTATCTAACTT
This sequence comes from Gossypium sturtianum, assembly GCA_025698515.1. Taxonomy (NCBI): domain Eukaryota; kingdom Viridiplantae; phylum Streptophyta; class Magnoliopsida; order Malvales; family Malvaceae; genus Gossypium; species Gossypium sturtianum. The sequence goes on from CM046947.1 coordinate 98,267,102, forward strand.
TATCATTTTCATCAAATTTTGTTCATTTGATTCTTTATGCAATTTATTTCTGGTTTCAACGAGCTAGCGAAGGGACCGATTGAACATATATACTTAGAGCTCAAATAATTTATAGTTAAGTTTCAGCTTTTCGCTTATTAATTATTAACTCATTTAGTCACGAAGTGATTCCATTATAGTATCATGACTGAGCTCTCCCTAATTACATATCATTACGAAAGCTACTCGATCAGTGCTCATCCAATGACATTGTCATAAATGTGTTACCGACATAGAATATCATGTTGTGGGCAGCTTGCTCACAATTTCTTAAAACGCTCCCAATAGTCGTAAAGAGACTCTGTTTCTTTTTGCCTTATTCCAACGATCTCTCTTCTTAGCTCAGCTGCTCTGGATGCTGGAAAAAACCTATTGAGAAATAAACGAGATAAATCAGCCCAAGTTGTAATAGATCCAGGGGGTAAATAAAATAACGATTCCTTAGCAGAATCTGCTAAGGAAAAAGGGAAAGCACGCAATTTGATTTGATCCTCAGTTACCCCCTGAGGTTTCATGCTAAGACAAACCATATGAAACTCTTTCAAATGCTTGTGGGGATTTTCGTTTTGCAACCCACGAAAAGTTGGCAGTAGTTGGATTAAGCCTGACTTTAATTCAAAATTGGTATCCATAGTAGGATACGCGATGCATATTGTTCTGCCGGAGCTTCGGCCAGTTGCCAAATTGTTTGAGCCATAGGTTGATGTGCTAGATTCGAGTTTTCGTTAACCCTGGCGTTAAGCACTTCTTCTGGTGAATTGACTTCTACTTTTTCACTTTCAAATATTTGAGTAGGGTTTTCGTTAACACTAGACTCTACTTCATCGTCGATTCCGATTTCTGGCGGTGGGTTACTTTGAGTCCCAACCACCGCTGACTGCTTTTTCCTTAGCTTTGTTTCCTTGTGATTAGCTCTCGCAGTATTCTCAATTTATGAATCGAACGCAAGAGTTCCTGGAGCAGATCGGGTCATAAAAAAAAAATTAGTATGTTGCCAGTCCCTGGCAACGGCGCCAAAATTTGATGCGGTCGTTGAGAGCACCAAAAATATCCTATTCCCTATAAAATAATGAAAAGAACAGTAAAGGGAAAGTAGGGTCGAATCCTCAGGGACCGGATTGCACGAATGCTTGTTTCTCGAAATCCTGGGCAGAATCGTGCCCAAGAAAACTTGCGTTCCTGAAAAAATAAAAAAATAAAAAGAATTTAAAGTTTAGATCTGGGAATAAAATAAAAATGAAATTAAAAGTTGAATGGAAATTTCGGAAATTAAAAGTAAAAGTAAAGTTGAGAAAAAGATTCTTATGGTGATTTTCTAGCCTCCGGTTGTCTCGATTCGCCTTGGGTTCAATCCTTGACTTTTAAGTGATCCTTTTCAAGTAGAATAAGCCAGTTATAGTGGAAGAGGACGCCTACGACCACCAGCTCCAAGAATTTAGACTTAAGATTTGGCGGAACCTGACTCTAGCCAATAATCGCTTTTGTGGGATTATCTTCTGCTAGATCATCACTTCCCAATGGTGAATACCACACCATTTTGTCTCTTGGACTCGCCAACCTCTGACACAGAAAGTCAACGAACTGACTGTGCAACCTTCCCAAAATGTACAAAGCGGCCGTTTCTTGCACAAGTTGAAAAGATTACCTATTAAGGGACATGGAAGGAAGCGTCAGCCCCGTAATGTGGAGAAGCGATGAATACCCTGTTGAAAAAGCTAAGCGCGGATTCTAAGCCTCATGAACCTTTTTGGAGAATTTCGACAACCTTCGGCTAGATGGATTTAGTGGCTCATGATTTTTGGGAAAGAAACAAATATAATGGAAATAGAATTTTTATTGGAAAAAAAATATGGAAAGAACAAAAGGCTAAACTTTATGAGGGAGAGAGTGTTACAGCCAAAGATCGATCCCATTTTGTGTCACTTCATCCCCTATTTATAGTACTAAGAAACCTAGCCTATTCCTAATTAAATTCTAAAGGATAAATACAAATAAAGATAATTAAAGATAAATGAAAATAAATCCTAAAATTAAATCTAAATAATAATCCTTAATAATTATCCTAATATAATTAAACATTAAATAGAGTCTTGTGCTATAAAATCTCTTCTTTTGCATTTTTGTCCTTATGTCTTCCATACTTGCATTTTTGGCACCACCTTTTTTTCTATGTCGCATGTTGGCCCACTTTATCTCCAAATTCACGCTTTTCGTCCTTAAATTTAATTTTACCGTCAATTTAGTCCCTAAAAGATAAAAGACCATAAATAGCCCAAATTAGTAGGATCATACTCAAAATAAACATATAATTAATGCATAAAAATATGTCGTTCTAGAGTATTATCAGTTACCGACATAGAATATCATTAATCTATTTGGAATAAATTTGTTCTCCCAATATGATCATATTTTATCTCATTGTAACTATTACATCTTCTTTCTTGAAAAGTCAATTATTATCAAATAGTAATTAAGTCATTTATCACAAAGACAAACGACCCATGACCACGTTTTTACTTTTCATCGATCATGTAATGTCAATGAGAGGATATTATTTTCCTATTTCTTGGGCTATGAATTCTACTATTGTGAATGATGCTACATATTGCAAAAGTCGTATACCCAACATACTAGCTTTCGGTTCCATAACTATTTGGACTCAGGCTTTTACTTACATCAAAGTATACGAGTCACGCATACATAGTCTATCATCCACTCAGGATTAATGCATGTCACACTATGAACATCACAAGTGAATAAATCCATAAGCGGATTCAGGATCTATTCTACTTAGGTCATGTCCAATGTATTGTCAGTCCAATCAATCACATCTATGTCTCTATCTTCTGGAAGTCATCCGCTTCAATGCTTAAGACAAAGCATCTCCCTAATTGGACTTGATAGATGGCATATTAGTCTTTCAATCGGTTTGCTCATTTTTTTATTAAACTAAGGGCATGTTTAGGTTCATCTACTAATACAAGTTGTCTTTCCGTATTACGATCTGACTACGTAATACTGCTTAGTATTAGTTAACATTAGATAACCAATGAGCCAATATTTGCTTCCATTTTTCTTTGCATGCAAAAACCATTGAGGACAATATATAAAAGGATATTAATGTAATTTATGGATAAATTTATTAAACCAATTTGTTCGAAAAAAAAGAAGTATACAAACAAATATACTACTCTTAGGGCACCAAATCCAACACTTCCCTTGTAGCGGAATTCCTTTCAAGATAAAGTCTAGATGACCCTTAAATCAAAGCTCCCCATAATCCAGTTGCACCAATATAAAGGAGATAGAAATTGTTTTTCAAGATGAAATCTTGATAATCCTTAAAGTAGACTCAATCATCTAAGATCAAGTTTTGAAGATCCTCAGGTCCAAACTCTCTCCAAACACATTGTCAAGGTTAAGTCTCGACAACCCTTAAAGCAAACTTCATTTATAAGTCTTGAAAACCCTTTAATCAAATCTGTTAGGCCCAATAATACCAAGAGGGGGTTGAATTGATATTTTAAATTATTTGCAAACTTTTCAAAATAATGAGGAATGAGAAGAAAAGGTAGAAAAATTCTATTTATTGTTGTTCGTCCCCAGTTTTCTACCTTCACTACCTTGGTATACCTCAACCAAAGATTTCCTAATTAATTATAATTGAATTGTTACCTTTCAAGTAAAAGGTATAACCTTTACACTTCCTATCTTTTTCACAAGGCTGAGATAGAACCTTCTCCCTAATTTTTATGGCTTAACTAGAACCCTCTAGGTTTTACAAGGCTCAACTAAAATCCTTTACAAATTACTTAAGGTTTTATACCTCAAAAACCTTAAGTAACTTTTGCAATATGAAAAAAAAATGTAAACAATGAAGACCTCTCAAAGGTGTTTGTTTACAAGTGTTAAGCTTTCTCAAGAATGTAAATGAGAATGATAAAATGATCTAACAATAAGCACCTAAGAGATATGTACAAGACAAATGAAGAAATAAAGAATAGGAAGCTTTTTTCTTGATTTCTATGCTTGGATGTTTGTCTTTTATGCCTTGATGTATTTTTGACTTGTATTTATATCAAGGAATGAGTTTGTGGACATTTATGGTCGTTGGGGATGAATTCTAACCATTGGAAGCAATAATTTTGAGCTTAAAAACACTTGCAAAGCTTCAGGGTGTGGTACCTAGCCTTTGGGCTACGATACCTACTTCAAATTTTGACCATTGAACCACAGGTATTGCACCCAAACTAAAAGGGTGTGATATCTCTTGGAAAAGGGTGCGGGACCTCTTGAGTGGGGTACGGAATCTGGGTGGAAAGGTGTTGTACCTCAGTGCCTATTTGCACATTAACTTTTAGGCACCGCACCTTTTGGCCAAGTTATAACACCTAGCCTAAAAACAATTTAAAAATTCTTAAAGATTATTTTTTAAGTCTTATAATTGCTTTGAAAATGTTTAATGAAATTTTCACTAAATGACTTAAAAATATAATATATAAGATTTGTCACAACCCAATTTTGCCCGGGTTAACACCCAATACCAAACCCGTTACAAATCAACCCAACAAATCAACCATGAGACCCAAATACCATCTAAGCCCAAACCCGAATAACCTAATATACCAAAAAAGAAACACAAAGGAAAACCCTAATGCAAGTGGCGCGCAGCTTAGCCCCACTTGCCTGCGCCTCCGATGGCGATCTGTCCCTGCCCCGACACGGTCCACCGCCCATAACACGCAAAAGCAGAAGAAAACACGCATAATGACCCAAAGCAAAAAGAGCAAAGCAAGAAATTTGTTTCTCTTTATTCAATCTTGGCTATAAAGCCACAAGAAAACCATTGTAACCCGGGGGGGGATTTGTTTCGAAAAAGAAAAATAGAGAGAAAATCATAGCAGAAAGGGGATTTTCAGATTCAAAAAGAAAAAAGAATACTGAGAAATCAAAAACAAAAGAAATTTGAAGGTTGATTCTGATTTTTATTATTATCGTTTATTGTTTTTTTAATTTTATTTATTTTATTTTAAATCTTTTTATAAACTAAATCAAAAGAGAGAGAGAGGAGGGCCTTACTTGAACCACCGAGAGGCGCGTCTGAAGCCCTCCCATCTCCGTCGCGAGGCCGTAAGTAGAGGAGGAGGTTTTCTCTTTCGAGTTTTGAGGAGCCAAGGCTCGGCCTCCTAACGAACTCCGAAACAGGGCCCTAGGGCTTATCTCCACGCATCGTCATCCACCGAACTGGTGGTGGTGCGTCGATCGACCGGAGAAACCCCTGTTAATCGGGGAAGACGAAAGAGGAGAGGGAGAGACGAGAGAAAAAAGGGTTGTGGCTGCCTTGTTTTAAAATTATTAGGTTTAAAATCTCTTTGGGGAGATTTTGGGGTTTTATACATCAAACAAAACGGCGCCGTTTGGTTCAAGGGAGACTGCGCATATCCCTTCAAGGGGATATTTACGCGAATGGCCCCTCCCTTCAGCGGCTCCGTTCGATTAGGCCCCCTTTTCATTTTTTTCTTGCTTTTAAATTCGACCCAAAAATTTCTTTCTGTCCCGATTTAGTCCTGCATCGAAACGCTGCGCATCAGGGTGGGTTATTTACCCATTTGATCCCCGTGAGCTATTGCGCGCGATGTTGTAGTCCCTGTTCGCCTTTTCTTTGATTTATTGCAATTTTAGACCCCTGACTTTCATTCTGATTTCAATATAATCTTGGATTTGCTTAATAAATTTATTTATTCATTTGTTTTCCTTATAAATTATTATATTATTCTTACTATTATTATTATCATTTATTTATTGCTATACTATACTATTATCATTATTATTACTATTTTTCTATTATTATTACCATTATTGTTACCATTATTTTCATTATCATGTTACTAATATTATTTTTACTTATATTATTATTATTATTGTTTTATTATTATTGTTAGTATTAATGTATTATTTTCATTTTCATTTCATTACCATTTATATTATTATTCTCACCTTATTACCATTATTTTATATTTTATTGTTTTATTATTTAATTATCATCACTATTATTATTTTATTTTCATTATTATTGCTATTACTATTATTTGATATTCTCATTATTCTCATTATTATTATTAGTATTTTTATCTATATTTATTTTCTTAGTTTAATATTATTATTTATTTAATTTTTGTTCATATCTATGCTTATATTATTATTATGTATATACCTCTATTTTCACTCATATATTTATCATGTCTTATATATTTCTACTTATATTTGTATATCAATATTATTTTCATTATCGTTATTATCATTATTATTTTTCTTTTCTTTTCTTCTCATAAAACTTTCATTTTGTTATTTATTCTTCTATTATTTTCTTACTTTCATCTTTCATTATCTTCATTTTTGACTCGTTCATTTTATTCTATTTCGTTTTCGTTATTTACGTTATCATTCGTACTAACACATTTATTCCCATTTTTGCTACGCATATCAGTATTATGATCTGTTTTTACATTCCATTATAAACTTGCATTACATCAATTTTCGCCTAATACAAAATTGATTTCTTTTACAAAGGTAATATTCCGTATTTAGAAATTCGAGAGGTCGTGTGCCTAAAGTATTGGGTTTCGATCCTTCTCGTTTGATCTAAATAACCGAATATCCTTTTAAAACAAATACATTTTTAAACTAAAAGCTTATTCTCGTGAACTCGAGATGTCGTGTCCTAATGCATTGGATGTGATGTTTTGTTATTCCGAGATAATATTTTCTAAAACCAAGGCAATGTTTTGTATTTAAAAGCTCGAGAAATCGTGCCCTAAAGTATTGGGTTTCCTTTTCTCGTCCATTCTAAATAACAAAATATCCTTTCAATTAAATCCATAAGTTTTGAATAAAAGGCAAGTTCAACTTTAAAGGTCGAAATGTGGTGTCCTAAAGTATTGGATGTAACACTTCACCTTAAAACGAGACGGCCCTTGGCATACACTTCCAATTTATCCAAATTTATTCTTCAACAACAAGAGGATCGTATTTTGAATTCTTAAGTTTTCAACTTTCGACATTAAGACATTAGATAATCAATTAGGTACCAATTTTGGGCGTATCGAGGGTGCTAACCCTTCCTCGTCGTAACCGACTCCCGAATCCATTTTCGATTTTCGTAGACCAAAATTGTGTTTTTGATAAATTAATCGATTATTAAAAACAAACACTTTTAAGGTGACCCGATCACACCTCATCAAAAAAGATTGGTGGCGACTCTATTTTTTTATTCGTTTTCAAAACCCACGTCGACCTCGTTTTTGCCAAAATTCAAAAAATGGTTACGACAATTTTTAGCGACTCCACTGGGGATCCCAAAAAGAGAGTCAGGCCGTAAATTGATTATTTTTTGTCCTTTGTCGAAAGTTTGGAAATTTGATTTAAAATTTTTTTTTACTATCCTTGCGTTGCATTCATTTGTGTCATTGCATATGATTTCTATTTTCTTGTGCACAGTACATTGCATGACCGTTGTGGTCGCACCTTTAAGTGGGAGTGAGAAACTATTCCTTCGTGAGGTTTTCACCTCCGTGCAGGATAGTGGATCGCTTCCGGGATACATCCTTACCTATGTCTTCGTGAGATTTTCATCTCCGTGCAGCCATAGGGAAATGTATTCCCCTGAACTGAACTCGGTCTATATGAGCCTATAATGGGTGAGGATCGAGGAATCTGCTGGTTCAGGTACCTCAAACTCTAGAACTAAAACCACATATAGTGAACCTTAGGAGCCCACCTTAGATAGAACTACATCAAACCTTAGTGGTCACCGGTAGGTGTTTGTTCATTTTCACTTGTTTTACTTTGCATCTTGACTCGTTGCATTTTATTTTCGTGCATTCATCTCATTTTCTAAAGAGGTATCGATTCACGGTCAGTTTCTGAGTTAGAAAGGCTGGTTATGGAAAACGGATTCCTTGATAAAATGGAAGACAATGCAGTCGTTCGTATAGTTAGAACCTAGGCAGTTAGAAGGGTATGGATCCATTTGAGCAAAAGGAAATGTGGCGAGTGTTAAAATCTGGTGGTCATCCTTTAGGCGACAAGGGGTTGGAAGGAAAGTGATTGGCAGAGGGCAAGAGACACCGTGACATTGAATTGGTGAAAAGGACTTTGCTTACGACAAGGAGAAAAGTTTATTTACTATTGGTACTCCCCCCAAATAACAAGCATGAATTTATAGTTGTATTTGAGGATGTTACATCTAACAGAAACAACGGTAATGCAAGACACGATGTCCATGATGACTCAAATGGGCAAGACAGAAAGAGAGTTAAAGCGGCCTTATCGGTCAAATCAACTTTGTTGCATAGACACCCATGCGAGCAACTCAAAATGCTTGGCGCGAACAGAATCTGAAAACTCTCAAGAAGCATTGAGGGTGATAGATGTCGTTTTAAGATAGCATCTTTGCGAAAGCGGGGATGCCCTCTTTGGTTTGCCAATCTTTCAAGATAATCAGAACAACCTCATAGACATTGGAAGAGGTGCCCTTGACAATAGGGGCTTCCATTCAAATTTCATGGCCACTCAAAGAGGCCTTTCCACGAATATTGATATTCGTCCTAGCCTGGTTATGGATCCTTCGCCAATCGTAATGCTATGGATCCCGGATGGACCATAGCTAAGCAAAGCTTTAAGAACACGAGGACAAAAGTCAGTCCATCCAATCACGAGTACAAGATCTTTGGATTGAGCGACCGGTTGCGCAAAGATCCGTTGTTTTCATTAAAGGAGAAAAGTGTGAAAAAGTTAATGGTGAAGTCGAGAATCTAGAGATTATCGCCTATAATCATTTTGTCGACCATCGCAACATACGGTCGCGCTTCTCTGTAAGGCTTGCCATGCTTAAATGTTGGAGAGCCGAAACAACCTACATATATTCCTTTGGAGCTCCATTCCTTGATGTATTTGCAATTGACAAAGCGCTAACTAGAGAGCTTCTTTGGTTAAGACAGAAGTCTCAGGAAAGAATGAAAGCTTTATTCTTTGCTTCACAGGGGAGCAGCCATAGTGCCGAGCCAATGCTGTGTTCTTATGGTGTTTCTTTCAGCACTAATTTCACCCAAGTTGAAGGTCGTGCTCTCGTCGAGAACAACGATGGAAATTTCTTTCAGAAGAATGGGCGTTGAAATTGGTAACCATCTAGGATTGAAGGATAGGTCGTTGTTAACTTCTAGGCTCATCGTGGTGATGCAAACAACATTGCAAGGGATTTGATTCGTGTGAAGAAATGAAAGGAATTTGTATCGACCTGATTAGATAGATCCAAAAGAGACAAACCAGAATAGACGACTTTCACCTGTGGTTAGAATTGGAAAAGCTATCGAACGGATACGATCTAAAATGTCCAGAGCTCGCGGTTTTCTTCTTTGTCTAGAAAAACTCTAATCTTTATGAGCCTTGGAAGCGGAAGAATCCCTCGGGGTATGGCGCTAGCTAGAGTGAATGATCAATACTTTTCGAAGAATTGATGCTAAGCTTAGACGACCTCTTCACTACCATCGAAGCTATAACTCGCAATCGAGTTGAAGTTAAGCTGAACAAGATTAAAGAAATGAAAGGTGGGATCGAAAAGTTAGAACCACATTACACAATTGTGAATGCTGGATCGAGCTTCTCGAAACAAGAGAGGAGTAGAAGACCTTCATCATTCTTATGATCAACAATTTAAAGAGTCGAGATTACCTCGTGAGGGAAGCAATAGTGCAGATTCAAAAGGTAGCTGGTCATCTATAGATTTTGGCATTACAGGTGAATATGTTAAGCATAAAATACGGCCGCAAATGACTTAACCATAGTCAAGAGCTAGATCCATCGCTTGGGAAACCAAAAACCTTTAGGACTTAGGACGAAAGCATATAGTAGTCCGTTTTATGTAAAAGAACTTGTTTTCTAATAAAGTTTCCTAAAATGAAGTTGATCAGAATCGATACCTCTTTGCATTCATGCATTCGTACTACATTGCATTCGCATTACATTGCATTCATTTGTATTAGACCTTTACAAAAGGACCCTAATTAGGTAAAATGTTTGATTAAACTGGAAAACATGGAACAAAGGTTGGTGAGGATTGAGCAAAGGCAAATACAGATGCAAGAGCAATTGACCCAAATTCAACAAGAAATGCGAGAGCAAATGCTAGACTTCCAAAAGAACATGATGGGCCAACTAACTCGATTTACTAATGGGAGGACTTGAAAAAGAAGTGACCTAGCGATCGACAATATGGATAATGATGAAGACATCGTTTATTCCCCAATGAATTTCCCAACTCAACCAGACGCGCACTCTCGCGTGGTACCTGTCATTATTGGATCTCAATATAGGGTGATACTTGGTCTTCTTTGGACTCTCCGATGGGCCATGGTAATGAGCAAGTCAATCGTGTTGTTTTTGGTCTACTGAGGCGAGAGAAAAAAGGAGAAGGGGCTTCAAAAGCCCCAAAGAGGAAGGACAAGGATGTGGCTAGCACGAGTGGGTATACTAAGGGTTATTCGAAGCCGTTTACAGCAAACCAGCCAAAGAAGGTAGTTACCAGTCACCTGGTCCCCCCAAAGCAAAAACCCAATCCAGTAGCGTATTCGGAAAAACCTCGGTTCACTCCTATTCCCATGACGTATATGGAGTTATACCGAACTTATTTGATATGCATGTTGTAGCTCCTTGTTATATAAAACCACTCGCAACCTCCATACCCAAAATGGTATAACCTAAATGTCCGGTGTGAGTACCATGCGGGGATTACAGGACACTCAATAGAAAATTGCATGACTTTTAAGAAGTTGGTGGAAAAATTCATCAAAATAGGTGTTGTGGAGATAGGCGACGCACCAAAAGCGTAACATAAACACAGGAGCATTTTGAGCAATGCTGCGGAAGAAATTCTGTAGTATTTAGAAGCTTACGGAGTAATGTACGAAATATCTTTGGTTGCGTTAAGCCTAGAAGCAATGAGAACTCTTTTGTGAAATAGGCTCGTGTTAAAAATCACTATTTCAAAGAAAATGCATCTTTTGAACCAATATATTTTTGTTGTTGTTCTTTTTCATGCTTTAAATTCTCTTGAATGTTCTTTTATTCTTCATTCATAAATAACCATTCTTGGAATCATTTATTCTCTGGAAATTACTTTCATCTCGACAATGGGTCCCGGATATCAATGACATGAGCGACGTGCATACATTACGGACTCCTTTCTAGTGAGATATGTGTCCGTAAGAATCTAAGGACTTAGAAGATGATAGAGATTGCAACTTATTTCCAACTTGATTAAAAATGGCAGATCCTACCTTGCGAAATGTCGGGTGACAATCGCGAGCCAACGAGGAGATGAAGATGGAAACTTAGCTCACCGCAAGAATAAGGCAAGACATTATCGCAGGATCACGGCCCGGACATGTTGGGGCCATCTGAAACGTGGATTCCTATATATGAGGCATGGACGCTATCAAGCTAGTCTCCTCATAATCTTTGAACCAACATCGATTCATATTCATAGCCTTTGATTACCTTACGGAGGGTAAAGGTCGCTTCACATGTCAAAATTACAAAATCGTGATCGTCGACTTCAACTTCAAATTCAAATTCGAAAAAAAAAAAAAAACAAAAAAAAGGAAAAAGAAAAAGAAAAGAGAGTGGTGATAAAGGATACGAAAAAGGAACGTGTTTAACGTGATAACACGAATTTATAGTCTGTTCAAGGGTCGGACACCACATCGAGGCAGCAAGAGAGCCAAAAACCATCCAAATTCTTTTCTCGAGGACAAGCGATATTTGTAAAAGTTGGCATCGAGAAGTTACCATTTACTTTCTATGTTGGCTAAGATCCTCAGGGGCTTACGACAAAAAAAGGTCCGTTCAAAAGACCTGCATTAAGAAGGATTCTTCATATCCAAAAGGACTCGGAGGAAAAGTAAGTGCCCTATGCGCAAAGAAGGCTGGGCTTGGAAAACATAGGCACTAATCAAGATGGATGATAAGGGCTTGCCTAATCCTATGAGTTGATTTGCAAAAAAAAAAAAAAAAAAAAAAAAAAAAGAAAAGAAAAACACACAAAAAGGAAAGGAAAAAAGAAAAGGAGAGGCCAAGATGAAAACCGCAAAGGCGCCTTGAGACCAAAGGGATTTGGGTTGAAAACCGAGAAGGCGCTCAAATTTTGACCGAAAGTAAGGCATACGGTAGTCTTGCCACGCTTGGGTTAACAATGAAGAAATATGTTGCGTCTCGAAGCATCGACAAAGTACTCCGGATCCCCTAAACACATATTGAGCCTAAAATGGTCCTCAAGAAGTTTGAACAGAGAAGCTCAGGCTGCGATATCTGGGGCACCTAGCTTCTATTTTACCCATTTTTTGTTATTTATTTCCCTTGCAAGATACTGCCAATAAATTTCCTTCCTAATTACATTTGCTATTTTTGCTTTACCTATTTGTTTCGAGCATTGCTCCTAACTAGCTTCTCTCTTATCCGTAGTTATGGTCTCTTTCAGGCATTTTGCATTGAAATAATGATTAATAGAATAACGACACTTTCACAAAAAGAGTTCCGCATATTACTCTATGAAACTTTTGAGTAAATACGGAACTGAAAGCAGACCATTGCTTAAAACTCCTCGAGTTTAAAGGATCGGGAATAATGATGGAGGAAAATTTCGAATCGAGGCTATCTCTTTGAATTTGGTTGAAAAGCAGATGTTTGAACAAAATGACGAGGTATTACGTAAGCGAGATCATCTCGATGAAAAGAGGCGATGTATGAATGAGCAATCATTCGCGCGAAGAATGATTTTGTATCCATCATGCGTGCACACCGATCACGATCCCGGGAATGGAAAGGTGCAACAGACCAAATCGTTTACGAATTCTATGCCCCTCGATCGCGATAGGATGGATTGAAAATGACACAAATTCTATACCCTTGAGTCGCAATGGGATAGACTGAAGATGACGCAGACCCTATACCCCCCTGAATTGCAGAGAGGGTTTGAAGATGGTGTAAGCCTTAAAGTCCTATAGGTACCATGGAATGGACCTTGAAGTTACATTGGGGCAAGTCATTTGAGCAAAATATGCTGGTTTCTTTGATTTTTTTGAAGATGGTACCAGCAGAGCGAGATAGTAGCGTAATACGTCAGCAATAAAACTCTGATGGACAACGAGCAGTGACAACCCTAAGCATTAAAAAAGGGATCATTTCATACATCATCATTCAAAGCACGTTTAGTTAGAAGCATTCGACTCATTCGGATCATTGCATCCTAATCATTGTAAAAGACCACCTCATGACATTCTCGCATTCATGCAAATGTCGTCCATAGTACATTTAGTTAGGAGCATTAGATTCATTACGATCATAGCATCCTAATCATTTGACATAAACACAAGCATATAAAATCGAGTTTACTGAGGATATGTCCCCGAGGACGGTGTAGAAACATTGGTGAAGCCAACATCCTATTGCCATCGACGACCGGTGGAATGGGTTGAAGACTATCCTATTGCCAATGACCAGCAGCGGAATAGGTAAAAGATTTCCTATTGCCATTGACCAGCAGTGGAATAGGTTGAAGACCGTCCTATTACCACTGACCAGCAGTGGAATAGGTCAAATTTGTAGATCTTGTCGCAACTAACAAAGAGTGGGGCAAGATCGAAGGCAAATCTCGTCTCCTAAACAGTAGGGGTCATGATTTAAGCCACCGTCCTATTGCCACTGACCAGCAGTGGAATAGGTTGAAGATTGTTCTATTGCCACTGACCAGTAGTGGGATAGGTTGAAGATTGTTCTATTGCCACTAACCAGTAGTGGGATAGGTTGAAGATTTCCTATTGCCATTGACCAGCAGTGGAATAGGTTGAAGACCGTCCTATTACCACTGACCAGCAGTGGAATAGGTCAAATTTGTAGATCTTGTCGCCCTAACCGGTAGTGGGGCAAGATCGAAGGCAAATCTCGTCTCCCTAAACAGTAGGGAACATGATTTAAAGCCACCGTCCTATTGCCACTGACCAGCAGTGGAATAGGTCAAATTTGTAGATCTTGTCGCCCTAACCAGTAGTGGGGCAAGATCGAAGGCAAATCTCGTCTCCCTAAACAGTAGGGGTCATGATTTAAGCCACCGTCCTATTGCCACTGACCAGCAGTGGAATAGGTTGAAGATTGTCCTATTGCCACTGACCAGCAGTGGAATAGGTTGAAGATTGTCCTATTGCCACTGACCAGCATTGGAATAGGTTGAAGATCATCCTATTGCACTGACCAGCAGTGGAATAGGTCAAATTTGTAGATCTTGTCGCCCTAACCAGTAGTGGGGCAAGATCGAAGGCAAATCTGTCTCCTAAACAAGAGGGAACATGATTTAAGCCATCATCCTATTGTCTTGGCCAGCAGTGGAATAAGTCAAGATTACAAACCTTACCCCACGAAGTTGCAAAGTGGAGCGATTTAAAATAAACAAGTCTCATCCTCGAAGTTGTTGCAAGAGCGATTGAAGTTAGCAAATTAAAACGAAGAGTCCTACCTCGAAGTTGCAGCAATGGAGTGGATCAAAGCAACAAAATGCGATGGACTAGAACGAGGCTATCTCGAAGAAAAAGAAGCATCAAGAAGTCAAGACTTAGCGAGACCGGGCAAAATTGGTCTTTCTTTAAGTCTTTGCTCCATTCTCGTTTACGACAATGAGCAAAGAGGGGCAATTGTCACAACCCAATTTTGCGGGTTAACACCCAATACCAAACCCGTTACAAATCAACCCAACAAATCAACCAACAGGACCCAAATACCATCTAAGCCCAAACCCGAATAACCTAATACCAAAAAAAGAAACACAAAGGAAAACCTAATGCAAGTGGCGCGCAGCCCTAGCCCCACTTGCACGCCCTCGACCGGCGATCCTGTCCCCGACACGGTCCACCGCCATAACTCGCAAAAGCAAGAAAACACGCAATGTGACCACAAGAAAAGAGCAAAGCAAGAAATTTGTTTCTCTTTATTCAATCTTGGCTATAAAGCCACAAGAAAACCATTGTAACTGGGGGATTTGTTTCAAAAAAGAAAAATAGAGAGAAAATCATAGCGAGAAAGGGATTTTTGATTCAAAAAGAAAAAGAATCTTCGAGAAATCAAAAACAAAAGAAATTTGAAGGTTGATTTGATTTTTATTATTATCGTTTATTGTTTTTTTAATTTTATTTATTTTATTTTAAATCTTTTTATAAACTAAATCAAAAAAGAGAGGAGAGGAGGGCCTTACTTGAACCACCAGGAGGCGTCTCTCAAGCCCCTCCCATCTCGTCGCGAGGCCGTAAGTAGAGGAGGAGGTTTTCTCTTTCGAGTTTTGAGGAGCCAAGGCTCGGCCTCCTAACGAACTCAAAACAGGCCTCAGGGCTTATCTCCACGCATCGTCATCCACCGAACCGGTGGTGGTGCGTCGATCGACCGGAGAAACCCCCGCATTGTCGGGAAGACGAAAGAGGAGAGGGAGAGACGAGAGAAAAAAGGGTTGTGTTTGCCTTGTTTTAAAATTATTAGGTTTAAAATCTCTTTGGGAGATTTTGGGGTTTTATACATCAAACAAAACGGCGCCGTTTGGTTCAAGGGAGATGCGCATATCCCTTCAAGGGGATATTTACGCGAAATGGCCCCTCCCTTCAGCCGACTCCGTTCGATTAGGCCCCTTTTCATTTTTTTCTTGCTTTTAAATTCGACCCAAAAATTTCTTTCTGTTCCGATTTAGTCTCGCATCGAAACGTCTGCGCATCGTGGTGGGTTATTTACCCATTTGATCCCCGTGAGCTATTGCGCGCGATGTTGTAGTCCCCTGTCGCCTTTTCTTTGATTTATTGCAATTTTAGACCCACGACTTTCATTCGATTTCAATATAATCTTGGATTTGCTTAATAAATTTATTTATTCATTTGTTTTCCTTATAAATTATTATATTATTCTTACTATTATTATTATCATTTATTTATTGCTATACTATACTATTATCATTATTATTACTATTTTTCTATTATTATTACCATTATTGTTACCATTATTTTCATTATCATGTTACTAATATTATTTTTTACTTATATTATTATTATTATTGTTTTATTATTATTGTTAGTATTAATGTATTATTTTCATTTTCATTTCATTACCATTTATATTATTATTCTCACCTTATTACCATTATTTTATATTTTATTGTTTTATTATTTAATTATCATCACTATTATTATTTTATTTTCATTATTATTGCTATTACTATTATTTGATATTCTCATTATTCTCATTATTATTATTAGTATTTTTATCTATATTTATTTTCTTAGTTTAATATTATTATTTATTTAATTTTTGTTCATATCTATGCTTATATTATTATTATGTATATACCTCTATTTTCACTCATATATTTATCATGTCTTATATATTTCTACTTATATTTGTATATCAATATTATTTTCATTATCGTTATTATCATTATTATTTTTCTTTTCTTTTCTTCTCATAAAACTTTCATTTTGTTATTTATTCTTCTATTATTTTCTTACTTTCATCTTTCATTATCTTCATTTTTGACTCGTTCATTTTATTCTATTTCGTTTTCGTTATTTACGTTATCATTCGTACTAACACATTTATTCCCATTTTTGCTACGCATATCCGTATTATGATCTGTTTTTACATTCCATTATAAACTTGCATTACATCAATTTTCGCCCAATACAAAATTGATTTCTTTTACAAAGGTAATATTCCGTATTTAGAAATTCGAGAGGTCGTGCCCTAAAGTATTGGGTTTCGATCCTTCTCGTTTGATCTAAATAACCGAATATCCTTTTAAAACAAATACATTTTTAAACTAAAAGCTTATTCTCGTGAACTCGAGATGTCGTGTCCTAATGCATTGGATGTGATGTTTTGTTATTCCGAGATAATATTTTCTAAAACCAAGGCAATGTTTTGTATTTAAAAGCTTGAGAAATCGTGCCCTAAAGTATTGGGTTTCCTTTTCTCGTCCATTCTAAATAACAAAATATCCTTTCAATTAAATCCATAAGTTTTGAATAAAAGGCAAGTTCAACTTTAAAGGTCGAAATGTGGTGTCCTAAAGTATTGGATGTAACACTTCACCTTAAAACGAGACGGCCCTTGGCATACACTTCCAATTTATCCAAATTTATTCTTCAACAACAAGAGGGATCGTATTTTGAATTCTTAAGTTTTCAACTTTCGACATTAAGACATTAGATAATCAATTAGGTACCAATTTTGGGCGACGAGGGTGCTAACCCTTCCTCGCACGCGTAACCGACTCCCGAATCCATTTTCTGATTTTCAGAGACCAAAATTGTGTTTTTGATAAATTAATCTGATTATTAAAAACAAACACTTTTTAAGGTGACCCGATCACACCTCATCAAAAAAAGATTGGTGGCGACTCCTATTTTTTTTATTCGTTTTCAAAACCCACGTCGACCCCGTTTTTTGCCAAAATTCAAAAAATGGTTACGACAAGATTTATTTTAAATGTTGTTATATCAAAATCTTAGGACATCAAAGCTAATAAAATTAAATTAAATTCTCTAGTAAGCATATGTTCGAACCGAATTTCAAACGTAGTTTTAAGATCAAGTCTCGACAACTCTTAAAGCAACTCTTGAAGCGCATCCATCTAATATCAATTCTAGATGATCCTTAGATCGAAGCTCTATTGAAGATAAAAATCAAAGGATTTATCCAAATATTTTAACTCATAATTTCATATATGATTTTTTTATTTGGTCTAATTTTTTAGATTTGATTTTGGCACGAAATTTTTGTATACAATTTCTTCTATTTTTTGTTCACAATATTAAAGGATATCTATTTGGTACATTAGCAATGTAAAGTTTTAATTTTACAAGCGGGGTTAAATTTTGCCACATGTCCTTAAATTGTATTTGGAAAAATAAAAAATAAATAAAATAAGACTCCGTTTGTTTCACTGAAAATGACTTACTTTTCTGAAAAAGCTAATATTTTCTAATGTTTGGATGAATCTGTGTAAAATATTTTCTATTGTTTGACAGATTTCCTGAAAATATTAGAAAATATTTCATAAAAGTTGTTTTCAATTAAATAAACATACATTTTAGATTTTCTTATCTTTTCACTGTTTAATTGAGTTTATTTTATATCTGTAAATTTATATTTTATATTGTTCTTTGTAAAACAAACATGACATAAATATATTTTTTATAAAATATTAGAGTGCAATTTCTTTTTAACAATCGAAATTTATTTTATTATAAGAAAATATTTTGTAATAATCAATGTCATATATAAACTTAATAATAAATAATGCTTAATTAAATTTTAATTTAAATTACATATACGAGAGTATATTTTGACACATTAGAGTTGTAAGGGATAATGAAGCTAAACATTATTTAAACAAATACTCATATTTATATAATTAAAATATTCATATTTTTATACTAGGTTGAAATATGTCATAAGTCCTTGTACTCTTCGTAAATTTGAAATTTAGTCCATGTACTTTTATTTTTGGATTAGTCCTACATTTTAGATATCAAAATTCATGTTCAACTGTTAATATTATTAAAAATATTTTGTTAAATTCATGTTCATTATAACATCATTTTTTAGTTACATGAATACCGAGTATTTTTTATTTAAAAATGTGACATCAAAAAAATTGAGAAAAAAAATTAACAATGTTAACAATTGGACTTGATTTTTAAATCTGAAAAGTAGAAGGACTAAATTTTTAAAAATAAAAGTACAAAGACTAAATTCTAAATTTGTGAAGAGTACATAGACTTATAGCATATTTTAACCTTTATACTACAAAACATTTATTATTAATATATTTATAATTGAATACATATTTATTATTAAAATACTAATATGGAAAATTTTTCAATAATATATGAAGAATATAAAAATTTGTTATTAAAATAAAATTAAAATATTAAATAATTTATTAAAATGATTAGATATAAATAATTAAATATGTATGTTTAATAATATTGAAAATTATAATATTTTATTAATTTTAAATATTTTTAAAATAAAAAATTATTAAGCTTGACTTAAGTTAATTTTTATATAAAAATAAAATTACACATAAAGGAGCTCATTTCAGAAAAATGACTTACGCTTTTCAAAAGGGTAAATATTTTACAGGAAAAAAGATTTATTTTTCGTTGACCTGCAACTCATTTTCCGTTGATCAAGCTGTTTTCCATAAAACAAATACAGAAAAATGCAGAAAATATTTTTCGAAAACCATTTTTAGTAAAACAAATGAAACCTAATATATAAAATAAAAACTTTCGAGTACTTATATATCAAATAATTACCCATACTTAAAACCCAAACTTTAATTAAGAGATAAAAGGAAATTTTGACCTAGAATCCAACCAAAGTCAATAAAAGATCTGCTCCTTTCATATTTTTTAAGTGAGGAAATGGCACTTAGTATGAACTTATGAACCTCTAACTAACAATCTTTCATTATTTTATACTGAATTGCAAAAAGCCAAAACAATGAAGGATTCAATTGCAAAATTGAACTTCCCTATGCACATGTTGTCATGTGAGTACGAGAATGAATCCAAAATAATTCTCCTACGTGTTTGATTAACACCATATTTCAAGCTGAGTTAATGGAATCCACACAAGGAACCTTAAACTTTGTCCCCCATCATTGAAAAAAAATATATTTATACTAAAATATCTTATTGTTAGGAGAATTTAGATTTTTCAGTAGAAATTTTTGAAATATTATTGTCGAAAGTTGATGGAGCCTTCAACAGATTTGATTCTAGGTTGGGGAGGTACTGCAGCAAAATAGGTTTTTAACGGCGTTAAAAACCTTTATCTCTTACCTCTACCAAGAACTGCGTTAAAGTTATAGAAAGGAATATCTCATTCACAAATTACTTTTGGTGAGATTTAAACTCATGTCATATGGTATATAAGAGCTAAATTGGTAAAATTGGTGCCACTTGATGTTAGCTGGATCAAGCGGGTGAAAGGCACTCCCCTTCATGAATTCAGCGTTGTTTTAGGTCATGTCTGTTTTTGATATTGTGGGACTATAGGCAAAACAATAAAATGGAGTTTTAGGTTTCTTAAAAGTTAGAGAAAAAAAATTTTAGGCCCCTTAAAAGTTGGTACTTTTTTTTTTTTTTACTTTTAAACGTTAAAAAAAAAAATTTAGACCCATTTCAGCCTTGGGCCCTAGGTGGCCGCACCTCTAGCAACTCCCAAGGCCGGGTGTGTTTTCTTGTTTTAGAGCATCTACCATTATACCCACAATGATCGGCCATACTATCGCTATCCATAATGGAAAAGAACATTTGCCCATTTATATAACGGATCGTATGGTAGGATATAAATTGGGAGAATTGCACCTACTATAAATTTTTGCAGACATGCAAAAAATGATAATAAATCTCGTCGTTAATATTATTATAATAATAAAATAGAGATTAATTAATTAATTCTTTAGTGAGAGGTAAACTTTATGATAAAGATAAAGAAACACACGAGGAACCCATATACAACTTCAATTGTTATATAATTTGGATTGTTAATTGGTTTAGTAGTGGAATCTGATAAAAACGCCCTGAATTGAAAAAAATACCTGTCCTAACTCTGACCAAATGTTCTTTCGTATCAAGAATCAAGAACGAAAATGCGGATATAGTTGAATGGTAAAATTTCTCTTTGCCAAGGAGAAGACACAGGTTCGATATATGTCAACCAAACGGGTCATTGATTTTTATTTTTATTTTGAAAACTTGAATATTATTTTTCTTATTGACATCATTTGTGAAAAAGGGACGTGTTTTAGAACATATTTTTAGTACAACGAAAGCACTAGCTTTGGGATATTACTTAGATTTGGACCCATTTAGATACCACGTTTTTATCATTGCTTACAAAGATCAAATGGACTAGATTGTGTGTTGAAAATTGCTTTCACCTTTGCTTCATTGAACCCTCTCAGTTCATTGTTAGCCAAATTTCTCAGCTCCTCCACCAATTTTTCCATCAAATCCTTGTCACTATTGCTTCCAATTCTACTCATAATCCCCTCTATTTTCCCTATATATAAACCATACTTCCTCATTTTCTCTATTTCATCTTCACTTCCCTCTCCTATTATTGCCCCACAAGCACCCGCACAAGCATACAATGTTCCTTCATATTTTTCGGAGACACGCTCGATTTCTTCGATGTGGCTCGACTTGTTATTGTCGGATTGATAAGATTCCACTTCATTGTACTGTCCATAAATCATTCCTTCCGAACCAATCGCACGTGTGATCTCAACCATCACACGTAGAATTCGATCCGAGTCATTTCGGGCTGGATCATCGGATTTAGCCAAAAGCTCGAACCCAAATGGAATCATTGCATTACCAATTTGTAACTCAATGCCTGGACAATACACATGTTGAATTTTGGACGTAGGCCTAGAGGTTTCACTCCGTGGAACATGCTCATGGGTGAACGAAGCCGCATACACAAGATGAATCGCGGACGCTGCCGGCAAAGCTCGATCGCGGTGACCACCGACCAACTCACAAGCCGCCACGCATAAAGCCGAAGCAGTGGTCCGTGGGGCGGCTAACGTCAAATGGTGCATGGGCTCCAAAACAGAGAGCGGTTCACGTATAGGGATAGCCTGTTTGAGATGCGCTTCGATATCTTCGCTTATAGAGGCCCAATAAGATTGGTTGCATGACATGGTAACCTTCAAAGGCTTGTTATAAGACAAAAGCAAAGGAAATGGACGGTTGGGATTTGGTCTAGAGGGAAAATAAAACATTGGGTTGCCATTGATGTGGGAGAAAGCTTTCGCCATGGATGAAAAAGCTTGAGGATGTGAAGGAAAGTGAAGGTATTGCCTTGAGGTATTTAATGGGAGTAGTTGAAGAAGAGGAAAGCTGAGGTCAATTATATAAGGCTCTCACTGTGTTTCAAGGATTAATTTTATAATCTATATTTTGGAATTATTATTAGACATGTGAGATCCTAAAAGATCACGTTTATAAATCACTAATTAAATATTAATCACTTTAATTTTCTTTTTGCTGATTTAGTTTTTATTTATTTTTAGTTAAAATAAAGGGTCAAATTTGACTATCAACTTTAAAAAAGAGTTAAATTATTTTCTATCGAAAATAGTAACTAAAAAATTTAACTTTTTAAACATGAAAGCTCGGATCGCAATACATCTGTATTTTGTGTTAATTTTTTAAATTTATTTTTAAATTTTTAGATTATTTGTTGATATGACATATAAAATAAATAGTGTCTTGTCAATAATATATATATATATATATATATATATATATATAGCCTACCATGCGGGTTGTCATGCCAATATCGTTAAAAAGTTATTATTTCTATTAAAAAATGAATTTACTCTTTTTGAAAGTTAATAGCTAAATTTAGCTTTAAAAAAAAGAATAATAACCAAATTAACAAAAGTTGCAAAAACATTGAATAAAACAATATTGGAAGGTTCATAGGCAGCTGAATATTTATTCCATAAGGATTTATTCGATCCAATCGTACCACATGATCCTTTAAGTGAGTTAGTTCAACTTCGCGATTTTTTCCTTTGAATCAAAATTCAATCAAGTAGAGTCTTAAGTGAAGTTATTTTATTTGTAGTGAAAAGATAGTTAGTTAGTTTGTTAGAATCAAAGTCAAAGCCCGCGTAAAGGGCTTTGACTTTGTGACAAAAAATTGGAATTGTCGAAAAACAAATTATGTGGATAATTATTATTATCCGATATTACTAATGGGTAAACCTCTAGCAACGAGATAAAAAGTAAATTTTTCCTTCTATAAAATGAAATTCAAATTTGGAGAGACAAATAAAATGAATTTTATCTTCCTCTATTGTATATGTATATATAATTTAAATAGAGAAAAAATAGAATAGAAATATAAAGTTTTACATCTTTCTATATCTCTCGAAAATTCTATTTTTACTAATAATCCCTGTTCTTGGATCAGATTCTAATGAATCGAATCTTTTAACAAATTGTAATAAACTCTTTCTTTATTAAATTCAAAAATTCAAATTAGAGGACGAGAACAATAGAATAATAAAAAAGTAAGAATACAATAAGATAATAAAGAAAGTGAATTATCTTATCATACACCTTTTTTTTTTTTAGAAAGATAAGCAAGTCCTTTTATTTAATTCTACATTCCTTGCACTTATTAGATATTTATTAGATATACTTAGGGTTGGTTTGGATGGGTAGTGGGTTTACTTGTGGTTAGTATAAAAACAGCGGTAGAGGTGAGATTGGATACTGTAGCTATAGTGTAGTGTGAGACAAAAAGTAAATTAAACGCACCGCACCGCACATCCAAACTCATCCTTAATATTTAGATATAATTAGTATAATAGACCAATTATATAACAATAACAGGTAGAAATATTAAATTGAGGTACCCATTTTATGACATCTTTCAGCAGTTTTCTCTCTATTTTTGTTCCTTTAGTAGGCCTTGTATTTTCGGCAATTGCAATGCCCTCTTTATCTCCGCACGTCCAAAAAATTAAGATTTTTTAGATTCGGTGAGGCCAACACCGAATCTTATCTATTTTTTTTCTACATCAATTAAAAAGCCGATAAATCAACATTTTCGAGGCTAAAATTTATGAGTTTAAAGTTTTATTCATTTATTTCAAAATTAAATGTAAAAAAAAAATTATTTATTTTATAGTAAACAAACTAATTTGTTCTTCAACCTATAATACAGTGAGCTGTCTCTATAATTGTTTTATTTGTCTATGAAAATTTTAGATGTTGGAAAGATAATTGCTATATACCCATAACAATATTTGAGATTTAGATCATATTTATTTTATTTTTTAAAATTGATAAACTATAATATATTAATAATATTATTAATTACTGAGATTTAGATTTTTTTCTTTAATAAAATTTAAAATTTTAATTCTATTTATTAAAGATTATTTTAATTAATAAAATATAATTAATATAATTTTATGTAAAATTTAAACATATTATTGAAATAACATCTTAACTAAAATCTATTATTTTTATTTAACTTAGGAATATAACTAATTTTACTAAAATTTGAGACGAAAGATTGTTATAAAGAACTAATTTAGTAAAAACTGTGCTATGATTGTTATTGTTATGGAAGGCAAAAATAAAGCAAAAGAATATGGTTTTACAACAGACTTTTTTTTGGTCAAATAAAGGAACTAGTTATCATTAAATCGAAATTAAAATATTGTTCGATACATGATACAACTATGCATATCACCAATTAGGAGTCCTACATAACCAAAATAAATGTCAAACTGAATAAGCATTTGCATATTTGTTTCCTTCCTAAAATACGTGCTTGAATGACCTAGAAGTTATATTGCGTAGGAGCATCTTGCACTCATCAATCAAAATGGATAAGTAAATATTAGAGACTTTATTAGTAGGCATAAATTAAATAATGGTAGTAGCATGCACTTGTATTTCAAGTTGAGTAATGTTCAGATCCCTAACCATTAAGAGCTCATCTCTCAGTGTCAATAGTTTTGCATCAAAATTGGTGGCTTTTTGAATATGTCGAGAAGCTCCAATTATCCACCCATCAGAATGGTTCCTAATGAGAGCTATATCCCATATTATAACAAGGTTACCTATGGATGATCGATTAGTGTTAAGTTTGAACTAGTCTACTGGAGGTGGTTTTCAAGACATTGGATTAACATAGGGTAACTCTTTTCTATTAACTCTATCAAGGAGCTATCCTTTAAGACAATAATCTCCAATGAGAGAGCATTGTGAGTAAGCCAAACCTCTCATAGGGTAAAAGCAAATAGGTCATTTCAAGGGATTTTAGGTTTGCTTGCCCAAACCTTAGAAAATAGGTTACCGACGAGCTAGTCATCCTAATTGACACCACGAATGAGGGGTCCTAGGTAGAATCAGAAATGGAACACCAAATATTCCAAGTAACCTAGCAATCCCTGAGTAGATGTTGGATATCTTCTTGTGAATTAGAGCATGGTGGACATAAATCCTCCACAAGGAACTTTCTATGTTGGAGGAAAGATTTAGTGGGGACAACTTTAAGTCGATATTTTCAAAGGAATATTTTCAATTTCGGAGGTAACCTAGATCTTCAAATGGATGTCTACAAATGAGAGTTTGAGCCC